>CM068545.1:8652457-9252457 GCA_035048495.1 Euptelea pleiosperma
CCCATGACTCAGTCCACTATCATTCGACCACTGTTCACTCGAGTTGACTAGCAAATTTTTTTTGTTAAAGGACAAATATGCCCTTTTTTGGATCACAGCATGTGAAGGTTTTGGCCAAAACCTAACCTGGTCGGGCATGAGATTCTGGTAGATTGGTCACTGGTGATGGGCGACACTCTAGTGAGTTGTATATTGCCCGTAAATTGCCCGAATTACAAGATCAATGGCTATTTTATGGTGAGAGAACCAACAAGTAAAATGCATAAATTGTTTCTACTTTTAAAAACATTTTCTACCTTTTTAGGTAAAAAATTCCAGTTATCTTCCAGTTGTAGGGTCCAATCAATTAAAAACATTTTTAAAAATCGCGTGCTTAGGAGATGATTTGAGCAAAAATTCAATCGCTTATCACTGGATTTAAAAAAAAAAAAAACTAACCGTTAGATTTTTGTGATTATGACCATTTACTGAAGATATAAGGCTCGTCGGAGTGCCAGCCATTACCACCAACCGACCCACCGAAATCTTGTGGCTGACTGAACACCACAACCATGTTAATTTGGGGTTAGGATTTTTGCAAAAACCCTCACATGTTGTGATCCAAGGTTTAAAAAAGGATATTCATGCTCCTTAACCCAAACTTTGCTAGTCATCTGGGGTCAACAATGGTAAAATGACAGTGGACTGAATCATAAAGGGAGGGGAGGTATGTCAAATTTAAAACGAAGGGGGTATGACAAAAATTCTCTTCTTTAAAATTTGACATACTCCCACAATTTAAAAAAGTTAACTTACGCCTCATGACTTAGTCCTCCGTTGTTGACCTAAATTGATTATCAATTATTTTAAAAGACAAAAATACCCATTTCTTCAATCTTCAATAATAAGAGTAAAAATAGATTTGGGTCAAATCTATAACCCTACATTGGATGATTATAGTAGTTAGCTGGCCACAAAACTCTTGCATGTTGGTCATCAATTAGTGGGTGGCACTCTAGCAAGGAATATATAACGTCAGTAATTAGCTGTATTGCCGCTCATCGCAATCTCTCAAACCTCACCGAGTGAGAATACAGACGCTCTCTCAAGACCCATTTGTATTGTGTTATAGCTAGGGATATATACTTCATTGCAGAGGGGAAGAATGGAAGAAGCAATAAGGAGCAACCCGGCTTGATAGTGAAAGTAAGAAATGGTGATAGGCGGCACTTCTGCCATTTACTTGTTATACGCTTTGTCAGAGTGTTGTCCATCACGGCCGACTAACATATCAGAGTCTTGTGGGTGGCTGACCATCACAGCCGTTCGATTTGGAATTAGAAATTTGGTCTAAATCTCTCTTTTTTCTTGTGATCTAAGGTTCAAAAAAAATATGAATACTTCAAATTTTCAATTTTGGTCAACCACAATGATAAACAGAGGACTAATAAGTAATGGAGGTAAGCCAACTTTTTCAAATAATGGGAGTTTGTCAAATTTCAAAGAAAACGTGGGGTTATGTAAAAATTCCCTAATTTGTTTTTACTTGGATGAGAAATCACGAACTAGTGAAATATTCATGTGGACATCAAATGCAGTTGCAACAAGATCTCCTAAATCAGAAGTCAACTTTCTCAGATGATCTCACCCATCGGATTTAAAGAAATTTAATTTTGGACCTTAATTTTGTTGAGCGGGATGGTTGTTGACTTAGGACTTCATCCAAGTCAACTGAAAAACACGCATATACTCAATATATCGCGAGAAAAAGAAATATTTATCACGCAGTCACACATTTATCCGCTGATGCATCAGTCATTAACGCGTCTAATGATCAGGGTCCATAGATAACCATGGTGCACAATATATCGTGTCTTTATGTCACTGGTTAAAAGTGTTCCTCGGGTGGGAATCCATTTTTTTTTGCTTCAAGACGTCTTTGAGCGAAAATCTAAGAGACCATTAACTAGATGAATGCTTGGCCCGTCCCAAGGTGGCCTTACAGACAGAAATCATCATGATCAATGATTTCAAGCCGCTGGATCTTAGAATTCTAAATAATGCTTAAATCCCATCGCGAAAAGTAACCCATAAAAGGACTCAAAATGGCTAGAAATCACCAATCCGGCTGATTTTTGGTGTATAGGTCAGGTCCACCTATAGATGGACCAAACATCCATAAGCTTAGTGATCCGATAGAGTGTACCACATGGTTCATATAGCCTCTTTGACGATTTTTACTGGAAGACGTCTTCCAGCAAAGAACGACTTGGTCAGGGCGTTGTCCGTGTGGACCTTAAATCAACTTCCCTTTCGGTGTGCACATCCTTTCAGACGCTCGTGAGACAGGACAAAAGTCTAAACTGAGTCGCATCTCGAGGAGACAACCAATTACGGATTTGACATAAGGTCCACAAGGCCACGCTTTAGACCTCAAGTATACTTTAACATTTTCTCATATGGCCAAAAATCCAAGGCATTGAGGGTGGTTCGAGGACCATATAGGAGAAGAGAAGTTTTTAGGGGTCAAGGCTGTAGTATGAGCAGCCCCATGAGTGCGTATATACAAAATTACGAGTAAGAAACCGTTCAAATCGTTCTAGAAACAGTCTGCTCGGTCTCAGGACTCTCAACCAGCTGAACAGATAGTTGGATCCTAAATTAACAGAGATGCCACCTAAATGTCAACTAGTGGAAGGAAGCGGCACTGATCAGGGTAATTTTTGTTTTAGAGGCCCACATGGGGATTGCCCAAACATCCATAAGGTCAGTGTCCTCTAGAAGTGTGCCACGTGACTCATATTGTGGGTGGTCGTTGGAGCGGTCATCATTGGCAGTCAATCGGGGTGCTTGCACATTTTGTGGGGTTGCAAATAAATATTCCCATTTGATAACTGAGGACAAGTTGAAAAGCTATCATTATTAGGTTGAAGATAAGTAGCGGTCTAGTTTCGGGGAATTAATTTTCCATTTTTTACTACTTTTGATAGAAAAAGTTGAAATTTTAAAAAGGAAAAATATTCAAAACGAACTCAAGTTTAAGGGTATTTTCCAAAAGGAACCGTATTTTTTTAAATTAACCATTTGGCGTATGCTTAAGAAAATATTTTAATGACAGATTTGCCCTTGTCCTGTTGCCTGAAAAAAGGTCGAATGTTGTCATACGCCATACTGTTTGACGACGCTTGTTTGGCGTCTGACAGCAATTTGATCTTTTTTCAGGCACAATTTTGGTGTACCCACATGGAAGATAAATCAATGGCTGATTTTTGGCGATAATGATCTCCTCACCGTATAGATCGCCTATTCTAAAATTTATAACATCATCAAACGTGGGTTTCAAGTTAACATGGTAAAAAATAAACGCCTAATAGTATGGCATATCATTTTGTGAACCACCATACTATATGGTGTCTTATAACAACATATGCTAAACTGTTTGGCATATTGTTTGAAGAAGGCAATTCGGCCATTTTAAAGTTTCGTGAGAATATGCCAAACAGTTCAGCGTCCTAGGTATGTTTTGACAAATTTTAAAACAATATAGTTCATTTTAAAAAAAAATACCCTTAAACTAGGGTTCGTTACGAAAATTTTCCGTTTTGAAAAACTGAAATGAATGGCAAAATGTGGAAATAAAGGCTTAGATTGAGGATATTGCTTACTGCTTCACCTTACATCTAACTTCTCCATTTTTACCCCGGACCATTACAATTCGTTATAACGGAAAAAAAATGGTAATGCCCCCAGTCCGTTTAACCGTCACAACGGCCCCTTTTAAAACTTGGATGAAACAAGTAGCAACTGAAAAGATTAACTATAATATTTTGTTTTTTGACAAACTCTAGTGGTGGTTTCTCTAAAGTGAGATTTCCATATCTACTTATGATGGTGTACTCCACTTCATATCTTATCACACCTTCCCTCTCATTTTTATAAACCATAACTGTCTACAGTACTTATTATCTTATTTTATAATAAAAAAATGTCCACCATCTGATCATCTTTGATCTTTTTTTAATTTTCATCTACCCCATATAGTTCGGTCGGCGCAAATCCCAACCACAAGGTCTCTGATTGTCTTTTCATCCAATAGATGTTTGCCACCTAAGTCGCTTTTTATAGATTATGATTTCATTTCTCCTTCCAAATTACGTGACTCCTGGTAGGAGAGACTAGGAGTGCTGGGTGAAGTGGCATCATCACCGTCCCACTCAAGCCTACCCATCATGATCGTGACGTGTAAAAATATTGCTAATTACTAATTATTCTCATAGATGATTAATATGGACGGCCGTGATTTGGATAGAATGAAATTCAGATAGGTTTGTTGACAGCTTTAATTTATAATCAAGAAGTTATGATTAAAGGGTCCAAAGACTCCAAACTCCAAACTCCTCCAAACTAATCTAGCAATAATTGCCATCATCAATTCAACAACCTCCTCATCTTCCAATATCAAGAATTCAATTTTTCAGCTTCTTCATCCCCATTTTCTTATGTGGCTGTAACTCAGATCAGACGGCTTGCATGTTCCACTCAAGTTGTCCCCACCCAAAATTTGGACCATCAACTCAATGGTGGAGATTGATGTGATGATCTCTGGTATACAATTGTATACACAATCTCATTCATAGGTCATACATGAGACACATTTCTCATGTGTCCCACTTTTTTTTTTTTTTTTTCAACTAAGCTTTCGCTTTAAGGAGAAGGCAACAAGCGACTTTTGCAAGCGTGATCCTCCTAAAACTTTCAAATGGGAAGTGGGGCGGGCGGGCGGAGGAAAGAAAGAGAAGTTGACTGATTCCTCTCCCATGGATTCCTTCAAAAAGAGAGATACGTAAACAGCGGGGAAGCGAGTAAGAGGTTCAGAGGAATGGAGGAGGGGAGAATATCTTAGCTATGTGACAAGACAGAGAGTCGTTCCTTTCATCAGCCTTTAAGTCAAAAGTTATAAATGTCACTAACAAACCCCTGAAACTCAATAAAATTAAGTCCTTTCTTAGAACTTTTTTAAGTTCCTGATTGGAGGTTAGTCCGATGCAAGAACATGGTCCAATTGAGCTACAAGCACTTAAGATCACCCTTATTATTTAAAATTGGTAAGGGTGGCGATGTAACAAGCTTTAGCTTATGCCAAAAGATTAAGCTAGCTCCATTTTTGTTACTCATTGCAGCCATCTGGGCCCACTGATCGGATGGATGTTTAGCCCATGGTTTAAAATAATGCCGTTTTAACAGCCATTAAAATGGTAATGGCCAAAATAATGCCCGTGAAAAGAATTGTGAAAAAACGTCCGCTATTTTCCATTTTATTCATTTTTGAAAATTTGAATTTCAGTGCCTTTTTTATGTTATTTTTATCATTATTTTCCATTTTTGCCCATCTGTTGAATTCAATTTAACGGAAAAAATGGTAACGCCCCCAACCCATTATACTGTTTTAACGGCCTCTTTTAAACCTTGGTTTAGTCCATGCCTCGGTGAATGTACATACCAAAAATCACCATGATTGGTAATCTATAGCCAATAGATTTTAGTAAATTTTAAGGCATGATTCTAACCGTTGAATTCAACCATTTTTTTGAGTACTAAAACCAACGACTAAAAATTGTCCAACAAGATGATTTTTGGTATGAATGTCTACTAAGGTGAGGTCCAAACATCCAAGCAGTCAGTGGGCCCAGATGGCAGCGGTGAGTAACAAAAATGGTGCTAGCTTGTTTACATCGCTTGATACTTGGACCACCCATGAGGTGTTGGTCACAAATACCTATCCTGCTTCTTGGTCACGTCGTATGTTAGCATGTCAAATACATTTTGGGCCTACTAACCCATGATACTTGGACCACCCATTGGTGAACCAACACGCCAAAAATCTGCCAGATAAATGATTCCTGGATTTGCACTTTTTCATCACTGGATTCATAAACAGGTCCATGGATGAAAAACTGCATGTTTAAACTAATTATGGAAAAAAAAAATTTCTCAAATCTAAAAGCTAGGAATCACAAAACAGGTTGATCATGGTGTGCAGGCCCACCTCAGCGAGCACAAAAAGGTATGTCACAAGGCAATATGTGGAGTAATCAACAAGCGGGAAATGTAATAGTGACCAACACATGGGATAACACACAAAATAAAAAAAAGAGGATCTGCTTCAATTCTTATTTAACACAAAATGGGGACCCCCATGTTTTGACCCCCTCTTGGTGTTCGTGTGCTCGGCCGTGGATTTCAAGAATCCAACGGTGGTTGTCAGCACAGAGCTGGCATCACTTTTTTCACTTTTGGGGACACTGACAACCACCATTGGATTCGCGAAATCCACGGCCAAGCACACGAACACCGATAGTGGTCAGAAAAAGGGGGTCCTCGGAGCCTGAGAGCCATGTATCTGAGATCATGAAGAAAGGTTTTTATATCTCCCTCGAGCCAATTATGAGCCAAGGATGTCTTCTAATGGAGTAAATGGCAGGTATCTTTCTTATTTTGGGAATTTGTTGGAGACTGAATAGAACAGTGGAAGTTACGACTCTTGATAGAGTGGAACAGCAGAGCAAGGTTCGTGAAGCCGACCCCAAATAATTGGGGGATAAGCATTTGTTCATTTATCAATTGTGGTGGGAAATCAAACTTTGTGTAATAACCACTCATTATCTAATAAAACAGATCATGTAATCTGGGATGATTGATTTTTCTCATTCAAAGTCTTTTCCTCTTCCTTCTTCTCCAAGATTTTTAAATAATACAAAACCAAATCCCTCTTGATGGGGCAGGATATCCTCAGTAAAGGTGTGTTCATATTTTGGGGGTCTTGGAATAATGGAACGATGCTGCCTAATCCCGTCCTGATTACCCACGCAAGAAAGTAGACGCATCCCCTGATATTATATTGGTTCAAAGTTCAAACATCTACACTACAATCATTCAGAATTGAAAAAATATCCGTCAACTGCAATAGGATGCTTCTATAATAGAGAACCAGTGATCTACCACAAACAATATCTGCTGATGTTTAAAGTGAATTTTATATTGCTCAAGAAAGCATCTTGCATAATAGCTCCTTCAAGGGGTTTGATCATAATAAACTGTGCCAAATGAGAATGCCTTAAATTTATCATATAATGCTTAACTATACAGCATCTAGCCTTATCCAGTCTCTCCTGGCCCCAACATCTCAGAGGCTTTCTGGATCTGCTATATGCCTTCCAATCTAACAGCTGTTTGTAGTATTCTTGTTTCAAGACTTGTAACAGTTTTTTTTTCATAATTGATGAAAAGCATAAGAGAGAATTTCAAGATCAAAGGAAGCAAGCAAAAAATGGATGCAAGGTTTAAAATATTGATCTCGTTCATTGACAGAACGAAACGTCTCGACCAAAGTCAGAATGAGATGGAAACAGATTGAAAAAAAAAAGATATATCTTGTTATGCAAAGATAAGAAAATAGACTACACTGAACCATTTTCTATTGTTGATTAAGCTAAAAATGAGGTTCTTAAGGCTAATCTTATTTGTAGAAATAGGAAACTACTTAAAGCTAATCTTATCTTTTATCATTGATAAAGAGAATCAAAGGATGAAGATATTAGAGAAGGAAAATTATATAGGATGCATGTTCCCCATATCAGCTAATATTTGGACGTTGACCCCTCGGGTACCTAATCCTTTTACAAGCAATATCTTATTTACACAGCTAATGATGACTTTACCCCTTACCATAGAATAATGACCATATATACATTCAAAAGCTTTTGTACAACTAATCCAGAATCCAAACGCCTCAATACTTGCCATATTCCCCCAAAAGTTGGAGCTATGCCTCCTTTGTCCAACTTGCATGGAATACCTTAAACTTATCCCATCCAAGGAACTTAGCATCACAATATTGCGGCTACAGGTTCAATCCCAGCTTTCTACAAAGCTAAGTGGGCTCAAACAAAGCTGTTAATTGGTCTCACACCATAAAGGAGTGGAGATCACCTTTCGGAACAATAATCAATTGATCTATGGGCTCAAGAAAAGAATAGAGTTAACTGGTCATGTGATAGGTAGTACCAGAACCAACCTAAGCAGTATCATGAGAGTACATAGATTCACTGGAATACTTAATTGCCCAGAAGAAGCTTTACCAGTGGAAGTATCCTCTAGACAATCTCATTGTGTTGTTCCTTGGAAATTGAGAACAATGTCATAAGAGTCAACTGATGTAGAACAGCTAGGTTAGAGATTAAAAATTTGAACTCCAGGGAAGATCAACCAGGGTTAGTCAAGAATCGGGAAAGGGTTTTAAGGGAACTGAATTTAAACCATAACACAGAGCATCTAACTTCAGCAAAATAGAGCGTAATTCAATTGGCTTACCAGGTTAATAGGGACAGACATTGAAGGAAAGGGGTATCAGAGTCACTCAGCCTTGAAGTCTCCTCTGATGGAGTTTCACAACCAGCTGAGGCTTTCTTCGATTGGAGTCTAACCAATCAGCACAAGGGAGCCACACCTCTGTTGAGTTTGCAGCAGCTATTGCAGCAAAACAAGTTCTTCTCTTCCATTCAATCAAAGGATGAATTACTAAGTATATATATATAGACAAATCGAGACTTTCATCATGGAAATCGAAAATTCTGTCTCAGGCTGAGAGAATGGTTCTAATACAAACCGTCAACTCTGCAATAGAGAGTTACCAAATGGCGTGCAGTTGCCTACCCAAATCTATTTGTCATCCGCTCGATAAAATCCAGCGGGACTTCTGGTAGGGCTATCAACGTCCCTCCAAACATCTGTATCTCAAAAGTTGGAAGTCCCCCTGTTTCCCAAAGTCATGGGGTGGACTTTGGCTTCAGGGAATCCTATAAAGCCAACTTATCTCTCGTGGCTAAACTTGGGTTGCAGTTGACCCTCAGACGTAATGGGCTCAAGTCCTTCAAGGAAAATACTTCTGGAATACTCATCCCCTGCGAGCCCAAGAAACACCAATTCTGCTTGGTCATGGCACTCTGGCTACCAAGCCCTTACCCTTCTCACCCAAAATGTTGTGTGGCACTTAGGAACAGGGGAAACTATCCACATATGGAATGATAACTGGATCCTAACTCTAGGTAAATCCCTGAGTGCACTTGCCTTAATCCTAATGTAAACTTCATCTATGTGGCCCAACTCATTAACCAACTGACAATTACTTGGGACCAAGGTAGTTAAAGGTGTAATGCGCACTTAAGGCACTAGGACCTCTAGCGCCTGAGGCGCAAGACAAAGCACGGGCCTGATTGAAACGAGACACAATATTAAAAATTATAAGAAATATAAAAAAATAAAGAAAAATAACATCATAAAATAACAAAATAAGCAATCATTTGGCCATAAAACATAAAAGATAGCAAATATCGAAAATCTTGAGTAACCTAACAGCAATTATAGTTAACATTGTCATTATCTAAATACAAAACAAGTAATCAAAAAGTCATAAAACATAAAAGATAGTAAATGTTCAAAATTTCAAATAGTCCACAATTAGTTCTAGTTAACATCACCATCATTTAAAATATAATCATTAGCTTTATCCCATCATCATCAGATATGTTAGCCTCCTCAATATATTCTTCTTCTGTCTCCTCCGAATTGACCTCTTCCTCTTCCAGCTCCCTTATTAAAGCCATTGCTCTTACTCTTGACCTTGATTGTAATCTAGTATTTGATGTTGATTCACCAACTCTAGCAGCTCTCGCAACAACACTCCATGTCAAGCTATCATCCTCAAACACCAATTCATTTTCTGCTACTCCACCTTCTGATTCCATCTCCCAAGTAGTCATTCATGGCTTTCATCAATGTCTTTCAATGAGATAGGTTCAATTGTATATCTTCTATCATACTGATGTTTAATATAATATACTAAAGAACAAAAAATTTACAAAAAAAAATGTATTTCAGTAAGGCGCGTGCCTATTGCGCCTGGAGCCTGGTTTGAGACGCATGACTTGTTCCGCTTCCTTTGCATTCAATCAATACCCATGGATGTGTACACAAATCAAGCAAGTTTGCTTCATGTTACTAAGCACGTCATAGTTTGAAAGGTTCAGAAATCTTTACTTAATTTATAAAGGCAATGTCTCGTACATACACGTATGTGTATGGTTCATTGATAAGTGAGGTTTTCTACTTAATCAATTCCATGTAATAATTAAACATGTTATGGATTGTTTGGGGAAGTGTCAAAATCTGAGAATTCAGCAACAAAACACATTGATGCAGGGACAAAATCTTGATCTTTAAACACAACAAAAATTAGAGTACATAGTTTAGATATGCTATTTTTGATTTGCTATAGAATGAAAGTAATAATCCTTGCAAAAAGAAGAGAAGGAAGTTACTTCTTTTGTTTTGGAAATGAAAAGGGTTTGAACTAAATTCCACAAGAAATTTCTGCACATCAGTTTACATGGTAAGTACCACAGGTGGACTTCAGAATAACCAGCTTCTCCACATTATCTTTCTACACTTCAAGAAGCACAGAAGTTTTTCAGGATCGATGAACATTGCATGAGGTCTGCCCACAGCATACTAGCGTCCAAACAGAGGAGCAGAAAGCAGAAATAGTTGCACAAATAGAAAGCAGCAGATCCACCATTTTCCACACATTTATTCATTCTCTCACTAATCTTTTCTACTAAACCTTAATTCGAATTAACTTACAATTTAAACAGAGAAGAAATTTGAAGGGTAATTTTAGTTGCACCCCACAATATGTGAGGGCACCCAACCTGTTGAGAGCACCCCAACTTAGATTTCAAACTCTGTGAGGGCACCCTTCCCCCATTTCAGCACAAGAGAGTAACTAGTAAATCTTTTGTCGCAACAGGATTGATTGAAGCCAGTCACAACCCACAATAGGAGCCGCATGGCACACTAGTAGTGGACACTGACCGTATGGATGTTTGGCCAGTCTTTTGGTGGACCTGCAAACCAAAATTTAGCCTGATTAGTGATTTACAACCTTTGGATCTTTGCACCCAAATAACGCTCAATAATGCGCAGATTCCTACGGTTAAAATCAACCAATGAAAATGACTTCAATCCAACACTTTGAATTTACTAATAAGGCTGATTTTTGGTTTGTAGGTCCACCGAGGGACTGGCCAAACATCCATACGGTCAGAGTCTACTAAAAGTGTGCCACGTGACTCTTATTGTGGGTTGTGACTGGATTCGGTCACAAGACTCACAACGGGTTTTTGCTTCAGAAGAATAGAACTTCCAGAGAAAACATTTGACAAGGGAGTGCGTACAAATTCTTTAAAAGGGTATTTTCGTAATAAAAAAATATAGCTAAAAATCAAAGGTTTTGGGTGCCCTCACATTTTGTGGGGTGCGACTAAAATTACCCTTCTCTCAGAGATAGACCCAATTAAATAAAAATACCTGTTTTGCACCCGTTATCACCTTTGAAGTCCGAATCCCTACACACGCAGCCATGGAAAAACCATCCGCTTATACAGAGTCGAACTTGAGCAGCATAAATTCAACTGCATTGGATTCAAAACAATGCGAATTGCAGAACGATCGTTCTATCGAGAAATACCGGTTTCGACCTTATTTGTGCAATCAAAACCAGTGCATCCAAAATAGACAAAAGAGAAGCTACGGCGAAGAATTAGCCGGAATTTTGGATTTTGATGTGAAAACCGGTGCCCAAGATTACTCTTAGGAGGACAATGCAGGCGAGTTTGCAGAGAGGAGACGCATAACATGAAGTTTTTGGGCAATGGAGAGGGTGGTTAGAAGGATTTTCTAGGGGTTATTCCCGAAGAAAGTCATCTCAGTAAGAAGAAGAAGAGGACCATTTTTTTTCTGCCGCCATTGTTTTCGTTCTCGAGGTGCTGGAACTTGGAAGGCTGGCACATTTTGATCCAGGCGTCCTGGCACTCATGGTTAAGCGCCACTGTCCTGGGATTAAGGTGGCCCTTGACAAGCAATGCTCTGAAGCGGCGGGGTTTTTGAAGCGGCGATGATGCACAATGATCGTGCGCCACATATAACCATGGTTACTTTTTAAAAGGAAAAAGATGTAACAAGGTATGTCTGAAACTGTTTCATTTGCGGAAGCGGCCTTTTTGGTAGTCACCGCTGCCATCTGGGCACACTGACTGCATGGATGTTTATCCCACCCCTTGGTGGATAGACGGACCAAAAATCACCTTGATTGGTAATCTACAACCATTACATTTTAACACTTTTTAGCACTTTTTAAGGTGTTCTTATAGCCGTTGAATGCAACTATTTTTTAGTACTAAAACCAACGGCTAAAAATCATTAAACAAGCTAATTTTTTGTAGGAGTGTCTATTAAGGGGTGGGCTAAACATCCATGCGGTCAGTGGGCCCAGATGGCAGTGGTGACTACCAAAAATGCCGCTTCCGCAAATGAAAAGATCTCGGGTATACCTTGTTACATCACGACCCTTTGAAGAAGTTTTTTCAAACCAAATCCTAAACCCACTACCCAGGGCAAGGGAAGTTAACCTTCGCTCAAACCCCGGTGTGAGCGAAGCCAAAGCCGAGCCGATCACAGCCCACAGTACAAGCCATGTGGAACACTCTTAGTAGATGCTGACTGTATAGATGTTTGGCCAATCACTAGGTGGACCTACGAACCAAAAAAACATGATCAGTGATTTCTAAGTGTTGATTGAAGTTATTTTCTTGGGTTGATTTTAACCGTATGAATTTGAGCATTATTTGGGTGCAAAGATCCAAAGGTTGTAACTCACTAATCAGGCTGAATTTTGGTTCGCAAGTCCACTGAGGGACTGGCCAAACATCCATACGGCCAACCCTCTCTAAGAGTGTTTCACGTAGCTCGTACTGTGGTCTGTGATCATCGGTGTGAGCGAAGCTTTACTGGGCAAGCATGAGTAACAAAAAGGAAAATCCTTGTAGTGAAAAAATTATAATTATTCGTTGAAAAATCTAAACTGAGAAACACATTACCAAGCTCAGTGCATTATTCAAGCATCCACTTGTTTTACTTAAAATTTTTATATTTTTTAATACTCTTCTTCTATGCCCTAATCCGGCCCTTGAGGATCGGGTTAGGGTCTCATCCTTATAAGGGTAGGTCTAGCATCGGGATAGGCCCTACCCTGGACTGAACCTTTGATAACCCTATAGCCCTTATCTACATCTTTTCTCTCTCTCAACTCATTCTCTCTCTCCTCCACTCACTTTCTCTCTCTCCCTCTCTCCACCACTCACTTTCTCCATCTCCCTTCTCTCCACCGCTCTCTTTCTCCCTCTCCCTCTCTCTTTATTTAAAAAGAATTTGTCCGTTTGTTTCGGAAAAGCAATCAGCCACTCAATGTATTTGGGCTAGGAGTGTCAATTCATACCTGTTCAACTAAAGGTGACAATTTGGCCCGTGGACTTGCCTTTGGCCGAGATGAGCCCTGCAGGCTACTCGGGTTGGGCCACAGGCTGGCCTCAGTCCAAAACTCAAACCCAGGCCCATCCTGTGGCCCGATCCATAGTTGGACTGACGGGGCTTGGTAACGGGGCCAGGCTGCGGGTTTGTGATGGTCTGGGTAGCGGGCTTCGGACTGGGCCGGACCACTTGCTTGGTAAGGGGCTGGCCACAATGGTTAAAATCAGCCCTAGCCATATGGATGTTTGGCCAATCCCTAGGTGGACCTACAAAGCAAAAATCAGCCTGATTAGTGAAACCTTTGGATCCTTGTACGCTCAAATTTCCACGGTAAAAATCAACCCATGAAAATGACTCCAATCCAACACTTAGAAATCACTAATTAGGTTGATTTTTGGTTTCTAGATCCATCTAGGGATTGACCAAACACCCATATAGTCAGTGTACTCTAACAATGTGCCACGTGGCTCATATTGTGGCTGGTCAACGGAGTTGAACCACCTCTTGGTTATTTTTGGTTTCTAGACCCACCTATGGATTCACCAAACTTATGGATGTTTGAAGTTGGACCACCTCTTAGTGGACCAACATACCAAAGATCAGCTTGATCAGTGATTTATAATAGTTATATTTTAACAACAAAAAAAGCTCAAATTCGATGGTAAAAACCATGTTATTAAAGTACTAAATCTAAGGTTATAAATAATAATTATACTGATTTTTGATCTATATGTTCATCAAGAGGTGGAAAAAAAAAATCCGCAAGGTAAGTAGGCGCTAAACAGTACTCCACGTGGCATTTTGGAGGGGACCATCAAACTTAGAAGCTCGCAGGGCCATCAAACATGAGCTCAACAAGCAGGTCGGGCCACGGGTTGGGCTGTTTGGCCCATACTTACGGGCTTGATGGCCCACACTGCGGGCTGGGTTTTCAAACCCAGACCCAACCCATCATATTCATGGGCTAGGCCAGGCCAAGCTTAAATTAAATTGCCATCCCTACGTTTAACTAGTATTGAATCGGAACAGAAACTGAAAACTTTGGGTCCGGTCCACATTTCTGGGAACCGACTAAACAGGAACTGGAACCAAAACCGAACCGATAATAACAATTTTGATTTTGGTTAGTTTGATATTGGAACCGAACTGATAGAAACTAGGACGGATACATAAATATAATGTTAAATATATAAATATAGTGTTTAAATTGTCATATTATGAAGATTTGAACTAATGTACCCGGTACTGGAACTGGAACCAAACAATTGGTTCCGGATCTGGATCCATCATTTTGAGAATCGAAAACGATAATTAACAATCGAAATTGATAAGGAGTGAGAATTTTGATTCTGGTTCTGGTAGCTTAGGAACCGAAATGGAACCAACACATTGACACACAGAACTCGGGTCTATGGGATGTGGATTTTGGGCACTATTTTGCATTCCCAAAATTCTTAAATCTCTAGATTTGGGCATGCGTGAGCAAGGGTTGCTAATGCTCTGACCCTCCCCATTGCACGACATATACCCCTATATCTGTCCAATCCCATGTTAAAAAAGTAACTAGGGTTAGTTTAAAGTGGGTTAAAGCAGTTTTACGTCTCATGCAAAGGGAGGCTCTAGCTGAGTAACCCTTTGCCCGGAGAGCCATGCAAAGGGAGGCTCTAGCTGAGTAACCCTTTGCCCGGAGAGCCAGAGAGGGAAGACAGATTCGGTATAATCAAGGCCGATTAAAACACGGCGCCCTTGCTTGGTTCAATGCAAATCGGATGCAATGCACTCACTTGCCGCAGTTTTTGTCACAATACAAATGATAGGTGGGGGCATGCAAATTAATGAGCTAACGTGCAAGTGGTTGCCAAGCCCTTACAAACTCTTTAAGAAAAAGGATGCAAGCATGTGCAGCACAAAAACTATGGTAATTAGTGACTGCAATGCAGCAAACTTGCAAAATCCATTTTCTTAAAGAGTTTGTAAGGGCTCCCCCCCCAACCAATCACTTGTATTGCGGCAAAAACTGCGGCATTAACATAATGGGACATGTCAAAAAAAAAAAAAATAGAAGAAAACAAAAACTATGGCAAATTGATTTTAATTAAGCTCCTCTCTTTTGCTTACACTATTTATAAATTTCGGTCAACACTTACAAAAATTGGTTAGAGGCTATCCATCAAGTCCATACCCCGTAAAAATGACCGCCTATAATATGCTTAATTATGTGTCTAGTGCACACCAGTATACAAAACAAATTGCATTTTCCGGTCAACCCGAACATTATTATATTGCAAAAAACATGCTCATTTTTATGCGTGGTGTGCACGCACTATATTGTAGCTACACACCTTCATATATCGCTTGGTTGGACTGAAGGGTGATCTCAATCATGGTTTAAAAAACAAATAACAGCCGTTAAATATAACAGTTTTGGACCTCCCCTGTTACGTTATGTACCGTTTTAATGCTCAGAAAATAACAGCCTTTATTTTCCGTTATTTTCCCATTATAACAAAAATAATGATTGTTATTTTCTGCAAAAAAAATTGTTAAAATAACATCCATTATTTTTCCGTTATAAATTTGAAATTCAAAATTTGAATTTTAGCGACATTTTTTTCCATCATTTTTCCTTTTTCCATTTTTGCCCGTGTGTTACTATCCGTTATACCGATAATACCCCCCGTCCGATATAACGTTATAACGGCCCCTTTTAAACCCTGATCTCAATGCTAACTACTTTTTTAGAATTTTTTAATGTGGAACTATATATGGAGCACGTGAAAAAGCGTCACCTAGCAGTCTTTCGGGTCCACGTGAATGGTCCACCCTGATCTACAAACCAACAATCAGCCGATTTGTGATCTCTATTCCATCAAACGTTTTTCATGATCAGTTGATCTGGTCGTTGGATTTGAACTTTTTTTTTTTCATAGATTCTATGGGTAGAGATCACCAATCAGACTGATTTTTAGCGTGTAGGTCATTAAGTAGTGGGCCAACATTCATAAGTCAGTGGGCCCAAAAAACGTGGTGCATTTTATGTGCTCCACAGAGAAATGGATCACACAAAAATTTACTCCACAATATGTAAATAATTGGATCACTACTAACTACATAGACTGTACGTCCACGCCGGATTCACTCAGAAATATTTACGTCAGACCAAAATGCCCTTCTTTATACTTCAAAATATATTGTATGTTACAAGGGTATTTACGGAAACTGTGAGAAAACATCGCTAATGTCTCACAAATTAAGGGGTAAGCCTCATCATTATAATATTACAGATTACACCTGTTAATAATCAATATAATTAAGCACGGTCGACTGGATTATGAGGCCCATATATTTTATACTATTAGTAGGTGGCCCGTGCCCACAGGTGTGAGTGGCTTAGATCCACCATCCATTTAGGGTGATAAGATCTCGGTTATCCTTTGTGAAGCCGATAAGAGGGGATAAGTGACTTTTCTGTTTTGTTATATAGACGTATAATGGGTGGCCGGTGCCCTCGGCATTCCCCTACAAAGAATTTCACAAAATCAGGTGTGAGTGGTTGAGATCCATAGTCAATTTGGGGATAAGATCTCGGCCATCTTTTGTGAAGCTGATAAGAGGGGTATAAGTGGGGAGACAATTCTCCGGTTAAATTAATCCAACCGTCTAAATTTATTTTATGTAAGGGTTGATATGGGCCCTTGGATATATAAAGCCTATAAGAGGGGGAGACAACCAATGTTTTGTTGTATGGATATGCAAAATAGCCCCAAAGCCCAATTACACAATAATCCATGTTGCCTATTTATTTATTTTTCTTTTCGATGAAGTGCTAATTGATCAATGTTATATCACATAGAACAGCCACTGATTGGTTGCAATGATTTGGGCAATCCACACGATCTCAAGTAATCCCTTAATCTGATTGTGAGCGAGCTGATTGGGTCTACGAGCCTTACATCCTAACCGCTTGGGCATGGATCATCACACACCAGCGCAATAAATAAATAAATAAATAAAATAATAAACCCCGGAAGCCGTTAACATGTTATATCTTAGTGCGCGTTCGGATTATCATAATGTATCGTTGCTTTAGCGTATAAATTATAATTTTTAAATTGCAAATGATCCCAATCATCACGTCTGTCAAGGTTAGAAGGTTGTTTTCATATGCATCAAGAACCAATGAGCCATGTTCATGGACTACTAATTTAATAAAATTAAACGGAGACTTCATTTTATACAACACATGCTGTGGGCGCGTCGCTTGCAATGTCAACTCCCTCTTTTAATCAACTTGATCTTCAACATGTACATATGAGTTGTTTGCGTGTGCTGCCTTCTTTTTTTTTTCGGTGGTGGAGAGCCATCATGCAAGGTCATTGTTCTTATTCTAATGGTCTGATCCCCATCATCATATGTTTCATCTATCACCTTCCATGATTTGCGTTCAAACACTCGAAAGGGGATGCAGCCATAGATCTGTCAAGATTTCTTCTAAAATACTTTTAAGTCAACTCCTGGTTTTGCTCTTAGATATCTAAAAGACAAATAAGAATTCATATTTCCATGTAATGCCAGCCTTTCTATGACATGTTCAAAGGGTTAGGCTATATAACAAGGGTTAGGTTCAATGGCAAATTCAGTGCTTAGCAAGTCCAATCATTATTTGCTTAAGGACGACATGGCTACTACTCTAAGGTTTTTATCAGTTTTCTTTCTTGTTTTTCTCGTCGTCTTCGACCTCGCAAATGCGCAGGGCTTGAAAGTAGGGTTCTACAAGAAGACATGTCCTTCTGCGGAAGTCGTGGTAAAAAAGGCGACGGCAAGCTACATTTCGCGAGCACCTACTCTTGCTGCCCCTTTATTAAGGATGCATTTTCATGACTGTTTCGTTAGGGTAAATCATAATTGAGAATGTCATTGTTAGAATTCTTCCAACCATTTTTAAGAGGAAAATAATTTTACAAGTTCTGTGTGCAGGGTTGCGATGGTTCACTACTTTTGAATACTACTGCAGGGTCCGTTACAGCTGAGAAAGATGCACCCCCCAATCTAAGCCTTAGAGGGTACCAAGTTATTGATGCAGCAAAAGCTGCAGTAGAGAAAGTGTGTCCTGGAGTGGTCTCATGTGCAGACGTCCTAGCCTTGGTAGCTAGAGATGCAGTGTCCATGGTAACAAACATCTTAATACCTTTTTTTTTTTCATTATTATCAAGCAACAATTATGTTTCAGTATATATTTAATTACTAACTAAATAGTTTTCTTTCAGCTCAAAGGACCATTCTGGCAAGTTCCCACTGGGCGAAGAGACGGGAACGTGTCCATAGGTTCAGAGACCTTGACAAATCTACCACCTTTTAACGGGAACATCACCGTATTGAAATCAATGTTTCTCGGACGGGGTCTAAGTGTAAAAGACCTTGCAGTCCTATCAGGTATGTTCAAGGTTTAAAATATTGTTTTGTCTTGTTGTCTCAATAAGCTTAAAGAACGAGCATCGACAGAGCTAGGAAGGGCAGGGGGGCACGTACCCCCTTGTAAAAAATAGTATATGTCTCGATAAGATTAAACTATTTTCTAATGCTTAAATAGGCTGCAAACTGTTTTTTAGAATTTATAGCAAAAAATCTAACTGGAACTCATTTGTACTTAGGTGGACACACAATTGGAACATCTCATTGCCCTGGCTTCACCAATCGCTTGTACAACTTCACTGGCAAGGGTGACACTGACCCGACATTGGACCGTAACTATATTCCTAAGTTGAAGAGCAAATGTAAGCAAGGTGACTTCACGACACTCGTAGAAATGGATCCTGGAAGCTTCAAGACGTTCGACGAAAACTATTACACACTTGTTTCTAAAAGAAGGGGTCTGTTCCAATCAGATGCAGCTCTTCTTGACGACAGCGTGACAAAAGCTTATGTTAAACTTCAAGCTACTACCAAAGGATCTACTTTCTTCAAAGATTTCGGCATTTCCATGGTGAATATGGGTAATATTGGAGTTCTTACAGGGAAGGCAGGAGAAATCAGGAAACACTGTGCTTTTGTGAACTAATAGAGCTACTGTGTGCTGTGGCTAGCTAATGGCTGTTTTTTTTTTTTTTTTTTCAAGTTAACTGATGTACGTTGTCAAGTGTGGGGTTTTGTTGGGTTGGTTTTCTAAAGTTTTGGGGAGAATCGGAGACAATAAAGGCAAAAGTGTTGCCTCATGATTCTGAACTACATGGTTCAGAGTCGATCTTGTCATGTATTATTCATTTATTTTTGTATAACAGTAAGACTGTTTTGGTCTTTATTTGCTTGTTTTTATTGAAAATACCAAATCGTAAAATACATTGGAGATGTTAACTAATCACTTTACTCTGAAAGTTTAAGCTGTTAGAGGGAGGTGAAACAATGTATATACTATATATATCAAAGGATTCCCGGCACACTCACGGACCGCACGAGTCCAGTGCCCGAACACTTGTGTAATGAAAGGAGAACCTCCCCTCCTCAAGGAAGAAAAATATTTGTATCGAAATTAATTGATGCACGCACCCCAAAAGTTACCACACATGCAAAGAAGAGAAATAATTATTGAATTAAATTAACCTAAATTTGTAGATGGCGACGGTCTAGAGTTTTTTCTTTTTGAGTGGCGGGGTTTTTGAAGCAGCAATCATGCTCCAATGATCACGCGCCGCATATACCCGTGGTTACTTTTTAAACCCAAAGCCTAAACCATGGGTATATGTAGTGCCCGATCATTGGTAACATGATGGCCTAGCTGTTCAAAAATCCCGCCGCTGGATCTGGGGGTGTCAGCTTTGATTATCGTTGCTTTTCCTCAACATCATCAAATCGGCGCTTTAAGTTTTTTTTTTCTTTTTGGATGCCGCGGGCATCCAGACCTCTTAGAGCACGGGTGTATCCCTAACCTCGCGTGCCAGGGATATATCCCAGGGGGATGACCCTAGGGAGATTCGAACTCATGACCTCTGCTGTCCTAAATTGTGGTCCTGTCCTGGCCATCGCCACCCGACACTCGAGGTGGCACTTTAGTTGATTGATCCAAACCATCCAATTGGTGCCATCTTTCAGATTAGTGACTCCCCAAAAAATCCTCTCTCTAGGATGATCCTGATCATCTAGCTCAATTAATTCTTCATCAGTGCTACTGCTACCCATTATTTTATCTGGAAACATGAAAACAACTGGACCTTTGGTCAAGAAGCAAGAGATGGAGCAGGTTCGTGCGGGAGTTCGGTTATAAATTTACTCAAATCGCAGGCACACGATAGCTAGACGTGGGGATATAATAAGTTATAATACATTTTATTCAATTAAACGCACCTGTATGAATGTTCATAAAAATTTTCTGGATAAACGCTTCTTCACGTACAAATCCTTTTCTAATTTCTAGCAGACTTGTCTGTGCTCACCTTACATGGCAGTAGTGAAAGATCAACCGCAGTTTGGGAGGAGTAAAATTATTTTGAGCCAAGAAAACTAAGACAAGCTGGATGGGTTTTCCAGCACGGAGGCTGGGAGCTTATCAGTAGAGAGAATCTTTGACTACAAAAATAAGGTAGAGAGATCATTGAACGTTAATTATGATAGAAGGCTGGGATCTTAAGATGCGGTTGACTTTTTGACTAAAAGATGCCCTCAATCGTCATCGATGGTGCATGTTTTTGTCTCATGTGTTGTGATCACAATTATTGCAGCATTATTGAGAAGCAACAACTGGCTAGTCTTAAGTCTTTAGGCCTTCTTGCCTCCCCCACATTGGTTGAGGATTTCCCTGCCCCCTTTCATACTGCGACGTGTGGATAGAGGGAATAGTAAAATGTAATTTTTTTAGACCTACTTCAGGATAAAAAAAACTTTGATCCTTCCATCTCAATAACACCACTTTGATTTTTTCAGCTCTGATTAGAGGTTAGATTTAGGTGACGTTTGGGAAATTAAGTTATCAGATCTAAAAGCTTAAAGTGCTTAATCTGATAATAATGATTTATGACTGAATTGGATTTGTAACTTTTTAAAAAAGAAAGTTATAAGAAAATGACATTTTCAGTATTAAAAGAGAATCTTAAAATCTTTTGAAACGATGCTTTCACTTACTACAATAAGTGAAGGGAGGGTGACTTTTTATTTTTCACTTAATTTCAGTGGTTTTGGTGATAAGTGCTAAAATTTGTTGTTTACCAATGCAACTTAATCACCAAAATCACTTAATTTCAGTTCATTCAGACTTAAGGTCTGAGAAAAAGTTTTACGAAATGTCACCTTAATTAGGTTTTAGGTAATTGTTCCTCCGTTCAACTATTCAAAATAAGAAAGAGAAGAAAAGGATACTTTCATCTTTAAAAAAAATATTTAGTCAATTCAAGTCAATGACAATTATAGAGGATGGACCCAGTAATGGGAGTTATATTAGTAATTTCGTAATGTAGGCATATGTCAAATTTCAAAGGTTACTTGGAGTGTATGTCAAAAAAAAAAATTCAAAATTTAGAGAGAAACAAATGTTAATTTTTGTTCGTTTTAGTTATCTTTCCCAATTGTTTTTGCTCTCCCATGCACATGTTGCAAGATTAGATCAGTGTTGAAGTAGGACTGCAACTTGGGTAGGTCGGGTTGGGTTGGAGGTCAATCTGAGCTCAAACCAACCATTGACCATCCAACCCAAGGCCGAGCCCAACGCGAACATGTTAGTGGGTTGATCAAGTGAGAGAGGGGCCTACCACTAGAGAGAGATGGAGAAGAGACAGAGAGGGAGACAAGAGGGTATAATATATATGGGAATTTTTGACATAACCCCCCATGTTATTTTGCAAATTTGACATACCCCCACACAATTTGAAAAAGCTGACATACACCCCTATGACTCGGTCCACTGTCATTTGACCAGTGTTGACTACCAAATTTTGTATTAAATGACAGAAATGCCCTTGTCTTCACTTTTGGAACAATGGTTTGGGCTAAAACCTAAACCCCAAATCGAACGGCTATGGACGACGACCAACCAAGAGACTCCAATGGGTTGGCCACCCATCACCGACGACCAACCCACCGGAGTCTCATGGCTGGCCGACCACTACTCCAGCAATAGTTTAAAACTTAGTTTTCAAGGAAAAAAAATAAAGCATACAATTATATTTCTAAAAATTTCATTAATAAAAATAAAAACAAGAATAAGAGCAATTTAGATTTTAAGCTTTTGATACATGGATTTTGGAAAGATGGGTTCTCTCAATTTTAAGAAGAAATTGCATTCCCTCGTGAGTTTTATCTATTTTATGATTTTTTATTTTCAATCTTTACTTAATTCATAAAAATGAAAAATAAAAAAAAAATCTCAAGTTTACCAACAATGGTTTTTCTTTTTATTTTTATTTTTAGTCTCCTCTTTTCATGTTTGATTTGGGGTTTTTGGGTTTTGGCCCAAACCCAAACCCTTGTTCTAAGGTTGAAGACAAGGGCACTTTTGTCCATTAATACAAAATTTTGTAGTCAACTCGGGTCAACACTGGTCAAATGACCGTGGGGGTGGGGAGTATGTCAAAAATTCCCAATATATATTTGTAAATATATATAATTTGATCGGGCACAAGCCCAATCTGAGTTTTGATTCAGTTCTAAGATTCAGGTCAAAGCCCAAGCCCAAGTACTGTAGAACCTAACCTAAACCCGACCCGAAATCGCTTAAGCCCGTCGGACTCAAGTTGGGCCCGCCCAAGATGGAGCCCTAGGTTGAAGTAAGCATCAACCTCAAGCAGGTGGGGCAAGATTTATTGGCATATGAATAAGGCTAAAATGCCCTTAAAGATTACACTAATGTTGGGTCCTCGATACACTTTGATGGATTATATCTTATTTGTCTTTGTTACTATGTGGCTTTTTTTCCCGAGGTGCTATTCATATGGCCGGTTCCACTGTTGGTACATGCCCCTCTCTCTCTCTCTCTCTCTCTAGACCAGGACCAGGGAATCATAACCTTCTTCTGATTAAGAAATTTTCCTTGATGGTGATGGACGAGCTTTAGACCAGTGAGTACGTGCCCTCATTTTTTCAACTGTCCAAAAGAAAGCTTTGGAATGGATAATTTTGATCAACAATGATGGGGTCCATCAAAGGAGTATTATTGTAAGACGTGGAAGGTCCAAATTGATGACCAAGCATGCATGCCATGTGGCACCCAATCAACTTTTATTTATTATTTTTATAATTTCTTATACATATGTCAGGCATCTACTACCGGCCACCATATTAAAAAAAAAAAATGAAAATATAGACATACTCATCCATGTAAATACATACAAAATTACAAACACATGCAGGCAAGCACAACAAAATCACAATCCGCCATGTGATGTAAAATAAGTAGTATCTGGTCCCACATCTCATCAATGATGATGTGTACAACAATTTTTTCGATGGCTTAAAAGTAAAAAATCCACCTCATGCAACAGAATAGCTCGACATCCCTAATTGGTATATAGGGAGGCGGCAAAATCCTATTATTATTGGAAAAATCTATGATAATATACCGACTTCTGCATCAAAATTTTGATGCAGAAGTCCCTTAAATTTGCCACCTAGTAGACTCTTTCGGGCCCACTTCCTTCATGAATGTTTGGCTCACGTCTTGGTGGACACACAAACCAAAAAATCAGTATGATTAGTGATTCCTAGCCATTGGATTTGAGCACTTTTTCATAATGGGCTTGGAACCAACTCATAGGCCTGTTCATAAAGCCTATAATGAAAAAGTGCTCAATTCTTACTGCCAGAAATCACCAATCACGCTGATTTTTGGTGTGTAGGTCTATCATAGTGTAGACCAGACATTCAAGTGGCAAGTGGGCCCGAACGAGTCAATTATGTTGCAATTTGAGGGACTTCAGCATCAAAATTTTGATACAAAGACTGCATCAAAGAACAGCCCATTATTATTATTGATGATCAGGATATGATGAGAGCTGGGGGTAACAGTCTGCAGGGAGAATCTAAAGGCTTGACAGATTTTAAGCAGCCAGAATCTCACAAACTCGGAAAAGGCTAAAAAAAACAGTTTTTCTGATTGGGGTTTTTCTCAGCCCAGCTTCCTGTCTTACATATTCAAATAGCCTTGTTGTCACTAGTTTTGATTTTATTATAACCTGTCTCCAACGTATTAAAAATGACATACTTATATATTGTTTTTGAAGAGAGAGAGAGAGATTTGATTTTGATCGGTGATGGAGAATCGTAGATGCTATTTATGTTTGATATGGGGGCCGGTTGATCGGCTTATGTGAGGCCCAAATCATGGAGTTTGTTTTTGTTTCATCCACTAACATAACAGTGGCGTTGCTTCTTATGTATTAACGTTTCATTCGAAGCTTCTTTTTTTATTTATTTATCTTCCACTATATAAACTTACACCCTCCTCCCTAACTATTACTTACACCTCTCCATATCTCTCTCTCTCTCTCTCTCCAAATCTCTCTCTCTCTCTCTCTCTCTGTGATCATCAGCAAGCTTCTCAACCATGGTAATCTCACAATATTGCTCATTACATTAAATTTCCATGGTGTAAATGGGCCGGCCGATCCAATCTGATGGTCTTTTGGGTTCAGCCTGCTTTGGACTGGAGTTTGACCACACCCTACATGCCCATGAGTTCGGCCATGTTTTTCTTTTTTCCTTTTTTTAATTTTTTTTTCTTTCTACCAGGTTGGGACGTCGTTATTTCGGTTATAATGTTATAATGGTCCCACAACGTTAACACGGTCAGAATACCATTTATTATTGAAAAAAAAGACCTGATAACGATCAAGCTTAAGGTTGTTTTTGTTATGAAGGTAAAAAAAAGGTTTTTTTTATTTATTAAATTACGGCAGTTATTTTCGTTATAAGGATATTACAATTTTTGGTTGTGAGCGTTATAACGGGAAAAAAGTAATGGGGCTGGGGCGTTAGGATTATAACAGCCTTTTATAACATGGTGCTGAATCCCTTTGGGCCCAATGACTTTCTACTAAGCCCATAACCTATTTTTTATGGTGGCATCTAAGGCCCATAAATATGAATGATACTTTTAGAGTACTAATCCACTGCGGCTGTTCTTGAAGCCATGACTTTTCTAAGAACTAGAAAAGGGGGATTTTTTTTTTTGGAATTCGGTCTTGGGTCGAACTTGGGCTTGTTCATTCTGTGCTGATCCAAGCATGGACTGGGAGATTATGGCCCATGATGGGGCCAGGATGGGCTTGGGTTCCCAAGCCTATCACTGACACCCATATGACTGATTTCTATTCCGCTTTCAACACCCAGAACATTTTCTCATGGCCTTCTTATTATTTATTTGGTTCTACATTGCTCAGGAAGAGAACAAGGAAGGTGGTGCTACATTTTTAAGTCCCAAATCGCTGAAGAATCCCAAACAAGGAGGTTTCAGAGCCACCATATTCATCTTTAGTAAGTACAAGTATACGTACACTCATCGATCCCTCCACATGTTTAAAACTCTCGTATTCTAATTAATGCCCTCAATATGACCTAATTGTTTGTATTTTTTATATTTTCTCAGTAATGATGGGCCTGGATAACATAGGCTTCGTCGCTAATATGGCCAGTCTGGTCTTATATTTCCTGTTTATCATGCACTTCGACCCGTCGGGATCCGCAACCACCACGACAAACTTCTTGGGTACTACATTCATGCTTACGCTCGTCGGGGGGTTCATCTCCGATACGTATATGAATCGGCTCAACACTTGTCTACTTTTCGGAGCACTTGAGTTGGTGGTAATATAACTCTGCAAACCACCCTTTAGCCATTATTAACCTCTTGCATGCTCTCCTTTTTTATAATTTGAAAAAAATTAGAGGCTGGTCCTTAGTCCTTGGCACTTTGTTAATTGTTATCAGTGCTTAAAACAAAAGGACAGAACTTAATTATGGGGTGAGTCAAATAGGCTCAAAGGTACAAACAAGATATCAGAATCATCAAGTTGAGCTAAAAAGTATGACCACACCGTAAGGACCATATCATTAAGGTCACAATTTCGAGCTTGGCCTACCCACAAGTATATGTATAACATGAAACCATACTAAGGGCCACAAAACAGATTTAAGAAATTAAGGGCCTGTTTGAATGACAATTTTCCCATGTGAAAATCGCATTTTCTTGGGAAAATACAATTTTGGTAGCTATTTTACATAGAGAATTTTTCTACAAGAGAACAAGATTTTCCCCTCCAACCCAGAATTCATTTCCGTTCCACATAGGTAAGAGTTTCCATGCAAAAATACGCCCTTATTTAATCAGATAATTGAAAAATGCGTATTTTCTCGAGTGCAATCAAACGCCTTAATTGAAATCTAATAAAATGAGCTAACAATATTGTATAATTGTCTGGAGGTAAAAGATTCATAATTTCATGAAACTTCTCTCAAGCCTGATTAATGTGATGTTTTGGGTTCTGGACTTTCAGGGATATGTATTGATCATTGTTCAAGCCCATTATGAGAAACTGCAACCTGAACCATGCTTGGAGTCAAGTTGCGTGAAAGGTACTAAAGCTCTGATGTTTTACGGTTCAATATGCTTGTTAGGACTGGGAGCTGGTGGCATAAGAGGGTCAGTTCCAGCTTTGGGTGCCGATCAGTTTAACAACAATGATCCCAATGAACGGAAGTTCTTAGCGAGCTTCTTCAATTGGTTTTTGCTAAGTATAACTGTTGGTGCAACAATTGGAGTAACCATAGTTGTGTGGGTAAGCACGAACAAGGGTTGGGAGTATGGTTTCATTATCTCTATGCTATGTGCCTTGGCTGGCCTTACTGTGATTGCTTTCGGAAAGTCGTTTTACCGTGTTCGAGTCCCCGGAGAGAGTCCCTTGTTGAGGGTTTTACAGGTCCATCTCTTTCTCAATCAATATATCTAATCAATCTGTATATGGATAGCACTCACTTGACGATGACTTTACGTACGTACAGGTTTTGGTGGTCATGGTTAGAAACAGAAAATTACATCTACCAGAAAACTCTCATGCATTATATGAAATTCAAGATCAGGAATCTGTTTTGCATGAAGAACATATCCCACATACTAATCAGTTCAGGTGTGTATTTTCATCTTGCTTTGTTCAGACACACTAGGAAGATTATCGATCTCTCTTTTATTTTGCTAATTTTAAAGAGAAAGTTACTCATAATCTCCCTTCATGTGCTCAAGAATCGATTCGATTCGATTCGATTCCTGAGTCAAAAGATATAGCGATTTTCCCGAAATTTTATAACAATGATCGACCCACTTTCAAGGATAGGAAGTGGTACATGTTATGTTTCATGGAGCCTGATGGTGCTAGATTATTGTAAATCAAGCCACCTGTGAGTCCGTGGATGTACCTCGGTCTTGAGAGAACCACGTAAATCTCTATGTCGTGTGTTTGCATCTTTGTATTATTTTCTTTCTCGAGTGATTAGGTTGTGGTTTTGCTTGTGATCGCGCGCAATACAGAAGTTTAAATGTTTGGACTAATTTTATCTTTCTGATCAGGTTATTAGACAAAGCTGCTATTCTTCCTGAAGGCTTCAAACCAGAAAAATGGAAAGTATGCACAGTGACCCAAGTAGAAGAAGTAAAGATCCTAACAAGGATGATGCCCATTATTCTAAGCACCATCCTCATCAACACATGCTTGGCCCAGTTGCAGACTTTCTCCATCCAACAAGGAACCATGATGAATACTCACATTGGCTCATTCGAGGTTCCATCAGCTTCAATTCCAGTGATTCCACTAGTTTTCATGTCTGTTCTGATACCCATCTATGAATTTGCCTTCGTTCCCATTCTGCGAAAGATCACGGGTCACCAAAATGGCATAACCTACCTTCAGAGAGTTGGGGTTGGGCTTGTTCTCTCAGCCATATCTATGGGTATAGCAGGAATCATAGAAGTGAAAAGGAGGAATGAGTTACTCCACCATGGAAATCGTATCAGCCTCTTCTGGCTTTCCATTCATTACGCTATCTTCGGAATTGCCGACATGTTTACTCTTGTTGGACTGTGGGATTTCTTCTACACTGAGGCTCCTGCAGGCATGAGATCGCTTTCGACTTCTTTCTCCTGGCTCTCACTATCAGTCGGCTACTTCTTGAGCTCGGCTTTCGTTGAGCTCATTAACTTGGTTACTAGTAAGGTAACTGAGAGCAAAAAAGGGTGGCTCAAAGGGCGGGACATGAACAAGAACCGTGTCGACCTATTCTACTGGTTCTTGGCAATCCTCAGTGTGCTTAATTTTGCAAATTATCTTTTCTGGGCTAACTGGTACAAGTATAAGAAAGAAGTACCAACCAGCGAAGAAAAGGCTCTCAAAGAAGGGACTGATCAAAAGGAAGGAAAGACCATTGAAGAAGGTCCAACATCTAACCAGAAAGATGACCAAACTGATGAAGAAAAAGAACAAACAAGAGACGACAGAAAGGAAGCTTAGGGCCTACAACCTCTCTGAGCTTCTAATCACACAGGAACTTTTCAGTAGAAGAGCTAATAGGCCAGTAAGGCCAAAGGATGAGAGGATGGCCATGAGTAGGGTAGTTTTCTATTGTTAAGATTGTTTTTAGTGTTCACAGTTATTTGGAATTTTTTATTTTGATAAGTATAAATTTTTTATTCCATTGAGACAATTAGAGGCTAAGGAAGCCTACCAAACGCCTTAAAAAATACAAAGCGAACAAGAAAACAGAAAACATGACCAAACAAAACCATACAAAAATGCTGAACCCCCCAACCATGAAAATCTAACCCCTAATCCCTCCCCACACTAATCAATTCGGGCCATTTGAATACGATATATCTTCAAAGGATATACCTTTCCCTTCCTCGTACAACTTAACCCAAAAGTAAACCAGAGATTTTATCTCCAACATAATCTGCTCCATCTGAAGGCATTTGCTCTCGAACGTCCCTATTATTCATTTCCCTCCACAATCCCCATATAACCGCTCATGGTATCAAAGTCCTCATTCTCCTCCCAAGTTTGCCTAACCCCTTTGCTTACCATGTAAAAATATTTTCTTTATGGATTTAGGAATGACCCCAAACTTACTTAGTAAGCCTCTCCAAATGAGTCATGTGACTCTGCAGTGTAATAGCAAATGATCTACTGATTCTCCACTTTGCAAACAAAGTGGACAGTGATCCAAGACCCTTACACCTCTTCTCCACAAGAAATCCATAGTTTGTAATCTACCTTGAACTGCACGCAATGCTAGGAATCGTACTTTGGACGGAGCTTTACAACCCCATAGTCTTGCCGCTGGAAACTTCATCAACAGCTACTCTAGTCCTCTACTGCTGGTCAAGTTATTGCCCGGTCACAATGCCTCCACCTTGCCATCAAATCTGGAGAGACCCACTCTACTTAATCATTCAACCAGTCCATCAACACTAGAAATCCTTCGACCTGATCTGCCAGTTCAACTCATTGTTCCACCATTCCACAGCTCTAAGGGGTTCACATAAAAGAAACCCGTCTCTCCGTGGTACATAATTCTGTATAAAAAAACTTGATGCAAAATCCCTCGAAATGCCAAGTGACACAATCTTTTGGGCCCACTGACGCATGAAAGTTTAGTCCATCTATGATCTATTGTTGGTTGGAACTACACACCAATTAAATATCAGCTTTTTGGTCGTGTCATTCAAGTACTTTGGGCTTTGAAGCCATACAAAAGCCTGTTCATGAAGCCCATGATGAAAAAGTGCTCGAATCCAAGGCTAGAAATCACCAATCAGGCTGAATTTTTGTCTGTGATCTATCAATGTATGGGCTAAACCTTCATGGGGTCAGTAGGCCCAAAGAGTGTGCCACTTGGCATTTTGAGGGACTTCTGTATCAAACTTCTGATCGAGAATTCTGTATCATAGAATGGCTCCAAAAAAAAGGAATAAGAAGAAAAAAAGAGTCCGGATGACGGATTTCTCTATCGAACTTTTGATCTAGAATTTCTGTATCATAGAATGGCACAAAAGCAAGAACAAGAAAGAGTCCGGCTTCTATAGGATCGGTTCCTATGTTTTTTTTTTTTTTTTTTTTTACCGTCATGGAGTTTATGAACAGGCCTATAAATGACTTTCAAGCCCATGATGAGAAAAAGATCAAACCCAACAGCTAGAAATCACCGATCTGGCTGATTTTAGTTTGTGGGTCCACCATGGAGTCGGTAGACCAGCATAGGACCTCATCCTATGGAATCCAGACTCAGAAAAAGAGGACAATGGGCTTTAGTTTTAGGCCCAAACCTGATTTGTTGAAGCCCATCAATCAAGTCCTGCCACTCCACCCTTAGCCTAAAGTAATGAGGCCCATAGATGCGTACACCATGGTTGAAGAACTAAAATCTATGAATCAGGAATGTCAGGAACATAAACCCATGACTACCATTTTATACTTTCATGGTCGTCTTTAATGAGTTTATGGATGTTTATAGTAACCCCAATCAAGGGTTTATATGGAGCGCATTACAAGAGCCAATCTGATCTAATCATAATCACTCTGATCTGACATGTCCTAAATGATTATGATTGAACTAATCATAACTGATAAAATAGACTGATAATGATACGGTGCATCTCATACACTTTACTACAATGGTTACCTCTAAATTCTACTACTTCTCTTAACAACATACTAGCTAATCAGGCTTATTTCATGATTTATAGGTGTTGGATTGGACTTATTTTCATGGGTTGATATCAACAGTGGCGATTTGAGCAGAATTCGAGGTACAAAGATCCAACGTCTATAAATCACTAATCAGGCTGATTTTTGGTTTGTAGGTCCACCTAGGGATTGGCCAAACATCCATATTGTCAGAGTGCTCTAAGAGTGTGCCACGTGGCTCATATTGTGTCCTGTAACCAGAGCCTGTCATTTTAGGGCGGTCACTGGAGCCCGACTCTTTTACTAATACACCCCCTGAAATTTAAAAGTAATTAGTAATACCCCTTATACTTTCAAACTTTAGGATTACTCCTCTTGACCTAGTTTAAACATCATTTGACTAAAGTAATTAAAACGTGACATGCATCTAGCGCCTATTAATGCACTTATGAAAGCTCATAATATTGCAAGTACGTGCAATGCTAACGACGCCACGTGTGATTTAAGTCCATTCTAACTTGAGTCAACCACCGTTAAACTAGGTCAAGGGGGGTAATTCTAAAATTTTAAAGTATAACGGGTTACTACTAATTACTTTCAAATTTTAGAGGGTGTTACTAAAATACCTAAAAAAGAATGAACTCAAGTAATGGCATTTTGGAAATAAAGTAAAAAAACTCAACCACCAATCCTGTATGGTTCGTTATAAAGTAGAATGGATATTATCATGGAATGTTAAAATCTTATAAAATGTGCTGAGAAACAACTCTTTCTACCAGTTTTTGGACTGCAGCTTTAGATATATAAGACGGACAGGTAATCGAACAGCTCACATTTTGGCTCCATGGGCTGCATTTACAAATTGAATGGTGATCAAATGGTCCAAGGTCCATGTGATTCCCAACTGATGGCACATTATGATTGGTGTTGCACACCTCGGGCTACTAAATTATAAATTCAAATATAATAAAATAATAGTGAAGTAACATCAATTAAAATGTGCCACGCGTTGTGCACCACACGGCCCCAGACCATATGATCACCACTCATATATTTTGGTTTGCCTCTTGTAACATTTCCTTGCTTAAAAAAATATAACCCTAATTTTCTTCTTAAGAAAGAAATCAAAGGGATCGATCCGTTCCTCGATTCACGCTAAGTATAAATTTCCGCGGGCCTGCAGGGAAAGCCCTTGTCCCTATGAAATAATGACAAACCTATAAAAATATTTCTTTTTTTTGTTTAACTTTAATAAAACCTTAATTAAGTTTATGAAAACGCGAAAAAACAACTGCAAAGGATAAAATAGTTGTTGCCTCGTGGCTGTGTAACACGGCTCGTACTTTTTTAATAGAAAAGAGCCAAAAGAGGAACAAAGACTAGGTAGGATATCTTTAAGCAAAGATTATTCCAACCCTAATAAAGCTCTAAATATTATAATATTGCTTAGATACCCTTATACTTTAGTTCTATTGAAAATCTAACCCATTTCTCCCTTTTTTGTTACATTGACCAAGGTTTAAAAGGGTTGTTATAAACGGTATAACGAACTTGGGGCATTACAGTTTTTTTTTTTCCATTATAACGGATTGTAACGCACGGGCTAAAAAGGGGGAAAATGGAAAATAACTGCACAAAAATTCAAAATTCAAAATTTCAATAAACTTTATGACAGAAAATTACAGAAATAATAACGACCGTTATTTTCTGAGCATTAAAACGGTACATAACGTAACGGGGGAGGTCTGAATCCGTTATAACGGCCGTTATTTTCGTTATAATGGCTGTGTTCTTTAAACCATGACATAGACTATGTAGCACCACCAGGCCATATGGTTTCTGCCCCATCAAGCACATTAAACCAGTCCGAGCTGTTTGATAAATGGCTGAGGATCGAGCCAAATTTTGCTACCAAGAACTTAGCTTCTACCACGCCGAAGCTAAGCAGCTTTCCTTTCCAACCGACATGTATGCCGACAACCCTATTTTGAAAAAAATACTTCAAATTTCAAATATAAAAAACAGCTAAAGTCCCGATTAAGCTATCTATGTTCCCTCAGCTACTATTTTTAAAAACACATAAAATAAGGATCTGAGCAAAGGGTTTGATACATGAGACAACGGTTTATCAACCTTTGATTCTGTAATTAGCTGTCTCCTGACCCCATTAGAGCGACGTCCCTAAACCTAATCCTATTTTTATCTCTTTCTCTGTTTCTTTTGTCATTTCTAATAAATATATTCGGTCAGCCATGATCTTGCTAGTGGGCCGCGTATATCATCGCTTACATGGTTCACAATCTGTATGATTTCCGTATTTTGCGATTCACCACATTTTTCAGTATAATTAAGGGAGAAACGGTGGCATTATGCGGTTTGACCATGGTTTAAAAACAATGTCATAACCAACGTTATTTGCCAAAAAAGTCCAAAAACCAAAAAACAGATTTAACATAATAAGGACCTGTTATTTTGAAAAAAAATAAAAAATAAATAATCATATTTGATTTTTTTTTTTATTATGATGTTACTAGTGGCGGAGCCAGGATTGTGTTTTGGCGGGAAGGCCTCATGTGGGGGTGGGTCGGGTGACGGCTTCTGGTTAAAAGGGGGGCAACTGCGTCCCCCCCTGGCTCCGCCACTGCTTGCATTGTCGTGGGCACTATGTTGATTTAGATAAAAAAAAAGATGTATCGGACAGATAGAATTATCCGGGTCCAACGGGCTCGTAGGCTACTTATAAATGGAATGTATTTTTTTTATTTTTTTTGTAATCGTAAATTGAATGTATAAAGAGGTATTTTAATCACAATAAAATACATTACGGTTAGGATCGAGCACATGGCAAGAGCATTCCAACCCTGAGTGTGATACAGACTCTGGGAGAGCTTGGGCTTGGGCTTCATTAACTGGCATAACCTGATCATCTATTGGGTAATTTTCAATTAGGAAGAGATCGAAAATCTAGGCATGAATTAAGCTGACCTGATATGGAAGAGTAAAGTCAATGAGAGTAACATGCGGATGATAAAAAGTGCGCTAGAGTAAACCCCGGGGGTTGGGCGCAGATGGCCAGGACTAAGCCTCACGAAGCGCAGGTCCTGAGTTCGAATCCCCTCCCCTTGGGGCCAGTCACCAGCTGGGCTTGCCCAGGCGTATAAACGACGCAGAGTGGGTGGTGGCCTTACTCGTGTCCGCGGGACTTAGTCGGGTGCTCTAAGAGGCCCAGATACCCCGTGATACCAAAAAAAAAAAAAGAAGTGCCCTAGGGTAGAGTATCCCTTTGGTAGGAGTCCACTTTTGGTCACTCGCTTTATTGACCCATCTCAATCATACTAGGCTGTAAAATTGACAAGTACCCATGGTGACCCATCTCAATCATACTAGGCTGTAAAATTGTCAAGTACCCATGATATCCCTGCTTTCTCTAAAAAGCTTAAATTTCATAAATTTAAACATGTAATGTCACGGCCTTAGTTAAAAAAAGCTTTAGTTTTCATTAGTTTTTCGAGTAACAAGGCTGTAAAATTGTCAAGTACCATGATATCCCTGCTTTCTCTAAAAAGCTTAAATTTCATAAATTTAAACATGTAATGTCACGGCCTTAGTTAAAAAAAGCTTTAGTTTTCATTAGTTTTTCGAGTAACACTTGTATCACAAGATGTTGTGACGGAAGCCGGTCACAGCACTCAATATGAGCCACGTGGCACACGATCAGAGGGTGCTGACCATATGGATGTTTGTCCAGTCCCTCGGTGGACCGATTCCATTGAAGTTATTTTCATGTGTTGATTTTAACTGTAGAAATTTGAGCATTATTTGGGTGCAAAAATACAAAGGTTGTATATCACTAATCAGGCTGATTTTTGGTTTGTAGGACCACCGAGGGACTGGCCAAACAACCATATGGTCAGCACCCTCTGATTGTGTGCCACATGGCTCTTATTGAGTACTGTGACCGGCTTCCGTCACAACATGACACAAGTTTTACTCTAGTTTTTCTACCTTTTCAATATTTTTTAATTTCTCAAAATTTTTAGTATTTTTGTCGATATTTTATGATTTTCAATGTTTTTTTTAATAAATGTTATTATATATTTAATAATTAATTTAATGACTCGTCGAGTCGAGTCGACTCCCGACTAGACCCGATGGATTTTTGAGTGAGTCGAGTCCCATTTTCGAGTTTTAAAACTATTGTTAGAAGCACCTAAGAAGGCTCAAACTCCAATCCAACGACTAGAAATCACCTATTAAGTTGATTTGTGCTGTGTAGAGCTACTAAGAGGTGAACCAAAGAGAAAAGATTCGCTAGGCCTGGGGACCTTCAAACTTTGAAAGTTCCCCTCCCAAAATGTCACGTTAAGGCATAAACCTAACCCATGTTAAACCCTTGGTTAGTTAGGTAAGGGTGGTTAACAAAGGGTACGTGTCAGACATTTTGGGAGGGACCTTCAAAGTTTGACCGTGGAGTTTTCATTACACCTGCCAGCTTAGCTTGGTGCCCAAATGAGCTCACACATACATTTCACGATCATCCGTCCACCTTTGCAAGTTGCAACCGTGCACCCGCAGCCACACGATGTGACATGGTTCACTTTTATAAGGCAAGAAGAAGAAGAAGAAGAAGAAGATATTAATTCAAGTTAAACTCTACGGAAGTTAATTTTTTTGTTTAGGGTCGTGATGTAACAAGGTATTCCTGAGATCTTTTCATTTGCAGAAGCGGCAGTTTTGGTAGTCACTGCTACCATATGGGCCCACTGACCACATGGATGTTTAGCCAACCCCTTAATAGACATTCATACCAAAAATCAGCTTGTTTAATGGTTTTAGCCGTTGGTTTTAGTACTCAAAAAAATGGTTGCATTCTACGGCTATAAGAACGCCTTAAAAAGTATTAAAATCTAATGGTTATAGATTACCAATCAGGGTAATTTTTTGGTCCGTATATCCACCAAGGGGTGGGATAAACATCCATGCGGTCAGTGGGCCCAGATGACAGTGGTGACTACCAAAAGCAAATGAAACAGTTTCAGGCATACCTTGTTACATCTTTTTCCTTCTTTAATTCATGGTTTAACTTGGCTAGGTCTTATTTTAAGGTACGTATCCTAGGAAGCCCGCAGCATAAGTGTTGCAACGGGTACACAGTAGGGTAGGAAGTTTTCTTCACGACCTCAAAATCTCCCAAAACTGTAAATTTCATCCTCCTACTACTATGCGAGATGGCAAAAAAGAAATTTTCTTTTGCTTGGTTAAGGAGATGCCCCAAACCCCATATCATGTTGTGACACGTGGAGAAGATGGCAAGGGCTACCTATAGGTTAGGTCTAAAGAAGTGTCTCAAAAAAGGAACTACTGATGGTATTCTCCGCATTAGAATTTTTTTCCTCAAAAAGGAGGCTAAGAGGTGGGTCCACTTGAAGGATGCTTTGAACCCCACAACTTAATTTTAGCTTTGAACTTTAAACTTTGGATGTAATGTAAGCTTCTTTTCTTTCTTTCTAGACCAGCACGCATCCCTATGCATCGCCAAAAATCTTTGATGCCATTGGACAATGACGTTTCCATAAAGTCATTTTTTTTTTTTCAATTTTTAAGAATTACTTGTTTTATTTGGATTGAATTTTAATTTTAAGGTATTTTAGTAACACCCCCCTGAAATTGGAAAGTAATTAGTAATACCCCCTTATACTTTAAAATCTTAGGAATACCCGCCTTGAGCTTGTTTATCCATCATTTGACTATCGTTGAAATGTGACATGCATCTGTTAACGCACCTATGAAAGGACCATAATATTGCAGGTACAATGCTAACAACATGTGATTCAAGTCCGTTGTAACTTAAGTCAACCACAGTTAAACTAGGTCAAAAGGGGTATTCCTAAAGATTGAAAGTATAGGGGGTGTTACTAATTACTTTCAAATTTCAGGGGTGTTACTAAAATACCCTTAAGTTCATTTAACTGAAATATATTATGAATGCTACCAAACAATTTCCAAAGGAGTTGCACAGATACAACCATGCAAAAATAAAAATAAAAAAATAAATATTTTAATTAAAGGTGTTTTTTTCGAGGCAATTTTTCTAGTCTTCTGCAGTGTTGCTGCATCTGTGCAACTCTCTCAAGGGGTTGCTTCCTAGCATTCCTCGTGAAATATATGGCACGCGCCATTTTTGTTTTTCAACACTCTTTCGATTAAACGTATTATAAACCTGTTTTTCGCAATTTTTTTTTTTTATACAAATGTATCGAACACAATTTTTTGCTCATTAATCTATTACTGTTACATAAAATAAATAAATATAATCAGAAAACGCAACATTACGAGTCAAGCATCTGAGGGTGATAGGATAGCAGGTACCCCAGCTAAATTATTGAAGAAAGGGATGGTGCAATGATAAAATGTTGGTGTCACTACATGATTTAATAACCACATTATTTTGTGTTAATCTTTCACATTTTTTTCTTTTTCAGGTTGAGTAATGTAAATACGTATCAGGTTGCGTAATGTAAATACGTATCGGGCTGATTGATATGTGCTGAAACATGTCCGACACTTCATAGCCTTGGACTACTGAAAATGCTGTAACAACAAACCCCATATATTCGAATTTTCCGTTGTTTGTCTTATCCAAGGCATGCCTAACTAATCCCATTTTAATATCCTAATCCAAATAAAATTTTCAAAAGTTTAACAGTGAACACATGTTAGTTAGCCTTAAAGGAGAAGTTTAACAATTCTTTTTTTTATATTGTAGGCCATTTGAATAATTGAAGGGCTCTATATATTTGAATCCAAGGTGATCACCATTACAGAGAAACTTAGAATACAGAGGGAGATCTACTTCTAAATTTACAGTAATGGGAAGGAAAAGCTATGTTGGGTTTATAATTCTGGGTGTTTTGGGATTGTTGGGTTCAGCTGTAGCTGAATTAAAGATTGGTTTTTATGATCAAAGCTGCCCGAATGCTGAGAAGATTGTGCTAGACTATGTGAAGAAGCATATCCCCAATGCTCCAACTCTGGCAGCAAGCTTTATAAGAATGCACTTTCATGACTGCTTTGTCAGGGTTAGTCTCTACATTGTTTTTATACTGATTTCCAAACATCTAATCTTGGTCTTTCTACTGTTCATAGATCATGGTTCTTCTCTGTTTATGTAAGAAGTGGAAGCTTCTCTTCTATTTTTTTCATGGTTTTTTTATCGAGCTATTAGTTTCCTCTGTTTTACTCTGTTTTGCTTTGTTTTGCTCTGTTTTTTATTTGGAGTGTTGGGAAGTAAAGGTATATCTGGTTTAGATAACACATGAAGATTTTTAATTTTTTTTTTTTTCAGGGTTGTGATGCATCTGTGCTGCTAAATGACACTGCAACCAACCAAGCTGAGAAGGATGCTGTACCGAATCAGACCCTTCGAGGATTCGACTTCATCGATAGAGTGAAAAGCTTACTAGAAGCCGAGTGCCCTGGTGTTGTATCCTGTGCAGATGTTCTTTCTTTGGTTGCAAGAGACTCGGTCGTGGCCACAGTAAGGACTAAAGAATTAATTGCAAAACAACTTCAATCCCCAGATTGATAATTTTGTTCTCTGGTATATAATTCTGATTTTCATGTATTTGTTCATTTTCTAACTGCTTCACTGCTACAACAGGGAGGACCCTCTTGGAAAGTGCCGACAGGACGAAGAGACGGGACCATCTCAAATTCCTCAGAGGCATCAGCAAATATCCCCCAGCCAAGTAACAACTTCACCACCCTCCAAACATCTTTTGCTAACAAAGGACTCAATGTAACAGATCTGGTTCTGTTGTCTGGTAAATATAAATACTCTCTACTAAGTAATTTCCTATGGCAAAATTGTTCAACAGATCAGTAATTCTCTTGAACTTGATAATCCCAGGTGCCCATACGATTGGGATCGCTCACTGTCCCTCAGTGACCAACCGCCTCTACAATTTCACAGGGGTAGGTGATCAAGATCCTGCTCTAGATAGTGAGTATGCTACAAATCTAAAGGCAAACAAGTGTACCACGCCTACCGATAACACAACAATACTTGAGATGGATCCAGGGAGCTTCAGGACTTTCGACCTCAGCTACTACACACTTTTGCTTAAGAGACGGGGTTTATTTGTATCCGATGCATCACTGATCACAGATTCCACCTCAAGATCTTTCATTACCCAACTTCTCCAAGGCACATTATCAGAATTTTACGCAGAATTCGCTAAGTCTATGGAGAAGATGGGTCGAGTCGAAGTGAAGACAGGTTCGTCAGGTGAGATTAGGAAGCAGTGTGCATTTGTAAATAGCTAGATCAAGCTTTGCCCCTATTTGTTTCTGCTTGGTTTTCCTTCTTTGGAGCTATGACTTGTGAGAATAAAATAAAGTTTTCTTTTTTTTCTTTGAGATTATGTTCTTGGGGTTCCCTTCTTGTCTGAAATTTTTTGAAAAAAAAATAAAAATGGACGTCTATGTTTTGATATAAATTGAAGAACTTGAACTCAAAAATGGGTTTACAAAACTACCCATCGACTCATCACCATCATAAGCATTTTCCCAATGGCATGGGCTCCGCTGCACGAATCCTCCGACTAACAAATGATAATATAGGAGTGTCTAACACAGACCCAATTGGAATTTTGTTCATAATATCAAAAGATTATGGTAAATTATCAAATGAAGTCCATAAAATTAATGGTTAGGATCATCTGGTTTGATCAATTTGGGGTATATTGGATCTCTTGGGGATGAAAAATCAAATGGAGGGTCCAACATTTTACTTTTTGAACATACTAAAGGCAGCAACAATGGAGAAAGATGGACCAGGAAGATGAACATCACTCGTGGATGAAACATTCATATCTCTTCTTCCAGTGGGTACATGATAGGACGATCCTCTGGCTAAAGACACTCTGTCTCGTGTCGCTAACGCCAGTATATCGGCACAAGAAACAACCCCTCTACATTGTTTCTCCAACTCCAATTTTATCTCATCAATTATCTCGAATCCTCTTAGACTCAAATTTGGAGGAGCCTCTTCTCCGCTACAGTTTTACCTCTACTATCAAGAAGAACAGAAGCAAATATAAAAGATGGCATAGCTGACAATGGTGTTTTTATGGTGTGCGATGAACCCCATAAAAGGTCTTCTATGGCATTTTTATGGCGTGCGATGAACCCCATAAAAGGTCTTCTATGGCGTTTTATAAACGTCATAATAGGCCCATTTATATATTACGGTTTGGAACTCGAGTACCGACCTTGCCATGAGTAGTATTTACATGGGTAGACAGGGTTGGTAGTAAGGGAGTTGGTTTAGGATTGGTGATAGATTTTGCAAGTGGAAATGAGGAGGCATGGGGATAGTGATGATATGGGCATAGGTGGCTGCAAAATAGTGGTGGTGGAACATTGCTCAATTGGATCAAGATAAAAGGATCACCAGAGAAGATGGTATCACTGGCAGAGCCATAGTAGCCATTAGGGACTTGTCTGGGAATGAGGATTCATTAAACACAACATGGCAAGACAAGTACACTCGTCCATTGTCAACATCTAACCATCGATACCCTTGATGATTGAGAGAGTAACCTAAGAAAATGCATTGTTTAGACCAAAATTGAAGTTTATCTTGATTATATGGACGAAGATAGGCAAAAACATGCACATTTGAACGTACAAAGAATAGTTTAATCCGGGTGCCATTGAAATAGTTTTTCATAAGGAGACATGCGCTCTAAAGCTTTAGTGGGAAGACGATTAATAAGAAAAATTGCAGTATTGAATGCATCTACCCAATATTTAGGTGGCATCCCAACGTGAGCCAAAAGAGGGAAGCTAACGTCAACAATGTGTATATGTTTCCACTCAGTGGCACCATTTTGTTATGGAGTGTAGAGCCACGACAAACAATTTGAAGTGTCATGATGAGATTAAAAAAACGTTGAAACCCTTTTTTGGTTAATGTGTTCATGTGTTCCCTACCACCATCAATTTGTAGGGATTTAATTTTACATTAAAAGAGATTTTCAACACGAGATTTAAATTACAGAACATGATAATGTCTCATGTTTGAAACGCATGGGAAAAATCCAAGAATATTTGAAATAATCATTAACAAATAATAAGTAATAATCTGAACCCTTTATTGAATAACACGAAGAGGTCCAAATATCTGAATGAACCAGTTCCAAAGGGGCAGAAGACATGGATCTTGATACTTGGGACTAATTTGAGTTAAATGGTTGCGGATCATAGGTACCTCGACTGCAACCACGACTTCGGCCACGGCCACAAGCAGATTGTCTAGATCTAAGGGCATAAAGGCCGTGACGGTGGATTCAATTGGCACAGAGTTGTGCTCCATAATATGCATTTCAGCTCTTACAATAAGCCAACAAGATCATCTACTGAACTTGGGGCGTCAAATGCTTGAGAGTTTACAATGACTTCATATGCAAGCACCATGTTCATAATTAAGGTAAACGAATCATCATCGTCAACATGTTTTCCCGCAAGGACCAAGTTATCAGCAACATGGATGATTATCAATAAACTCAGAAATAGAGAGTGCTAGATTGGGAAGCATACCGCTTGAAAAGCGATAACCGCATTGCACGAGAGGTGGGTAAACGAGCCACCATTGATAAAATCGTTGGAATCAATGTTGCATTGATCCAACTCAAAATAGTTTGGTCCTGTTGCAGCTAGTCAAGATGGGATCAATTGGTTGTGGAAGATAGTTTTCCATTATCGCCCACCAAAAATTGTTCCAGGCAGAATTTTGTTCCATCGACGAAACCCATCGTGTTCTTGCTAAGAAGAACATGCAGTAATTGAGCTAGACATAATGTAAAATTATCCTGATCAAATTTTATTGAAATAAGGTGAGAAAAATTCGAGAAATTGGGTACCACGATTGACCTCATAGAGCTGGGTCCTCTTTTGAATTTCTTCTCTAAAGGAGGCTTAGAGGCGGGGTCCTCTTGAAGGATGCTTAATTTGAACCCCAAAACTTAATTTTAGCGCTTTGAAGTTTGAACTTTGGAACTAATGTAAGCTTCTTCTTTTTTTTCTTTTTCTTTCTAGACCAGCACTCATCCCTATGTTTGATGCCGTTGGAATTGAATGTGTCAATGACTTGAAATTTGATTTGATTTAACTGAAATTCTATGTTTTTTTATTCCTATATATGTGTAAAATATGAGGAATGCTAGCAAGCAACTCCCAAAGGAGTTGAACAGATACAACCATGCAAAATTCAAATTAAAAAAATAAAATTTTAATTAAAGGTGTGGTTTTCAAGGCAATTTTGTTGTTTTTTGTGGGATTTTATGTGTGCAACTCTCTCAAGGGTTTGCTTGATAGCATTCCTCGTGAAATATAGAGAAAATCACAATCTGCTGATACTTTTTGAACAAACCAAGAAATGCTTTTGAACAGCGGATTGTGGCTATGTTAGTAGATGTTGGATTCCCGTGCATGTGTTATGTTAGCCTGACGACCTGTTGGTATACATAGTTGTTTTACCTTTTCCCAACAGGTCGATCTTTTAGGGTAAATGATTTTTTAACATGGTATCAGAGCCTTAAGGCCTAGGAGGTCATGGGTTCAAGTCTCCAGCAGAGTGTATATCCACTGAGTCGTGTTCCCGCACACGTGTTATGTTTGCTCGATATAGTTGTTTCACATTTCCCCAACAGGTCGATCTATTGGGATAAATGGTTGTTTAACAGGCTCCATTTGATTGGCCGCTGCTTCAAAAAATCCACTGCTTCAAAAATTTTCTCAGTATATGACACTTTTAAGGAGAAAATTTTCACTGGCCCCAGGGGACTTCAAACTTTGATGTCCCCCTCCCAAAATGTCTGACAAGTACCCCTTTTTGACCACTAACCAAGGGCTTAACCAGGGTTGAGTTAAGGGATTGGGATACTTGTCAGACATTTTGGGTGGGCAGACTTCAAAGTTTGAAGTCCCTCAGGGCCAGCGAATGTTTTCTCCACTTTAAGACAGGCTTTATTGTTTTTAACATTATTTGGCACTTTTTTATTTTCTGAACCAAATGGCTCGGGGCTGTTCTTTGATACCGACTTCGGTATCAAAATTTTGATGCCAAGTCTCTCAATTTGCCACGTAGTAGACTCTTTCGGGTCCAATGACTCCATGAATATTTGGCCCACATCTTGGTGGACCCACACACCAAAAATCAGAGTGATTGGTGATTTCTAGCCGTAGGATTTGCACACTTTTTCATCATGGGCTTTATGAATATGCCTATGAAGTGGTTCCAAGCCCATGATGAAAAAGTGCTCAAATTCAATGGCTAGAAATCACTAATCACGCTGATTTTTGGTTTGTGGGTCCACCAAGATGTGGGCCAAATATTCATGGAGTCAGCATGCCCGAAAGAGTATACTACGTGGCAAATCGAAGGACTTCGGCATCAAAATTTTGATACCGAAGTCGGTATCATAGATTTTTCCAATGGATCGATATCCCGCAATGGATAATCCGACAACGTAACACTACGAGTCAAGTCTTTTGAGGGTGGTAGCAGGTAGCCAGGTGAATTATTGAAGAAGGGGACGGTGCAGGTGCAACGATTGGTGTCATTACAAGATTCAGTGACCACATTTTTTATCTTTGAACTTTTCTTTGTTTTTCATGTTGCATACCAACCCTATGTATTTCTTGGGCTGCTTGAAAATAAATAAAAGTAAAATATGTGCAGGCGAAGCTAGGATTTGGTCAAGGGTGGCCAAGGTGGCAAGCCATGATCAACTGACAATGTCGATAACTGTTGTTGATGACATTTTTAATTGATGAAATTACAGTCTGAGCCATGTGGCACACTCTTAGAGACCACTGACCGTATGGATGTTTGGTCCATCCTTAGGTGGACCCACAGACCAAAAATCAGCCTGATTAGTGATTTCTAACCATTGAATTTGACTCTTTTTCATGGGAATATTTTTATTTGTTGGATTCTGAGCGTTATTTGGGGAACTTATATCCAAAGGTTAGAAATCAGTAATGAGGCTCTTTTTGGTATGTAAGTCCATTCAGGGATATGCCAAACACCCATACGGTCAGTGGTCTCTAAGAGTGTTGCACGTGGCTCATACTGTGGTCCACCTAGGGATGGGCCAAACAATCAAAGATGAGGATTTGAATAGGGTGGGCAACCTAAGAGTGTTGCATGTGGCACATACAGTAGTCCACCTAGGGATGGGCCACAAATTCAAAGTTGAGGTGGTCAGTTGATCACCGTCGGCCCCCCATGGCTCCACCACTGGCCGAACCCACATGTAAAATGGAGTACATACATGATGTTCCTTGCTGTCCCCCAGCAACATAGCCTTGGAATAACGCAAATCGCTGATACTCTGAAAAAACAAAAGCCAAATGTTTGAATTTTTCTTCATTTGTCTTATCCAAGACAAGCCTAACAAATCCCATTTTTTTAATTTTAAAGGTACAACAGTGAACACATGTTAGTTAGCTTGTAGGCCTATATATTTGAATCCAAGGTGATCACCGACAGAGGGAGATTTTCTTCTAATCTAATTAACAGTTATGGGAAGGAAAGGATATGTTGGGTTTATAATTCTGGGTGTTTTGGGATTGTTGGGTTCAGCTCTAGCTGAATTGAAGATTGGATTTTATGATCAAAGCTGCCCCAAAGCTGAGAAGATTGTGCTAGACTATGTGAAGAAGCATATCCCGAATGCTCCAACTCTGGCAGCAACCTTTATAAGAATGCATTTTCATGACTGCTTTGTCAGGGTTAGTCTCTTCTGTTACTGATTTCCAAACATCTTATCTTGGTCTTTCTACTGTTCATAGATCATGGTTCTTCTTGTTTATGTAAGAAGTGAAAGATTCTCTTCTATTTTTTCAGGGTTTTCTGATGGAGCTATTAGTTTCCTATGTTTTACTCTGTTTTGCCCTGTTTTTTCATTTTGCGTGTTGGGATGTCATGGTTTATCTGGTTTAAGGTAACACATGAAGATTTTTAATTTTATTTTTCAGGGTTGTGATGCATCTGTGCTGCTAAATGACACTGCAACCAACCAAGCTGAGAAGGATGCTGTACCGAATCAGACCCTTCGAGGATTTGACTTCATTGACAGAGTGAAAAGCTTACTAGAAGCTGAGTGCCCCGGTGTTGTTTCCTGTGCAGATGTTATTTCTTTGGTTGCAAGAGACTCGGTCGTGACCACAGTAAGGACTAAAGAATTGATTGCAAAATAATGATAATTTTGTTCTCTGGTATATAATTCTGATTTTCAGGTATTTGTTCATCTTCTAACTGCTTCACTGCAACAACAGGGAGGACCATTTTGGAAAGTTCCGACAGGACGAAGAGATGGGACCATCTCAAATGCCTCAGAGGCATCAGCAAATATCCCCGCTCCAACTAACAACTTCACCACCCTCCGAACATCTTTTGCTAACAAAGGACTCAATGTAACAGATCTGGTTCTGTTGTCTGGTAAATATAAATACTCTCTACTAAGTGATTCACTATGGCAAAATTGTTGAACAGATCAGTAATTCTCTTTAACTTGATAATCCCAGGTGCCCATACGATTGGGATCGCTCACTGTCCCTCAGTGACGAACCGCCTCTACAATTTCACAGGGGTAGGTGATCAAGATCCTGCTCTAGATAGTGAGTATGCTACAAATCTAAAGGCAAAAAAGTGTACCACGCCTACCGATAACACAACAATACTTGAGATGGATCCAGGGAGCTTCAGGACTTTCGACCTCAGCTACTACACACTTTTGCTTAAGAGACGGGGTTTATTTGTATCCGATGCATCACTGATCACAGATTCCACCTCAAGATCTTTCATTACCCAACTTCTCCGGGGCACATTATCGGATTTTTATGCAGAATTCGCCAAGTCCATGGAGAAGATGGGTCAAATCGAAGTGAAGACAGGTTCATCTGGTGAGATTAGGAAGCAGTGTGCATTTGTAAATAGCTAGATCAAGCTTTGTCCCTATATGTTTCTGCCTGGTTTTCCTTCTTTGGAGCTATGACTCGTATGAATAAAAGAGAGTTTGTTTTATTTTCTTCTTTTTTTCTTTGAGATTATGTTCTTGGGGTTCCTTAATGTCTAATGAACTTTTTTGAAATAATTATAAAAATGGACTTCTATGTTTTGATATGCATTGAAGAACTTGAACTCAAAAATGGGTTTACAACATTTTCAGTGACGTCGGTTATTTACTCTTCTACAGTTCAGCCTAATCTCTCCCTGTTGTCCTGTTAAAACACCCACATTCCCCAATTTGATCATGGCCTTGGCGAATTTCCGCCGGAAAACATTAGGCTGGTTTATGTACCTGGATGCCAATTTGTGAGTGAGATCAGTGAAAGCCAATCCTTGATCCAGCTGTAAAACCGCTGCTCCGTTGAGCACCCCGCGATAGAATGAACTATCTAACTTAAAGGGTGTATTGCTAGTTGGATTCATGAACACTGTGGGGTCCTTGCTTATGTTAAAGATCTGATTTACAGGTCTCGGGCATTTCTTCGTCAGGCGCTCAAAAGCACCAGGATCCAAATCGGGGTCAGGGCGGCCGGTACCTTTGAAGTTATAGAGCCGGTCCACGAAGAAGCCACAGTGACAGAATCCAATAGCATGAGCACCTGAAAAATAACATATCAAACCTTAATATCAAATTAGCTATTGACTAACAATGGGGAGATATAAGGGTAGATCTTAAGGGCAGTCTACCAATGCCCTGATTGAATGATCTTAAGTCTTAACCATTTGATTTATCAGACTTGCTAGACAATCAAACGAATAGGATGAATTTCCAAAGAAATCCGCAGAATGAACTGTTACCACATCTGAAAGATAGGGATAACAAACTTAATTATATTAAACTACCCATGGACTCATCATCATCATAAGCCTTTTCCCAACAGTATGGGGTCCGCTGCACGACCCAATTGGAATATTGTTTATAAGATCAAAAGATTATGGTAAATTGTCAAAAAAAGTCCATAAAACTAATGGTTAGGATCATTTGTTTTGATCAATTTGGGGTATATGGGATTTGTTGGGGATGACGCATCAAATGGATAGTCCAACATTTTACTTGATGCTATGTGACTCCGTATTCCAATCGTTAAGAGAACCCTCAGGATCTAACTGATAGGTAACTTGATTTCCAAACCACATAATCTAAAGATCAAGTTAAAAACCAAGATCTTAAAAATAACTATTAATACATATTCTAAATTGAACAAAATGCTCATGGGTTCAGATCAAATATTTCCTGTACGTAAAAAAAAATCTTATAAGATCCAGATTACCTAGTAATGTTGTGAGATCATCCAAATCAAGGCCAATGTTTTGGAAAGCACTCAAAGCAGCATCAACAGAGAAAGATGGACCAGGAAGACGAACATCACTCATGGATGAAATAGTCCCATCTCTTCTTCCAGTAGGTACATGATACGATGATCCTCCGGCTAAAGACACTCCGTCTCTTGTCGCTAGCGACAGTATATCGGCACAAGAAACAACCCCTTTGCATTGTTTCTCCAACTCCAATTTTATCTCGTCAATTATCTCGAATCCTCTTAGACTTAAATTTGGAGGAGCCTCTTTCTCTGCTACATTTTCACCTCTACTATCAAGAAGAACAGAAGCATCACAACCCTGTAAAAATATCAGCTCCCATGAATCAAAATCAATCCCAAATTCAAACTCTTGACCACAATAGTGAGAGAAAAAGGACTTAGATGCTAAAAATAAGTTCAGAACAGAAGCATCACAACCATGCAAATCAAAATAAATCTCAAGAAAAGTAAATACCCATTTACTGATTTGTGCACTAGATCAAAATGAGAGATGAAAAGAGAACTAAAACAGCTAAACAAGTAAATAATTAAAGAAATGTAATGGAAGATCAGCTCTCAAAAAACACAACCAATCTCAAGAAATATAAATACCCATTAAGCGATTCAAACACCAGATCACAAGTGTAATAGAAAAGAAACTAAAATCTTACTCTGATGAAACAATCATGGAAATATAAGCGAAGTAAGCCTGCCGGGATTGATGGGTCTATCTTGAAATGCTGTTCTACTATTCTTCTGACCACAAGTTCTGCTTGGGGACAAGAGTTTCTGTAAAAATGTAGCTCCAGAGACAGAGCTGTGCTTACTACTAAGGTTAGTAGTGTTAGAAAAGTTAAGAACAGAGCTGCCATTAGAGAAGCTTCCTTTCTCTGTTCTGTGAACAAAGCTTTGAAGGAAGATTAGAAGCTTCTTATATGAATCAGAGAAGTCTCTTGGAAAGTGTGCACTGAGCAGTGTGATCGCTTGGTTTCTCGAACTTCCAGGTTTGTAGATTTTGTATTCTACGTGCACATGGGCATCATGTATTTAAGGAAACTATGCCCCCAACTGTGAAACTACGATAATGGTCATATGTTTAACAAGAACAGCCACAAGCCTAAGCGTCCTCATGGACAATTATGCCCCTGTACACTTGGCCAGACGGAAATATTTATTTGCAACAATTGAAGGAACCAAGGCTATTTTGGAGATTTGACGTCGTAACGGTCAATCCTTCGAAGGTGTTGCGGTTTTGTAACAGAGGGTAGATTAGGCAGCATATGAACTATCTCCGTATCAAAAACCAGAATGAAACATTTCAACCGAATGGAGCCCCACCACATTTTCACCAGCTGGTCTCTAGAGGTCCGAGCCGGTCAATATGGAACTATAAGCCCCGCAAATTACGGAAATGCCCCCAGCTGTAGTTTACCCGTATCTCCTTAATTGCTTTGCATAGTCAAGTGTCAACCAAGGTTTTCCGTTATGATGGAATAACGGTTCCTTAACGTTACTGCTATGACCGTTATAACGAGGTTACTTCAGTCACATCCATAGTTTAACAATTCGGAATGCGATAAAAATGTGGTACGGGAAATGTTCAAGTACAATTCAGATTTTTCATTTCAATATGCTTTAAAAAATTCGACAAAAATATTTTAAAAAAAAATAATATAAAACCAAAAAAGGAAAAATACTATTTATTCTCTTATAAATGATTTTCATGTTCAAAACTAAATAATTCAAGAAAATTCGTGAATTATTCAATCATTTTAAAAAATGCAGGAGCTTTTCGAAACCTTCGATTTGGACATCCATTTGGTTCATGGCATATAATTCACAAATAATTTGAGAATTTACCAACTATGGTAACGTCTGATGTCAAAATATTATTTTTTAAATAAAACCTCAATAACTGTAAAAATTGATTTTTTTTTTCAAAGTAACAGCTTATTTTCGGTTATAAAGGATATCATTTTTTGGTCTTATAACAGGAAAAAACACGACAGGGTTAGGCGTTACCGTTATAAAGGCATTACCGTTGTAAGTTAAAGAGGTAATGTAATTGCTTAGCCCGAAATCCCATCACCGTCCAAAGTAAATCAAATGGTGACACAATGAGGTAGTGGAGATTTTATATGATTTTTTTAATTATAACGGTACTTAATAGTTAATAACTTAATATTTCTTTCCACGAGTTATATGGGCTCGTGGTCGACACTAGCTGGCAAAATATCAAAGAAAAGTCAAATCTGGCAATTGATCTTTACATTAAATATTAATAATCTCATAAATAAATAAATATATGTAAATCAATATCCATGAACACTTTTAGATCCCTCACCCGTATAACACTAACGAGCACTCTAGATTTGTGCCCTCCTTGAACAAAATCCTGTCTCTGCCGCTGCTTCATAAGGTCATAGTCCTCTAAAAATATGCCACGTGGCTCACATTATGGTCGGTCAGAAACCTTGCTGACCAGCAACGATCAGCAAAGTTCTACTCTATCATATTCCGATTTTTCCTTGGGCGGTTACTGTACAGCCTATTCTGATTTCTGACCATCTTAGAAGAGGCAATAGAAAGCTTTAATTTGATCAAACAAGCATGTGGGACCCACCTGCTAGTGGGTCAGCTTGGACTACCAGTAGCCACATGGCGATCATTGGCCTTGGATCCAGCAATAGGAACTCGGCCTTGGGTACATCTTAGCATTTCACAAACATTAAAAGGGAAATGGAAGAGTGAACCGAAAGTCGAAACATTCCCACCTTTTTATTGCTCCATGCAAGAATGCAACTGCAACTACACAAAAGAGATAAGAGAAGGATGTTTTCTTTTTCTCATGCTTCTAATGTCCACGTGGCATGCATCCATAGGGTTTGGACTTTGGACAATGTAATCTATCAATCACTCAAGAAAAGATATATTCAACACTTTACCATCCGATTTATCTAACTCTTTTCCGGATAGTTACCCTACTTTTCTTACCACCCAATCAACAAAACAAAGATGAAACTGTCTTTTTTCTTTCCATAGGCGAAAGGTGCCTATTTATATTTTCCCTTTGCTGACCAAGATCTGGTTATATACCTTGCCACACACCGTTGGAAACCGTTATACCTTTATAACTTTATACCTTTGCTTGTATGTGTTCACATGGGTGATGCTAACATGTAACACGCTTAGAATTATATAATGGTTCCTACTGTGGGACCCCTGATCACCCCCATGAAAAGCGTTTGGAATCCAACAGATAATCAATCAGGCTGATTGTTAGTGTTTAGTAGGTCCATCAAGTGGTGGGCCAATAGCAGGCCCGAAAGATTATTGCAGTACTTTTATGCGCTCCACAGACTAAATTGCCGGCTCCACCAAACGTCTGCAGATTTCAATGATGCAAACATCTTATCTGCATTGGATCTTTCTGATTATGACCGCGCTCTACTGGATCGTTGGTATATTAACAATTTGATCAAATTCGACCTTTTTTCTTTTTCTTACGAGTTTATTATTTGGAGAAAAAAAAAGTTTTCTAGAGAGCTCTTCCCTGCGGCGTAAGATTATCTCTGGAGTGCCCTTGTCGACGTGGCGGATTGCTATTTCCTTGAAATTTGCAACCAGTGGAAATGCATGATTTGGCAAAAATGCATTACACCATTTTCGGTGCACCACCTCAACTGCCACGTGTAAAGAAATCCTACTCCTGAGAAGGATTCTGGAGTGTAGCTCCAGAGAAACCGTCCCCTTATTCTTTTCTTTCTCTATAGTCCATGCGAAATCCAAATTCCTCTGACATCCCTTCGCTTCCCCGCCACCTTCCCTCTACATAAGCTGATAAGCACCTCCCGAATCTCCAATAGAAACATCTTCCTGAAATTGCCAGAAAACCCCTCTCGCTCTCGCAGGAAAATGTCATCCCACGGCGAAATACCAATCCAAACCACCTCGCAAGACCGCCCCATAAAAAGGCACCACACTGCACGCTATTATGCGCACCGGGTACGTGAAAGCGTCACCACCCGTATTTGCAAGCTAATATGCTCCATCTTCTTAGGAGTTCTCCTCGTCTTAGGCGTCGTAGCTTTCATCCTGTGGCTTAGCCTACGACCCCACCGACCCAGGTTCCACGTTAAATCTTTCTCCATACCTGGTTTGAACCAAGAAAACGGTATTCAAAACGCCCAAATATCGTTCGACGTAGCGGTTCGGAACCCGAACCAAAATATCGGGATTTATTACGATGCAATGGACGGGTCGGTTTATTATCGGGATCAAAGCGTCGGTGTAACGCCGTTGGTTTTCCCGTCCTATCAGCCGTCGAAGAACACGACGTGGATTCATGGGGTGTTGAGTGGGGCCACGTTGACTGTAAATAGTGAAAGATGGAAGCAGTTCATGGAAGATGAAGCGAAAGGGACGGTGGCTTTCCGTTTGGAGCTGACGTCGACAATCAGATTTAAGGTGGCGGCGGCGTGGGGTAGTAAGCGGCACAAGATGCACGCGAGTTGTGCTGTTTCAGTGGGCCAGGACGGTCAGATCTTGCCCACGTCGATAGATAAGAGATGCCCAGTCTATTTCAGCTGATGTGTATTTGTTGTTTTTCCACGTTAGAACCATGGGATATTAATTTTCTCTCTGTTTTCTTGGTTTTAGTTTCCAATATTTCGGTCTAATGTTTCGGTTTGGCGTACAATATGGAACGTTTCGTTTCTGGTAACATAATTTGCGTCCTGCGTACCGTGTGGTGTGCAGTACGGCAGATGCGATATTCCTTTTGTATTCTTGGTACTCTCTCAGGAAAATTATTTGTAGTATCTGCTACCGTCAAACTTGACCAATAAAATTACATGTTGCGGACATGCCATTAGATCATGGGACCCCATCTTCGTAGATCCAACGGCAAAGAACACCTGAGCAGATTCTTTTGATCAAACATTTTTTTTGGGTACTAAATCCAATGGCTATAATCATCATTCAAGCTGACTTGTGTATGATTTGATTCACTAAATTCAAGCTGACTAGTGCGCATGATTTGGCTATGCCCATCAAAGAGGTTGGCCCGGACGAGCCCAGCCCAGAATTTTTGGTATGCGGCCCGGCTCGAAACCAGCACGAACCAACCTAGCCCAATCAGCCCGCTTTTTTTTTTCATATTTTTAACCATTGATCATGCCCGACATGGGACATGGCCCGTCCCGAAGCCCACCCCTAGTACAGGCCTAGGCCCTGGGATTTGGCCCGGCCTGGGACTGTAGACCGGGTCCAACTTAGCCCAGCTCATCAGGCCATATAACAGAGTATTAACAGTTTTGCGCTAAACATCGTAGATGATTTTTTAATGACCATAATAACCTTAGCAGACCATCACCTCGGTACGTCGTATCTTTCCCAAACCACCCATTCCGCAAATCGAAATTTCGGTACCTTGAGGTTCCTCCTCCATCAACCACCATAACAATAAATCCCTGTTTTTCATCAATCCCCATGAGATCGTCTTCTTCCTCAATGAGAGAGGCCATTCTCCAGTGTTACAACCAGCACGCCATATAGTGATGCATTCGAAGAGAGAAGCAAAACCTTGATATAGATTCAGCTACAAATTTGTCGATATTTTTATTGATAAAGATTTCAAACTAATAAAGTGGTATTCTCTTTCAACGGTCGAGATGCCAAGTTTGTTTATAGGTTTTGACCAATGACTTATGGTTATTGGCAATTCGAACCTTCCAACCAGTAGCAAAGCCAAGATTTTACTCTAGGGGTGGGGAAAGTGGCAAGAGCAGGTTGGGCAGCGTCTTGGTGCGAACATAGGTAAGAGAGAAGAATCAAACGAGCAGATATACGAGGGGGTCAATTTCCTTTTAGTTCAACCTCCGAATTTGATTTGATATCCTACGGATATTCTACATTAATATTTGAATTTGAATCCAATTAACTTGTCAGATATTCGATAATATTTGATTTTTTCAATAAATAAATCTAATTAAATTATCTTAATTGATGATTAAGATGGTTAGATTCAAATCTTCAAGTAAAACTTCGATGACAGGGCCCTGTCATCAAAGGAGATGAGAGGGCCCTGTTATCGAAGGAGATGACAGGGCAACAAATCACGGCACGTGGATTTTGTACCGGTGGACCACCTCGGCCTCACCACCGACGTACACAGGTGAGTGTTTTGGAAAAAAGCACTCGACTCGAGTACTCACCTGGGTACGTGTGTGGTGAGGCTGAAGTGGTCAATCAGTACAAAATCCACGTGCCGAGATCTGCTGCCCTGTCATCTTCCTTGATGACAGAGCCCGGTCATCAAAGTTTTATCCCAAATCTTCTCTGTGTTGCTTTTCTGCTTATATTTGTAGTGCTTTTCCAGCTATTCAATTTCCAGAAAACTCACTTTCCAGGCAAGGCTTCAAATAAAAAAAGTTGAAAATTTTTCCCACTTTATCTTTTTTTTTTTTTTCTTTAGTTACTTTTTACCAACTTTTTCTTTTTTCCCATCCTTTTTGTGGATGTGATTTCTAGGTTTCCAGGCTGACTTTGAGAAAGCAGGCTCCACTCCATGTACGAATTTGATGTGATACACTACAGACTACCATATTAGGATACGCTCTGATTCCCTGCCACACAAGAGGTTTTGCTTGATGATCCAGACGGTCCAATTGACGACCCACCCTCTTTTAGTGTTTGCTCAAAGATGAAGATTGATCAAAACACTAATTCCTCTGATCAATGATCAATTATTACTATTCCAAACACATCTGATCAAAGAATTGATATCAATTACACGGCCTAGATTGATGACCATATATACCATGTATATAGAGAGACCCAGATTATCACATTCCCATCATTCCAACTTCTCCGTGCCACGATGGTTCAGTGACTCAAAAGTCCATTTTCCAAACAAGAATTAAGCAAAAAGCTACAAAAATAAGAAAAGGGGCGATTCCTTCTGCAAGGAGAGCATTTGATTAATATAAAACTATGTAATAGCCCGGTTGTTAGTAGGAAAAAGATGTAATAAGGTTTTCGTAACGAGTTTTGGCGTCAAGGTAGCACGGTTTTTTGTTATGCACCGCTGCCCATTGGGACCACTGGCTGCATGGATGTTTAGCCCACCCCTTGGTAGATATTAATGCAAAGTGAAACAATAATATAACCAACGTCGATATCTCGAGGTTTGGAATTCACCAAACAGATTAAAAACTCTCAAATGAGTTAAATCATGAAATTGTGTTGATTAAAACTGTTTTTGCCTTTCTGCTTACAACTTATTTAATGTAAAACATGAAAATATAGAAAATAAAAAAATTACTAAAAATAACAAAAATCGAATTAAGCATGAAAATTGATAATACTAGAGCCTATAAACACGTCAGAATTGACGGTGAATGATTCTAACTTCTATAATTAAAGTTGAAATATTTCTAAAAATAACAAAATTACCGTTTTGACCCTCTAAACGACTAAATTTGGTAAAAAAATTACATACACAACTGCAATTAAAGCAATATGTTGAAAATTTAGTTGTTTCCTTTCAAGAATATTGTTTGGTCTTGTGCAATTTTGACACTATTGACAATGCCGCTAATGCCGGTGTGTACCATTTTCATTGACAATTCTATTAATACCCGTTGTGTCCTGTTCAGTACGGTTTTGGCTTTTGACAGTCGAAAAGTTTCATGAAGGAAACCGCTACTTGTCCTACATCAGATATACAAACCAAAAATCACCATGATTATTCTTAATCTCTAGCCATTGTATTTTAGTACTTTTTAATGCGTATTCTTAGCCGTTGGATTCGGTCGTCATTGTGTTTTTAGTACTAAAACCAATGGCTAAACATCCATGTTGTCAGTGGGCCCACATGGCAGCGGTGAGTAACAAAACGCCAAACCCTTGTTATTATTACCCCCTTGATGATAAAGTGTCTCTGCGGTGCATATGGTGAACATGCTCATCGATTTCTTTGCTTTGTCTTCTTTGTACTGTTTGATTGCTTGGTAGGCTTCCCTAGCCTCTAATGGTCTTTTAATAAAGCAATTTATTTATAAAAAAAAAAAAAAAAAAAATACATGCTCATCGATCCATTACCGTCTATTTGATGGAAAATGTCTATCCGATCGAATATCCAAAAGAGTTAATGATCAAACGGTCAGGACCGGTTGATGAACCTTTATGGACAAAACCCTTAAATATAAAGTTAATTAACACAAACCCTTGAATCTACATTGTTCTGTCAATTGCTCGATAGCCATTTTTTTTCCAAAATGCTTCTCCGAAAACCTACGGAATCTGACGTTGGTTTCTACTTGTGGCTTCTCCAAGTTATGATCGTATTAGGCTTCACCTCCGTCTTAATATGGCTAAGTTTACATCCTAAAACTCCTACCTATACCGTCGTCGATTTCTACATCCCAGCCTTAGATGGCCGGAATACTACCTTCCCCGCCACCAACAACGTCAGTCGGAATACCACTCTTAACTTCAACCTTCAAATCTCAAATCCTAACGAAGGGATCGGTATCTATCACGACGACATCAACGTTACTTTATATTATGGTAACGAGATTATTAATGGGGTGAATTCTATTCCAAAATTTTATCAAGGTAACAAGAAGAGTACTCGAAGTGAAGTAAGTGTTAAAGCTGTCGAGCAGTTTTGGAGAGCAGTTTTCAGGGAGGTTTCGAATGGTACGGTGGATTTGAGGGTGGGTTTGGTGACTTCGTTTAGATATCGGATATTACATTGGAAGACGAAGCATCACTGGATAGTTTTGCAAGGTCATGTGCCTGTTGGTTCGGATGGGAAGATAGTTGGGAGGATGAACATAAAGCTAAATCATACGTTCACAAAGCCGAAAAATGGAGATTAATGAGGTTTGCTTACTGGTATTCAAATCATACATGTTTTGCTTAGTTTTGTGATCTAATCCAGTGTAAAACTAAGGTTTCAGTTTGCTTGGTATATATAATTTTTTTTCTTTTTCCCGTTTTTCATTTTTTCAACAACTCTTTGCCTTCAATCCATATACATGTTTTGCTCTCTCTCTCTCTCTCTCTCTCTCTCTCTCTCTCTCTCTCTCTCTCTCTCTCTCTCTCTCTCTCTCTCTCTCTCTCTCTCTCTCTCTCTCTCTCTCTCTCTCTCTCTCTCTCTCCGAGGCAGCTCTCCTTTGTATAAAGGAGAGCAGAGGATAGGTGAGGAGGAGAGAGAAAATATAGAAAGAGAAAGGAAAAACCAGAGTGAAAGAAGAGAATTAATAGAGAGAGAGAGAGAGAATGACGAGCTCCTCTGATTCGTCTCCCAAGCCGCGCGGGCTTGCTCTCATGTATGTTCTGGTTTGCATTATTTTGACAAACATGAGGTCGTCGATCTCATGGTTACCTTTGAGCTCATGGTTACCATGATTGAACCGAAATTTTGGCAAATTGGTCGGACCATGGTTCCGATATGGTCTGACAGGTTTGTATTCAAGAACGAAGATTTTTTTTTTATAACAGTAAATTTGTTTCTTAGTTTACACAGAAATATAACACAAAATCTTGAGGATTTAATTAGAATTTTGGAGAAATTCTCCCCAATTTGGAAACCATACTCACTTTTCTAAAATATTGGACCATTGGCAAAATCTCCAAATTTTAGGATTTCATTCATAGGGATTCACGTTTCAAACCGTACATAAGAAACGGTGGTTCAACCAGTTTCCCGGTCGAACCACTGGTTTTGAAAAAATTGCCGGTTCTATTCAAACTTCAGATTCATCATGAACAGGAATGATAATTTTATGAAAATCCGGTTGGACCATTGATCCGGTCTAGATTTTAAAACACTGGGTTCGAGTCATGTTTCACAAACCGGACCGAACCAATGGTCCAACCTGATTTTCAAAAAATATCGGTCCAATTCATGTAGAACCTGAAGTTTGAAGAGAACCGGTGGTTTTTTTAAAACTAGTGGTTCAACCGTCCAACCGATCGAACCACTGATTCTCGGGTTGTTATGGACCGTTTAAATCATGAATCCCCACATGCAAATCCTAAATGTTGGGGATTTTGTCTAGCTCCAAAATTCTAGCTAGCTAGATCTTCAAGATTTTGTGTTATATTCCTACGCAAAAAATAAGAAAAAATTTTATTCTTAAATCTTGATTTTATCCATAGATATAAAAAAATATGGTCGTCGTACTTCAAATTTTCACATTTTTTATAGGGACCCCTTTCTTCTATTATTTCATATATTTTTGAATTAACCATGGTCCAACCACGGTCTGACCAATTTGTGAAATTTTCGGTTCAATCACCGGTTCAATTTTTAAAACATTTCACTTTGATTTTGTTCGCCCATTCACAAGTGGAAGTTGAGTCGCATAGCTTGGACAAAGGCTCATACTACATGATTCGTTGAAAGGAGGGAGCCCATTCGGCTTTTGAGGCCCATAAGAAGAGAGAATCATTTGGGCCTGTAGAGCCCTTAAGCCCACAAGGCCTTTTAACTGCCCATTGGGCACGTATATCATTTAGCCCAACAAGGCCCCCATTAGCTACCCATCTGGTCCTATACGATTTTAGGCCCATGGGGTTCAAGCTCAAAGAGACTACTTCCATGACTTATATCTTGAAAGAATTTTTTGAAGAAAATCTGGCAAGCAATTATTAGTACCCAAATAAATAAAAAAACAAATAAATCTGACCGCATGGATGTTTAGCCCATCCTTTGGTAGATATTCATACTAAAATTCAGCTTGTTTGATGATTTCTAGCCGTTGGATTTAGCACCCAATTTTTTTTTAATCCAACAGCTAGAATCATGCCTTAAAAACTACTAAAATCTAATGGCTAGAGATTTCCTATCAGGGTGATTTTTGGTGTGAATATCCACAAAAGGGCGGGCAAAACATCCATGCAGGCAGTGGGCCAGAGAGCAGCTGTGAGATCTATGCAATTTTCTCTCTTTATCAAACATTTGACTGGCGATTCATCAAAGATGTTATCATCGAACCAGAAATGCAGGTATCTGAGCAAGATCATTGACGCCCATTGATAGATTCCCCCCTTCTCATTGCTTCCATGGAGGATCTTTGCATGAGAACGTGATTTTTATGGATCTTTTCATGTAGGTTTCCTGACCATCCTATCAGGGTGATCAACCTATCAGGTTGCCTACTATTTGGATGGTATGGATTGATGGGCTTGTGTGATTAATGTAAGATGACGTGATTCGAACTTAAAGCAATGCATGCAAAAAAAAAAAATTATTAGAACTTTGCTTACTGGGGCCGGTCATCAAAGTTGTTGACCGACCACAATATGACCCGCGTGGCATATTTTTAGATATTTTTTTATGGTAGAGATGTTTGGCCCAACCCTAGATAGACATACACACCAAAAATTAGCCTGATTAGTTGGATTGGAGTCGTTCTCATGGGTAAATTGTTTACCGTGGAATTGAGCATTATTGACCATTGTTTTGGGGTCCAAAGATCCAAAGGTATGAAATCACTAATCAGGCCAATTTTTTGTTGTAGGTCCACATATGGCCCGCGGCCTGGCCCAAAAAAGCCCTAGTTTAAGGTTCGGGTTGGGATTGATGTTTGGGACTGGCCCGCGGTCTGAACCAGCCCATTCAATTGGCCTTTGTAAATTTGAATTCTTTTCTAAAAAGAAGAGCTGTTGGGGGGCTCAAAAAGATTTATAGAACCTGGGCCTAGGCCTGGGCCCATGAAAGTTTGGGTTAGGGACTTGGATAGACACCACGTAAATAGATAAGTATAGTACTTAAAGAGATATATTTGGTAAGTTTTTGTTTCCTTAAGTTGTGACTTGTAAATTCGATATGAATTCTCGAGATCATGTTTTTTTGTAAATTTCGAAATGCTTGTTTGGTTCGTTCTATGAAAACAAACCCAGAATAAGAAGAGACTTTTGGATAATAAAATAGGAAAACCAACATACTAGATTAAAGTTGGTCCGTTGATTTTTCAAAGTTGCACACGACTTTATTTTACCTCAAGGCCCGATACCATGAGTAATGTTTTCATATCCAGATTGATTCACTAGTCATCGGTTCAACCGACTGGTCCACTGAGTCAACCCACCACATGGCAACTCTTTGGGGCCCAAAGACCAATGAATGTTTTGCCCGCCCCTTGGTGGACCACCCCGGGTCACCGGTTCAATTGGCCAGGTCAAGCGGGTTACAAGAATGTGAATGAGTTTTTTAAAGATTATTGGGTTGGGATCAACCAAACCCGATTTTCATCGATTCGACTGGCCAGGCTTGGTTTAATAACATTGACCCTGATAACTCCTTCGTCACCATTACTTTCCAACCAAGTACCAATCCTTCATGTTCATGCCTCTCTTTTGATACCCTACAAGAATGCATGGTCACATGACACGATAGAGTACCTTATTGGCACCAAGAGAGAAATCGTCCCCTCTCCTGCGAATATATATATGGCATACATAATTTGCTCAAGCTTCCCTTCACTCTTCAATAGCTGCATCACTGAGTTGTAATCTTTTTTCTCTGAAATTTTTTTTGAGTTTTTAATTGTCATTGTCAAACGTAGAAATTTTTTTTTATAAGTTAACATTTAAAGGAAAAGTCATGACTTGAAAAAAAAAAAACCCGAAATCTAAATTTTCTGTGAACCAAATGCACAGCCTTAATGTAATCGAAGGAAACTACTATTGGCTGACTTTAATAGAATAGAGAGAATTAAAAAATTGTAATCGAAGGAAACTACTATTGGCTGACTTTAATAGAATAGAGAGAATTAAAAAATTATAAACAAAAAAAGTAAGTTTTGTAATTCTCCCCTAATCTACATGTCACAAGACTCACAACATAGGGGGTTGAGGCATCTCCTCACCCAAATGGGTGAGGCAAGAAGCACTGTGTTTCGCACTAGGCGCCTTTTACAAGGACAGACAAAGTAAATTCCTTGTGGAAGAGAAGAACAAAGTGAAAGAAACTCCAAGAAGAATAGAATCCTATACACACCTTTAACTAAAGCAACCTCTCATATTCCTATCAACCGTCGACCGAAAGTCTCAACCTTTCTAATTCCTTCTCACCCAAACCATCAAACCAAACCATCTCTAAATCTGAATATTGCTCCATTAATTTCCTCATAACCTCTTCTCCCCCACCCCGGCCCCCCTCAAAAAAAAAAAATGTGCCAAACCAAGAGTTTTTACCTATGGTTTCTCCAAGTAGTTGTCCTCACAGGCCTCCTTGCCCTCTTTTTATGGCTAAGTTTACGTCCCAAAGATCCCAACTACACCATCACCGATTTTACCTTCCCGGTCGACAATAGTAGTCAGAATACCACCTTGGCATTCGACCTGGAAATTGGAAACCCAAACAAGGACTCAAGCATCTACTACAACAATATAAACATAACGTTGTATTATGGTGATAATAGTATAGGGAGTACAACCATACTTGCTTTTAATCAACGCAAGAGTGGGACCTTTCAAACCAGTAGGAGGATCAATGCCGACGGACGGTTGTGGAAAGAGGTTTATGCAGCGGTTTCTAAAGGGAAAGCGGAGTTGCGAGTTAGTTTGGTGACTGCTATTAGGTATCGAACTTGGTTTTGGAAGAGTAAGCATCATGGGATGCACTTGCAAGGTCGTGTTCCAATTGGTTCAGATGGAAAGATTTCAGGGAAGAAGAAGAAAATAAAGCTACGCCATTCAAAGAAATGGAGATTTAAAGGTTAATTCAAGTACATGTGATTTTAGTTTAATGGTCATTAACGGGTGTTTTTTTTTTTTTTTTTTTGATCGATTTCATTTGACTGATTATGTATAAATAAATGCATGCATTTTGTAATTTTTTTTCTTACGCAATAAGAATTAGAGGGGAGTGACACATCTAACACGACGTTAGGTTTAATTTCTTCCTGGAACAGTGCATCTCGGGCGAGACGGTCCAGAAATGAAATGGATCGGCCGGTGCCTGTCGATCCTGATCTGGATCGCGGGATCACCCGAGACTAGAGACTCGGTTGTCTTTTCAAAATTTATCTTTTTTTAAGTGGGCATAGAAGGTAAAAAGGCGGGTGCCAATATCCTGCCGCAACAAAAAATACGTCAATTTTTCCAAACAATTGAAAGTTCAGCCAAATTTATGTTTCTTCAAAATAAAAAATGCATATTATTAATTCATGAACTATTTGTGAACGAACTTATCAACTAAGTTGGATGCTTCAAGTTTTACACATGCACCTTACACATGTGGCAGCACCTTACACAAGGCAGACTCTTAGAGATCACTATCCTTATAGATGTTTGGCCCATCCTTATTTCTAACTAGCTAGGTGGGCCTATATACCAAAATTTATCCTGATTAGTAATTTTTATCCATTGGATTAGAGTCTTTTTCATGTTTGTTTTTAAGCATAGATTTTGAGTACTATTTGAAAGAAGTGGCACACTATCAGATTCTACTAACCGTATGGATGTTTGACCTATCCATAGGTGGACCTACATGCAAAAAATCAGTCTAATTAGTGATTTTTAAGCATTCGATTGGAGTCATTTTCACGGGTTGATTTTTTATCATGAAATTTGAGCATCACTATTTAGCACGTAATTCAAGCTATATTTCTGGCCAATAATAAAATGACACCCACATGCACGTTCATGGACCTTAGACCATGTGATCATTACTCTTTTAATAAGTAGGGAAACTTTTAATCAATTTTTTTTTTTTTTGCAAAAATTGAATTATAACACCAATAGTTGATGCCACGTGGCATACTCTTTGAGATCAGAGACAATGTGGATGTTCGCCCCGTCCTTAAGTTGAACTATATACTAAAAATTCATCTTGATTAGTAATTTTTATCCATTGGATTAGTCTTTTTCATGGTATATTTTTAATCAGCGATTTCGAACATTATGGTAGAGATCACTAATCAGGCTGATTTTTGTTGCGTCAGTCTACCTACGGATGGGCCAAACATTCATATGGCATGCGGCTCAGACTAACAGAATGTCATGTGCTCACACTATAGTCTGTCATCAAACGTTGATGAGGAGTTGAAATGTAAAAGTTGTAATACCTATGCACCATATCAAGATCAGCAATGTGGCACAGTTTTAGAGGACACAGACCCTATGGATGTTTGGCCAATCTCTAGGCAAACTGAAAAAACAAAAAACAACTTGAGTAGTGATTCCAAGCCTTTCGATCTTGTACCCCAAATAATGGTTGATAATGCTCAAATTTCCATTGTTAAAATCCACCCATGAAAACGACTCCAATCCAATGCTTAGAAATCACTAATCAGGTTGTTTTTTGGTTTGTAGGCTCACCTGGGGATTGGTCAAACATCCATACGATCAATATCTTCTAAAATGTGCTACGTGGCTCATATTGTGGCTCACCTGGGGATTGGTCAAACATCCATACGATCAATATCTTCTAAAATGTGCTACGTGGCTCATATTGTGGGCGGTCAGTGACATCATTGATCAGCGAGTTTTAGAGAGAGAGAGATCTTTTTGGGGTGTCTCGCTCTTTGGGGTGTGCCCCGACTAGGAGTCCGCAACAGGAAATAAGGTGTGCAAATATGCACTCCCATTAACAAATCATCTAGAGATCTCCCCTGAATGTAAAAAAAAAAAAACAAGAGTAAACCTTTGCTCACTGCATGATGTGAGCGAAACCGATCACTGAACACAGTACAAGCCACGTTGCACATTCTTAGAGGACACTAACTGTGTGGATGTTTGGCCAGTCCCTATCAGTGGACCTGCAAACCAAAAATCAGCCTGATTAGTGATTTAAAACCTTTGCATCTTTGCTCCCAAATAACACTCAATAATGCTCAAATTCCTACAGTTAAAATCAACCCATGAAAATAACTTCAATCCAATGCTTAGAAATCGCTGATCAGGTTTATTTTTGTTTGTAGGTCCCCCTACTGGTTGTCCAAGCATCCAAACGGTCATCGTTCACAAAGAGTGTGCGACGTGGCTCGTACTGCGTGCTGTGATCGGCTTCGGTCACATCATGCAGTGAGCAAAGGTTTACTCGTAGAAAAACATGTAGACCATACAGCTCAATAATGAATTAATATCCCAAAACCGTAGTTTTAAAAACATCCGTTTAAATGGTAATGCTCGTTTCTGTTAAAACACATTTTATCTTTTTTGAATAAAACAGCCATTTTTTTTTGTTTTAACAGCTGTTAAAATTTTTTAAACAGCCGTTTAATTCTGAAAAATTTTGTGAAAAAAACGGTCGTTAAATTTCATTTTTTTTTTTCAAATTTCAAAATTTGAATTTCAGCACCATTTTTTTCCAATTTTGCCCTTGGCCGTTTCAATCTATTTTAACGGCCGTTTAAACGGTAACGCTCCTAGTCCGTTTAACCGTTAAAATGGCCTCCTTTAAACCTTGCCCAAAACCGGTTATCCCACAGCTAGACACTTACCAAAGTTAGAAGAGTAAAACTTCTATCACACGAAATTGTAAATCACACAATCACAAGCCAATGAGTTCTCGGCACGTACACAAGTGCTTTTGCAACGTACCATGTGCTTTTGATTTTAGGTGTACGTGCCCGAGAACTCATTGGCTGTGATTGTGTGATTTACAATTCCATTGTGACAGAAGTTTTACTCAAGTTAGAAAACTAATGGGACCCACAAATGGCAAGTCATCAATATTCTGGAATTAAGGGTGAGGATCGGGAGACAACCATTTTGCGTACCCACATAGAAGATGAATCAATGGCTGATTTTTGGTGAGGATGATTTCTATGGTGAGGAGATCATCCTCACAAAAATTCAAATCATTCCAACATTCATAGACTGGTTTAGAAGTTGAAGAATTATCGACCGTCTATTTTTACCGTGTAACTTGAAAACCACATTTGATGGGGTTAGAAATTTCAGAATGAGCTGATTTTTTGTTGAAGTGTTCTACATGGTGAGGAGATCATCCTCAATAAAAATCAGCCATTGATTCTTCTTCTATGTGCCTACGCCAAAATGGTTGTAAAAAATAGTTGTCTATGGAATGACTCATACTATTCTTATTAATAAATTACTAATGGACGTGGGGCCCACATACAGATGAGTTAAGAATTGGTTTTTGGGTCATCTCATCAAAAATCAGCATCCTCATCAAAAATCAATAATTTTTAAAACTTCTAACCCTATCATTTAACTGTTAAAAAGGATGGTCCAAACATTTTCAATTTGCAATCTACTTTTCACAAAGCTGCAAATGTTGGAATGAGCTGATTTTTTGTGAGGTTGATATCCATGTTTAGAAGAATATCATTGCCAAAAACTGGCTATTAACTTATCTGCATGTGGGCCTATGTCCATTAGTCATTCTATTAGTAAGAATAGCATGAGTCATTCTATCCCAGATTCCCAACCCTATAGTAAACTACACCATTCTACTAACAAATAACAAAACATGGAGTGAATTGAGACAACCAATGAGACTTTTGATGAAGTCGACATTTATGGCATTTATTTACATTTCGACATTTAAGATTTGCTGACATTATTGTATGAAGCATGGTTTTTAACGGCCCTTTAAACAGTTTTAACGGCCGTTTAAATGGTAACGCCCCAAGCCCGTTTCCGTTAAAACTATTTAAACTCGTTTTAACGATTTTGAAAAAAATGGCCATTTTTTAGTTTTAACGGCTGTTAAAATCGTTTAAACAGACGTTTAATTCTGAAAAATTTTGTCAAAAAAACGGCCATTAAATCCGTTAAATTCCATTTGATTTTAATTTTCAAATTTTGAATTTTGAATTTCAGCACCATTTTTTCTGTTTTTTCTGTTAAAACCGTTAAAATCTATTTTTTTTCATTTTTGCCCCTGGCCGTTTCAATCCATTTTAACAACCGTTTAAACTATTTAAACGGTAACGCCCCAGTCCGTTTAACCGTTAAAATGGCCTCCTTTAAACCTTAGTATGAAGTCTGAGATATTATTGGTTACTTTGATCATTTTTTATGATTTTATTTTATTTTATTTATTATCATTTTTTTCACATTTTAGATCTTGGATAAACGTGCCGATCTACAAGACTTTTGGGTCTGGGTGTCCGAATTCAAGAGCCCCAGAAGTAAAAATAAAAAATAAAAATATATAAAGAAAATGAAAGAAGCAGAACATGTGTATTACAAGAGCAAAATGGGTAAAATGTCCAACATCACATACACGTTTCTTGTTATAAAGTAGTATAGATAAATATGTGACACGTTATATTCCTTGATTTAGATCATCTAAGATTTAAGATCCCGCGTTTCATCTAAGATTTAAGATCCCGTGTTTAGGGTGTTTCTTAGGAAATTGTTGGAGAAAATATTTGCTGTCCCCTAACAACTTCAAAATTTGAAGTCTCCCTTCCTAAAAATGCCATGGGGAGCTCACCTTAGGGCCCATATACCTTATGGATGTTGGGTTCACCTCTTGGTAAACATAATTACCAGTATCAGCTTGATCGATAATTTCTTAACAGTTATATATTAACATATAAAAACAATGGTCAAATCCAACGGCTAAATATTATGATTTTAAAATACTAAATTCAGCGGCACCGATTAAACTCGTTTTTGATCTGATCGTAGATCCATAAAGAAGTTAACCAAATATCCAAAAGGTTAGTGGGCCCTAGAGCATACTCCACCTGGCATTTTGAAAGGGAACATGAAAGTTGAAACTTTGAAGTCCAAGTCCCAACCGGACATCAAAGTCGGGTTATCCTTTTCACGTGTTATTGCCAGTCCATCTGGCACGGGTACGGAGAACATATGAACGGGTTACCCTCCCATGTGTAAATCATACTCAACCCCAAATAGCCACAAACTCGGGAAGGGCTGTTTTGGACCTGGTCGACGCAATGACTCGGACACCAATCGACAACATCGGGTCTGTTGGATCATGGTATTGGGTCCAATAATCAGATACGGATTTAGTATTTTGGATCAAGCAAGATCTGATCCAATAACGACCCCATCCAATATATATATTCTTCATGAAATTTCTTGTTTTTTGATAAGTTCAACAAAATATTTATGAATGGGATAGATTGAGGATCTCCTCGCTTTTGTTTTCTCTACTCTGGGTTAAGTGGAACCATGGTTTACAACAACACCGTTTTAACCAAAATAACGGCCGTTAAAACGGTGACGCCCAATGACCATTACTTTATGAACCATTTTGACGTTTAAAAAATAATGGCCATTATATTCGTTTTTATTAGAGTATAGTAAGGTGCACGAGATGTATCGTATCTTTACCAAAATTGATAAGTATCAATTAAGATTATATTTGATTTAATTAAGATTAGATTTGATTTTGATTATGATTTCTTTCCTTTGTTACACTCTTGTATTGCTCTATATAAGAGCATTAAGTATGCCAATGTAATCACTCAAGTTTTTCAATAATATCAAAATTTGTATATGATATCAGAGCAAGTCATCCAACAACCTGTGTTCCAGTGATCTTCTCACTTGGCTTACTATTTTTCCGCCGCCCGTCGGGCTTTACCACGTATGTATCACTACCAATCCATCCCTAATCTCCAACTATAATCACCTTCTGCAGCCTACATTTATCAATTGATTTTCTGATATCGAACCATCAATCATAGATCATAAAACCGCCAACTCATCCAAAAAAAAAAAAAATCTCTAATAATATTTTTAACCGTACACTCCATCTTCAAAAGTTTATGGGAAGAGATCATGATTGACTTGATCTAGTGGTCCACCGGCTCCGACAGACTCAAAAATGAACAGGATGCGATAGTGATGGATTTCACAGACAGGCAATGACCACCATCAAGCAAATGAACGTATGTTTCAAAAATTCATCATGCGAATAAGATTAATGACGTATATATTTTGTAACCAATCACATGTTTCTTTTTCAAAGAGACATGCGATGGCGGGAGAATATTACAGTATAGTAAGTTGTACGAGATGCACCGTATCTTTACCAAAATTGATAAGTATCAATTAAGATTAGGGGTGTCAATTTTACCCATTTAACCAGAACCGAAACCGAAAACACCGGTTCCAGTTCCACATTTTTGGGAACCGATTAAAAAGTACTCGGAACCGGAACCGAACCGAGAATAACGGTTCCAGTTCTAGGAAAATAAAACATTTTCACGCGCAAATGTAATGACTTTGCCAGTGCAAATATTTCTTTGGGTCAAATATCTTATCACCCCTGTAAAAATATTTCCACGCCATGGGAAAATTTTATTTTGTTGTGGAAAAAAAAGCTCTTTTGAATAAAAATGAATTTTTTTAATATAAAAAAAATCCTGTGATCTAATTTGGGTCCCACACTCACCTAACCCATATTTGATATGCGAGACCACGCGAGTTGAGAGAAAATGAGGTAACCTAGTTAATACACAAACCATGCGCAAATATTGAGCGGAAATAATATTTGTCGAGCTAAATATTTTCTATTGGATCTCTTTCTCTCACATACCAAACATACCCAAAAGTTCTCTTTTTGCCATGTGGTAGATTGCATTTTGGCTGAAACTAACCATGGAGGGGATGAGGTGGTCTAATAGGTGCTTTGCTCCTGCCAATCAGCAGCCACACATGTATATACCATGTCTTTGCAGAGATCAAAATCTGTTGTGTAGCTCCAGCAGCTCCATAGTACCACAATTCCTTACTACTATCTGTATTAACTTATTTTGACTAGGAGAATACAAACACCAAAATAGGATTATTTTGACAGTAGTTAAAATGAGTTCGCCCAGACCTACGATTTGAATCCCGACTTTATGTACACTGAAAGTTACAAGTGAGACAAATGTAAAATTCCTAGAAAAAAAAAAATGCACAAGCACGCGTTCCTTAAAACGTATAAATTGAAGGACTACATAAGAGAGGAGGGGAATATGAGGAGAAGTTCGAAAAAAAAAAGTCAGAAAAACAGAAACAAACCAACGTACAGACTTCTTGTTCAATTTTCCTCCAGGCGTCGAAGTACCGACTCGGCAAAGATCTGTTGCCTGAAAATTGCAAAACAAATATAAAAATAAGGGACTGTTTTGTTACTCAAAACTAAATCAGTAACCTGTTTTATAAGAGGAAATATAGAGAAGATTAATCGCACATTAAGAATTTAATCATGAACAAAGAAATCAACTATGATAGGTTTTGCCAGATACGAAACACAGGAAATGGTGCAGGATCAAGCTGCGAACAGAGGATGAAGATATAAAGAAGCCACAAACAAACCAATCCAATCAAGAACCTATACAGCATGAGAGATGTCTTAGTCAAGTGTTGATAAAACACACAAGACCTTAAGCACATCTACCAAGTGGTCAGATCTAAGAGACCACCCTTTAGTACTGTTTACTTAACAAATTAAACTCGAGATGTATATCCACCATTTACTTGTTTAGTAAGATGTCATTACTCCTAAACCCTAAACGAGAATGTGTACGACCTAAAATTAGTACTACTGATAGAAGAAATAAATAAATAAACAAATAAATAACCAGATAATTTAAGAGTTCTGAACTTCTGACATACAATTCTTAGTTGAAAGTATTTTCCCATCTTGCAATGACTCAGCCTAGAAGTCTCGTGATTGAGACGATATATTGTAGTAGTTTTATTTCAATAAACAAAATATTTTTATCTTAGTTAAGCATTAAAAACAGTTTACTGTAACGTATCTTTGTAATTTTGCATATTGAGATGTATTGTAATTTTTCCAACATATTGTTCCATCTTCATGCAAGACATCTCGTTGTGTCAGCTTACCAAGACGGAATGAGACCGAGATTTTAAACCTTGATACAATTGGCCCAATAAATATTATAGACTAAAACAACACTCCATTCTAAAAAGAATTACCTAGTTGGCAAAACCATTTGATAAGAAAGGCCTATCAAAAATTTGTCAAATAGAGCTGAGGCAAAACATTCCATTCAAGCTTTATGTCTTATCTTCTCTTTTTCTTTTTATAGGTAAATGTAGATTAGATGAATCAGATTATAAAACTTTCATCTATTTATCAATTATAAAATCACTTCCTACAAATAAATTACAAGACATATAGGAAAGGATATGTTCTTTTTCTTTTTTTATGCATGAGATACAGGAAAGGATATGTTGGGCATACTTCTGCTCAATATGCTTGGGACTAGGGCGAGAGTATTTCAGATATCCATCCCAAGGAACCTTTTTGAGACCTGCTCGAACAGAAATTATATCCCTGATCCTGCAAAACAAGAGCAGTCAAATAGATTGAAGGTTACCCCTATATTATAAAGATAGAATGAAGCCAGAAGCCTGTTCAATCACAAGAACCAAGCCAAATAAATCCTCCATATCACCAATTACTAATTGCAAAGCGGTATAGATGTGTTACCTCTCCGCAAATTCTATAGGCGTCTCTCCAGGTTTTAGATTTTGCGGTTCCAAGTACCACACATCACAAACAACAGCCCATGATGTCATAAGGCGCAGTAAATGCATTGTAAATGATTGCCTGTGAAACAAGAAGTTCAATAGAACACAATATGGATGCAGCAGCCCAAATTTAAGAAATATAGCAGAGAGGATGGATGAGGTACCCATTTGGTAAGACAAGAAAAGACAAAATTAGAAATGAATGTATTTGTGAAAATATAGGAGTAGCCTCAACAAGTGACAAAATGAGGAAAGTCGATTGAGATGGTTTGCTCATGTACAACGAAAACCAATAACAACACTAGTGAGGGGGAATGTGCAAGTCCAAGGGCCTAAAAGAGCTAGAGGAAGGTCAAAACAGACATAAAGTGAGGTTCTGAGAGGAAATTTCAAGAAACTTGACTAAATGGAAGAGATGACTTTAGATAGGATTGAATGGAGAAACAAGATTCGTGCAGCCGACCCCATACTGTTAGGAAAAGACGTATGACGATGATGAGTGTTTTTCATACTATCCAATATGTTGGGGGAGATTGATGGTCTTTGCAGATTTTAAAATGTCATAAAATACCACTATTTCTACAAAAATATGATAAGATATTTGTAAGCTATTGCATCAATGTTTCCATGGTCCAAAGGAGATAAAATATTACAGGGACAGTTTGCAATGCAAGCAGATATAAAGTGGTTAAGACTTTCAAAGAGCACAATAAACAAGATGAGATATGGTGAAAGATTACAAACAGATACTTGAAATGTAGGCATAGGATATGTGCATATATGAATTAATGTCCTTCAAGGAGATTCTTACTTCTTACTGTTCCAAAAAGCATCCACGAAAATTTTATTGTACTTGATTGCAACTGGGCAAACAGTGCAGCCGAGTTCAAATGCACCCTAAACATACCAAAGAAAAAAGTGATAGTTAAAAACAAAAACTACCAAAACAGACTTTAAAATTAGCTATACAACAAGAATTGCACGATGAGAACGTATCATTGACAACCAACAGTAACTCGTAAACTGGCCAATTTTAATGTGCAGAAGCATTATGGAGGTCCTTTAAATTCTAGTGGTTGAAGGAAACTAGAGTGATGCGATTGAGCAAGCGACACACTCACTGAGGGCCATGAAAGCTTCCAAACATATTTGATCATATCAGGGACCTTAGGGTCGATTAGGTATTAGGCACATTCATACTTCGTGCAGTTCTAACGAAGATACTAACTTGTTAGCTAAAGGTGTCTCAGCCATAGTTAGCAATTCGGCACACGGCACAAATAATACGATCTTTAAAAAATTCGAAAAATTCGCATACAATACGCAAACTGTATGCAAACTTACTATGCATCCTTGAAACTAGAAAAAAGTAGGCACTAATCCACCTGCCAATACAAAGGTTGACAATACAATTAGACTACCAATACTGATGATTGGAATGATATAACCTTAATGACTCATTGGAAGTTTTCTATACAGGTGCAGAAAGGGATGAAAGTTTCTTGGTTCACTAGATCTTATTTTATAAACAGCTCTACTGCAATGAACACTGTTTTGTGATCATGCTCTCTCCACCAATGGAATTTGTTATATTTATTTGAAGCACTTCTATAAAGAAACATAAAAGACACAAACCTTCTTGAACATGACAGTATAGTGGTTATTTACACAGGTTCCCTCAGGAAATATAAGAAGAGGGTTGTTGTCAAGACCTTGAATGTGCTCCCTCAACCTGCAAAACACACGCTCAGTACACTAATGGTGTGAAATATGTTGCACCATGGAATAATTTTTCATCCCTTTTCTTGCCAAGAACATATTGCTTACTTTCTTGCTACAATTTCACGATCCTTTGCCTCCGAACGGTTGAACCATATACAACCTACACTCTCCAAAATAGTGCTCTGCAGTAGTCCTACAAAAAATAATCAATAATTGAACAATGGAAAAAGGTTTAGTGTCTACATCTTACAGAAGGCCAATCTACATATTAATCATTCAAGATTTTTCAATCACTGAGCCACTTTGGATGGGTGATAGCCCAAAAGTTGGGCAAGATCAGAGAATCCGAAGATTCCTTGTCATTCAATGATTCAGGTTTTATTCGGACAAACCACTAAACGACTTTGTCTTTCAACTCTCCAGGTTTCTCAATCATTATTATTACTGAGTGGACATTATGGTAATTGATCAACATGATTTTTCTGCTATGGTTCAAGAGGTGTCCTCATAGACTGAATAGTTCTGAATTCTAATTGATATATAGGCAGGCTACACATGACACAGCCACAAGGATACAAAACTTTTTGTCCATCAAAGACAATTCAAGCCCTTAATAAAATAGCACCAGAAAATTTTGCATTTAAAAATACAATGGAGAAATTTGCATTTGGCAACCATGACTAAGAACATCTGATTAAAAAAAACATGGAATTCCTCAGATGTATCAATGGATATTCAACATAGAGCATTGACCTTAAAACTTACCGACCCAACCGGGATGCTTCTGCATAATAACAGCAAATGCAGTCATCTGCTCTAAAACAATGAAATCAATCATGGACGTATGGTTGGCCACAAATACCTGTTCAAAAAGTGAACGGGAGTATGGCATTGAAAACTATTAAGAAATGCACATGGAGAAAAATAGAACCTAAGAAATTAGGGTGACAGCTTATCATACCTGCTTGGGTCGCCTGCTGGGCCGTGGCCCATGATACTTGACAACCCCAGTCCATGATGCAACAAAGAAGCTGCAGATTAACTCCACCAGGTACCTCTGAAGAGCAAAAAACATAGCATGACAAAAAGGTAATCTTTTTGTATGAGAGGTATGTCTAAACCTATAACAAATTTCTGAAGCACGTCACTAGACCATTAATACACCTAATGTCTTCTTCCCTAAGAATACTTAGAATTACTTAGGTTTAGACCATTTTGCTTAATCTCAATTATAAGAATTGGAACCAATTAACGAATCACTGCCGGGCATGGCTTAGCTGTAACCGAATATATCAGAGTAAAAAAGTCCACAAAAGTGGAACAATTTTTCTGAAATAACTAAACAGTTGATATAGTTTTGACATAAAAATAAATATTTAAATTATATAGCCATAGCCCAACATCCAAAGATTTGAGGGTCAGGCAAGTCTAAGACCTAGAAACCATGCCATGCCATACCAGACACTTGAACCCACATACAGGTGACGTAGGATATTAATGCTGTTACAGAATTATGTCTTCCAACTTCCAAGAAGGAAAAAAAAAAGATGAATTCAGAAGCTTAAATTTGTGGACGACTCTGAAATAGGTTGGTGCACGGAGTTGAGTCTATGTTGAATCTAAAGCGTATTTTCAAAGTTTAGAAACAGATCCAAGCAAATTTAGTTATTTTCATTGGATTTAAAACCATGTGCACACCATTCCCACCATAGCTAATTTCTATTATATGTATGGTATAGATCTCAGAAAATTTGGAAATGGGTTGAGAAATTTACAATTTATGGAGAAACAAGTTGATGTTAAGCCAACATTACAGCCAGTAACATAACCTTACCCTTGTAGACAAACACTCATACACTCATAAACTTACTTTTTCCCATGAAAATAATCCTATATCAGATAGCTTGAAATAGTCAATATAATTGTGTTATTTACAAGTATGCAAGAGAATATTGCATGGGTCATCAGAGGGCTCTGCAACAAATTCTGCGCGAAATAGAAAAAAGGAACAAATTGTACCTCTATCTTTTTCCTCCACTTATCATGCCCTCTCAATAGGAAGTGTACTGGAATGAAAGACGACAGGAATATTATCCATCCTATTGTCAATACCAGCACCCTGCAGTTTTAAATGAGAAACATCAAGTGGGTAGAGAACATTTTCATGCATAATTATCATCTCAAGTAAGTGAGTCGATCACCCAGCTGTTCTAAGTTCTAACTGGTGTCCAACCAGAATATCAATTTCCTTTCCTGTGATAATATATCATTACACCATAAACCTAAGGCAGAACTTCAAGGCATGAGGACCAATATCTGGAACTGATCTAAGCAAGCTTCTCTCTTAAAAGAGAGGTCAAGCTGCACCATCACTTAAACAGCATTCCTCTGCAGGGAATTCAAACTAGCAGCAAGAAATTGTTAAAGTGATGGTGCATAAACCTTTCATTGAGAAATCAATGAAACGTTGATTTTTCAATGAAAGGAATTCCAAGAGAGTTGGTTCATCCCATGAACTACTACTTGCAAAAGCCCTTAATGTAAGTTCACTTTCTTGTCCCGTACAGACTTAAATGCCACCCATAATGAAAAACATGTAAATCAATACAAATTCATTTTAGCAATACAACAAGGCATCAAGGTCATTCTTTTGCTATTTTGCCCTAAACTATAACTCTGGAATTTCTTTTAAACTATGTTGCATTGATACGGGTACAGGTGCCAGAGAGCAATGTTCGATTCATCTAACCTCAAAAAATAGAATTCGTGGACTCGGGCAGCATACTTTAAATAACGTGAAACAAAGTAATTGTTATATAATAAAGAGGATAACTGTGAATAATTTGATAGAATATCTTATAATTAATCACATACTTATAGATAAGAGAACACATACACTTAATGTCATATTAGTTAAATAGAAAACTTCAATTTTAAAGATAGAAACCTATGGCAAATATTAATTAGTATCTTGGAAGGAATGAAGAAAAAGAAAACAGAATTTGGAAGTGTTGCACAAGAATCCAAATCATTCCGACGTACTTCACCCATTTAGAATAATCCATGCAACATAGCTTTTAAATCCTGACTATGATATGATTGACAAACCATCAACTGATAACCAAAAGAATATCTGATTAACAATAAAATCCAAAATGAGATAATCCTCAATTAAATATAATTGACAACACAACACAAACATAGAACTAGGAATGGCTAATTCAAAAAGCTTGCACTGCAGAAGTGATACAGCTTCCATTTAACAGTAAAAATGGTCTCTCACCTTACTGGAAAAAGAATTCCATATCTAACTACCACCCCGAAGCACCACAGTGGAAACAAATATATATTCCAATTCCAAGGTTCTGGAGGATTCGATTTGAAGCAACGAGTGAAAGAATCCTGCTCATGTATGGATTAAAAAACTACACTGATAAGAAAATCCTGCCTATGCAGTATGAAAAGTTTTAGGAGATAACAAATTAAAAAGAATTCAACAGCATCAAGAAATTTAAAGGTCGTATAATTATAAACAAACTGTAAGTCTGTAACCAACATCAAAGGGGTAGCACAAAAGAAACACAATTAAAACTACGTGGAATATATACTCACAGAGAAGTACAAAGACACCATTTAAATGAAGACCAAGTATAGAACTACATAGTTACATTAAATCATGTTCTTTTGGCTCAAAAATAACATAAAAAATAAAATTTAAAGAAGTCCAAAGAAACAGCATAGTCATAGGCTCTGTACCTTTCCAGGCTACAATTAAATTAAACATATACAGGTTAAATACTTCCATAAAATTAGTATTTTTAGAGTTCTTGTTTTATTTATTTATGTTATGTTTAGTGTGTGGGCCCACAGTTCACTTAAGTCTTGTTTTAGTAAGTGGGCCTAACATTCACAAGAGAACAATATACACAATGGAGGAGGCTGAACTACTCTGGTTCATTTCTCTCTCTCTTTTCTCTTTCTTCTCTCCAATCTCTCCATCTCTTACAATCTCACATGGTATTAGAACAACTTTTTTTTTGATAGATGAAAGAATTTATTAAGGAGGCGAAAGCCCTTAGAAATCTACCAACAGCCTAAGAGGTCGAGATGACTTACTAATGACGAAAACAAATTACAAATAGGACAAAAGAAACAAAAACCCACCTAGTGACCTTCTCTTGAAGATATGAGATCCCATCGAAAAATGAAATCTTCGAAAAAGAGTCCTCTACACTCTACAAACACTTTAGACCACTTGTGTATCAAGCCCTTAATATTGAGGATGATAAGAACCACCTCATCCTCCTTGCCTTCGAAGACTATGATATCTCTCCCTCCAATGGCACCAACAAATTGCAAAAAGGAGAATCCGCCATAACCTCTAGAGGAGAAAGCATTAGTGTACCAACTAGAGAAAAGGTCCAAAATAGAATGCGGCTTTACCTAACACATCCCAAAGTCCGAGAAAAACGAATTCTAGACTTCATTAGCCACAACACAATGCAAAAGAAGAAGACTAACCAATTCCCCGCTATGTTTACACATTAAGCAAAATTCTATAATGATCATCCTTCTATTGATCAGATAATCCACCGTGAAAATCTTGTCCATGTTAAACAACCCTTTACCCCAAAAGATCGACAGGTTGGGGAAAGGCGAGACAACTATGTATACCAACGGGTCGTCAGGCTAACGCAACACGTGCATGGGAACACACCATCCGCTAACACACACCCTCAGCAGGAATATACTCTGCTGGAGACTTGAACCCGCAACCTCCAAGACCTTAAGGCTCTGATACCATATTAAACAACCATTTACCCCCAAAAGATCGACCTGTTGGGGAAAGGCAAGACAACTATGTATACCAACAGGTCGTCAGGCTAATGCAACAGGTGCGCGGGAACACACCACCCGCTACCAATCCAAAGAAGTAGTCCAAATAAAGAAGGTAACCTTGGAGGGGATTTTGGACCCCCACACAAAGCGAGCATGGTATCAAAGAAATTCTAATCCTTGCGAAACCATACTCTCTTCTTTTCCCATCTTCATTTTTTATTTCCTCCTTTCTCTTCTCTTGGGTGACAAGTTATTTCTAGGATTGTGAGAAAAAAAAACCTAGAATAGTTCTCCATTGGGTTTTTTACCCCTAGATGCGTATTTAGGTTATTGTTTGGTTTTTGTTTCCAGATTTATTGGGTTGTTGAAGGTATAAGAAGGATTTCCAATGTTTGATGCCCTAGGGTTTACAGACTTGTAGTGCAAGTTGTTGGTTGCTATCTGTTCAAGTTGAATTTTTTTACTAGACCCTAGAGGCTTCTTTGCATCTTTTTGGTGAAATCGCACAGGCTATACAGGTCTTCAAGTTGTTTTCAGATTTTTCGAAGCAGTATTTATTGGGTTTTGGAATCGCAACCCTCAAAAAAGGGTTTGTGCATTGAATTTTAAAATCACCCCCTCCCCCCCCCCCAACAAAAAAAATTTCTTTTGAGGGTCTAGTTGAAATCACTCCCTGTGTTTGTGCTCCTATCGTAGTTCAGTGCTACTTCCCTCTAGTTTTTTGACTCTTTCTGGAACAGTAAAAGTGTTATGACTGCTTCTGGTGATGGAAAACCCTCTTTATGGGGTGTGTCAGATGGATTAATGATGTATATATTTTATAACGGCGGGAGAATATTAGAGTATAGTAAGGTGTACGAGATGCACCGTATCTTTACCAAAATTGATAAGTATCAATTAAGATTAGGGGTGTCAATTTTACCCATTTAACCGGAACCGAATCGGAACTGAAACCGAAAACACCGGTTCCGATTCCACATTTTTGGGAACCGATTAAAAAGTACTCGGAACCGGAACCGAACCGAGAATAACGGTTCCGGTTCTGGGTAGCCTAATATGGAACCGAAATCGATAAGAACCAGAACCGAACCGATAAGAACCGGTACCAATAAATAAATATAGTGTAAATATTCTAATATTCTCAAGATTTGGCCCAATATACCCGGAACCGGAACCAACATAAATACATAATCAGTTCCGGTTCTGGATCCATCACTTTGAGAACCGGAACCGTTAATGAACCGAACCGACAAGAACCGGAACCGATTGTTCCGGTTCTGGTCACCTTAGGAACCGAACCAGAACCGACCCTTTGACACCCTTAATTAAGATTAGATTTGATTTGATTAAGATTAGATAAGATTTTGATATGATTTCTTTCCTTTGTTACACTCTTGTATTACTCTATATAAGAGCATTAAGTATGTCAATGTAATCACTCAAGTTTTTCAATAATATCAAAATTTGTACTGTTTTAACCACCGTTGTAACGAAAATAATAGCCATTATTTCTAGAAAAACATTTGAAAAAAAAAAAATTGAAGACATTATTTCCATTATTTTCCTCCTTTTTTTTTGTTTTTACATTTCAAAATTTGAATTTCAACGCCACTCTTTCAGTTATTTTCCCGTTTTTCCTTGTACGATACAATTTGTTTTAACGGCAATTATAATTGTATAACGGAAAAATGGTAACACCCCCCATCCATTATAGCGTTAGAATGGCCTCTTTTAAACCTTAAGTGGAACTACTAGTGGGGCAAATCCTGGATCAACGATGGGCCGATCCTAACCCGATCCATTGACAGCTTTTCAAGTATTGGACAGTTGCTCCGTTCCAGTTACCGAGTCCTCAAATTGACCCGGCAGATTGAACTCACTCGAAATATTTATTAACGATAGGGATATATTCGTCAGTCGAAGAAAAGCAGGAGAAAAAAAGAGGAAAAGCAGAAAACAATAATTGGACGGGGTAAAAAGAAACCTTCCCACTCGTCTCGTCTCGGCTACTCCTCTCCTTCTTCCCCTCTTCGAGTCTTCGGCACTCGGCAGGTCTTCTTCTGAAGCGTCTATAAAAGCAGTTTTCAGAGAAGGGTTTTTCGAAACCGGTTGAAAAATGTCCGAGTCCGGAGGTTGCTGCCGTTGGTGCGCGGGATTTCTTTTCACTTGTGGTCTCACCGCTCTGTTCATGTGGCTTAGCCTACGCCCATCCAAACCCAGCTACTCAATCGAAGAATTTTACGTCCCTGCCCTCAACAAAAACCTCACCAACGCCAACAAAACCCTCAATGACACCCCGAATACTACCATAACCTTCGCGCTCAGACTCCGCAACAGCAACAAGGATAAGGGAATTTACTATGATGATGTCAATCTCACCCTCTATTACGGCCAAAACCTAAGATTGGTGGGGAACGCGACGGTACAAGGTTTTTATCAGGGGCATAAGAAGAAAGCTTACAAGACAGGGGAGTTCAAGACCGTTGGGGTTCCGTGGGAAACCGCTAAGAATGAGTCTACGAATAAGACCGCAGTTTTCCGGGTGGAATTGGCGACGGCGGTGAGGTTTAAGATCGTGGGGGTGAAGACTAAGCACCATACGATGAGGGTCGGAGGGAACGTGACAGTCAACGATCAGGGGACGAAGTCAGTAAAGAAGGGTGTTAAGCTATCGTGCGCTTCGGTGCACGTTTGCTATTGTGCGCGTCTCGGGATGTTGGTACTCTTCGTTTTGCTTTTCCTTTGGTACTAGCTAGAAATTTGGTTGGATTATTTGTAATTTTTTTTTTTTGCACTTTTTTTGTTTTTTAGAATTTTAATTATTATTGTTATTCCTTTATTAAGTGAAATGGACACGTGTGCAAGTCTTCTTATAAAGAAAATGTTTGTATAAGTAAAACTTGCCAACCCTTATAACGGTTATGTTATTTCCAACTTTGCGCCATATGATCGTTATAACGAAAACGTAGTCTATTAATTCATGGTCAAAGTCGCTAGGGCATGGTCAAAGTCTTTGACACCGTTATCCAGATCATAGTCTTTAAGTTGGACGACGTCATTGTAGAGCATTGTCGACACCTACTCTTGGACACATAAACATGTCCCAGGTGCTGTTACACATAGAGAGGAGTAGGCGAATGAACAACCATCACCTGTGACCAATTAACATTGTCAAAGATGCTGGTCACCTCAACGTTATGTGAGGGTATTTCAGTCATTTTACCCTTTGAGGGTTTATAGATACCCCTTCTGAAAATAGAAAGGGAGGTATTTTTCCAAGGTCGAAAATCTCTCTCTCTACCTCTAGCTGTCCTGATGTCTTTTGTCTCCATTGGAGTTCGTATAGGCTAATGACTTAGTTTTGGCGGGTCTCTAGAACCACCTTCCCACTCATCTCTAGCTCCGTTGAGGATGAGGTTCTGCTAGACATGAGGACTATGCGGTCAGGACATCTTAGCCCCACAGGTCATACTGAGCAAGTCATCGACCAACTTGCCGCTCCGAAATGTGTTGCATCTTAGCCACCACCCAGATGCACACCAAAAATGTGCTTGTCATCAAGGGAATTTCTTTGCCGTTGGCAGCAAGGTTTTAAATTTCGGTTTTGGTAACAATTTCAGTGAGGTAAAAAACCAAAATTTCGGTGGATGAGTCATTTGTACATTGTATCAGAGCAAGTCATCCAACAACCTGTGTTCCAGTGATATTCTCACTTGGCTTATTATTTTTCCGCCGCCCGTCAGGCTTTACCACGTATGCATCACTACCAATCCATCCCTAATCTCCAACTACAATCACTTTCTGCAGCCTACATTTATCAATTGATTTTCTGATATCCAACCATCAATCATAGATCATAAAACAGCCAACTCATCCAAAAAAAAAAAAAAATCTCCAATAATATTTTTAACCGTACACTCTATCTTCAAAAGCTTATGGGAAGAGATCATGATTGACTTGATCTAATGGTCCACCGGCTCCGACAGACTCCAAAATGAACAGGATGCGATAGTGATGGATTTCACAGACAGGCAATGACCATCATCAAGCACATGAACGTATATTTCGAAAATTCATCATGCAAAGAAGATTAATGACGTATATATTTTGTAACCAATCACATGTTTCTTTTTCAAAGAAACATGCGATGGCGGGAGAATATTAGAGTATAGTAAGGTGTACGAGATGCACCGTATCTTTACCAAAATTGATAAGTATCAATTAAGATTAGGGGTGTCAATTTTACCCATTTAATCGGAACCGAATCGGAATCAAAACCGAAAACACCGGTTCCGGTTCCACATTTTTGGGAACCGATTAAAAAGTACTTGGAACCGGAACCGAACAGAGAATAACGGTTCCGGTTCTGGGTAGCCTAATATGGAACCGAAACCGATAAGAACCGGTACCAATAAATAAATATAGTGTAAATATTCTAATATTCTCAAGATTTGGCCCAATATACCCGGAACCGGAATCGGAACCAACATAAATACATAATCAGTTCCGATTTCGGATCCATCACTTTGAGAACCGGAACCGTTAAGGAACCTAACCGACAAGAACTAGAACCGATTGTTCCGGTTCTGTCACCTTAGGAATCGAACCAGAACTGACCCTTTGACACCCCTAATTAAGATTAGATTTGATTTAATTAAGATTAGATAAGATTTTGATATGATTTCTTTCCTTTGTTACACTCTTGTATTACTCTATATAAGAGCATTAAGTATGTCAATGTAATCACTCAAGTTTTTCAATAATATCAAAATTTGTACAGTTTTAACCACCGTTGTAACGAAAATAACAGCCATTATTTCTAGAAAAACATTTGAAAAAAAAAATTGAAGACATTATTTTCATTATTTTCCTCTTTTTTTTTGTTTTTACATTTCAAATTTTGAATTTCAACGCCATTCTTTCAGTTATTTTCCCATTTTTCCTTGTACGTTACAATTTGTTTTAACGGCAATTATAATTGTATAACGGAAAAATGGTAACACCCCCCGTCCGTTATAGCGTTAGAATGGCCTCTTTTAAACCTTAAGTGGAACTACTAGTGGGGCAAATCCTGGATCAACGATGGGCCGATCCTAACCCGATCCATTGACAGCTTTTTAAGTATTGGACAATTGCTCCGTTCCAGTTACCGAGTCCTCAAATTGACCCAGCAGATTGGACTCACTCGAAATATTTATTAACGATAGGGATATATTCGTCAGTTGAAGAAAAGCAGGAGAAAAAAAGAGGAAAAGCAGAAAACAATAATTGGACGGGGTAAAAAGAAACCTTCCCACTCGTCTCGTCTCAGCTACTCCTCTCCTTCTTCCCCTCTTCGGCACTCGGCAGGTCTTCTTCTGAAGCGTCTATAAAAGCAGTTTTCAGAGAAGGGTTTTTCGAAACTGGTTGAAAAATGTCCGAGTCCGGAGGTTGCTGCCGTTGGTGCGCGGGATTTCTTTTCACTTGTGGTCTCACCGCTCTGTTCATGTGGCTTAGCCTACGCCCATCCAAACCCAGCTACTCAATCGAAGAATTTTACGTCCCTGCCCTCAACAAAACCCTCACCAACGCCAACAAAACCCTCAATGACACCCCGAATACTACCATAACCTTCGCGCTCAGACTCCGCAACAGCAACAAGGATAAGGGAATTTACTATGATGATGTCAATCTCGCCCTCTATTATGGCCAAAACCTAAGATTGGTGGGGAACGCGACGGTACAAGGTTTTTATCAGGGGCATAAGAAGAAAGCTTACAAGACAGGGAGTTCAAGACCGTTGGGGTTCCGTGGGAAACCGCTAAGAATGAGTCTACGAATAAGACCGTAGTTTTCCGGGTGGAATTGGCAACGGCGGTGAGGTTTAAGATCGTGGGGGTGAAGACTAAGCACCATACGATGAGGGTCGGAGGGAACGTGACAGTCAACGATCAGGGGACGAAGTCAGTAAAGGAGGGTGTTAAGCTATCGTGCGCTTCGGTGCACGTTTGCTATTGTGCGCGTCTCGGGATGTTGGTACTCTTCGTTTTGCTTTTCCTTTGGTACTAGCTAGAAATTTGGTTGGATTATTTGTATTTTTTTTTTTTTTTGCACTTTTTTTGTTTTTTAGAATTTTAATTATTATTGTTATTCCTTTATTAAGTGAAATGGACACGTGTGCAAGTCTTCTTATAAAGAAAATGTTTGTATAAGTAAAACTTGCCAACCCTTATAACGGTAACGCTCAGGGCCTGTTATGTTATTTCTGACTTTGCGCCATATGATCGTTATAACGAAAACGTCGTCTGTTAATTCATGGTCAAAGTCGCTAGGGCATGGTCAAAGTCTTTGACACCATTATCCAGATCATAGTCTTTAAGTTGGACGACGTCAATGTAGAGCATCGTCGACACCTACTCTTGGACACATAAACATGTCCCAAGTGCTGTTACACATAGAGAGGAGTAGGCGAATGAACAACCATCACCTGTGACCAATTAACATTGTCAAAGATGCTGGTCACCTCAACGTTATGTGAGGGTATTTCAGTCATTTTACCCTTTGAGGGTTTATAGATACCCCTTCTGAAAATAGAAAGGGAGGTATTTTTCCAAGGTCGAAAATCTCTCTCTCTACCTCTAGCTGTCCTGATGTCTTTTGTCTCCATTGGAGTTCGTATAGGCTAATGACTTAGTTTTGGCGGGTCTCTAGAACCACCTACCCACTCATCTCTAGCTCTGTTGAGGATGAGGTTCTGCTAGACATGAGGACTATGCGGTCAGGACATCTTAGCCCCACAGGTCATACTGAGCAAGTCATCGACCAACTTGCCGCTCCGAAATGTGTTGCATCTGAGCCACCACCCAGATGCACACCAAAAATGTGCTTGTCATCAAGGGAATTTCTTTGCCGTTTGCAGCAAGGTTTTAAATTTCGGTTTCGGTAACAATTTCAGTGAGGTAAAAAACCAAAATTTCGGTGGATTTTCTACATCCCTTTTGGGACGAGCATGTACACTTGATATAACACTCTTTCGCCTGTAAGCCTGCATATTTTCTACATCTTCTTGTAAGTACTTTCTGAGTCTTTCCACACCCAAAAATCCACTTCTAATGTAAATTGTGGGTGTGGCCCAGCTTGTGCTAAAATCTCAGCTTTCTAAATGTGGCCCTCAAATTCAAAGATATTAAAAGATTTGCAACCCAATATGAAAGTGTTGATCAACGAATGTCTCATTTGCCTCACCTACGTCTGAAAGTAGAAGCTTGCTTACATTACTCGGTAGGGCCCTAGGTACTCGTATCTAATCAGAGTTGGGGACTATGAGAGTGCTTCACGACTCAGTTCACCACCTCCATCACGACTCCTTTCAATCTGTATTGCGCTCTGCTCAATACCCCTACCCTTTTCCATCTAATGCTCCTTCAAAAGTCGATGGCATCTCGATGATGTCTGTTGTGCGAATTGTGAGACTCACCTTGATCCTAAGTTGGCCGCTAAACTAAGATATCTCCCCATGGCCATCTCATCTTGTCGTTGAAATGCTAGGGATTGAACACAATCATAATAACGATGTTGCCCTACGGTATTCTCACTAAGACGTCGCTCCATGGATGTCCTACTAAGAAATTAATCACTCTATGGATGATGTCATATGGCCTTCTCACTAGGACATCGCTCTATGGCCACTATAAGATATCGCCCTTCGACCGCTCTAAGAGATGATGTTACTCTTAACGTTGGTCCACTAACAGGTCGTTATAACATTTCATGGCCAGTACTCTACGACATCACCCTAATTTAGGCCGCTCTAGGACATTGCTCTATGGTCACTCCTCTATGACATAGCTTTATGGTTGCTCTACTAAGACGTTGCCCTATAGCCATTTCAGTAAGACGTTGCTATGACCGCTCTACTAAGACGTCACCCTGTGGCCATTATCGCATTAGATATCACCTTGTATATGGAAGCACGTTGCCATAACATCGCCAGATGAAGCTCTCTGGTTGTCACACTAAGACACCTTCCCTATGGTTGGCATTTTCCGTCGAGATGTTGGGGACTGAGCGTTGCCTAGATGTCACCTTATAGATGTCATGCTAAGAAGTCACTTTATGGCTGTCATCACTTTGTCGCCCTTTTACTTAGACATCACCATGTAGCCGCCCCACTAAGACATCGCCCTTTGGCCATCACACTAAAAGGCTTTCCCTATGGCCCTCATCTTGCCACCAATATGTTGGGGACTCGGTGTCACATAGACATTGCCTTGTGGACGTCAAGCTAAGACGTCGCCCAATGGCTATTCTGTTAAGATGTTTTCCTATGATAATTGCTATGACACCATCTAGACATCGCTCTATGACCATCATGCTAAGACACCTTCCTTATGGTTCTAAGATGCGGGGGATTGAGAGTTGCTTAGATATCGCCTTATGGATGTAATATTGAGACATCGCTTAATGGTTGTCATACTATAATGTCTTCGTTATAGTCTTCATCTTGCCATCGATATGCTGGGGACTGAGCGTCACTTCGACGTCGCCTAATGGATGTCACGCTGAGACATATGACCATCATTTTGCCATCGAGATAGAGATGGCGCATTGCCAAGCTGTTGCCTTATGGATTGATCCCTATGTCCATCCCACCTCGCCGTCAAAATGTTGGAGACTCCCTAAATGTTATTTCGCTATGACATTGTCTAGATATCATCTTATGGCTATCCCACTAAGACGTTGACTAGACTGCAACCTAAGACAATTCCATCAAATACATTCACTTTATAACTGTTTGACTCTTTAGTAAGGCCCAAACAACTATCTCTTCACCTTTATATGAAGAGAGACAGAAATGAAGCTGGACACACCAAAGTCATGATTAAATCTCTTTCTTCTTGCTTTTGACTTCCTTCTTGCTTTCAAGTTTTCTGTAATTTTTTTAGAGTGTGCTACTGTAAGTTCGATATACTGAAGGTTTTGAATTATTGTTTACCTTCAGTGAGCCGTTGAATTTTAAGGACAATTGTCAATCAACTGACATTAACACTAAAGAAGTGCAACATCAAAATTTGTCTTAAGACATTATTGAACGCGTGCCTCAGCCTCATCTAACTGATAAGATCACTTTACCTTATTTACCATGAACATTCTGAATCTACTATTGAAAATTTCTACAAATCAAATATATTTGTGTTATTATTTTTCTTCAGTTAAAATATATTGTAAATGTGTTTCTTTATCTCAGTATTTATATAGTTTCCTAATACATCAATTTGGGAACATATGCATTAAGACCCTCCCCAAACTGCCACGTGACACTTTTTCGGGCCCATTGACCCATAAATGTTTGAACCACCTATTTGGGGACCCACAAACCAAAAATCTTACTGGTTAATAATTTATAGCCGTTGGATTTGAAGGTTTTTTTTTCCATTACGGGCTTCATGGGCTTGGAACTCACTCACAGGCTTATTCATCAACGGCTAGAAATCATCAATCAGATTGTGTAGGTCCACCAATGGTGGGCAAATTTCATGGGGTCACTGGGTCCCAAAAAGTGTGCCACGGGGAATTTTGGAGAGGGCTGATCCTTTAGAATTAGAATGCGTACTCTTCAACAAAGGGCTTGCATGTTGACCGGTACATAAACAACACTTACCAAGAGTCATAATGGCATAATCGTACAAGTACACTTGCTACCAATCCAAACTGTACAATTTACCAAAATCAGACCATTTACTTGACCATGATCATCCAGTAATTATGATGAACGGTCCAAATTAAGCAACCAATCAAAAGATTAGGACCATCCAATGGTTGAGTTATGTGCTTTAGTCCATCCAATTTGGTTGACTTTTGTAGCTTCTAAGCGGTGATTACTGATTAGACGGTGTGGATTAGTATTTGTTCGTAGCAACTAGCAAGTATGTGCACCACTTCTAACCCTACCCCTACCCACCCAAATAATTTAACCCTAGTTAAAACCCAACAACCCAAAACCCTAACTCAATCGGAAAAAAGTCTATATATATGATCGCTTGCGAGACAGACTTCATTCTCTTACTAGCCTTGTGGTTCTACTGTCTAGCTCCCCCTTCTCTTTCATTATTTGCAATCCATTCTAGGGTTTCCTATCTGGTCTTTTCTTTTTGATTTTAAGATTATATTGGTGCGGTGATGACACTTTTGTGGACTAGAGTTTCCGATCTGGGTTCAACCCAGAAGTTGAAGACAAACCCTTGGCTGTCTGAGCACCAAAATCTCTTTGTAACTTTTCTTTTTCTTCTACAAAACAAAGCATCCCCACATCTAATCTTTGATATTTGATGTTGGTTATTGTTTATTGAGTTTAAAATGCGCCCATTACCAATTCTGGGGGATAATCTGTTCCTCTTGGCATAATGGCTAGGGCGCAATATCTAGTTTTGTGGCTATCCTGATCCATGGCTTATTTTACCGTGCCATTGATCCTGGAAACACCACATACATTCATGCGCAGGTTAGATCCTATCCGTGAAACCCCTCTCTCCGCTAACGTGAGCCGTAAAGGAGCAGAGAATAGATGTGAGGATAGGTTATTATAGTTTGGGGGTACGGCTATCGTGTGGTTGGAGGTCGCGGGGACGGTTGATGAAATGGAGATTTGGATGATCACGCTGGATTTTCTTTCACGTTGTACTCCCCGGCTGTAATAACCATCCTCACATGTTCTCATCTCAGGGATAAATATCCGTGTGTTGCCCTATTCTGCGAAGCACCGTTCTTAGTCTGCCACACTTGATCCTTCTCCTTCCAGACAACGATTCCTTGTTTTTTAATCATTATTTATTTCTGATTTTTCTCTGTTTTTTTCTGACCTAGTTTTTGTTATGCAGATTAATGTCTTGATACAGTGATGATCTTGGAGAAGCTGAAAGACCAAAAAGCCTTCAATTTTACAGAAATTTTGTTAATAGTTGGGGGGTGTTTTTGTTATTAGATTCACTTCGCATCTGTACAGAAAAACTAGCAGGATAGTAGACATTTTAGCAACCATATAAATTTACAAAAGTTATCTGCAAGTACAATGGTTGAGTTGATGAAATGTTGCCTACAGAATGCTACGAAAATCATATTTGGATTTGTCTACAAAATGGCCTACCAAACACAGTCTTGAATGCAAATTGAACTTATTGGTTCAACTTTCTCATCCTAAAGGTTTCGCAAAATGGTAGAATTGCTGGAGTTGGTAAAAGGAGGGAAGAGAAGGAACTTATCATCCTACCATTCAGTAGGAACGAACACTGCATTATTAAGACAGTCTGCAATAGCTGTTGTAACAGTGAATTTAGGTTTCCAGCCAATCATTCCGGAGATCCAATACCAAGCCTTAATGTGCAATCAACCAATTTTCCCCTGCAAGATCACCAAAGAATTCGATGAATTCTTAATAATAAACCAAATTACATGAATTAGATGAACAAGTGCCTAAAACTTTACATTGGAAGACATCTGAACATGGTATTAAGTGCTGAGTTTTTTACACATTCAAAGGGCAGAGGACAAATCTTGTCAGAAACTTCATAATATGGGAAGTAAAATATTTGAAAAATGAACATTATTCGAAGAAATCCATTGCTAGAACATGCAATACAACCCAAGAACAAAATTTGAACATGGCTAGAATAGGAGCATGTTTTTGTTTTATACTGTTTGCTGACCTGCTCAATCCAAACAGTTCGATTATGTAGGCAACTAGAGATCTGAATAAGAGCAATGTTGCCCACATACAAATATTGACACGGACGTGAATACGAGTAGAAAGGCTTCCACTGGTATACGGCTATGATGCAGGTTTTAAATTCAATAATCAAGAAAATGATCCAACGTGATTGGAGCCAGTCATACAGATAAAGTATGATATTTTGTATGGCTAAAGTGCTTGAGATTAACCAGGTAGGATGAGTTTCCGTTTTGTCTTCAACACAAACGTCATTGACGCGGTCACTCTTGTCCTCAGCATGATTACCTAATAGAAGAAAAATGGACAAAAATGCATGAATGTGAATTTGATGTATGTATTTCTACATCCTAATATAAAATATGATTGGAAATTGAATCATATGCATCGAGGATGTGTTCTGTAGTCTGTGCTGGGCTAGTTGGCCCACTTATGCATCAATCTGAACTGTTCAATCAGTGGGCCAAGTGTACGTTGGGTATTCAATGAGTTCCACTGGGCATTCTCCTCTTAGGCCAAGAATTAACATAATGGGATGATCATAACCATTAACTTATTGCTGTATTTTGGATTGCAAAAACGAATGAAGATGGTCCAAAGATAAAAGATGGATGAATCCAATGGTTAGGAATCACCCAGTCAGATCAATATTGGACGTAAGATGATGTAAGAGATCCCCTAGGTGAAAATCATTGAATGCTCGACACAATGGTCTGATGGGTACCTTAGATTTCCTCTTTATTCACCAATCATGATACTTACATTGCACAAGACTCTCCACATGAGGAATTGCATGTAAAAAAAAAACGTTCCTGTCTACAGCAGCATTGTAGACCCTTCTTGAACTGCGACGATTCAGATGGAAGAACATCAAATCAGTCCCTTTCTTCAGTAACATTTTATTGTTTCTAATGGGCACAGGGCAAACTTCCAACGCAGTCGTCCTTAACCAACTTGGCAGAGCGATACTGTATTCTTTGATCCAAATAGATTCATTGGGGTGTTGTAAAGTCCAAATGTCCATCCTAGATGCACCGATAGTGCAAAGGGAGAGATTCCCTCTTTTCTCTACCAAAAATGGAACAGAATTAACTTCCACACCCTGCACAGGTAACAAATTCACTTGGAAATCCTCTTCGCATATATTAATGGAGAGAACAGAATGAGCTTGTTCCTCCCAACTGCCAAAGATAAAGTGTAGAGCACCGTTTGCAATTACATGGTAATTATGACCTTCTATATAAGGGATGCTATCTTTCTGTCTCCAAGAATTACTTCCAAGAGTAAACACCTCGTATTGTGATGGAAGGGAATTTGAGTTTGCATTAGAGATAATACGAAAAACTTTATATTCTTCATTTGTTGAATCAAAGACAAAAGCAATGTCTCGAGAGTCATCTGAAGTCCCTTCTGGAAGAGTAATGAGTTTACGAGTTGCAGGATTGTATATACAAATGGGTACTGGTCCAGCCATTTCCACAAAACAAACCAACCCATTACAGGATTCCTGCATTCCGAGAGGAGCAAGTTCTTTTGGCCTGAACACTTCTATCATCCTATCTTTATCTGCCTCTTCTTTCAGGAAATACAGTTTTTCTGGTGATAGATAACAGCAAGTTTCTATAAGAGAACCTGGTATTTTTTGGAATTGACTAAGGTGCAGCTGAATGAATTCTGGATGATCAATAAATGCACACCAATTTTGACAAACAGACCTAAATCGAAGAAGAGTTGTGACCGGTAATCTAGAAAGGATGCTAACAATGAGTTTCGTTGGCAGTGTAATACCCAACAGCGCTTGTGTTCTGACAATATCACCCGCCATCGGTGGGTTACCTCTCTTTCCTTTATCGCATAACAATTTGTGGAATTCCATACTCGAAGCACAATCCCAGATCCAATAAGGAAATGATGATGAGCTCCTTGATTCAACTGTTGAACAAACACAGTATACAAAAGTTTATAGGATAAGAGAATGAAGAAAGAAACCAGCCATCAACTAATTGAAGATTCCAACCAAGAGGGTATGCAAGCGTAAGCATGGAGTATGGAAACATGAGTACAGAAATGTGCATGCACATAATTTTATGCGCATGTTTTGGACAAAAAGGCCTACTCTTTCTCATATACTAGAGTAACGGAATATCAGAGGTAATGACTGCGGCCCTAAAAAATACATTAGTTCTTTAAACAAAAACCCCACTCAACAAACCTTGAAGGAAAAACCCTTTCTAATTTCATATTTAATCAAGAAAGGTAGTCTTGTTTCAGGAATTTCACTCTTCAGTTTGTATTGGTTTTCTTGTTTCAGATTTTTATTCATCCAGACTGTATAAACAATATCAATACATCTTGATACAAGAACATACACAAAACCAACCTTAGCGACTTCTCGATTTTGATGGGATTTTCCAAGGTCATGTTGGAACACCATGTCCATGCTTAAGTTACAGGGCTTCTGAGTATTAGTAGGGATTGAGATCTTTCCCTTGAACGCGAGATCTCATGGTGTTCGAGAATTGCAAACAAATTTTGTGTATTAAGTGTCAAATTATGCTCATTTTGCTTAGTTTCATAAAAAAAAATGTGGCGGCGTAGGTTGAAGTGAATTACGAACCAAATTACTGCAAACATTTTAAGATGATCAAGATTATGATCATGGGCGGTGGTGAAGATGATGATTGTCATAAAACCCTAAACGATCTGGATCTGCTTCTACAAGACAAACACACAAAAACCCTGATTTCTTAAAGAAATGACCTAAAAAGAACAAGAGACATACCGAGATTGAACAAGAAGCGATCGTTGAGACAAAAATTACTAACAGAGAAATTGCAGAGCATGCAAGAAATGCAAATTACTTCTCTCATTAAAAGTATAAAAATCCTTTCATATTCGAACAAGAAATGCAGGGCAAAACGAGCGTACCTTCTTCTTCGGAGAGGAATCAGCCTAACTCTTAGGTAAATCGAAGCCAAGCACCACAAGAGGAAGAAGAAAAAAGGGAGCGCCGGAGTTTAAATCTCTTCGTGGTTTTCCATTCTCTCTACGTTGCAGATTTTGGCGGGAAAACTTGAGAGCCCTCTCGTGCGATAGAAGATAAAAAATGGAAGCCTTGTTTGTTAAGAAAAACTGATCATGTGAAGAGGCCGGTTTGATACGAAAACTGTAGGTGATGAATGTTGCGAGTCAGATCCGAGACCCGACCCTATCATACCCATTTACTGGGTTCGGACTTTGGATATTTGATCCATGGTTTAAAAAATGGCGGTTTTAAAAAAAAACAACAACGTTACATACTGTTTTAACGTGCAGAAAATAACGTCAGTTTTTTTTTTAAACGGCCATTATAAAGAAAATAAGGACTATTATTTTATGAAATGATTTGTTAAAAAAAAAACAATTATTTTCCGTTATTTTCATTATAAATTTTACGAAAAAATTGAAATTATTTTCCATTTTTTTTTTCATTATTTTCCTTTTTTTTGTGCTGTGCGTTACAATCCGTTATAACGGAAAAAATGGTACGCCCCAATCAGTTATATCGTTATAACAGCCCCTTTTAAGCCTTGATTCAATCTAGGATCTGTTTAAAATCGAGTCTGACCATGTTAATATGTTTTAAACGGTCCATCTTAAACTCTACCCTTCCCTAAACATAAAAAACAAAAGTAAACCATTAAACGAAAAGAAGATGGGACTCTAGGGTAGGTTCCGATATACTCTTTAACCAACGCCATTACGCATCAAGGTTTGTCTTTCAATAATGGGTAGGTAGAACCTACATGATTTGACAAAGCAATGTTGGACAAAGTTTTAAATGGACCGTTGTGATGGTATAACAGGCCCCATTCCCGTTATAACACCATGATATTTAAGAGACACAAGTTTTATTACTTTCACAAATAACAGCTGTTATATCCGTTATCATGGTTTTATAACAGGTTTACAACGGATGCAACGGCCATTATTTGTGAGAATTTATAATAGATTTAGATTTGAAATTCAACATTTAAATAAAAAATAAATTTTAAGATTGCATAAAATAATTGCGAAAAATAAAAAATAGGGGATGTTTCATTTTAAAATATTGTCAAAAAATAATGGAGGAAATTTTCGTTATAATGGCGGTTATTTTGTGACGGGATTTCTGTTAAAGAGAGGATTAGCATTTTCTTGTCACATGGCATGCTGCCATGGCAAATCCAGACAGTCCATCTAATGGCACATTTATAGCAAGCCCTTTTTCTAGGAAAATAAAACATTTTCACGCGCAAATGTAATGACTTTGCCAGTGCAAATATTTCTTTGGGTCAAATATCTTATCACCCCTGTGAAAATATTTCCACGCCATGGGAAAATTTTATTTTGTTGTGGAAAAAAAAGCTCTTTTGAATAAAAATGAATTTTTTTAATATAAAAAAAATCCTGTGATCTAATTTGGGTCCCACACTCACCTAACCCATATTTGATATGCGAGACCACGCGAGTTGAGAGAAAATGAGGTAACCTAGTTAATACACAAACCATGCGCAAATATTGAGCGGAAATAATATTTGTCGAGCTAAATATTTTCTATTGGATCTCTTTCTCTCACATACCAAACATACCCAAAAGTTCTCTTTTTGCCATGTGGTAGATTGCATTTTGGCTGAAACTAACCATGGAGGGGATGAGGTGGTCTAATAGGTGCTTTGCTCCTGCCAATCAGCAGCCACACATGTACATACCATGTCTTTGCAGAGATCAAAATCTGTTGTGTAGCTCCAGCAGCTCCATAGTACCACAATTCCTTACTACTATCTGTATTTACTTATTTTGACAAGGAGAATACAAACACCAAAATAGGATTATTTTGACAGTAGTTAAAATGAGTTCGCCCAGACCTACGATTTGAATCCCGACTTTATGTACACTGAAAGTTACAAGTGAGACAAATGTAAAATTCCTAGAAAAAAAAAAATGCACAAGCACGCGTTCCTTAAAACGTATAAATTGAAGGACTACATAAGAGAGGAGGGGAATATGAGGAGAAGTTCGAAAAAAAAAAGTCAGAAAAAAGAAACAAACCAACGTACAGACTTCTTGTTCAATTTTCCTCCAGGCGTCGAAGTACCGACTCGGCAAAGATCTGTTGCCTGAAAATTGCAAAACAAATATAAAAATAAGGGACTGTTTTGTTACTCAAAACTAAATCAGTAACCTGTTTTATAAGAGGAAATATAGAGAAGATTAATCGCACATTAAGAATTTAATCATGAACAAAGAAATCAACTATGATAGGTTTTGCCAGATACGAAACACAGGAAATGGTGCAGGATCAAGCTGCGAACAGAGGATGAAGATATAAAGAAGCCACAAACAAACCAATCCAATCAAGAACCTATACAGCATGAGAGATGTCTTAGTCAAGTGTTGATAAAACACACAAGACCTTAAGCACATCTACCAAGTGGTCAGATCTAAGAGACCACCCTTTAGTACTGTTTACTTAACAAATTAAACTCGAGATGTATATCCACCATTTACTTGTTTAGTAAGATGTCATTACTCCTAAACCCTAAACGAGAATGTGTACGACCTAAAATTAGTACTACTGATAGAAGAAATAAATAAATAAACAAATAAATAACCAGATAATTTAAGAGTTCTGAACTTCTGACATACAATTCTTAGTTGAAAGTATTTTCCCATCTTGCAATGACTCAGCCTAGAAGTCTCGTGATTGAGACGATATATTGTAGTAGTTTTATTTCAATAAACAAAATATTTTTATCTTAGTTAAGCATTAAAAACAGTTTACTGTAACGTATCTTTGTAATTTTGCATATTGAGATGTATTGTAATTTTTCCAACATATTGTTCCATCTTCATGCAAGACATCTCGTTGTGTCAGCTTACCAAGACGGAATGAGACCGAGATTTTAAACCTTGATACAATTGGCCCAATAAATATTATAGACTAAAACAACACTCCATTCTAAAAAGAATTACCTAGTTGGCAAAACCATTTGATAAGAAAGGCCTATCAAAAATTTGTCAAATAGAGCTGAGGCAAAACATTCCATTCAAGCTTTATGTCTTATCTTCTCTTTTTCTTTTTATAGGTAAATGTAGATTAGATGAATCAGATTATAAAACTTTCATCTATTTATCAATTATAAAATCACTTCCTACAAATAAATTACAAGACATATAGGAAAGGATATGTTCTTTTTCTTTTTTTATGCATGAGATACAGGAAAGGATATGTTGGGCATACTTCTGCTCAATATGCTTGGGACTAGGGCGAGAGTATTTCAGATATCCATCCCAAGGAACCTTTTTGAGACCTGCTCGAACAGAAATTATATCCCTGATCCTGCAAAACAAGAGCAGTCAAATAGATTGAAGGTTACCCCTATATTATAAAGATAGAATGAAGCCAGAAGCCTGTTCAATCACAAGAACCAAGCCAAATAAATCCTCCATATCACCAATTACTAATTGCAAAGCGGTATAGATGTGTTACCTCTCCGCAAATTCTATAGGCGTCTCTCCAGGTTTTAGATTTTGCGGTTCCAAGTACCACACATCACAAACAACAGCCCATGATGTCATAAGGCGCAGTAAATGCATTGTAAATGATTGCCTGTGAAACAAGAAGTTCAATAGAACACAATATGGATGCAGCAGCCCAAATTTAAGAAATATAGCAGAGAGGATGGATGAGGTACCCATTTGGTAAGACAAGAAAAGACAAAATTAGAAATGAATGTATTTGTGAAAATATAGGAGTAGCCTCAACAAGTGACAAAATGAGGAAAGTCGATTGAGATGGTTTGCTCATGTACAACGAAAACCAATAACAACACTAGTGAGGGGGAATGTGCAAGTCCAAGGGCCTAAAAGAGCTAGAGGAAGGTCAAAACAGACATAAAGTGAGGTTCTGAGAGGAAATTTCAAGAAACTTGACTAAATGGAAGAGATGACTTTAGATAGGATTGAATGGAGAAACAAGATTCGTGCAGCCGACCCCATACTGTTAGGAAAAGACGTATGACGATGATGAGTGTTTTTCATACTATCCAATATGTTGGGGGAGATTGATGGTCTTTGCAGATTTTAAAATGTCATAAAATACCACTATTTCTACAAAAATATGATAAGATATTTGTAAGCTATTGCATCAATGTTTCCATGGTCCAAAGGAGATAAAATATTACAGGGACAGTTTGCAATGCAAGCAGATATAAAGTGGTTAAGACTTTCAAAGAGCACAATAAACAAGATGAGATATGGTGAAAGATTACAAACAGATACTTGAAATGTAGGCATAGGATATGTGCATATATGAATTAATGTCCTTCAAGGAGATTCTTACTTCTTACTGTTCCAAAAAGCATCCACGAAAATTTTATTGTACTTGATTGCAACTGGGCAAACAGTGCAGCCGAGTTCAAATGCACCCTAAACATACCAAAGAAAAAAGTGATAGTTAAAAACAAAAACTACCAAAACAGACTTTAAAATTAGCTATACAACAAGAATTGCACGATGAGAACGTATCATTGACAACCAACAGTAACTCGTAAACTGGCCAATTTTAATGTGCAGAAGCATTATGGAGGTCCTTTAAATTCTAGTGGTTGAAGGAAACTAGAGTGATGCGATTGAGCAAGCGACACACTCACTGAGGGCCATGAAAGCTTCCAAACATATTTGATCATATCAGGGACCTTAGGGTCGATTAGGTATTAGGCACATTCATACTTCGTGCAGTTCTAACGAAGATACTAACTTGTTAGCTAAAGGTGTCTCAGCCATAGTTAGCAATTCGGCACACGGCACAAATAATACGATCTTTAAAAAATTCGAAAAATTCGCATACAATACGCAAATTGTATGCAAACTTACTATGCATCCTTGAAACTAGAAAAAAGTAGGCACTAATCCACCTGCCAATACAAAGGTTGACAATACAATTAGACTACCAATACTGATGATTGGAATGATATAACCTTAATGACTCATTGGAAGTTTTCTATACAGGTGCAGAAAGGGATGAAAGTTTCTTGGTTCACTAGATCTTCTTTTATAAACAGCTCTACTGCAATGAACACTGTTTTGTGATCATGCTCTCTCCACCAATGGAATTTGTTATATTTATTTGAAGCACTTCTATAAAGAAACATAAAAGACACAAACCTTCTTGAACATGACAGTATAGTGGTTATTTACACAGGTTCCCTCAGGAAATATAAGAAGAGGGTTGTTGTCAAGACCTTGAATGTGCTCCCTCAACCTGCAAAACACACGCTCAGTACACTAATGGTGTGAAATATGTTGCACCATGGAATAATTTTTCATCCCTTTTCTTGCCAAGAACATATTGCTTACTTTCTTGCTACAATTTCACGATCCTTTGCCTCCGAACGGTTGAACCATATACAACCTACACTCTCCAAAATAGTGCTCTGCAGTAGTCCTACAAAAAATAATCAATAATTGAACAATGGAAAAAGGTTTAGTGTCTACATCTTACAGAAGGCCAATCTACATATTAATCATTCAAGATTTTTCAATCACTGAGCCACTTTGGATGGGTGATAGCCCAAAAGTTGGGCAAGATCAGAGAATCCGAAGATTCCTTGTCATTCAATGATTCAGGTTTTATTCGGACAAACCACTAAACGACTTTGTCTTTCAACTCTCCAGGTTTCTCAATCATTATTATTACTGAGTGGACATTATGGTAATTGATCAACATGATTTTTCTGCTATGGTTCAAGAGGTGTCCTCATAGACTGAATAGTTCTGAATTCTAATTGATATATAGGCAGGCTACACATGACACAGCCACAAGGATACAAAACTTTTTGTCCATCAAAGACAATTCAAGCCCTTAATAAAATAGCACCAGAAAATTTTGCATTTAAAAATACAATGGAGAAATTTGCATTTGGCAACCATGACTAAGAACATCTGATTAAAAAAAACATGGAATTCCTCAGATGTATCAATGGATATTCAACATAGAGCATTGACCTTAAAACTTACCGACCCAACCGGGATGCTTCTGCATAATAACAGCAAATGCAGTCATCTGCTCTAAAACAATGAAATCAATCATGGACGTATGGTTGGCCACAAATACCTGTTCAAAAAGTGAACGGGAGTATGGCATTGAAAACTATTAAGAAATGCACATGGAGAAAAATAGAACCTAAGAAATTAGGGTGACAGCTTATCATACCTGCTTGGGTCGCCTGCTGGGCCGTGGCCCATGATACTTGACAACCCCAGTCCATGATGCAACAAAGAAGCTGCAGATTAACTCCACCAGGTACCTCTGAAGAGCAAAAAACATAGCATGACAAAAAGGTAATCTTTTTGTATGAGAGGTATGTCTAAACCTATAACAAATTTCTGAAGCACGTCACTAGACCATTAATACACCTAATGTCTTCTTCCCTAAGAATACTTAGAATTACTTAGGTTTAGACCATTTTGCTTAATCTCAATTATAAGAATTGGAACCAATTAACGAATCACTGCCGGGCATGGCTTAGCTGTAACCGAATATATCAGAGTAAAAAAGTCCACAAAAGTGGAACAATTTTTCTGAAATAACTAAACAGTTGATATAGTTTTGACATAAAAATAAATATTTAAATTATATAGCCATAGCCCAACATCCAAAGATTTGAGGGTCAGGCAAGTCTAAGACCTAGAAACCATGCCATGCCATACCAGACACTTGAACCCACATACAGGTGACGTAGGATATTAATGCTGTTACAGAATTATGTCTTCCAACTTCCAAGAAGGAAAAAAAAAAGATGAATTCAGAAGCTTAAATTTGTGGACGACTCTGAAATAGGTTGGTGCACGGAGTTGAGTCTATGTTGAATCTAAAGCGTATTTTCAAAGTTTAGAAACAGATCCAAGCAAATTTAGTTATTTTCATTGGATTTAAAACCATGTGCACACCATTCCCACCATAGCTAATTTCTATTATATGTATGGTATAGATCTCAGAAAATTTGGAAATGGGTTGAGAAATTTACAATTTATGGAGAAACAAGTTGATGTTAAGCCAACATTACAGCCAGTAACATAACCTTACCCTTGTAGACAAACACTCATACACTCATAAACTTACTTTTTCCCATGAAAATAATCCTATATCAGATAGCTTGAAATAGTCAATATAATTGTGTTATTTACAAGTATGCAAGAGAATATTGCATGGGTCATCAGAGGGCTCTGCAACAAATTCTGCGCGAAATAGAAAAAAGGAACAAATTGTACCTCTATCTTTTTCCTCCACTTATCATGCCCTCTCAATAGGAAGTGTACTGGAATGAAAGACGACAGGAATATTATCCATCCTATTGTCAATACCAGCACCCTGCAGTTTTAAATGAGAAACATCAAGTGGGTAGAGAACATTTTCATGCATAATTATCATCTCAAGTAAGTGAGTCGATCACCCAGCTGTTCTAAGTTCTAACTGGTGTCCAACCAGAATATCAATTTCCTTTCCTGTGATAATATATCATTACACCATAAACCTAAGGCAGAACTTCAAGGCATGAGGACCAATATCTGGAACTGATCTAAGCAAGCTTCTCTCTTAAAAGAGAGGTCAAGCTGCACCATCACTTAAACAGCATTCCTCTGCAGGGAATTCAAACTAGCAGCAAGAAATTGTTAAAGTGATGGTGCATAAACCTTTCATTGAGAAATCAATGAAACGTTGATTTTTCAATGAAAGGAATTCCAAGAGAGTTGGTTCATCCCATGAACTACTACTTGCAAAAGCCCTTAATGTAAGTTCACTTTCTTGTCCCGTACAGACTTAAATGCCACCCATAATGAAAAACATGTAAATCAATACAAATTCATTTTAGCAATACAACAAGGCATCAAGGTCATTCTTTTGCTATTTTGCCCTAAACTATAACTCTGGAATTTCTTTTAAACTATGTTGCATTGATACGGGTACAGGTGCCAGAGAGCAATGTTCGATTCATCTAACCTCAAAAAATAGAATTCGTGGACTCGGGCAGCATACTTTAAATAACGTGAAACAAAGTAATTGTTATATAATAAAGAGGATAACTGTGAATAATTTGATAGAATATCTTATAATTAATCACATACTTATAGATAAGAGAACACATACATTTAATGTCATATTAGTTAAATAGAAAACTTCAATTTTAAAGATAGAAACCTATGGCAAATATTAATTAGTATCTTGGAAGGAATGAAGAAAAAGAAAACAGAATTTGGAAGTGTTGCACAAGAATCCAAATCATTCCGACGTACTTCACCCATTTAGAATAATCCATGCAACATAGCTTTTAAATCCTGACTATGATATGATTGACAAACCATCAACTGATAACCAAAAGAATATCTGATTAACAATAAAATCCAAAATGAGATAATCCTCAATTAAATATAATTGACAACACAACACAAACATAGAACTAGGAATGGCTAATTCAAAAAGCTTGCACTGCAGAAGTGATACAGCTTCCATTTAACAGTAAAAATGGTCTCTCACCTTACTGGAAAAAGAATTCCATATCTAACTACCACCCCGAAGCACCACAGTGGAAACAAATATATATTCCAATTCCAAGGTTCTGGAGGATTCGATTTGAAGCAACGAGTGAAAGAATCCTGCTCATGTATGGATTAAAAAACTACACTGATAAGAAAATCCTGCCTATGCAGTATGAAAAGTTTTAGGAGATAACAAATTAAAAAGAATTCAACAGCATCAAGAAATTTAAAGGTCGTATAGTCAATACTTCTCAATAGGACCAGAAAAGTAAAGGTACTGTAAGTCTGTAACCAACATCAAAGGGGTAGCACAAAAGAAACACAATTAAAAATACGTGGAATATATACTCACAGAGAAGTACAAAGACACCATTTAAATGAAGACCAAGTATAGAACTACATAGTTACATTAAATCATGTTCTTTTGGCTCAAAAATAACATAAAAAATAAAATTTAAAGAAGTCCAAAGAAACAGCATAGTCATAGGCTCTGTACCTTTCCAGGCTACAATTAAATTAAACATATACAGGTTAAATACTTCCATAAAATTAGTATTTTTAGAGTTCTTGTTTTATTTATTTATGTTATGTTTAGTGTGTGGGCCCACAGTTCACTTAAGTCTTATTTTATGTAAGTGGGCCTAACATTCACAAGAGAACAATATACACAATGGAGGAGGCTGAACTACTCTGGTTCATTTCTCTCTCTCTTTTCTCTTTCTTCTCTCCAATCTCTCCATCTCTTACAATCTCACATGGTATTAGAACAACTTTTTTTTTGATAGATGAAAGAATTTATTGAGGAGGCGAAAGCCCTTAGAAATCTACCAACAGCCTAGGAGGTCGAGATGACTCACGAATGACGAAAACAAATTACAAATAGAACAAAAGAAACAAAAACCCACCTAGTGACCTTCTCTTGAAGATATGAGATCCCATCGAAAAACGAAATCTTCGAAAAAGAGTCCTCTACACTCTACAAACACTTTAGACCACTTGTGTATCAAGCCCTTAACATTGAGGATGATAAGAACCACCTCATCCTCCTTGCCTTCGAAGACTATGATATCTCTCCCTCCAATGGCACCAACAAATTGCAAAAAGGAGAATCCGCCATAACCTCTAGAGGAGAAAGCATTAGTGTACCAACTAGAGAAAAGGTCCAAAATAGAGCGCGGCTTTACCTAACACATCCCAAAGTCCGAGAAAAACGAATTCTAGACTTCATTAGCCACAACACAATGCAAAAGAAGAAGACTAACCAATTCCCCGCTATGTTTACACATTAAGCAAAATTCTATAATGATCATCCTTCTATTGATCAGATAATCCACCGTGAAAATCTTGTCCATGTTAAACAACCCTTTACCCCAAAAGATCGACCTGTTGGGGAAAGGCGAGACAACTATGTATACCAACGGGTCGTCAGGCTAACGCAACACGTGCATGGGAACACACCATCCGCTAACACACACCCTCAGCAGGAATATACTCTGCTGGAGACTTGAACCCGCAACCTCCAAGACCTTAAGGCTCTGATACCATATTAAACAACCATTTACCCCCAAAAGATCGACCTGTTGGGGAAAGGCAAGACAACTATGTATACCAACGGGTCGTCAGGCTAATGCAACAGGTGCGCGGGAACACACCACCCGCTACCAATCCAAAGAAGTAGTCCAAATAAAGAAGGTAACCTTGGAGGGGATTTTGGACCCCCACACAAAGCGAGCATGGTATCAAAGAAATTCTAATCCTTGCGAAACCATACTCTCTTCTTTTCCCATCTTCATTTTTTATTTCCTCCTTTCTCTTCTCTTGGGTGACAAGTTATTTCTAGGATTGTGAGAAAAAAAAACCTAGAATAGTTCTCCATTGGGTTTTTTACCCCTAGATGCGTATTTAGGTTATTGTTTGGTTTTTGTTTCCAGATTTATTGGGTTGTTGAAGGTATAAGAAGGATTTCCAATGTTTGATGCCCTAGGGTTTACAGACTTGTAGTGCAAGTTGTTGGTTGCTATCTGTTCAAGTTGAGTTTTTTTACTAGACCCTAGAGGCTTCTTTGCATCTTTTTGGTGAAATCGCACAGGCTATACAGGTCTTCAAGTTGTTTTCAGATTTTTCGAAGCAGTATTTATTGGGTTTTGGAATCGCAACCCTCAAAAAAGGGTTTGTGCATTGAATTTTAAAATCACCCCCTCCCCCCCCAACAAAAAAAATTTCTTTTGAGGGTCTAGTTGAAATCACTCCCTGTGTTTGTGCTCATATCGTAGTTCAGTGCTACTTCCCTCTAGTTTTTTGACTCTTTCTGGAACAGTAAAAGTGTTATGACTGCTTCTGGTGATGGAAAACCCTCTTTATGGGGTATGTCAGATGGAATTGGTGCACAAATCACGTCTGTGAAGTTGAATGAGTACTAACTATTTGCCTTGGTTTAATTCTATTAGAGTGTTCTTCTATGCCAAGAAGAAAGTGAAGTTTACTGATGATCCCCCCTCATCTAATGATAAGAAGTTTGAAGACTGGAAAAGTGATAACTCTTTCGTTATGACATGATTGTGAAATAGCATGGAGCCCTCTATCTCCATGACAGTTATGTTTTTAGACAAGGCTAACCAGATATGGAAAGTAGTTAAGGAGATGTATTCTCAAGATAGGAACGTCTCCCACATCTATCAGCTTTTTGAGTCCATGGTTTCTACCAAACAGGGAGATAAGCCTCTCAGTGAGCAATATAGTTTATTGTGAGGTATGTGGGAGGAGCTTCAGATTTATCAACCACTTACCATTGATTTAGAGCTTCAGAAGTGCCAACGAGAGGAATTTCAGGTTGCCCTCTTTCTTTCTAGTCTGAATCCAGAATATAACGCTATTAAGGGGCAGATTCTAGAGAGTGAATCTCTTTGCTTTGATTTCATTAGTCATCACAACCAAACTCATATTGGATAAAAAGAATTCACCCTTGCCATTTAATAGGATACCCTAAAGCCATCCTACGCATGTTTCCCTTTATAAACATCACCAAACCTAACCTTTAACCAACAACAAGGGAGTTCCCTTCACACTTCTCAGTTGGACAAGGAGTGGAACCAACGACATCCTTCATAAGATTTCTAATTCGTTGTGCCAAGGAACTCCGCAAAAGCAAGACCCCTCTGCAAAATGAAGATGATTACCACATCCTGGATTTTTGGGTTTCTTACAAGGCATTCATCTATCTTTTTGCACTTGTTTCTATGGTGGTCAATTTGTGCAAAAGTACAGTATTCATGCATTTCAATACATACATGTGCACACATGTTGCATTTATAGAGTAGAATAGGGCACTTTAGCCCAAGAGTTACAAGCAATGATGAGAGAGGAGAATATCACAATATAAACACATGTATATATACATTCAATGAGGGTCGAACACAATATTTAAATTTTGGTCTAAAATACTGACTTTGGGAGGAGAAACCTAACATGACATTTCTCCATTCTCTTTTCCTTAACCAACAAAAATGTAAGGTCAAAGTAAAGTAACTATACTTACCTGGGAAGAGATAAAGACATTTAGATAACAAAAAAGAAACAAAGATAGAATGAGCCCTATAACACTAGATAAGAGCAGTTTCTCTTTTTCTTCCTTACAAATGAAACCAAAATGGCTAGATCATAGTTGTAAAAGAAACATGCTTCATATAAGAATTGGCATTTCCCGAGAAATGTGTTTCCTAAATGGGTGCGATCCAGTCTCCCAAAATTTGGTAAATGTGTGGAAAACTTTAAGGAAACGCCAGGAAACGCTACATGAAATGCATGGAAAAAGCTTGGAAACACATTTCCTAATGGAATTTGTTCTAGAGTATTTCCCTTTGTCTTTTCTTTTGACGTTTCTCATCCTTTGACATTACTTACTTCCATTTCTCGCACCCGTTTCCCTCTCTAGCAACTATGGTTAGACACATCCGTTCATGTCCGAGCTAGTGTCTGACACATTTCAAACACATCTCAATGTGGCCAACCTACAGGAGGGCTAGCGTCTCAAATATCATAGGGTACCACAACAACAATCATCAAATTCAAAAATCTCACTTTCCTATATCTTACAACATACAAATAGTGTGCCAACCTACACCATCGTGCCAGACTTGCTCCTTTCAAAACAAACCCAAATGGAAAATACATATTAAAAACACCACCCGAAGGAAATAGACGGAGAAAAATGATACTTCTAATAATCACTCCAAAAATCCTATGAGAGTGTAACCCTCAACCCCCTCACATAGATCCTGCAAATAGTGTGGATCACATTTGTTTTGAAAATATCGTCAAGTTTGTTAATTTATGGAATTTATTTATTCCTGGAAGGAAAAATCCCAAAAGATATGAACTAGGGTTTTAAGCTTCAGTATTTTAGCAACTCACAAAAAATTTGCATGGACTACTTCATTGTTTAGTGTTGGGAAAACCATAGAGCTACTGAATTGAAATAATTCCAACATAGTAGCAACAGGATGGTTGCAATTCTACTGCTCTTTAAAACCCCTTTCAACAATCAAACAACCCATTCTGATTGAATGAAACCAAAAGGAAAAAAAAAACTGACAAGAGTAGTGAGAGACTTACATCGACAATGGCACCAGCAGCCTCGGTTAGAGATGGCGAAATGTCGAGCAAATCACGCCTGGTCAGAATTGGTTAAACAACTATAATTTACAGCAGAAGATTTAGAACCTGTTTGGATCACTAATTTGCAAAAATAAAAATAAAAAATTCCAAAACAATTCTTTTGGCGCAAAAATGGCGATCCAAACAGGTCCTTAAATCAAAACTAAAGAAATTGAAGAGAGCTCGAAAACAAAAGTTGGAAGAGTGAGATTTACAGGCGAAGCTTCTCGTGAGGCTTTTGGATGGATTCGGTGGGTAGGTATTCTTCTATGTTGGGTCGATCCAAGTCTATCTCCGAGCCTGACGAGTTTAGCCGACTCATTGTATCTCTCTCAAACACGCACACAAACACTCAACCGTGGAGATTTGCCTCTTTCAGGTTTTTTGATTCCCTTTATATCGATGTGGTATTCACGCATATCAAAGCTGATTTGACACGTGTCTTCACTGAATTATTAGACTCAAATGCTTTAAGAACTGCGGCACTGGAGAGAAATTAATTGGAAAAAGATGTGACAAGGTATGCCTGAAACCTTTTCAAATGCGGAAGCACGATTTTTGTTACTCACCGCTGTCATCTGGGCCCACTGACTGCATGGATTTTTATCCCACCCCTTGAGAGATATAAATACAAAAAATCACTCTGATTGGTAATCTCTAACCATTAGATTTTAGTATGTTTAAGACGTTCCCATAGCCGTTGAATTAAACCATTTTTTTAGTTCTAAAACCAACGGCTAAAAATCACCAAACAAGCTGATATTTGGTATGAATGTATAATAAGGGGTGGGCTAAACATCCATGCGCTTCTGCATTTGAAAAGATCTCAGATATACCTTGTTACATCATCGACCCAAATAATTTTATCCAAAAAAATAAAAAAGGAGAGAAATTTCTTTAGCCCTGGTATCCTGGAAAAATTTTAGATGCAGAGGACTCTAGTGGCCCTACATAGCTCATTACCCTAACCACGTGGATGTTTAGTCCTCCCCTTGGTGGATATACATACCAAAAATAGGCTTGATTGATAATTATAGCCGTTGGATTAAGTACCCAAAAAGTAGACAAAAAACTATGTTTGAATCCAACAGCTAATATCAATCCTAAAAAAATGCTAAAATCCATGGCTAGTGAAAACCAATCAAACCGATTTTTGGCATGTATATCTACCAAAGGGTGGACTAAACATCTATGTGGTAAGTGGGCCCTAAGAAATGAGCTATGTAGGGCCATGAGGGCCCTCTGCATCCAAAGGCCTCGGCATCTAAATTTCTTTAGCCCTGGTATCCTTGCTTATTGACAAATAAGTTTACGGTCTCTACGGGTGGTGATGGATCGGGTCAGGTTCGCCTTCTATTAAACAAATGAAGACCCAACACCATACCCCACCAATTTGGAGACAACCCATTTGCAGCAGAGGCCTCGCATCATATGGAGCGAGGCCAACCCAGATCGGGATCGATGGTGATTGGTGATCACCGATCCAGCCTCCGATCCTGAGACTTTCGTCCATGCAAACAATTAAACTGTTCAAAAGAAATTTGAAAATGTTTTTTTTTTTTGCCAAATTCCAAATTAAGACATTCTGAAATTTGAAGATAAATCCTTTTTAAAGACTTAAATTTGAAAAGGAAATGTCTGATGAATAGTTTTACTAAAGTTGCAATTCTTGGTGTACTAAGCATTTGTTTTGGTGGAAGTTGGTGGACTAAGCAATTGTTTCTTTTGTTTTTTGGTAAGTAGGAAGCAGTTGTTTTTTTTCTATGGGTGGATAATGGTGGTGGTCCACCTCTTTATGGGTATAGTCCAATATATACGTACGAATTAATTAACTGTCGTTTTGGCCCACACGCAACCCCTCTTGGTAGGAGAAAATTTAGTGTCTGTAGAGCTGTGGGGTGCATAAAAACTCACCACATTGGCCCACCACTTGATGGACCTACACACCAACAATTAGGCTGATTGGTGATCTTTAGTCGTTCAATTTGAGCATCCAAAAAAAAATGTTCAAATTCGTTGGCTAGAAATCACCCCATGAAAAAATTTCTAATCCAGTGGCTAGAGATCACCAATTTTGTTCTGGAGGTCCATCAAATAGTGGGCCATTCAGAATATTAAATTCAAGTGGAGAATTCTCTAAAATTATTCTTTGATAACATGGTACTAGGAGGAGGGAGTTCCTAGTATAAGTCGCAGGTTCAAGTCTCCAACAAAGTACTGAGAGGGGGTATTGTTGGAGTATGTTGTTTAGCTGTGCAGCCAACACTCCACCCATGTTAGACTTGTGGACCCTTTGAGTTTGCCAAGTGGCACTTTTTTTGCTCCCCACAGCTCCACGCTCTAAATTTTTCATGTTGGTAGGGGAGTGAGATGTACATACCCTATTTAGTAAAGTACACGGTTAAATCCGAGAAACTTTGAATGTTCAAATTGCTTAATGGTCCATATAACGGTCCTTTAAGGTTATCATTATGATCGTTATAATGGGTCACTACAATCACACATGACCTATAGGCAATGATTTCAATTGCAATAATGGTAGTGGAAAGAGTTGCAGTGGAGAGAGAGATCTTTAACAACGAGGTTAGAAATGTCAATGAAATCTTATCTTAGCAAAAAAAAAATAAAAAGGTCACGAGATAGTTGTTAGGATTATAATTTTTCAAGAGGGAGAGGTAAATAACGTAGAAAAGAGTGAACGAGTCTAACAAAAAAAAACGACTTTCCAATGAGCAACTTTTTTGTATTTTGATTTTCTTAGGAGAAAACAAGGCAAGCCATATAAGTAACATAAGAAAGGAAGCTGGCTGAGGCTATGTGTCTGGATGAGGAGCCTCCCACTTAGGTGGCCATCTATTCTCTCCCTCTCTCTCTTTTTTTTGGTCTTATATTAAACAAAAAAAGGTTTTTGAAGTTTGGGGGGGAGTTGTAAACAAATTTGCTATATGAGTAAAACTTTGATGACTGGGCCTGTGTATGTGTTTGGTGATCAGGCCGAGGTGGTCAGCCCGTACAAAATCCACAAATAAATCAAGAAAAAGATTCGGTTATAAATTACTAATCAGGATGAATTGTGATATATAACTCCTACTAGGGATGGGCAAAACATTCATATGGTCGGTGATCTCTAAGATTGTGCCACGTGGCTCAATATATGGCCCATCATTAATGGTGTAAACTCATTGCTAATCAGGATAAATTTTCATAGGTAGGTCCACCTAGAGATGGGCAAAACATCATACAATCAGTCGCACGTGCAAGGTGGTGTCATTGGCCAAAATGCACCTCAAACTGCGTGCTAAATAGTAATGCTTAAATCTACGATTGAAAACAAACCATAAAAAAGACTCTAATCCAATTGATAGAAATTGCTAATCAAGATTAATTTTCAAAAGTAGGTCCACCTAGAGATGAGACAACATCTATACGGTCAGTGGTCTCTAAATGTGTGCCACGTCACATGTAAGGTGCATATGCATCACAATTGCCCCAGTGCTCAGAGTAAAACTTCTATCACACGAAATTGTAAATCACATAAAACACAGCCAATGAGTTCTCGGCACATACACAAGTGCTTTTGCTTTTTAGGTGTAAGTGCCGAGAACTCATTGGCTGTGTTTTGTGTGATTTGCAATCCCATTGTGACAGAAGTTTTACTCCAGTGCTCACGGGCAGAAACAAGAGAAGTGGGCCCTAAACAGTACTCCACGCGTTTTGGAGGGGGCCGGGGACATCAACCCAGAGACAATTTTTGAAGGTGGGATTTTTGAAGCAGCAATCATGCGCTAATGATCATGCGCCACATATACCCATATTACTTTTTAAAAAAAAAATTAAAACAAAATCTTAAAACCCTAGCATATGTAACGTGCGATCATTGGGCGCATGATCGCCGCTTCTAAAAGTTTCGAAGTCCCGGGGGGACATTTAAATTGGGCAGTGGGCTCTACTTGCCCGCTCCGTAATAGGAGGACGACCTGAAAATAAAGCTTCCTGGTTAACTCAGTGACACCGAGACAACAGGGTAGCAGCTAGGCCTAGGGTTTAACCAGTTCCCTTGATTTTGTCACCCTTGATCGCATTTGGATTAGTTATTGGTAGTTATGACAGTTATAGCAAGAAAACTAGCCGTTATCTGTTCCTCCACTCGGACCTTCCATCTCACATCAAGTAGGGGATGGATCGAAGAGCTCAGGGCTGGATTTCGCTTGTGTATTAATCCCCGGCATTTCTCCGAACGCTCCTTTGATCAAACCGGTTCAAGGGCTGCCACTGTCGATGCCCGTAAGTTCACCCATAATCTCTTTCACCATCAAACGGTTGAAAATTCACATTTTGAGGCATGATATCGACAAATCAACAGTGATAAATATAGTTTCTCAATAGAAAATGATGGGTTGAGTTTAAGAATGATTTGTACAGTTCTTTGCATCATTAGGTTTGATTTGTTTATCAACAGATATATAATTTCATATCTCAAATTACTTCAGTAGGACTTTTTTATGGTTTCTTTGTTTCCATACACTAATTGGCACTTGCATATGCTTTAAATTTCGAGGTCAGAGGATAGAGTGTGCGCAGATTATCAAGAGTTCGAGAAATGGCACAATGGGGGTGGCCTTTTCCACAAGTCGGCCCACATTGACCCAACCACACACATTGAAATTGGGGCTATAGTTCATTCAAAATCTGTACTTGGTGCAAGTGTTCATATTCGATCAGGAGCTATTGTGGGGCCTGCTGTTACAATTGGGCAGTTGACGGAAATAGGGTATGGTTTCTTGTTCACGTCTGCCATTGATGCTCTTTTTTGCTCATACAACTAAATTCTAGGTTCCACTGAGACCAGCACTCTGTGATTAAGAATATATTTGGCTTTTGCATGTAGTATGTATGTGTATGTATATCATATTTAAATAACCATGGGTGTCTGCTTACATTTTTCTGAAGAACATACCTTTATAAGACCTTAAATTATGCCTCTCTAAGGTTTAACTTGGATTCATAAGTAAATAAGAAGACCACTAATCAAAATTGGCTTGCTGATGTGCTTACTGCTTAGTGATGTCCTTGACTAGCCATAGACCGTTTAGATGTTTCAGATCCCATCAGGAGGTGGAAAACCTGACTGAATAGTCACCTAATCCCATCATTGTGTTGGGACTCATCTGTGATGAACCAAATCAATTATTTTAGTTATGGGTTAAGCAATTTGTTGTGAAGATTTTTAAGTGCATGCCATCGATCTCATTTTATTTTATTTATGGTAGAAATGTATATTAATTAAATAAGAACTATTGTTACTTCTTGAAGATGTTCTTTACATCGTTCTACTTCCTAAGCGCCACCATACCTCTTTTACTTTAGACTAGATTCTACTTCCTTACTGGAAACTACATTTTCAGTCTTGAGTGATTTGCATTTCAGATCTCTTTTTTTTAAGGCTTTCTCTAGATGTGTTATTTGTAATTTTGAGTTTCATCATATTAATCATGATTTTTGAAGCTGGAGCTTTCATGTTATAATAGTTAGTCATGTAATCATCATGCTTAATATGAGCTATTTATCTCACAATTTCCCATCTGATTTGGTCTTTGTTTTTCTGATAACACTATTGAATTTTAACAGGTATAATGTTGCACTCAATAATTGTTCTTTAGGTGATTCATGCATCATCCACAGTGGAGCATGCATTGGTCAAGATGGTAAGGTTGGAATTACTAACTTGGAATATCTGAGGTTTTCTTGAGAGGGCCACAATGAGTATATACATTTCCCATTGCTCTCTATAGTCATATGTCCATCTTTTTTTCTTTTTTTTTTATATATGAGATGATCTATTTTTATGTGTGCACTCTACCTGATTGTTGTGCGGTTTGTGCCCCTTTCCGTTGAAAGGGTGTATTCTTTGGAGCATTTGACTTTTGTTTCCCATTACATAGTGTATTTTGTAGCATTTTCAGTGTAGATGTTTTTCTGTAACTATGGGTAAGGAACGGTTAAGTTATACATAATCTCTTGGGCGTTAGGATGTAAGAAATTTCACTATGTGGGATCATGTCCCAACATTTTCCTTGCTCCAACTGCAAACATGGAGGCTCCATATTCATCTTTGACAACATAGAGGACTTGTTACATAATTATAATACAAAAAAGGACTTGTCACATTGGTTCGAAACCTCCATTATCTTACTACTATAAAGCATGGTTCAAAGTACACGGTATCGTTTTGGTATCGTTCATGGGTGATACCGAAACGTATCGGAAGTATATAATCTCCTGGGCTTTAGGATGTAAGAAATTTCACTATGTGGGATCATGTCCCAGCATTTTCCTTGCTCCAACTGCAAACATGGAGGCTCCATATTCATCTTTGACGACATAGAGGACTTGTCACATAATTATAATAAAAAAAAGGACATGAAACATTGGTTTGAAACCTCCATTATCTTACTACTATAAAGCATGGTTCAAAGTACACGGTATCGTTCATCGGCGATGCCAAAACGTATTGGAAGTATCGTTGGGTTTCCGGCGAAACTTCATGAAACAGAAACGAAATGTTAGTGCAACACATAAGATGAAGTATCGTTCGGTTTCGGACGAAACCAAACGAAACATATGTAGTTTCGTCCTATAGTGAAACAGAAACGAAAGGTTTCAGTTTCGGCTGAAACTTTGAACCATGCCATAAAGGCAACCTTCAAGGGTAAAATGTGATCCTCATTTAACCACTTTTTTTTTTCTAATAGGACGCCTTCAGTTCTCTTTCTTGAAAATTTAAAGACAACTAAAATATTGGGCATATTTTACCATTACACGAAAGGGTAGTTTACATTTTGCACTTATTTCCAAGGATACCCTCAGTATTATGAAAACTATCATCAACTGTCAAGACTCAAGAGTGCATAATATATATACATCTCGTTATATCCCATCTTTTTGCGAGAAGTGGGAATAAAACCCCTAGAGTGTTCACATCTTATTGTGTCCAGTCTTGAACATCCTATAACATGGTGTCCTGGACTGATACCTTGTGAATGACGATGCTTTTCCAGTTTCAAAAACCTGATAATGCCTTACTGAATTTCGCTTTTTCTTGTATATCTACTTGACAGTAGTAATTGATATACGTTGCTGTGATTCCAATTTATTTTCATATCATCCATACTCTGTTTTAGACTTCTTGTAAGTTGTAACTGAATCATATAATCTGCTGTGATTCCACTTAATTTTCATTGGTCCATTATACTATTTTGGACTTCTAATTTGCACAATAATGGTTGCACTTGGACCCTCCAGACCAGAGAGGTACATGAATCACTTTTCATGTGAATCCATATAATTTCATTCTTAGGAAATGATCTTTTGCAGTTGAAGTTGCATTAACTGCCACCGAAAATATAACGTGCTACTTATGTTGTATTTGTTATCTTCTGAAATTGGCATGTTAATGTGTTCCCCAACAGGATTTGGGTTTTTCGTTGACGAGCAAGGAAACATGTTGAAGAAGCCTCAAGTTCGTGATGTTCTGATTAGTTCTTTCATCCAAGTCAATTTTGTTTCATGATTTCATTTTGTTTTCTTGAATCCCTTTCCTGTACAAATAAGAATTGTTAGATAAGGCAAAGCTGTCGATACTTGTAACGAAACACCATAATTTTGAAAATGGTCAAATCCAATATTTTATAAGGATCACCAAATCATATAGGGAAGTTATGTCAACTCAGAAATCACTGAAATCTTAAGACGCATAATGCTTGGATTGCTGACTGAAGTTATCATCCTCTTAACCAATGATCTAAAACACGAAGGCGTGAGGCAAGGAGTTAGGACTTCAAGAAACGTAAGGCATAAGCCTCATGTTACCACCTTTTTTAAATAAAATGTTTATTAAATGTATAAGATATAGAATAACAATAGGATAATATATAAAATATTAATAAATAAAAGAAATTTATGCATGAGGCGTACGCATCGAGGTGCGCTTCGCCACGGTTCCTATGTGCCTTGACACGCCTCGGTGTGCCTCATATACGCCTCATATGTGCCTCACTGCCAATATGCCTTTCGGGGCATGCCTCGACGCTTTTTGCTAACACAGCACCTCTAGGCTTACACCTTTCACGCCTTTTAAAAATTTGTAAAATAGTTTCACCAAATGAAAACCTGAAGTCTAATTTATAGTTGAAAACAATTAAATCTAACCAAAATCTTCAGTTTGCCATTTCAGTAAAACATAGACCTTGTCTTTTCACTTCTCTTGGCATGCGGGTAATGCACTGCTAAGTGCTAACAAAAGAATTGGCAGATAAACTTGCCACTCACCCTAATCAGTAATCCTACTCAGTAGTGGGTGATTAATTGTAACACATAATGGCCAAAACTTCTGATATTTATAGCTGAAATTATTTTGGTGGGATAAACAAATAACCCAGTGAAACGAGTTTAACATATTTTTTACTTCCAGATTTTCTACCAGAATGTCAAAATATTGCAAGTTCATTTATTTCTGTTTGTAATATTTTATTCAGATCTTTGTCCAAGGAATAGTTGAGTAACGAGGGCGGGAAGAATTGGTTCTGCAGCATGTGTCATATACGTGGCAGATGTGCAGGGGTGTGTGATCCACCCTTAGATCGGTCCACCAATAAGAGTCTCTTGGTAGAAAATTTGATCCAATTGGATGTTTGTCACCGTCTGATGCACAGAACTTTTTCTGAACCATTCCCCATATCTTTGACTGCCCAAAAGAATGTGATGGATTGGATGGTTAGAATCATTGAACTAAATTGATTTTTGGGTTAGGGTGCTTCTAGTTCTAGTTTGAACCCATTGAACAGTGGGGGCCAAACTGCACGCATGCTGATTATGTGGCACAGGTAGGGGCGATGGGTTCCTCCCATCTTTATGCAAGTAGTCCTCTCTATGTTTTAAAGGCCAAGGATGTCTTAACGCCAGTGCTGCGTTAATAATAACTACTATACAAATCACTGGATATCAGGATAATGAAGTCACAAGAAAAGGTGGTATATGATGTCAATATGCTCATATCAACAGCTTGCACTAATGTGGGATTATGTTAACTCTTTACCAGGGCCACATCATGTCTTATTTTAAATAGTTCTCGAGTCTAATGTTATTTTAATGTCTGGAAAAAGGTACTGATACATGAAGGGGATGAATGAATGTTTTGCAAAAGTGAATAAAACAAAGTCATCAATATTCTGAGTATGCACAACTCTAAGATTGACCCGAAGTTTGTTATTGTCTTTCTGAAACCAAAATTTCGAATATTTCAGTGAAATTTAAAACCATGCAACGCACTTGTTGGCAATGAGGGCTTCATCCAGAAGTTATCTACCTTTCATGAATGCCCCTTCCATCGTGAGCCTCTCCCATATCAACTTTGCAAAGAATATTTGGGTCCCCTGACCTCAATCTAGAGTTAACGCACTCGTTGGCAATGAGGACCCCATCCAAAATTTGTCTAACTTTCATGAGTGCCCCTTGGAAGGGAGAGATAACAAAACCCACAATTTCCTAAGTCTAGACGCCGGCATCTTAGAAATAATTTTATAATCACTTCCAATCAGATTAATCGGCTAATAGTCAGAGAAGGAAGTCGCTCATTGGCTACCAATGGATACTCTACCAATAGCATAGCAATACAGGTGGTGTAGGTGAGATCCATCCAATAATAGCCCATCTTAAGAGATCCCTAGGCCAAAAAATTATGAGATGTGGTGATGGCGACCATCCAATCCATTGCAGTATTTTGAAGGCGAGATAAAGTAATAGCAAATGGTCCAGAGAAATGTTCATAGATCAGACGCTGATTATCAAGTATCATCCACTGGATAAATTTTCAGCCTAGGTGATCTTTTAGGTGGGACCATTCAAATGGCTCCCACTCTTGTGAATGTGCACTATATGTATGGGTAGGCCACCTTTCTGGTCTGCCTGCGGGTATCACATTTCTTTAATTAATGATTGTGTGATATACAATTTCCTTAAATAGCTGTATAACTTTTGAAGATTTGAGTATTCAGTAGCTGCTTAGTACTGAATTTCTCGAGTTTCTCCAGCGGACTAAGTCGTTGTTATGTAATGCTTGAATTCACACTTTCCCATTCTGGTAATATTCCTTCATCAGGAAGTCATGTCAGATATCTAGTTTGGATTTTAATAGAATTGCTATGTGTTTTTTGTTACAGATGCTGTATGCAAGGATAGGAAATTATGTGGAGATAGGTGCTAATACGTGCATTGATAGGGGTAGGTAAGATGCACGTTGCCTTTTAATGTTTTTAGTAAGGTTATTGCTCTCCTTTTTCTTTAACATTTGGCTGCTCTTGGAATTTTTCGAGCTACAAATATGATCTTCTTCCAGTAACATTTGGGAATGTAGGATGACTCAGATTTGATCATCTAACTAAGCTTAATTATGCAGTTGGAGAGAGACAGTTATAGGGGATCATTCCAAGATAGATAATTTAGTTCAGGTCAGTTTCTGCCATCTTTGCTCACCCATTGTTTAGCTTGTTTTCGGAATTAGCATGTCCTCCAATTTGCAGATAGGTCACAATGTTGTTATTGGAAAGTGTTGCATGCTTTGTGGACAAGTTGGGATTGCAGGTTCAGTGACGTATGTAACTTCTAAACATGTTTAATTTTGAAAGCAGGTGTACTGATTATGTGGTCCACCTTTCAGTTACTTAAGAACTCGTTGAAGCTTTCAAAGATTCCATGAGTTCCAACATTCTTCTTTATTTTTTGTATCTAGGATGGGAGACTATGTCACTTTGGGGGGCAGAGTAGCCGTACGAGATCATGTTTCCATTGCATCAAAGGTATTTACTTGATCACCAGAGCAAGATGACCAAGTTCTCCGACAATACTACATAGAAGTCATTCCAATTGTTGTAGCTGTTTTTCAAATATGCCCGTGGTAGAGCTTGATAAAGTAATTAACAAAATACCATATCACTTTTGATTTTAAGATCAAATCCCAACTTCCCCACGTATTGATGGTAGGTTTCTGAGGCCAACTACATTAGAAGCTGGAAATCTGAACTATGAGGTTCATTTTTTAATAGTTGGGCAAAGGTAGCCTAAACCTTAATTTACATTTTTTTCGTTTTATTTTTTCTGTATATTTATGTTACTTTAACAGATGGTGGTATATCCCTATTGATAAGAAACTTGGTAGCTTGTTTAAGCCAGCATATTGGGTTCTTAGGCATTCCAACACCATGGACCCTGTGATCCAAGGCAATTAATCTGTGGCTGACATTAGCTATTGATGGCATATTTTAAGTAACATGGATGTTGGGATCCACATTTTTCGATCCTAGTTTTGGCAACAGAGTGGAAGCAATAAGTAACTTCATTTAGAAGTTATTGATTTTAAAAGTTGCTAATGCTATCTAAAAGCAAAAGTGTGCTTGGGAAGACAAAAAGTTATTTATCTGGTATCGAATAATTTGTATTAAAGGCTTAGAGAGATATTTTTGTCATTAAAAAAGGTTGAAGTGGTCATTTAATATTTGTCTTGAAGGATTAGAGGGGTAGACATGGTATTACAACATGTGCTTAGATTGAGTCTTTGCTTGAAGCAAGAAGCAAAAATCAAAACAAAAAAATTGCTGCATTTTGAAGCAATGACATCCAAATAAACTTACTTGCTCTTTTAGCTTTGGGAAGCAAAAAAAACTTGTTATGGTGTTCCAAACAGCCCTTAATTAAGTGGCTCATTAGGTTTCTTTTTCTATTGTAGCATGATCTATGGTCTTAGTTATACAGATCACTGTACAGTCCACAAAGCACCACAATGGATCTATGCACATCAAACACATGCACCATTTAACAAGCCTGACCACATCATCAGCATCATCAATGCCTTACCCAACTTTTGGGGTTGGCACCATGAATCCTATTTCGTCATTCAATTCTATCTAGACCTTGATCTCCTACATAAAAATTCAGCCTTATTGGATGATTTTTCAAGTCCGATCTAGAGTTTCAACCATATCCCATGTTTTCCTCTGATTGATTGGAGGAATGCGAGAGATCATGCGGACAATTGTGGATCACGTAGACTTTTTGACCCCCGAGATCTCTATCCTGTATGGTCGATTCTAATTTCTATCACATTGTTTTATGTGATCAAGAAAGACCTTTCTGCCATGACTCATAGCAGAATAGTTAAATTGAAGGTTTTAATTATTTTCTGTCTGCTTAGTCAACTTGGAGCCTCTAGATAATAAGATTTCTGATTTATTGGGGTCGCAGGTCCGCCTTGCGGCTAATAGCTTCGTCACAAAGAACATCACAGAGCCAGGTGATTATGGTGGCTTTCCTGCGGTAAGGATATCATTCTTTTTCTTTGTTTTATTTATGTCTCAAATCTAATGCTTCAAAGTACTGATTAATATATGTTAAACATTTCCACTTGTGACCATGCAGGTCCCAATCCATGAATGGCGCAGACAAGTTGCCACCCAGCGCTGGTTTTTTAAGAAAGGGATTTCCTAGAGTCCTACTATGTACTGCAAAAACAAGGTCATGGGTTCAATACTGACGGCACCATGAAAATATTTGCACTGCATGGCAACTGATATCACCGACCCAGTCGTAGCTTACCTACTGAAGGAGCTTGCCCTGTTGACAAAGAAAAGACAATTGTGAGAAACATGGAAGACCCATAAATTGAATTTCGCTGATGCTGGACAGAATTTCCAATAAACCATTCATGAACCATAGCATTGTACAAATATTTTGGAGCATTCCATTTAAATTTAGGATGTAGTCAAAAGTTATTATTTCTCGACTGGAACCAGGATTTTTTTTTTACTAGGTTTAAAAGGTTATTTTTAGAATTTTTCTTAATTTTCAAAGGTTTAAGGGAAGACATTGTACACACCCAACATGGCAGCTCAAATGGTTGGTGTGTATCCTCCTCTTTCGAGAGGTCGTGGGGTCAAACCCACACAGGTAGATTTCCTCTTTTGAGCAGTGTGCCAAGAGTAGAAATCCCCTTTACCGGCTTGACCGGGTCCGTACAGGTTTCACCTGCCAATCCGTGGGGCCCTCCCACCATGGTGACTACAAAAAAAAAAAAAAAAAATGAAGACATTGTACAGATTTAATTTGTTCTAAGGGTGGGCATTGTAACAAGTTTAAAAGGGTATTTTTGAAAAATTATTTTTTCTTCCTTTAACTTTCAAAGTTGAGGTGCACTGATCATAAAATTCTTCACCATTTGAACTCGGTGAAATTCTAATCTGTAATACAAACAATAATTAACTTGCTATCTGTGTCAATATCGCATAAAAGACATAAAAATAAAGGGTCGGGCTCCGTTGACAGATATAGAATGACAGGTAAAATGACAGGGACACAATATAAGCCAGGTGGCACACTGTTACAGGACTCTGACCGTAGGATCTTTGTCCTATCCCATGGTGGACCTACAAACCAAAAATCAGCCTGATTAGTGATTTATAAGTGTTGCATCTTTGTACCTCAAATACTGCTCAAATTCCCACAGTTGAGATCAACCCATGAAAATAAGTCCAATCCAAAGCCTATAAATCACTAATCAGGCTGATTTTTGGTTTGTAGGTCCACCATTGGATAGGACAAACATCCATACGGTCAGAGTACTGTAACAGTATGCCACGTGGCTTATATTTTGTACTTGTCATTTTATATCTGTCAATGGAGCCCGACCCAAAAATAAAAAGGTTCAAAAACTGTCTTTGTACCAAAATGTGATTTACTATTATGGGTCAGGCTCACATATTTTCACACACAATTTCGGTGTACCCACGTGTAAGATAAATCAATGGCTGGTTTTTGGTGAGTATGATCTCCCCACCTACAAAAAATCAGTCCATCCCGAAATTTCTAACACCATCAAATGTGGGTTTAAAGTTAACGGTAAAAAATAAACGGTCCATAGTTCTTCAACTTGTAAACCATGCTATGAATACCAGAATGATTTGAATTTTTATGAGGGTGATCTCCTCACCACAGAGACTGTCCTCACCAAAAATCATCTCATTCCAAAACTTCAAATTTATATATTGGCCCCCGAGGATTTTTGTGTGTGAAAATATGTGTCCGCTGAGCCGGACCCTATTATTATTATTGTAGATGGCCGGTGCTTACTTAGATATCGTGGATATACTCCTGAGAGAAAAACCACAACTGGTGAGAGAAGTAGATGTCCATGGGAGGACCCCTCTACACTATGCAGTCTCCGCCGGTGAACGTAATATAACTGAACATATACTACAATCTGATACTTCCATTGCTCGACCTAAGTGGCCAGAATACTCCTCATGTGGCTGTCAAGTGTGGATAAGTAAACGTGGTCAGGTACGTGCTGGAAACACTAGAGCTTGAGAGTCTTATAAACCAGGCAGATAATGATGGTAACACCCCTTTGCATCTGGCAATCATGGAGCGTCAATCTTCGATTGCGCCTTATTTCTTGTGGGACAAGAGGGTTGACAAAAGGGCCATGAACAAGGATGGCCACACAGCTATTGGTGCTGACGACTTTGCTGGAGAGCCGACCACAACATTTTCTAATGTTGCCTCTCGTATAGAGCTTTATATCATAATTCACGTATATGCACCAGCAACATGGTTTTAAATAGGGGTGTTAATCCGGCCCTCTTGTAATGGGGCCGGGCCCAGCCCAACCCTAAAAGGACTTTTTTTATAAATTCCTAGCCCTTAGGGCAGGGCCGGGCAGGGCAGTGCCGGGCCGGGCTCAAATAAATCAGGCCATTCTAAATAAGGACCTGGCCCATAACAGATCATCTTTTTTTTCAAACTATATATATTTAGAGAATAACACACTAGATACATGGTATATTCAAAACTAAATTAAGTTGCTTTTTAAAAAAAAAAAAATGAGTTGTTCTAAGGTCACCTAACTGTTAATGAGAGTTCCAGGCTACCTAGGGAATCTAACCCTCTTTTGAAGAACAAAAAATACAAAAGAAATGTGGGAAACCAGTTGGCATGGTTTCCCGGTTTCCTTAGCTAAGCTTGATCGTTCGTCCAAAATTCTACATAGATTAAACCGAGGAAACACGTTACCATGTCAAGTGTATTATTCAAGCATCCACTTTTTTTCTTTAAAAATTTTAAATTTTTTAATATTCTTCTTCTAGGCTCTGGCCCTGGCCCTTAAGGGTAGGGTTAGGGCCTAGCTAGTTCAGGCCTTCTAAGGGCTAGGGTGTCAACCTTATAAGTGAGAGTAGGGCTAGGCCCTACCATGACCTGGCCCTAACATTACCCGGCCCTTTGACAGCCCTAGTTTTAAACATAAAAATTCATGGGGTAAATTTTTAATCAGTCTTTGGTCCCGCTGAAGCAGATATTATTTAAATTTTGAACTGTTTATTTGGTGTACACTAAATAAGTTTTTGATGCTAAGCGACTTTCCACTGGACATGTACCCCCGACAACCCCTTAAAACTCTCTCTATTTTCGAATCATTTTCTAGGCCTTCATAAAAGTTCGCTTGGGAGCACGTGTCACAAGATTGTGGAGGCAATACAGAGAACCATTAAATGAGCAAAAATGGGTCACCGGAATAACAGTAAAATGGGAGAAGCATCAATCAGGACATGCAGGGATATGGGCAACACCCACCCTTTTGGTGGGTGGCTGTACTCATTGCCACCGTTACATTCGCAGCCACTTTCACAATGCCGTGAGAGTAATTGCCACCTTTGCTCCCAATGTAGCGTGTTTACCTGTTCTCCGATTATTGTTGTTTAACGTGTATCTGGTTTTCGTATCCTGCTTTGTCAAGAACAATAAATTTAAATGTACTGCTAGGCGAACAAAAAATTATTGATTTACCTCAAAATTTTACTTCGAACGGTTACATAATGTCTCGTTTATGCAGATTTCGTAAACCTATTTATGAACCTTGCAGCAAGTATTTTCTTAATTGTTTAACATTCCTCCAAAATTGATGCAACACCTAGCCCGGCCTTCAAATGTTTACGGCCTAAAGGCAGCATCCATATCATCCTAAAAGCATTCTTGAAAACCTTGAAATTCAATTTGCACATTGAACTCTTCCTGGTCAACTCCTTCCCGTGTTGTCATGCCATCGTGGATAAAATTAGAAATAAAAAATGAGGGAGGGAGGGAACCTTTGATGCAAAATCAGGTGATTTTCTCCAGCAAGCTGTAGATGAAAACCCCAGTGCCATAACGTTTGAGCACAAAGATGTGGTAGAGGTTGCTTTTAACACAACCAAACTTGGAAGCACACTCCCCTACAGATTACTGCAAGGGTGTGAAATTTCTGTGGAAGATTTTCTCCAATGACGTCAGAAATGGAAAAATCGAGGCACTTGAGAAAAAAACTGGGAAACGGGGAGAATGGACTGCCCTACACCAGGCTGTGCAAAACCGTCACCTTAAAAGGTGAAGCTGCTGACCATGGCCGGCCCTGAGTTGTCGTGTTTCAAAGAATCCAATGACATTGGCGTACTACGACTACCTGAAAAATTGTTTCAGACCATTGAATTGCTGAGCTACCTTTTCAATAAGCCCAGGAAATAACAGATCAGACAATCTTAAAGCATCACATCAAGAGTTGTAACTTGAAGGACCGAATGAAAAAGGCTTACACCCAGGGGAAAGTACACAGCATTGTAAACCATACTATTCAAGTAAATTTTCTGGGCAATCAGCCATCCAAGATGTGACCCACCAATTGAAAAATCCAGATACATGCATCGTGGCCTAACAATTGAATAGTATTAGAATGCAAGAAAAATTTTGGAACCCTGTCATTCCATAACAGTTCGAACACTCCGTTCTCACGCTTACATGCATTCACATGTTTGCAACCCACTTCTACCCAGTAGTGTTCATCAACACCAACCACCATTTGATGCGTATATAAGCTTTGTTTGCTCTGTATGCAGAAGGGATAATGATATCATGTACACATAAATCCAAGTATAAAATATTCAAGGCAACAGATTCTAATCCAGGATTTTACATTCTCCTAACAATGTGAAAGAACTACCACATCTGAGCATTATTACCTCGCTGCAGCTCTTGCACTCATAGATGAATGGTAATTGGTGCTTCTCTGTTTCCTATACAAAGTATAAACATCATCATACTGACTCACCTCATACGGATTAGCTGTGGCCCCAAGCCCTAATCGTCCTGAGCCACTCGATCCCGGTTTCCTTTCTACACTACCATCTGCGTAAGTTCCTGTTTCTGGATCCACTTGCAAGTTTGGAGGTGGAGGAATGCAAGCCCCTCCCTTGCGAACGGCAGGCTCCCTTTCATATTCATCATCTTCTTCAGTCGAATCAGATGGCTTCATGGGTCCTTCGGATGGGTTCACCTCTCCAATCTCTTTGAAGAACTTTGAGACTCTCCAAAATGTCAGATGAAGATACAGTGGATGGAGGGATTGCGGTGGGGATGTCCAAAGGGCTCATGGGAGAGTAGGGTACCCCACTACCGATCTGCATTTTTTTGACCATCCCAGGAATAAGACCAGGGGGAAACAAAGGATAAGGAGGCAGTTTGTCTCCAATGTTGACTGACAAAATAGACAAAGGTGGTTGGTTTGCTGGTTGAACACCTGGTATTGGTACAGACCCGACAAAAGGGGTTGAAGATACTGGTGGATGAAGGCCAGCTGACACTGAGTTCAAAAGAAATTGTTCAGGCAAAGGTTGTGCAAACTGGGATGGTGTCATTGTTGTGGCAGGAAGCACTTGTTTATCTGGTTGCTCTTGATCCAGTGAACCTGGCACAGAACTTCTTTGCTTATCAGGTTGCCATTGGTTAAAACTTTGTGGTGTTGTTTGCAATGAAAAACCTACAGAAACCACACAAATTGCATACTTCTTGGAATAATAATCCAAAGCAGGATAAGGATGTGTTTTTGTACAGAAGCATAATATACATACATGAACACAATAAATTTACACCTTATTCTTAAACCCACATGGGGATCATGTTGGGCAATCCAACAACACAGTTTATCCATTCCATGGAGATCATCCTCACAAAAAATAGTCCTTTCAGACATTCTTAACCTCATGAAAGGTTGACTTGAATTTGAAAAATCCAGGCCATCCAATTAAAGCCTTATTTTATGTCAACTTTTCATATAATAAGTAATGTCAGAATAGACTGATTCTTGGTGATGATGATCATCATGGAAAGGGCAAGTGAGCGTATGGTTGGATTGTCCAACATTATCTCCATGTGCACAGGGTGTAAGTATGGGGTTTAAGAATCAGGTATATAATATATATCTATATGAGAGAGAGTACACTACCTGCAACACTCATGGGGTCTGCTGAAGCAGTAGACAACTCCCTTGGAGGCCCTGAAAATGAACTAGCCGGTGGTCCACCAATCATCTCACCCTCGAGGCCATAAATGGTATCAGGATCATAAACCACTTTTGAAGCCCAGAACTGTAAAATTTTCTGCAATCGAGATTGATTTGCATCCTTGTTATGAGGGCTGTGGTAAATCCTTGCAAGCATGGATCCTAGAACAGGTTTAAAAGCGAGGGCCTCGTTGTCGAGGTCATGAGGATTGATCCGCCGTTGCAAGCTGCACATTTTACCAAGGTAAAGGTCAAGACAGATGCACAGTACACTAGTTATTAAAACCACAATACATTACTCCTTTTTGTTAAGTAGTGTTATAAAAATAGATAATCCGAGGACACTTAAGCCTAAAACATACTCTCAGTGCCTAAGTTGCCCAATAAAATCTGATAAAGAGCAGTATCAGCTCCAGAGTCCGGACTAAAACTTGAAACACTGGAAGCACGTCATCTGGCATTAGCTGGCCAAGAACAACCAGCAGACATCTAACTCCCATTGCTAGAAAGGCCAGGCTCTTATGACAGTTGGATAGAACCAAAAGCTTCTAAAAGCAAGTGTTCCAAGATTCTGATGAAGTTGGAGGAATCAGAGGAACTTATTGGTGGAATTGAACTAATCATAGAATGTGTACCCTACCATGTAGTAAAAAAAATAAACCTTTGTTTAAAGGGGCAGCACGGGAAGCAGATCAAATGACAAAAACCACCCAGCTTTGCTGATGAAATGGTTATGGAGTTGAATAGTTAGTGCGTGTCAGAAGCTACCAGCAGGTGTTCTACAGGAACAATATCATAAAGGTGACATTATTTCATGATTGAAAGTGGGAGGGATTCTTGCTTATGGTCGGAACATTTCATTGTAGAAAAAAGGCAGTTGGTAGGCAAGTCTTTATCTGGTGAGAAACCAGCCTTTTGTTATCAGATCCATGAATAGAGTCACAGATGAAGGCATGAAATAGTATGTCCTGAACTGTGTTGAAGAAATTTTACAATTAGGGAGTCAAACAAGCTCCCTTCAACTGAAGAGTAAGATGTACATCAGTTCACTTATTCTACATAGTTCTCTATCAAAGAGGGATCCCTCTTCAGAGACGTACTGAAACTGCAGCAATAATCATTTTGAGAGCACTAGCATCTGCAACAAATCCTTTTCTTTTTCCGATAGGTCAGTAAACATGAAATCTAGCAACGAGATCCTAAGTCAGTAAACATCGATCCTAAATCGTAGATTCAAGCATAGCTTCGAACGCTGGTCTTAGCCTTAGGGAGTGTTGGATTTGTTTTTATGTAGAGTTGAAGCTGGAGTGTTGGACACAGGTTTTTGGGAATTAATTCCTGCCTATCAAAGGCCTCCTGATAGTTGGGCTCCACCACCAAATGGTTATTTTGTAACCTTATAGAAAGTTATCACTCATTGTGTTAGACTTGCACATGACCGATCATACAAGTACAACGAACTAAGCTCTTCACTAAGGCTTATTAAACAGGGGCCACCTCATTACAACTTACAAGAAAATCAGAGCAATTTGTTGGGGCCGTCAAATGGATTACATTCCAAGTAAGATATTGAGACTTTGAAGGAGACTTGGTATCTAGAGGATAAGGGACATCCAAATCTTACACACTTTCAAGGAAATTCCTTGAGATTCTTAGACTACTAGGGAAGTTGACCTCCTACAAATTTGTACTCAGGTAACTACCCATCTCAAAGCTTAAAGAAGGATGCTTTGTTTTGCCTCTTCTTGGAAATAATAGTTTGTTTGCCAAAAAGAGGTATACATAGAACTAATCACAAGGGCAAACAATTAAAGTAATAGGAACAGATGTAAAAATAAGGAAGTCATACTTGTGCAGGCAATAGGGTGGAATCTAGGTAAGAGATGGCTTGTTTGAGAAAACATTAAATTCTTTTGATTGACCTTAGATTGGACAATTCCATCAAGATATATACAGTAACTTTAAATCACACCAATCAGCACATCAAGGATCTGTCTGAAATTTTAACCAGAGCAAACAAAAATCTGGTAATGGGAAGAGCATATATAGAACAATGAGTAAATTGTTTGAGAAAATATTAAATTCTTTTAATTGACCTTAGGTGGACAATTCCATCAAGAGATGTACAGTTGTACAGCTTAAATCACACCAATCAGCAAATCAATGATCTGTCTGAAAATTTAACCGGCGCAAACCAAAAATATGGTAATGGGAAGAGCATATAGAACATGAACCAGGTAACTGTACCCTAGGTTCTAGAACTCCTAATTTTCAATGTTTTAGCCTTACAAAATCCCTACCACCATCTGGTCTTCTATCTTGCAATTTGTACCACCCTCAATGAACTTGGCCAAGTGGGTACAAACCTCATATAGAATTGACAAGACCTTGGAGAAGTCTTACTAGACAATTGGAATCGCTAATTCACAAGCTACAACAGAAAAAGCATCTTATACAGTCAACCACCACCATAATATAAATGCAGGCACTGCTACTTATCAATTTTAAGCATACAAAGGATAATCCAGGTTCAACTTTCAATCTTCCTCGAATGCAAAATGACCCAAATCAAGATTAAGTCAACAAGAAATAAAGAGCTTCTTGGGGGAACCGAAAACCACTACATGACAAAGTCAGTTGCAGAGGGTATCTGTCTTGGACAACAAAAATAAGGATAATGATTGTCCAATATATGTAGAAAACAGGGGCAAAACACAATGTGGACAAAACAGAAATCGCTAGATACAAGAACAGTAAAAAGAGAAATAGTAATCTGCATGCTAGCCAGAGAACGAAAAGAAAACTAATTTACAAAGGAAAAAAGAACAACATGATAGTAAGTCTGTTTCATGAAAAGCAATCAGAATTAAATTATAGCCAGAGATAAAAGGCATAATACGGAAGCACCTGTCAAAAAGAATGTCATTGGCCAACTATATTATATGCAACTGTCTTTCAGAATCATCAAGAGCAAGGACTCTGTCTCTTAGGGCCTCAGCCAGAGCTGGTGCAAATGGAAACCTATGCATAAACCAGATCTTGGCACCCTTGATTGACTCCTTAGTACCGGTGAGATTGTTGAGAACGTTACTGAGCTCAGCTGCAACATCAGAAGGAAGTGGTCCTGAGAGACCCTTGAAGGACTTGCTTGAAGGCTCAAAATCTGATCGACCTTGGCCCAGAAAAGGTTGAGAATGCTGCTGCTGTTGTTGGTCATAGAAGGGTGGAGAAGGAGGCTGGTGCAATTGAGGACCACCCAACATAGAAGCTGAAGGCCCAGCGGTGGCAACCGGAGCATTCAAGGGAGGGTTTAAAGGAGACGGTTTCATCATGGGGTTCAGAGGAGGCATCATAGGTATAGAGGAGGAAGGGAAGGAAGGATTGAAGGGGGCATTTGGGGGACGTGTGGATACATAAAGCTTGTAGCAATAGTAATTGTGCCCCTCACCGCCAAAGAGGAAACTATAAGCAGGATTGTCTTGCTGCTTCTCACGGATCATGGCTTCAAATTCAGGGCCATTCTTCGCAGCATATTCAACAAGTTTATCAATGCGTTTGTGGAGCTCTGGATCAGAAGGGGGAGCAGATGGGGGCGGGGCAGAATCAAATGGACTATGAAAAGGAGAAGGAACAAGGTGAGGGGGTAAGTGAGGTGGGAAGGCTGGCGATGGTTGTTGCTGCTGTTGGAGATGGAGAATGTGGTGATGGTGATGAGTATTGGGGTGGATTTGCTGTTGTTGCTGCTGCTGCAAGTGGCGATGGAAAGGAAATTGCTGAAGAGAACGGTAAGGGGGTAGAAAGGGAGGACCATGCACCTGCTGAGGAAACTGTTGGTGCTGTGGATGAAACCCAAACTGCTGCTGTTGTTGAATGTTGGCAGCTTGTTGTTGCTGCTGAGCAAAGGCCATCACTGCAGCTGCTGCGTAGTCATGAGCCTGTCTATCCATCACTTCTGGGGACTGATTGCCTTGAGAGAAATACTGGTGGCTTTAAGAAACCTCTTTATTCTTTCTGAACCTGAAACAAGCACTCCATTTGTTAAAATAACAGAAGGGCTGCACTAACAGTGCATTAAATACAAAATCCCACCAAAAGGCTTGATGTTTTTCAAGATCTCTAAAGAGGTATTCTCTCAACTTAATCCTAAGTGCGCTTTAACCAAGATTTTACTGCTGAACTAATGGAATGATGGTTTTCCAAAACCAGCACACAATTTTAGGGCAAAAAGAGAGAAATTGCCCTTAAAAGAGCAGTTTACGCATACCCTCTATGCATTTTTGGTAACGCTTCCTAAAACCTTCATACAAAGAGAATATCACAAGTATCAGGTACACCATGAGTACAAAATACCAGCAGTCTAGCAGTAAACATTGTGCACATGCAAGGCTTGGAGATCTCCTATGCTAAAATTAATCTACTCATGGTTAGAATCATCTAATCAATAGAGTTTCTCTTTTTGTCCGGATTATCCCTTATTTTTTCTAAGTATCCAAAAGAATGTTGTACAATGAACGGTTATGAGCATCTAACTGGTTTGATTTTGAGAGTAGGAGTTCCCTAGATGGGACTCATCAATGGTGGGCAAGGTTATATTTTTTTTTTTTAAGGTAAAAAGAAATATATTAAAGGAGGGCTGAGGAAGCCCAAAAACTGAACAGCCAAAAACACAAAAAACGGAAAGACCAACGGGGACTACAACCAAACCCCAGGGCCCAACCAAGAGAACACAACTAGGAAATCAATCGATCCCATCGAAACACAAAATCATCAAATTTGAAATGCTTCAACTCAGAAATAACTGAACCCCAAAAATAAAGAGAGGCTTTAATATTCATCACAATTGGCCTCATTATCTTCCAAGATCCTACGATTCCTCTCCTTCCAAATCTCCCAACAGATAGCAAAGGGCACTATCCTCCAGAGCATGCAACCACCCGCCGAAAACGCCTTGGATCTCCATCCTACAAAGATATCAAACACAGACTGAGGGAATAACCAAGAAACTCCAAAGAGCTTAAGGAATCGTTCCCAAATCTCCTCAGACACGCGACAGTGGATGAGCATATGGTTCGTGGACGCCTTGTCTTGCCGACACAGAATGCATATGCTAGGAATTTGAAGACCGCATTTTCTAAGCTTCACCATAGAGAGAATCTTGTCCAACATAGCGCACCAAAAGAAGAAGATGACTTTGGAAGGGATGGGGGTACTCCACAGTCGCTTAGCTGGGAACCCCCTCTGAGCGGGGCCTTGAAGAGTAGAGTAGAAGGATTTAACCGAGAATATCCCCTTGGGATCATGCTTCCGCCACCTCCTTGGGCAAGGTTCTATTAAGCTATCTTTAATGCTTAATTAAGCTAAAAATATGTTTTTAATCTGTTATATGTATTAGAAAATACACATATACCATGAAAACAAGATTTTAATTATTTAAATTAGGAATGAGACGTCTTGACCGAGACATTTTGATAATCTAAACCACGATGGGGGGTACAAGCCCCTGTATGTGCACCACATTTAATGTTAGGCCATAGATTGACCATTCTTAGGCTCTAAGACTGGTAGCTTAGATTTCTCTTCATACAAAAATCTATGAAACGACAACTTCAGCCAACTTGATCTAGTTTGAGGTTGAGTGGACTGGGAGGGTCTTTATAAGCAAGGGATACAAACACAAAGCTTCATGCAATACAATAGGTACCAAGCAGGCACAAAAAATATGAAAAATAGGGGAAAGAGCATGATCATAACCTTAGTTAAACCTCGGTCCACTATACCTAATCAAAAACTGGTTCGAACCAAATTGGTTCGCAAGTCAACTCCTTTTAGTTCAGGAGAAGTGGCAAATTTGGAAAGGCTACGAAATTCAAAATAAGTTAGGAAACCTACCGATTAACTCACTGACCTTCTCAAAAATAGAAAACCCAGTTAATATATGTCTTCACAACTTCAAAAGAAGAAAAGCAACTGTTAGCCTTCTTCTCGAAACAGCAAAATAAAGCCCTTCTCTATAACCCACGAGGATGGGATTTATGTAGATGCTCAACCTTGGTTACCTTTGGATACCATCTAAACAAATCATTCAGACTAGCAAAAAAAAACCAACAACGAGCTAATTAACTGGGTTCTTCTTTTTTATTCTTTAATAAGTATAAGCTTTACTAAGGTTGCAGCCACAAGAAGATACAAAACACTTCGAGGATGTGAAGGAGACCCTCCAAAGGAGAAGAATGATAACGAAAGAAAGAAAGAAAAAAAAAAGCTAATCTCCTCTATGCATCATTGAATCCCATCTAAACACAAAATCATCGAAAAAATAGCCCTCTACATTCGCTAAAAAGCCTAGATTACAAAAATAAGGGAGCTTTAACATTGAGCGGTTGAGGATAATGCCCTGAAAGTCCACCAATGGGTCTTCAAAAGCCCCCCGATTCATTGGCTAACTCCCCACTAGCTTTGCACATATAACAGAAACCCACCAATTCTCACTCTCCGTAGTCAAAATTCTTGCAAAAGCCGTCGTCCAGGCAAAAGAGCTACCCTGTGAGGAACCCTAGAACCCCACACGATCGAAGCTAGGAAGGACCTGTTAGAAGGATCAAGAGTCAAATAGAAGGAGTGCATCAAAAAAAATGCCATTACAATTAAGCTGCCAAATACGCTTGTCCTCTACGCTAAGAAGAATAGAGAACCCCTAGATCCAACCAAGCAATATAGAAATGGACTCCACTTCCCAATTGTTAAGATTCTTCCGGAACCCCAGATCCCAAGATAAGTGAATACCATCCTCAATCAAAATTCCTTCGTCGCGCCTCCCTTTATCAGAGAGGTTAAGGAAGACTAGAAATTCTTCCTTGAGAGAGATATCTCCACACTATCCACCCTCCCAAAAGCAAACTCAGTCTCATTTCCCTACTTTGTAACAAATGTTCTCAGAGAACGAAGAAGCAACTTTGAGAACACCTTTCCAAGTGCTACAACCATAGGAAAGTCAAGCCCCTCTACTCTCTCACCCAAGAGGCATACATCCATACTTGGCCTTGATAACCCGCCTCCAAATAAAAGAAGCTTCTTCCCCAGACTCCACAACCATTTGCCTAAGAGAGCATCATCCATGATTTTCAAGTTCTTAACACCTAACCCCTCCCCACTTCTTGAGAATGCACACTTGCTCGCATCAGACTAGGCGATACTTATGAGCATCATCTGTATCATTTCGAAGGAAGTATTTAATAATCTTGTCCACTGTCTTCGCAATGATGGCTGGGATAGAGAAGAGTAAGAGATAATAAATAGGAAGGCTCAATAAAGAGCACTAATCAGAGTCACTGTATCCCCTTTGGACAAATAACAACCCTTCCAAGATGCTAATTTTCTTCCAAAACTGTCGATAATTGGATTCGAGAGGGCTTTATATCTGTAACTAGAACCCAAGGTCAGTCGAGATAAATGTTTGGAAAGTTGTTAACTCTACAACCCAAAATGCCAGCTAGATCTACTTTCCCCACACCATACACCTTGCATTTTGCCAAGTTGATGCACAACCCAGAAGCAGGGCCGTCCTCGATACACGTTGAGGCCCAAGGCGAAAACTCCACATAAGGGCTTTTTTATATTTAATATATTAATACATATGATATTAATAGATTTCAAAAAAAATATATGGTATTAATTTAAAAATTAAACTCTCCATATTATTCGAAATCTTTATATCAAAACTTTTCTTGATAATCAAAAACTACGGAAAACATTTAAATGCAGAGGACTCTCGTGGCCATACATAGATCATTTTTGGGCCCAATGACTGTGTGGATGTTCAGCCCACCCATTGGAAGATAAACACGCAAAAAATCAGCTTGATTGATGACCTGGGCCTAATAAGGGGGATTAATGATTGGGAGATGGACAACGTTCCCTGCGTAGTCATACTGAAGGGAACCAACCTACCAAAGGGGAAGAGGACAAAAGGTGGTGGAATCATGATCCCAAAGGGATATTTTAAGTCAAATCTCTCTATTCTTCTCTCATAGGGTCGAGCCAAGATGTGTTTCCTGCCAAACGATTGTGGAGCATGGTGTGCTGTGCTCGACAAGATCCTATTCGTGGAGAATCTGAGGAAGCGTGGCTTTCAAATCCCCAATAGATGCATCCTTTTTCGTGGGGAAGAGGAGACCACTAACCACATGCTTATTCACTGCCAGATGTCTAAGGAGAGTTGGGAGTATTTTCTTACCCTCTTTAGGATCTCGTGGGTTTTCCCTCTATTGGTTTTTAACACAATAGTCGATTGGAACTCCAAGGCCTTCTCAGCTGGCGGTAGTAAGCTATGGAGGATCATCCCGTTTGTCATTTGTTGGGAAATTTGGAAAGAGAGGAATCGCCAAAGACAAGGTGGCCTAAACGGAGGAGATCATCATGAATATCAAAGCCACCCTTTATCACTGGGGCTCTACCATTCCCGAGCTAAAAAATTTCAGATTCGACAATTTTGTATTCCGGTGGGACAGGTTGTTGTCTCAGTAGGTTCCTCCCTTTAGGGACTGTCAGGGGTGGTTGTGGTTTCTTTTTTGGCTGTTCTTGATCCTTCTGATCGCTTTGTAGGGCTCCCTCAGCCCTCCTTTAATATATGCCCTTTTACCGATCAATAAAATTGTTGATTTGTAGCCATTGCATTTACCACCCAAAAAACATGCTCGAATCCAACGGCTAGAATCATGTCCTAAAAAGTAGTAAAATCTATGACTAGAGAAAATCAATCAGGTTGATTTTTGGTTTGTATATCAAATAAGGGGTGGGTTAAAAATCCACGTGATTAGTGGGACTTGGGCTGGGGGACTTCTCTCACCAAGGGGCCTTAGGCGACCACCTTAATGGCCTTAAGGTAGAGCCGGCCTTGCCCAGAAGCCGCCTAAAAGCAGCACAACCTCAAAAAGGTCACTTGGCTTCTAAGAGCAGCCAGAAAAAAAAAAAAAGAAAAGAATATCATCCGCAAATTACAAATGTGAAATAGACAAACCCCTGTCCCCCACCTCAAAACCCTCTAAGGCTCCATTTTCAACGGCTTTGGAAACCAACATCCCCAAAGCATCTGCCACCATGATGAATAGAAAGGGAGACACAGAGTCCGCTTGTCTCAAGCCCCTTGAACTACAAAAGTACCTAGATGAGGATCCATTCACCAAAATTGAGATATTCAAGCAATGGTGACATAAAATGTTTTCCTGAGGGCAAATTTAACCTATTTTTCCTACACATAATTTTTGTATACATGGACGTGGACATCTTTATCAGGCAAAGGGGAACTGTGGCATAGATGGAAAGGGATTAGGATCTACTAAATGGTGAATGGCCTTCCCCATACACACAATTGTCTTGATATTGGATTGGATTTTACCCACCAACATAGGGGAGATAAAGTGGCTGGAGAAGCTACAAAAGCAGTGGTGTCATAAAAAAATTTCCTGAGGGCATATTAAACCTTCTACATTTAAAGAGTGATACCAGGTTCCAAAAACACGCTTTCCAATCCACAACCCACATCTTAGACAGCATAAGCTTTAAGACAGAAAATTGCTCTGTTACACAAAACTAATGTAGTCTCCAACCTCACTTCCACTAGATCCCAATTCCCAGCCATAAGCATTACATATCAAACTGACTGATTGTAAAGCCCAATAAAGATAGAAATTTCAGTGGGAACATCTGCAGATAGAGTAAGGAAGGATGTGGACCACCATGACAAAGAATGCAAAAAGGTCAAGAAGAATCCCACGCAATACTAATATTAATATGTAAAGAGTTTATCAACTACAGCAACAAAGAAATTCAACAATAATCCAAAACAATCTAAATATTTCCTTTGCAACTTTCTAAAACTAAACTTTATGAGATTTCAGTATAATCTGTATACAAACGGGTTGTTTTATGTTTTAAACTATTGTTCGATAGGTGCCCCATTATCTGCAAATCTTAGAACTGAGAAACAAGCAAAAATTTATTTGTTTTGCAGGTTTTTGTTTCTCGAAACGAAGATTTTAGTCTACTAATCAAGAGCAAGAAATATTGATCTCTAGAGAACTATTTTAAGGCTCAGACTACCATTTCAAAAATCCTAGATCAGAATAAAAAATTATGAGAGATTCATACTGACCTCTTCCAGAAGTAGCTAATCCGGACTTGCCACGTTGCTCTGTATCGGTAAAAACATGTAAACCCTAGATTTAACACAGCTCTTCCACTTGGAAAACCCTAGAACTCCACCTGGTTCAGAAAAAAAAGATTGTGAAATCTGAAGTTATTGGGGTTTTTAACCGTGTCTTAGAACCCTAACTGAAATCTGAGGATACATAAGAGTTGGGAACTGTGGATGAATGTCAAGATGGCTAACTGCAATTAAGGCTGGTTAAACAAGAAAAGTTATAGGGATGTCAATGGAGCGGGTTTGGATCGGATCAGGCTGATCCATAACGGATCCAGCATCTTATTGGATCGCCATTCCTAAGTCGGTAAGTCCAGACCCTCTCCGGAACTGACCAAATCGTGGCAGCTCAATATTGAACTGATCTGATGGATAAACGTGCTAAATTTGCTTTGAACAAAGTAAAAGTTGCAGATTCGTAAATCAAATAACAAATTGTAAAAGGTTTTATCAAAGGTTTTAAATGGCCTGTTAACTCTTTTTTGAGAGGAAAATATGTAACCTCGTGAATTTTGTTTGTAAATAGGTAAATATAAGGCTGCTTTTAAATGAAAAAATTGTAAACTCTATTGTTCAAAAAATAATAAAAACTATGAAAGATATTGGCTAAACATTTTCCTCCTAAAACTTGCTTCAATTACGGACTCTCGATATAAAATGAGAGTTTTATCACTTCCCCTACAAGTTTTATCACTTTTTCTAAGTTATGCCAATTATTATTAACAAGAAATAGACAAACTTCCCACCCGAAGTAGCTCAACATTCAAATTACAACGTTATTTAGATTCTAACCCAATGAACGTTTGCAATGAAATGGGATGGTAGAAGGCTTATTCCTCCTAGTATTACGTTCTTTCTGTGATGGTACACAATCTATTAACCATTTACATCTTGCATTTGAGTCAGTTTTTAGTGCAAGTGAAAAGTCATTCTATACATACAAGCGTTGTTTGATCCTGAAAATTGTATAATCATTTGATTGCTTGAAGGATTGATATATCGCCAAGAAAGGAGCATAAGAAAGATGAATTAGAAAGCTAGAAGAGGAATTGGATTAAATAAACTTCTGATTCGATTAGTTATATTTTCGTATTAGGGTAGAGTTGTGCACATGATTTAGGGTTTGGGGTTTACTGTTTGGGGTTTAGAGATTAGGACCTAGGGTTTAGTGATTAGGGTTTGGGGTTTAGGGTCTAGGATTTAGGGTTTGGGGTTTGGGGTTTAGGGTTGAAGGGTTTGTGGTTTAGGATTTCGGGTTTAGGGTTTAGGGTTTAGGGTACAAGAGCAAATAATGGTAAGATGACATTATACAATGAAGAATGGTAAGATGAGAAGGGCGAGTCGGTTTAAAACATCATTTTCAGAGATTTGATAACACAATCAATCAAACAAAATTTGTATTAATCTAAGAGTGGTACAAGGGCGAGTCGTTGTCACCTGACCTCTTCCAAATCCGAAAAACCCTAGACGATCGACATCTAAGATTCATCCCATGAGTTTAGGGTAGATAGAGAAAATAAAGATTGAGTTTAGAGAGAGAGTTGAGAGAGAAAGAGAGAGAAACTTAATTTACTTTAATTATCAACTTAAAGATGTAACATGCAACTTGTGAAAACGAAACTAATAACATCAAGACTAACTAGAAAGTAAGACAAAGAAGATAAGAGATGTAGAGAGAGAAAATCACTGGAGAACCCAATAAGCCCTAGTTTTACCAGTTCTTAGAGAGAGAAAGTGAGGATAGAAAAATCTAGAGAGAGAAAAAATAAAGAGAGAAAGACAAAGAAATAGGTGAGGAAAAACATGAGTTTAGAGAGAAGTGAGTAAAGTAGAGAAAGAAAGAGAAAATGGAAGAGAGAGAAGGTCACCTTAGTGACTTACCTTGAAGATGGCTGGAGAAGAAGGTTCAACCATTGGAAGTGGTGCACGCATGTGGGGTTCGACCAAGATGTAAGGTGGTTGTAGAGAGGCTCGCTCGTGGCTCACTTTAAGTGAGAAGCTTGCCCGAAAATGGATGAATGCATGGTCCTAAGTTGGAAATGGTCAAAAGCTGTAAGTGCCCAATTCGGATAATGATATTCGCTCAAAAGTGCTTATTTTAAGCAATTATCCTTCTAGCGTTGTCACACTCTTTTATGTAAAACTACATTTTTATCAACATTTCTATGTTAGAGTTTCTCTCATTACGTAGAACACACTTTTCTGGTTAAAATGGTATATTCGCATACATTAATACGCATTTATTTGACCTACATGCGAAGTCATTCTCATTACGGGATTTTTCTATTGCAGGAGCACTAATTGGGCAATTTTGATGACTTGCGGGCCTACGATTAACCATAGAAGCCTAATATCAAAGCTTAAAGAGCCAACATGTTATGACTAGAAGATACAAGCCAAGTACGGATCAAGTCAGATGATCACGGAGTCGGTCCAAAGCACCAAGAGAGATGGAGAGCCGAAGACCAAGAAAATATACCAGATGTTGAAATACAAAAGTGGGACTGAGGTTATCAAGCCTACGACCCAAGACTTGTACAAGGGCCCAGATAAGTGTGGGCCATAAAAGCAGGACAAGAAACTGTTGGACCGAGGTGCAACTTGAGACACTTAGGAACCTTGATCGAACAATTTTGGGACTCTAAGACCAAGACATGGGCCAGCATGTGAACCAGGGCAAGAAATAAGAAACACGTATGTCAAGATGGTTAGCATAAAGATTGACAGTTGGATGGTGGTGATTTCAATAAGCTTTTGGTGGATATCGCTATGTATTGTGAGGGATTTGTGATACACGGGAGCAATGTTCCAATGGGCATAATCCACATTCAAGAAATAAAGAAGACACAGTGGCTCGCGAGGTTTACAAAAGACTATATGTGGGGTCGCTAGACCACAAAAATAATTGGGTGAATGAATAATACGTTGGGATAAGTCAAAGGTGTTGAATCGATGGCTTAGACTACATAAGGGATGGTGGGCAAACCATGAAAGATAAAAAAATAACGAAAGGTGGGACCCAGGTGAAATCAAGGAAGTAAGGAGAATCCCTCTCCTAGAAGGGCAAAACAGTCATCTCCATCCCCTTAGGCTAAACAAATAGAAACCCTAACATATAAGAAGGAGGCACGTCCTCTCTTGAGTCTCTCTTCTTTTTTCTCCAAGCCGTCTCTCTCTCCCCATTCCCCCTCACTCCACGTTTTCACCCTAAGCTGCCCCCCCTCATTGCTCTAAAATAGCAAGCGCCTCCGATATCTTCCATGGACGCTCTTCACGAATCCATCATCTCCTCTAGAATCGTCTTCCATTGCTGAACCTGCAAGAACCACCACGCTGCCCACCTCTCCACCTCTTTCTTTCTCATAACAGCGCCTCTAGTGCCAACAACACCTGCAACAACTCACGGTTGTTGCACAACCGTCCACACAAGGAGAGAAAAAAAAAAAAAAAGAGAACCATAAAAAGAAGAGGAGAAGAGGAAGAGAGAAGAAGGGATCGTCCTCACCTGTTACACCACCGCCTACAACACTCCAACCACCACCATCTCCACCAGTCTGGCGAGCCACCTGTCGCCCTCCTCCAACATCCGTTGCTTCTCCACCCTGCTACTGCTGTTGCTGGTACCATCACCACCGCCTCCTCCTTATACATTCAACGGCTGTTGCCAGGTGCGGCAAGAAGCCACCACCACCGAGTAAGGTGCTGCTCTACCATCGCCTAACCCATCACCTTGTTCAACCAACGTCTGCAACACTCCTCAATCCTGCACTTCTCTTCACCGTTCTCTCCAGGAAGAACAAAACCAGAAAAAAAATATATAGAAGGAAAGGTGAAGAGAAGGGAGGAAAGGGAGGTGCGACCTCACCTGGTTGGTGCGCCTCCACCTGCTGGTTGTCCGCCACCACCTCACCCATCAGCTACACCGTCATCCTCTCACCTTGTTCACCAGCATTGCTGCCAGTCCATCCGGGGGATTCACCACATCCTTGCTACCTCCCGCTCATTCCACAATCAGTCCTCATTGGACTGATCTCGTGGTCAATCGTTGTTGGTGATCATCACCAATACAAATCACGGTTTGTTCTTATCTTCTCTAGAATTTTTTTTCTCTCTCCATTTTTTTTCTTTTTTTTATTTTCTTTCCATCTCTATTTCTCTCTCTAGTTCTCTTTCACTTTCTCTCTCTAGTTTCATTTTATATGCTTTGTAGCTTGAGTAAGATTTGTTTTCTAGTTAGTTTTTAATGTTTAATTCAAGTTTGTAATACTTTTGATCAATTAATAAAAGAAGTTTGATAATTACGTTTTAGTTAATGGTAGCATTTTCTCTCTCTAAAAATCTCCAAAATCATGTTTTAAACAAATCGCAAATCTACCACTCTCATCCCTCCATGAATTTCTAGCATTTTTCTGGCAAAAATCCGTCATTTTATGTTCTGATTGAGCTAACTAAACCCGAGTGCGAATCGACATCCGACACGAATCCCTATACAAAATCTCATCTTTTTGCAGGATAATCGGATAAAAATTACAAATGTGTTGATTTTAGGGTTTCCATAACCAATGATGCGGAAAAACCCTACTTTCAGGCAACGAGGAGGTCACTTTTTGGGAAGAACCCGCAAGTTGCTTGGAGAAAAATAGAGCAAACAGACTAGCTAAGAGATTGGCCAGTCCGTGGTGGTGATGGTTGAGGTTGGAATGGAGGAGGAAATGGATGGTGAAGTGGTGGTGCACTATCCAAAGGTGCAGGCTGAGGAAACGTGGAGGAGTTTGGCGATCACGGTTGTGGTGGTGAAGTGGGCGAAGCTGGTGATGGAGTGATGTGTGCGGGTAGTAGACCGTGAGTGAGGTGGTTGCACTTGCAGGTGGAGTGGACAGATGGGGCAGTAAGTTGAAAACTTGCTGGCTGCTGTGATGGAGAAGAGGTGGAACAAGCCGGTAAAGAAGATGTGGGTGCAGTCAAGATAAGGTGGTGCAATGGTGTGCGATCTGCAGGCTGGACAACATGAATGATGGTGGAGATCTCTTGGTTGGTAAGAGAAGAATGATTATTCGGTGGACAGCAAGGGATCGAAGCACTCCACAGGTTTGGAGGAGAAGTTGCATGGGCCAAAGAAGGAGCCCGGATTGAAGAAGTGAACGTGGCTGGAATTGTAGGTATGACAGTTGGAGAGGTGGATGGAGGAGATGGTCAGTGTGGTTGTAGGTTTTCGACAACTAGCGTTGCAGGTGTCCGGTGCACCAAGAAAGGGGAGAAGATGGTCAAGATGCAGACCATGAATTGGAAGTGGTTTGCACCACAGTGTGGGTTGAGCAGGGCGACAAGGTGATGAAGGAGAGGGTGGAGGATGGCGAAAGCCTTGAAGAGACTGGCGGTTCAGTAAGAGGGCAGCGAGAGTTCAGCCGGAGGAGAACCGGTTATGGTGAGCACTGTTTCACCCCGTGGAGAAGAGGAGATGATCGACTTTTGAGAGGAAATGGTGGTGTCGTGTGTTGCAGGCCAGAGAAGATGGTAGGAAGGTGTAGTTGCAGAGTTGCAATTAGGACGACAACAGAGAAGGTGATCGAGGCGGTTTGCTTGGAGGCAAATCGGTGGAGGAGTTGAGGATGAGTACAGCGGGTTGTTCTTGCAGGTTCGGCCAGCGTGAAGGGTGAGAGTGAAGATCGATAGCTGGCCGTTTGAATGATGTACCCCGTTGAGCATGGTGGTAGTTGTTGCAGGCGCTGTTAACAACATGAAAAGGAAAACCGAACCAAGTTGCAGGTTTAGTTACTGAGGTGCTGCTGGTTCTGGTTCAAGGAGTTGCATATCTAGGGAGATGATCGGAAAGATAAGAGAGGGGAAAAGCCAAGGGTTTCTCTTTAACAATAGGTTCTTTTAGGGTTTAGAAAAATATAGTGAGAAAGAGGAAAGAGTAAAACGTGGGTAGTTTAGAGAATGAGAGTCTTTGGTTTTAAGAATTATTGCTAGGGGGTTTAGAGTGTTAGTAGGGTTAATGGTGGTTAGTTAGCTCGAGAGGAGAGATGCGAGGGGTTTATATGGGGGTAATCAGTTATGAGAGATGTGTGCACGTAAGGAGAGCTTGAGAGAGTCGTGTGGAATGAGGAGGTGGGGAGATATATGGAGTAAGAGTAACACATGTGAGGGAGAGAGAAAGGTGAGAAATAGTTGACGTGGGAATCTTGAGGGAGTGATTATAAGAGAGAAATAAGTAGAGATAGGGGAGGAAAGAGAGAAATCGTGGGATTGGAGAGGAAATGGACAAATGAGACCGTTTATCTATCTTGGGAGAGTTGTGAGCATGGGCTTGGGCTTTTAACGAACCCGTTGGTTGATGAAGGGGAACAAGTTTGTACATGAGTGATATGAATGGAAATGGGCTTTGTGATTGGGGTTTAGGAGCGGGATTGGCCAAGCAAGGCCATGGGGGTTAGGATAAGGATGGAAGTGGGTCGTTGGATTTTCTAGAGATGGGAATATAGTTCTTGCCGTAGTATTAACGAGAGATGAGTGGAGGGAATCAAGGCTTAGGACAATGAGACGATTCAGGGATGGCAGAGATTGACGAACCATCGGATCTGGAGAGATGCAACGGTCTAATGGAAGATCTAACAGTAGAAAAGCTATGAGAAATGGGATAGAGCTAGAGGAGATTAGAGGTTAGATGATGGAGATCGGAGGGTTAGGATGATCGATCTGAGGATCGGATGGTAGGATATGGTGATCTAATGGTTAGATGAATAATCGGATGGTGATATGTGGGCTGTTAGATCATGGGGAGGGGGATCGGATGGTCGATCTGAGGATCTAATGGTATGATGAGATGATCTAAGGGTTAGATGTTATGGTTTAGAGAGATGGACGAGATTTAAGAGAGAGAGAAGAGAATAAAATATATACAAAGAGAATAATTGGCGGAGGGTCTTGAACCCTGGTCTTCAATCGGCTTTACCAATAGCGTAAGCTGTCATTTTATGTCATTTGGTGCGGCTTTGAATTACTTTGGTCCGTCTCTTGGTCTTCAACTTTGCATATCTCTTGGTTCTTTGGGCTGGCTCTGTGATTCTCTGGCTTAATATGTACTTGGCTTCTATCTTCTTGTCCTAGCCTGGTGGCTCTTTAAGTTTTGATAGTGGGCTTTTGTGGTTGATCGTGGGCTCACAAGTCTCGAAAATCGTCCAATCGGGTTTTTCACGAGAGAAAAGCATGTAATTAGACTTGATCAAAATTGCTTCATTTATTGACTTCCAAATATGTGTTTAATATATGCAAATATACCATTTCGTCAAGGAGAGTGTATTCTACGCAATGGAAGAGACTCTTATGTAGAAAAATAGATAACTGAAGAAGTTTTACATAGGAGAGTGCGATAATGCTAAAAGGATAATGACTTAAAATAAACACTTTTAAACAAATATCAGAGGCTTAGGCTTGGATCACTAATGAGCTAGACCTAACTTGGGCCAATGGACTGCTCTTGCCATTATAGAGATTTGGATTGGATTTATTAGTCTAGAAAATAAAAAGAGTTGGTCATGTGGTTTCCAAAGTTAAAAGTCTACTTACAAAAGAGATGAATTGAACCTGCACCCTGGCGGAGCGAACAGACGGTTGACACAGATCAAATGGAGATTGATAACTTCAACCTCATCAACGGAGTTGACGACAACCTGATGTAAATCCAATGTCGAGAGATTTATTTTTTCTCATTGATTTTATTTTTTTTCAGTGATGCGGCGTCAACCAAAGTCATTGTTCAATACCAACATCGAGGAAACTCGTCTTGCTCGACAATCAACCGTGTAGGATCGATTAATGGCCGTGCCTTTTCAATGGGATGCTAGGTTTTCTCTTCAATATTATCTTCCTTACGAATGTTTCGAGTGTGAGACAAAAGGAATCCATTGTCTAAGGGAACCCACCGAAGGTTTTGGATGTGCAGATTCTAAAACACAAAACAAAGATTAAGATTAGATTCCTGGCAACGTGTAACCGGTGACGTCTGTGAGGGTGAAAACTCTAACCCTAAGAGGAGCTGAAAAGGGAAAAGATGAAATTAGGGATCCTATAAGACCTATACAATCAGGCTCGGGGTTGTATAATGTTATATATAAATAGGCTATATGTATATGATCGGGCTCAGGTTGGGTCGGGTTGCCTAAAGCCCTAGCCCGAGCCCAACCCGATTTGATCGGGTTTTCACAATTCAGGCCCGAGTATTGAAGGGGCCAACCCAACCCGAGCCCAACATCGGGTTGAGCTCGCCCAAGTTGCAGCCCTAATGAGGGCAGACTACTCATATCTCTAATTGTAGTATATATTTTTGAGTATTTAGTCAAAAAGTACAACTCGAGGTACACTTTTGGCATGACAACACGCTGATGATGAACCATACTATGAGCCTCATGTCACACTTTGAGACCATTGACCATATGGATGTTTGTCTTATCCCTAGGTAGACCTACATGCCAAAATTCACCTTGATAAGTAATTTCAAGCTATAGGATTAGAGCATTTTTCATGGTTTATTTTTAACTGTCGTGTCAAGGAATTTTTAAATAAATAAAAGGGTAATTTAGTAATACCCCATGTTATTAATTTTTGGGTAATTTAATAAAACCCCCTCTGTCTTTTAAAAGTAATTTGTTTTACCCCTCCGACTTTGAAGTTAAGGCAAAACCCCCTTTGACCCATTCCACCGTGACTTTGACTCACACAACCATTACAATTTGTATGAAAAGACTATTTTGCCCATCTTTCTTTCTCTCTTTTTCTCTCCATGTATGCTACGACTCTCTCACGTTGACGACATACTACAATAGCCATGTGGCACACTCTTTAGAGACCACTAACCATACGGTCCATCCCTATTTGGACTAGCATAGCAAGATTCAGCCTGATTAGGGACATATAACCATTGGATTAAAATCTTTTTTGTGGTTTATTTTTAACCGTGGGATTTTGAGCATTATTTGGGGTAAGCGGATCCAAAGCATACAAATCACTAATCATGCTTTCTTTTTGGTATGTAGGTCCACCTAGGGATGAGTCAAACATCCATACGATCAATAGTGCCTAACAATGTGCCACGTGGCTCATACTATGGTCCATCATCAATGTTGTGACGATGAAGGATGTCCATAGTCAAAGATCTACTCCTCTCCCTCTATTAGCGTCACTAGAAGGTCTAGAATACATGAACCCATCGGTCAACTAGGTATTCTCCAACTGGGTATGCAATATCTAGATAGGCCTCCACTACTTTTTTCACGGCCTGAGAAAGTGCTTTTGAGGGTACTAATAGTTGCTGCTTTTGAACCAAATCAAATCAATTGTTCCTTCAACCTTTGATCGAGCTCCAATCTTTCTATGTCCCATTCACACTTTCACATTTCTGATTGTCCTCCCATTCCAAGTAGTTTTTATCATAGATCCGAGATTGTTGTTGTTTGGAATTGAAAAAATCAAGTGATGGTAGATGATTTTGCCGGAACAAGAAGAGGGTCATCAATCGATTGCAACTAAACAGTATATGAATCAAAATTGGGAGGAACATTAAACTCAAACAAGATGGATTGAAGCCTAGCTAGTAGCAAGATCAGAAGGATTATAATGAACAGTCACTGATGCAAGATGAGTAAGCCCATCTTCCTATGCACTCCCATCACCACCTCAAGCTCCTTGATGTTCCCTTTTCATGTTTACAGAAGCCGTAATAAATAGGGGTGGATGTATTAGCAATTATAGAGGCACAAAAAATCGATCTGAACGTTGTGGTCTCCTCTGAATGGACCTTGGGCAATGACACTTAACACGAATCAGGTTGAACGTAATAGAACGAGTGACTCAACCCTTCGTCGAGCGGCTCCGATATCACAATGGCTATATCATGTTATTGGCCATCTCTTGAGAAGCAGCTGCGAAGTTTGACCCAACACATGGAGGTGGAGCTGCCAGTGGTGTGGTGGGGGGCGGTGGTGATGGCAACAGCTGTTAGTGGTGGTGGTGGTGGTTTTATAGAGAGAGAGAAAAAGAGAGGGATATAGAAAAGGGCAAAATAGTCTTTTTAAATAAATTGTGACCAACACCTTTAGCCACATCGGCTTGCAGTGTTAATCAAAGACGGTGGAATAGGTCAAAGGGGTGTAAAACAAATTATTTTTAAAAGATAGGGGTTTTTACTAAATTACGCTTTTTTTTTGTACAACCCCCCTGAACTTTTGATATGAGGCATAACCCCCTCTTGACCAGATCTGACCGTCGTTGACCATTGCATCTGTATAGAAAGACAATCTTGCCCTTTGTTTTCTTCCTCCTAACTTCCTTTGGTTTTCTTCTTTGACGGCAAAAATTACTCCACTGATTTAATCCACCTCCAAACCATTAAATAAATTAAATTACTCATTATCACGTATCCCAAATCTTCATAAACTCTTCTCATAAGTTTCCTATTCTTCGAAGCCTTGATTTCTGGTTTTGGTAGTTTATTCGTTGCAGCATCACTTGAATGGGCAGATCAAGTCAGCACCAACGATGACATGGTGGTGCGGATTTTGATGAAAACCTAGAACTGATCAGAAGGTTTCCCGGTCGGAGTCATCGATGATGCAAAAGAAGTTGTAAAAGCTCAGCCAGAAAATAAACCAGTCTTCAAATGAAGAAACCTCTCCCTCTATTTGATTTTGCATTACTCCAAACCCAAGACTTGATCTGTTTTCGAGTTTAGATTGGGCCTTCTATTAGAAGAAGATTTTATTCTTTGGGATTATCTTCAAATGGTCAATTTTCGTAGTTCGATTTCGAGCTTCAAGTCCTTTGATCACCCGACAAACATGGAGAGCCCTTTGACTTCAACCGGTCCATCTTCTAATTCAAAGCCACATGAATAGTAAAACCCAATTCTCTGAACCCCCTGAAGATTCCTCATTGCAATCAGTCTTCGACTACTAAGTTGATGTGTTAAACTTGATTGCTGTTATTGGTGCTTTTAGGTTTTTGTCTTTTACCTTGATTGCTGTTATCGATGTTATTTGTGCTTCTGCTTGAGAAGATAAAAGGCCGGCTTAAAAGATTAAAAAGGAGATAAAGGGCAAAATGGTCCTTTTATGTCCACTGTAATGGTCAAGTGGCTTCTTGCGTGAGTCAACTACGGTTGGATCTGGTCAAAGGGGGTTTCATCTCAGTTCAATAGTCAGGGGGTGTTCACAAAAAAAAAAAATAGTCAGGGGGGTAGTACGAATTTTTTTTATAACAGGTGTGTATTACTAAATTACCCTAAATAAAATGACGCGTGGGCGGGCGTAGATTTAACGCCATTGCTTATTTATTTATTTATTTATAAATTCATTCAATTTCGGTCGAGCTTAAACCCATTTTTAGACTCTGCTTCCCGCCCTTGAACCCATTTCTAGAGTCTGGACTCTGGAGCTTAAACCCAAAGAATGTCAATCTCAGTAAAACCCTCTCTCCAACCCTTTCCTTCTCCTCCTCCTCCTCTATGAATTCCCTCACCCACATCCGCCATGTTGGCCCTCGGATCCATAACGTCAAAGATTCAGATCCAATGGACCAAAGCGATTTCTCCCGAATGGCCGAATCCATATACGATTTCGTCGAATCAAAGACTAAGCTCCCCGTTGGACCGATCCAACGCTCCCCGGTTGTCTCCAATATGCAATTAGGGTTTCTGGTGGCGGCGTTGTTGGTGTCGGCTCCGTTCCCGGTGAAGAGGATTCTTGCCGGGGATACATTGCTTCAAGATTCCAAGTTGTGGTTCGCGTTCGCTGTGTTTGTGTATTTCTTCAGTGTTTCTGGTGCGATGGACAATATAATTAGGAAGATGCCGATGTTTTTGGTGGATCGGAACTGCCCATCAAAGATCTTGTTCCTTTATCAGGGGTCGGGGATGCAGCTTGGAGCAGAGGGTTTTGCGATGGGGTTCCCGTACACGATTGTGGGTTGTTGTTGGCATTTATCACACATTTACTTGTTCTGGTGAGGAATTCGACGGTGCAGAGGGGGTATATAGTTTTCGCTCTGCTGGTCTGGTTTTGGGCCGTGAAGAAGGTAGTTTATTTGGATAATTGGAAGACGGGGTACAATATTCATGGATTTTGGCCTTCAAGTTGAAAATGAGGCTGGGTAGGATTGCTGCACTGCGATCATTTTTAAGGTAAGGATTTTTCTGATCTTGCAATGTATAACTTTGCTGGAATGAACTCTGTCATAGAAGAACTTTAGTTTGCTTTTCGTATGAGGTAGATTTATTGTTGGTAATTTTAATTATCAAACTACCTTTCTTTGTCTACGCAGTTTATTTTGGAAAGCGAAAAAGGTACCGAATCGGATCTTCTATTTATTTATTGTTCAAGCATATCTAGAACAACATTTATGGATTTTTGGATTTTAGCCTTGTGTGACTATAACTATGGGATGAATAAATTGCCTTCACATGCCATGTTTATTTTCTTAAGATCACTATGAATAATCAGAAAACAAGAACATCAGCTGATAACAACTATGGGCTAACTCTTAAATAGATAGTCGACATCATGCAGTAGCATAAGAAAGAGATGGCTGAGTTTGTTACCACATGTATGTAGAAGACCACCGATAAGATGACTCTTATGCCACTGGAGGTTCGAGTGATTCCCCTATTGTCGATAGCATCCAGAATGCAGCGGCTCTCAAGAAGTTCACAATACTCAATTATCATCCTCTAACGGAACCAACGACCTGATAGAGCATGAACACCACTTTTGGAAGGTTATGTCTCTTTGGGAGTACGATGATTTGCTCATGTGCAATTTGTTCCCCTCCAGCCTCTAGGTAAAGGCATTTATTTGGTTCACCAACTTCCTCTGAGGTCGATCAACATTTTCTCGGACTTCGACAAGCTTTTTATAGAGCATTATTCCTGTAACTAGAAGCAAAAGAAAGACGTCAATGCTTTCTTCAACTTAAGGAAAGCAGAGGGAGAATTTATCCATGATTTTCTCAAGAGAATTAAAGTAGAGATGTTGCAAATTGAGAATTGTGATGATAGATCAACAGTCACTGCTTTCATGAAAGCTCTTTCGCCAAGCTCCAAATTATGAGTCACTGACAAGTCTAGACTTGAGAATATTTTGTCTTATCGCCCCAGCAGAGAAATACACCAAACTGGAATATGACATCATAGATTCGTAAGCAATGGCATTAAAGCCTCAACAAATCTTGTAATGCAATGGGAAACCACCGCTGGATAAGTCTAAATAGAGAGACTTTATGAGGAAGCAACAAAGGTCTGATATGGATGCAGAACGACCTCCCAAGAGGCAGAGGGACCTTACCCTTTTGGGTACTAGTTTAGAGCGAGTCCTTGACTATAAAAGGGGAACCATACTTCTGACGCTCATTCCCTATGCTGCCCGAGACTGAGTAATTTCGTGATAAGAGCAAATTATGTGCTTACCACAATGACCCCAACCATCTCACTTCCGACTGCAGGAGCTTGAAGTTCATGTACAAGATCTCGTGGAGAATGTACATCTCCGACGGTTTGTTGTAGACGAGAGGAATCCGGCTCCTACAAAGAATCACAGGTCGGCTCAACTAGTTGAGACTCTGGCGTAGAACGAAGGGAGGCCACCATGGCTTACATTAACACCGTCATACACTGTAGACCCCTAGAGATATCAAAGAACGAGAAGTGTCAACTTTGAAGTAAGATTTAGAAGGTGGGAGTGGGATACCTGCAAAGACTTTATTAGGTGTCCCCTCGGCCTACGAAGATGCTTTTTTTGCATTTTGACGAGGAAGCTTCCGACACCATCTCATTCTCCGAAAAAGATTTGGAAGGTGTCCAAATCCGCCATGAAGATGCCCTGGTTATTGCACTCAAGAGTTGAAACCTGGACGTCTAGCTTATCCTGATTGACTTAAGGAGTTTGGTAGATATTATTCTCTTCTATTTGGTTCTACAGAAAATGGGACTCGGAGAAGATACCCTCGTTTGTATACAATCACCGCTGATTGACTTCAACTGTAAGCCAACACCAATTTTAGGTGAGATCAACTTTGAAGAAAAAACAAATGATCCTGAGCTCAGTCCCAGTGACAAGGACAGAGAGGAGGTTAATACCTCATGTCTAGTAGTCATTAGTTGCGCCTTTGCCCAGATGAAAGACAACGATGACTGGCGTAGAAATTTCGTTTTCCTCACTTATGCCGTGTGGTGAGAAAAGTTGTAATATCATCATTGATAGTGGCAGGTGCGCCAACGTTGTCTCGTCGAGTAGTGTTTCCCGATTGATATTGAATCCCATAACCCATCCTCAGCCATATTGAGTAGAATGGGTAGACGCGTTATCCATTCCTGTATCTCTGATTTGTTAGATTCCCATTCGGTTTTCTTCCTATAAGGACACCTTGTGGTGTGTTGTTGTACCTATAGATATAGGTCATATCATTATGCATAAGCCTCGGTTATAGGACCGAGATGTGACATTGTTCAAAAGATCGACCACGTGTTCTTTTATTTACGAAGCTAAGAGGATTGGGCTGAACCCTTTACCACACGAGAACACCACATAGAGGAAAATACGTAGAAGGGTGAGACTAGCAAAGGATCACAATCCAAATCTATCCACATCATCAGTGCGAAAGAATTTGGGAAAGAGACCAAGGATGAGTCCATTTATGCCGTCCTAGCCAAAGATTCCTCGCTTGAATTGGCTGTTAAGATACCACCAGATTTGGCTCTAGTGTATAGGGAATTTGAGGCTGTTTTTCCTGATAATTTACTAGCTGAGGTTTTTCTAATGAGGAACATTGAACGCTGTATCGATTTAGTCCGTGGAGCAACTCTATCCAACCTCCGTACTACCAAATGAATCCCATAGAGCATGTTGAGTTGAAGAAGTAAGTTGATGAGCTTCTTAAAAAGGGGTTAGTTCGAGAGACCATGTGCCTTGGTGTCGTGCCTACGCTTCTCACTCCCAAGAAAGACGAATGTTGGAGGATGTGCATCGATACTCGAGCCATAAACAAAATCAAGGCAAAATACCGTTTTCCTCTACTAATGCTTGACGAAATGTTAGACATCACGGCCGGTGCCACGATCTTCTTATAGATTTATCTTTAGAGTGGCTACCATCAAATTCGCATCCGTTCGGGATATGTGGAAAATCGCTTTCAAGACAATGGATGGTTTATATGAGTGGATAGTCCTACCTTTTTGATTGATCAATGGCCCAAGTACTTTTATTTGGGTTATGACACATGTATTGAGGCCTTTCATGAGCAAGTTCCTGGTTGTGTACATTGATGATAGTTTGATTTACAGTACCTCCAAGGAAGAGTTCTGTAGATGAGGAAGATTTCTGTAATGAAGGGCGAGGACGAGGCTGAGACTTTGGTAGAGATTGTTGGGGTGGTCACCAACTCTTGTTGAATAAGGGCCTCTCTATCATCCCAATGACCATATCACGAAGACAGTTAAGCTTGATGCTCCTAGCTTTGATGGTCGCTTGGACCCAAAAGTTATCCTCGACTAGTTGTCAGATATGGACCACTATTTTGAGTGGCAGTGGTGTTCGTAGAGTTTGGTTTGCCAAGATGAAACTGGTAAGAAAAGCCATACTTTATTGAACCAACATCGAGTTTAGGATTGAGAGAAGGATTCCACTGCTCAGTAACTGAAATGAAGGAAATCCTCAAGGAGAAGTATCTGTCTCTGAGCTATCACGAAAGACTTTTAGATCAACGACTTCTTTTTGTCTGTCACTGACTACATCACAAAATTCGACGAATACATGATGCGATGTAACATCACAGAAGACCCTTTCATGATCCTACAAAGGTTTTGTATGGGTTTCTGATTTGAACTTCAGAAATAGCTCATTCCTCATGTTTTCCACATTTTGGAGGACGCCTATTAGGTGGTTTAGGGTTTGGAGCGGTATTTGAAACCACAATGAAGACGAGGCCGAGGTTGAGGTTGAGATTTAGGTATAGATCTTGGGGGTGGTCACCAACCTCCTACTAAATATCAGGGCCAAATGACCTTGATGACCACATCTTGAAGACGGCTTAGATTGGTCGCTTGGACCCAAACGTTTTCCTCGACTGGATGTCAGATATGGACCACTATTTTGAGTGGTACAAAATGCCTGAAGGTTGTACAGTTCGATTTGCCAAGATTAAACATGTAGGACAAACCAAACTTTATTAAACCCATATTGAGCGTAAGAATTTGAGAAGTGGAGAAGAGCCAATTGCTCAGTAGACTGAAATGAAAGAAATTTCATGGAGAAGTATCTGTCTTTGAGCTATCACGAGAGACTTTTAGATCAATGACAATCCTTTAGGTAGAGATTTATGTCTGTATCCGACTACATCGCAAAATTCGATGAATACATGATGTGATGTAACATTAGGGAAGACCCTCTGATGACCTTATCCATGTTTCGTATGGGCCTCCGTTCTGAGATTCGGAGAGGGCTCATTCCCCTTGATATCCACACTTTGGAGCATGCCCTATGATATCCACACTTTGGATTTTGTGTTCCAATGGGATCATATATGTACTAGAGACAACAACTAGGGTTTTTGATTTCCTACTTTTGATGGTTTTGTTAGCTTGCCTTTAGTTGGCTTCCTCAACTGCTTTGGCTCTCTCTGTATCCCTTTTTGCTTGCAATATAATTTTGAACTTATCAAAAAAAAATCCACAACCTCTCAAGCCCCCCAGATCACTACAATCTGGAGGCTAGGATATCATGGCACTTCATGATCCTCGGCTGAAAACCTAGTCTAAGAATATTGGTACTCAGGTTGTCATGGATCACGATCCACAACCTCTCAAGCACCCCAAACCTCCACAATCTGGAGGCCTAGATGTTAAGGGACTTCTTGATCCCTAGCTTAAAAATTGGTTCAAACAGTGGTACCCCCAAATATGGAATTTCCTCATCCTCATTCCATCCCTAACCCACACATGGCCCTCAACAACTCAGCTACATACGCTGTATCTCGATCTCCTAGCAGCAGACATACATACCTTGTTCTCATCTACATGACATGTATCTTGGCTGGCCAAATCTTATCTCAGCTACATACTCCATATCTCGGCCGCCTAGTAGCCGACCTACATGCCTTGTTTTCATCCAAACAACAGGTATCTTGGCAAGCCAAATCATATCCTAGGTACATACACCTTATCTTGTCCTCCTGGCAAACCGCCTACATGGCTTGTTCTCGTCCACATAACTGGTATCTTGGCAGGCCAAATCATATCTTGGCCACATACGCCATATCTCACCCCCTTGCAACTGACTTACAAGCCTTATTTATCTATCGAAGACGTGGGTATGGTTATCTCCAATAGCTCGATAGCGTATGCCGCTACCTCGGCCCTTAGTCAGTTGACCAAGTTGCCTTATCTATCTATCGAAGCCGTGGGCATGGTTATTTCCTATCGCTTGGTAGCCTACGCCGCTACCTCGCCCCCTTGTCAGCCGACAGAGTAGTCTTATCTATCTCTCAAAAATTAGGATATGGCTCTACAGTAGCTCAATAGAATTTCTATTTACCATCGCCATTATATTGTTGAACTTTGACACGAAGTCTTGACTTGCCTAAAAGTTTGGTTGAGAATAAACATGCTATGGACTATCCAAATCCGATATATGGCAGATAACTCGCCGTAACAGATACACAATACAAATTCGAAATACAAGTGTTTTCTTATTATCATAACATTAGGGGCGTCAATCCCATTCCAAACGCTTACAGAATGCTTGGGGCGCCAATCCCATTACAATCGCTTATAGAACACTGGGGCCGTCAATCCCATTACGAACTCTTATAGACCATTTGATATTTTTCGGACTGTAGATAAGAACACAATTTTGAGGATGCTTACAGATTAGTAGTTATCATGAGCGTTCGATTCCATTTCCGGCTCTGACCTTACCTCTTGGTCCGCTTCGATAACGTTATGCGACAACTTCGTCAACACGCGGCATCTTTAGTAGCAGCTCTGTCGGCATACAACTCTCGGCTAGTCAACTCAACCCCTCTCGGCCGTCTGCTTACCTGATCCTACATCATCAACGAACCTCATCCTCCTGCATTTCAACCTTGCATCTCTTGCGCCTTGTTCATCTCCTTCTCTGGTGTGGCAGCAACTTGATTATTCTTCGTTCCAACGATCCACTTGGGACGTGATCTAGCAAACCATGCGACTTCGACAAGATTGGTTTCGCATGCAACTATCATCCCCATATAGATCCAAATTTCAACTAACTCCACCAGCCGGCATCATCATCTCACGGTGATCTATCAGGCAGCTGATTCCATCAGCTGGCAGTTCACTTCTAGGCCAACTACCAAGCAACAAACTCCACCTTGGTAATTCACATCAATGTCCACCTTCAACTAGCTAATCATCATCCAGTAGCTCACCATCTTGACTAGTTGGCAGGTCAACACGCGGCCAACCACTTCACCAACCGGCCAACCATTACAATGCCAAACTGGTGGATGCACAACACCAACCACACCTTTCATCCTGCCATGCATTCATGCCAGCCAACACCCACACCTCATGGCAAGTTTCAACTAACAAACTCCAACTTGCCATCTGTCGCAAGTACCAAAGTGATGCATGATACGCTAACCGATGCAGCTCCAATTCGTCCGCCAACAACTGTGGTTCGAAGTACACAGTATTGTTTCGATATTGTTCATAGACGATACTGAAATGTATCAGATGTTAGTGCAAGTTTTCATATAGGATGAACTATCATTCGGTTTCAGATGAAACCAACTGAAACGTATGTAGTTTCGTCCAAAAGTGAAATAGAAACGAAACGGATGAAACGTTTTGGTCTCGGCTTAAACGTTAAACCATGGCAGGAACATCTGACCGACAGACCCAGTTCGTGTTTGCGCCTTTACCATGATGTTCGACAGATCTAGCTACCAGCTCAACATGAGTTGCCTCCATGATTTTAATGCTTCTAGATTTGCATCCACGATACTTCGTATCTGATACTCTTGCATGCAATGTCCGTGAGGTATCTCAGCATGCTCACGTTCAAAATAGTGCAACTTCACAATCATCTAGCTGTCAGCTCACTAGTCGGTAGCATCATCTCACGACGACACGCCAGCCAGAAGCTCCATCAACAATGCCACCGCATGGTCAGCAGAACACCAATAGGTAGCCCTTCAATATACCATCAATCGGAGGCTTCAAGTATAAGCCGACATACCGTCAGTCGGCAAGTCCATTGCACATCTGATTATCAGCCAGCTACCTCCATCAGTTGACTTGACCACCTTTCGGCCAGCAAGTCATCAGCCGGTTTGCACAACATTTCAACTAGATCATCAGCATCTCTAGCTAGCAGAACATTTCAAGGCCAATTTCAGCCAACAAGTTCCACCAGTGGCTACTCACTTCAAGGACAATTTTAACTTGCAAAATGTACCAGTTGGCAACCCACCTTAAGGCCAACTTTCAGCCAACATTCCAACATCTCAATTCAGATAACACCCTAACAGATCAACCAACTGGCACGATATCTTCTTGGCCAGATCATTACTCACAAGCCAACTTCTCTGACAAGTAAAGCTCCTGAGTAGCGAACAAAGCTCTCGGACAGGTTAGTTAACCTCTCACCAGCCTGACAAATATCACAAATCTCAGATTGGGGCTTCATTTACAATCACTCTCCAACACTAGCGAGATTGGGGCTTAACGTGCAATCACCTCCAAGCATCAAAAAGACCCTACAAGGGCGCAAGACCTTATGCAGGAGGCTAAAAGCATAAGTCCTCACAAAAGGGCAGCGTGTCCGTGAGCAAACGACTAATGGCCTTAGTACTAAGAGCCTTGTTTCCGCACAGGGCATAAGTCCTCTAAATGGGCCGGGGCACCTGCGAGCTCACGGGTGACCTTGACAACTAAGTCGTCACAGCAGGCCAGCGTATCCGCGAGCTAGCGACAGTAATAGCCTTAGTTCAAAGAGCCTTATTTCAGCACAAAGCATGAGCCCTATCATTGGGCCAAGGAACCCCTACGACTGAAGGAGTGACCTTGACAACTAAGTCCCTTTAGTGGGCTAGCGTGTCCGCTTTTGCTCTTGGCCGAATGTCCTTAGCTCCAAGGACCTTGGCATGACCTTATTCAAAAGTCAAGAGACCTTCCATAGGAGGCGAAAGACCTCTTTCGCAAGGTACAAGGCCCTATCATCATCGTCATCATATCATTATCATCATCATCATCATCATCATCATCATCATCATAGCCTCATCATCATCATCATCATTCATCATCATATCATCATCATCATTCATCATCATCATCATCAACATCATCATCATAATCATAATCATCATCACCAGAAAACCCATGCTTAGATCGACATGGTCCCAAGAGCTCAGACAAACATGCCCAAAAGATCCCGATTAACGTGTTTTCGAGGGCCAACTTGCATGTTTTCTAATAATCCGCGAGGTGACAGTCGAAGAGTTGACAACTCAACTTCTGGAGGTGCCAACAACAAGCTTCCCGACAGTAAGCCTCATAACAACAAGCTTCCTAAGGTAGTAGTTGGGTGCGTACCTCGAGACGTTGCCATGTTTCATTATCAACCCCTAAATCCTTAGTTGGACTATGGTTACACCACAACTGCGATACATTGAATCATTTTTTAATTACTATAGAGTACGTGTTTCGAATGTGGACGATCTCCCACCATTGAGCTACACCTCCGAGAGAGGGCTATGTTTGTACCACAATTTACATAAATTACATAGCTCCCGAGGACCGACGTAAGATAGGATGACAGGAGAGGAATGTATTTCTCCTATAAATTGACCATTTCCACAATTGGAAATGGGGGCTGAGAAGATTGTGGCGTAGAAGAAAACATTGTAACCGGAGGAAGAATAATGGATTGCCTCCGTCGTTAAGGCCGAGGATGTAGTCGACCGGTATTCTACCCGGCGATGAAGCTCGTAAAAAAACTGGTGTCTTTTGTCTATTCTCTCGTTTCGGATTCTCGAATACCGGATCTATCTTCTCTTTATGAAGTGGGTGTGAACCTTGAGGATCATCGATGGCTACATCTCAAATCTCAGATTTTGTACTCACAACAACCACAGACAACCTTTGGAGCCCCCTAGAGCTCCACAATTTTGAGGCTAGGTGATGCAGGACATTTAACCAATACTCTCCAAAAGCCGCGACTGTTGGTAGCGTGAGATTAAATTCCTTTATCTCATAGCCCATGATCTAGGCCCTTGGTTGAACCCTCCTTCGTGGGTCCTATTTCACATGGGCCATCCCACCCCGAGTGTGCCCCATATACGCAGGCTGCCCCACTCGAGCCCAGTGTGAAAATGCCTCTGCATTAATCACCCCCGGTGAGGAGTCTCGAACACGAGACCTCCCGCTCTAATACCACTTTGATGCAAGACATTTAACCAATACTCCCAAAAAGCCGCAATTGGTGGTAGCATGAGATTAAATTCCTTTATCTCATAGCCAATGATCCAGGCCCTCGGTTGAACCCTCCTTCGTGGGTCTCATTTCACACGGGCCATCCCACCCCGAGTGTGCCCCATATACGTAGGCTGCCCCACTTGAGCCTAGTGTGAAAATACCTCTGCATTACCAGGATGTCAATGGACTTACTGATCCTCGGCTCAAAACTCTGTTCTAGAATACTAGTACTCAGGTTGTCATTGATCAAAATCCACAACCTCTTTATCTCGCCAGAGCTCTCTACAATCTAGAGCCTAGGATGTCAAAGGACTTCCTGATCCTCGACCTCCTGGCAGCCGACCTACAGGCCTTGTTTGCATCCACATAATGGGTATATCGGCAGGCCAAATCATATTTTGGCTACATACGCCTTATCTTGGCCTCCTAGTAGCTGAACTACATGCCTTGTTTCATCCTGATAACGAGTATCTCGGAAGACCAAATCATATCTCGTTCACATACGCCATATTTTGGCCCCCTAGTAGCTGACTTACAGGCCTTATTATTATCAATTATGCATCTATCTCAAGAGTACCAAGTATAGCTCGACAGTTTATGTTGCTACCTCGGCCCCTAGTTAGCCAACCAAGTGGCCTTATATATCAAAAATGTGGCCATGGTTATCTGAAATAGCTTGGTAGCGTACGCTGCTACCTCGGCCTCTAGTCAACTGACCAAATGGCCTTATCTATCTATTGAAGACGTGGGCATAGTTATCTCCTATAGCTCGGTCCCCTACACCGCTACCTCATCCACTAGTTAGCCGACCAACATGCCTTATCTATCTATGTAAGACATGGGGATGTTTATCTCCAACAGTTCGGTAGCCTACGCCACTACCTCCGCCCCTATTCAAATCGACTGAATGACCTTTATTTATCTATCAAAAATCAGGATATGGTTCTCCAATAGCTCAGCAGAATATCTCTTGACAATCGGTGATGTACTCTTGGAATTTTACACGAAGTCATGACTTTCAAAAAGGTTCGTTTGAGAATACACATGCTACAGAATATCCAAATTCAATATATTGCAGCTAACACGCCTTAACAGTTGCACAACAAAATTTCAAATACAAGTGATTTCTTATTATCATAACACCGGGGCGTCAATTCCATTACAAATGCTTGCAGAACACTGAGGGCGTCGATCCCTTTACAAGCGCTACATGGAATAGTAGGCGTGTCAATCCCATTACCGACGCTACCGAGTCTAAAAACATATAACGAAGAGGGAGTGAGATGGATATCAAAAATCATCTAGGATATGGCTCTACAGTAGACCCGCATCTTAGTCCAAATCCTTGCACCTCGTAAGATGCATGAATCCTGTTGCCAATCTAGGAGGCACAAATAGAAATGGAATTTTCCATGGGAAGAGAACAAAAAATGTATGCTCCTCAACACAGGATATAGAAACCTGGTACCAAGATGCAAGTAAGCACATTCCAGGTCTTTGACATAAGTCCTTCTTGCCCTAACCCACACACGGGCCTCATCAACTCAGCTACATACGCCATATTGTGGTCTCCTTGCTGCTGACCTACATGCCTTGTTTCTCATACACATAATGGGTATCTTGGTAGACCAAATCACATCTCGGCTACATACACGATATTTCGGTTTTCATCCACATTACAGGTATCTCGCGAAGCCAAATCATATCTAGGCTACATACGCCATATCACGGCCTCCTAGCAGCGGACTTACATGCCTTGTTCTCTTCCTATGTCTCTGACATAAGTTCTGCCCTGTACATCCTTGCTAGCAAGATTACAATTATGCATGAGTAGGAAGTAAAATAAGGGAAGGATGGACTCAAGTTGACCTGCGCTACAAACTCAACCCCTCTACGTGTGGTGCTAGTTCAAAAATGGAGGGCATAGTAGAACCTCGAAAAGGTGAACACCCTAAACTGACTTCATCTTCGGTCGTGCCCCCTTTATTACTGAATAGTATGTCCCTCAAAGAATAAAATAGTTCCCAACTCGTCGTGCAAGGTTATTCGGCCACAATAGTAAGACCTATCGTCCTGCAAGGATCTTCGTGCTCCACCTCTACAATGTTTCTCTCACGATCACAAACAACCACTCGAGTCCCTTGAGCTCTACAATCTTAAGGCGAGGATGTCATGGTATTTCTGATCGTCGTCGCAAAACTCTGTCCAAGAATACTAGTACTCAGGTTATCATGGACCAAAATCCGCAACCTCTCCAGCCCCCCAAAGCTCTACAATCTACAGGGCAAGATGTCGAGGATTTCTTAATCCCTAGCTCAAAACCTAGTCCAAGAATACTGGTACTATGGTTGTCATGGATCGAAAATCAACAACCTCTCGAGCCCCCCAAAGCTCCACAAGCTGGAGGCCAAGATGTCAAGGGACTCTGTCTAGCTTAAAACCCAGTTCAAACATTAGAACCCCCAGATGTCATGGAATTTTGTCATCCTCGTTGCATCCCTGACACAAACATGGATGTCAACAACTCAGCTACTTACGCCATAATTCAATCTCCTAACAAATGTCCTGCAAGGCTTTGTTCTCATCCACATAATGGGTATCTAGGTAGGTCAAATCGTTTCTCGCCTACATACACAATACCGTGGCCTCATTGTAACTGACATACATGCCTCGTTTTCATTCACATAACGGATATCTTGGCAGGCCAAATCATATCTCGGCTACATACGCTATATCTTGGCCTCCTAGCAGTAGACCTACGGTCCTTGTTCTCGTCCACATAACGGGTTTCTCAGCAGGAGAAATCATATATTGGCGTGAGTTATATCTCTGCCCCCTCTGTAGCTTTCCTATCGGCCTTGCCCCTATCTATTTCGCGACTCTCACGACAGGTCCAACTATATATTGGGGGCGTACACTGCTACCTTGGTCCTAGTCAGCCGACCAATCGGCCTTATCTGTCTATCGAAGATTTGGGCATGGTTGTCTCCAATAGCTTGGATGAGTATGTTGCTGTCTCGGTCCCTAGTCAACCGAACAAGTGGCCTCATGTATGAATCGAAGATGTGGGCATGGTTATCTGTAATAGCTCGGTAGCCTACGTCACTACCACGACACCTATATTTGTACGTTGAGAATACACATGCTACGGACTATCCAAAATTGATATATGGCAAATAACATGCCATATGACTTACATAATAGAAATCCGAAATACAAGTGTTCCATTATTATTATAACACTAGGGGGATCAATAGGATTACAAATGCTTATGGAGCAATAGAGCGGTTAATCCCATTACAGACGGTGAAGGCCAGGATGTCAAGGGACTTCCTGATTCTCGGCACAAAACCCAGTCCAAGAATATTGGTATACTCAGGTTGTCACGGATCAAAATCCACAACCTCTCGACCCACCCCCACCCCCCAAGTTCCACAATATTCAGGCTAGGGATTTCAATGGACTTCCTATCCATGGCTCAAAACCCAATTCAAGAATATTGGTACTCAAGTTGGCATAGATCAAATCCACACCACTCGGCCCCCCTAAGAGCTCCACAATTTGGAGGCTAGGATGTCAAGTGGACTCGTGATCCTTGGCTCAAAACTCAGTCGAAGAATATTGTTACTCATGTTGTCATGGATCTTATGGCGTATGTTACCTTTTGGGATTTGCAGGGGTCCATGGATTGATAGAAATCACAGGGCATTTGACGGATGGAGAAGATAATTGTTACTCATGGGTTTGATGTTTTTTTGGTCCGAGGTGCACATGGAATGCCCGGGGTTATTTTTCGAGGATTTTTTGTTACAATGGGATCGTATATGTACAAGAGACAACAACCAGGGTTTTTTATTTCCTGCTTTTGATGGTTTTGTTGGCTTGTCTTTAGTTGCTTTCCTCGACCGCTTTGGCTCTCTCTGTATCCCTTTTTGCTCGCAATATAATTTTGAACTTATCAAAAAAAAAGTCCACAACCTCTCAAGCCCCTTAGAGCACTACAATCTGGAGGCTAGGATGTCATGGCACTTCATGATCCTCGGCTGAAAACCTAGTCTAAGAATATTGGTACTAAGGTTGTCATGGATCACGATCCACAACCTCTCAAGCCCCCCAAGTGTCCACAGTCTGGAGGCCTAGATGTCAAGGGACTTCCTGATCCCTAGCTTAAAAATTGGTTCGAACACTGGTACCCCCAGATATGGAATTTCCTTAGCCTCATTCCATCCCTAACCCACACATGGCCCTCAACAACTCAGCTACATACGCTGTATCTCGATCTCTTAGCAGCAGACATACATGCCTTATTCTCATCTACATGACATGTATCTTGGCTGGCCAAATCTTATCTCAGCTACATACTCCATATCTCGGCCGCCTAGTAGCCGACCTACATGCCTTGTTTTCATCCAAACAACGGGTATCTCGGCAAGCCAAATCATATCCTAGTTACATACATCTTATCTTGTCCTCCTGGCAGACCGCCTACATGGCTTGTTCTCGTCCACATAATTGGTATCTTGGCAGGCCAAATCATATCTTGGCCACATACGCCATATCTCACCCCTTGCAGCTGACTTACAGGCCTTATTTATCTATCGAAGACGTGGGTATGGTTATCTCCAATAGCTCGATAGCGTATGCCGCTACCTCGACCCTTAGTCAGTTGACCAAGTTGCCTTATCTATCTATCGAAGACGTGGGCATGGTTATTTCCTATCGCTTGGTAGCCTACGCCGCTACCTCGCCCCCTTGTCAGCCGACACGGTAGTCTTATCTATCTCTCAAAAATTAGGATATGGCTCTACAGTAGCTCGATAGAATTTCTATTTACCATAGCCATTATCTTGTTGGACTTTGACATGAAGTGTCGACTTCCCTAAAAGTTCGGTTGCGAATACACATGCTACGGACTATCCAAATCCGATATATGGCAGATAACTCGCCGTAACAAATACACTACAAATTCGAAATACAAGTGTTTTCTTTTTATCATAACATTAGGGGCGTCAATCCCATTCCGAACGCTTACAGAATAATTGAGGCGTCAATCACATTACAAACGCTTTTAGAATTCTTGGGGCATCAGTCCTATTACAAACGCTTATAGAGCACTGTAGGACTCAAATCAATTGTTGACGGTTACCAGTCTTGCAGTTATAGAGAAGACGGATAGAGATGGAGATCAGAAATCATCTAGGAAGCAGACATATATCCGCAACCTAGTTCAAAACCTTGCACTTTGTAAGATGCACAGATCCTCCTGCCAATCCAAGGAGGCGCAAATTGATTCATATTTTTCCATGGGGAGAGACAACTGAAAACGTCTACTCAATAAAGAGGATGCGGAATCCTGGGACCAAGATGCAAGCAAACGCATCCTAGGTCTCTAACATAAGTTTTGCCTTGCACATGCCTTGTAGCATGACTTACTAATATGCCATCCTTAATAAGAACCAAAGTGGTGCATGATATGTTAATTGATGCAGCTCCATTTCGTCTGCAAACAACTGGGGTTCGAAGTACATAGTATTGTTTCGTTATCGTTCATAAACGATACTGAAATGTATCAGATTAGTGCAAATTTACATATAGGATGAGCTATCATTCGGTTTCAGACGAAACCAACTGAAACGTATGTAGTTTCGTCCAAAAGCGAAACAGAAACATAAACGAATGAAACATTTCGTTTTCGGCCTAAACTTTAAACCTTGCCAGCAAAATCTGACCGACAGACCCAGTTTGTGTTTGTGCCTTTACCATGGTGTTCGACAGATCTAGCTACCGGCTCAACATGCGTGGCCTCATGATTTTAATGCTCCTACATTTGCGTCCACGATACTTTGCATCTGATACTCTTGCACGCCATGTCCGTGAGGTATCTCAGCATGTTCACGTTCAAAATAGTGCAACTTCATGATCGTCTAGCTGTCAGCTCACCAGTCGGTAGCATCATCTCATGACAACTCGTCTGGTCAGCATAACACCAATATGTAGCCCACTTCAAAGACAATATACCATTAATCGGTGGCTTCAACTATAAGCCGACATACCGTCAGTCGGCAAGTCCATTGCACATCCGACTATCAGCCAGCTACCTCCATCAGCTGACTTGCACCAAATTTCGGCCAGCAAGTCATCAGCCGGTTTGCACAACATTTCAACCAGATCATCAGCATCTCTAGCTGGCAGCTCATATCAAGGCCAATTTCAGCCAACAAGTTCCACCAGTGGCTACTCACTTCAAGGCCAATTTCAGCTAGAAAAATCTACCAGCTGGCAACCCACCTAAAGGCCAACTTTCAGGCAACGTGCCAACATCTCAATTCAGCTAGCACCCTAAGAGATCAAACAACTGGCACGATAACTTCTTGGCCAGATCATTACTCACAAGCCAACTTCTCTACCAAGTAAAGCTCCTGAGCAGCCAACAAAGCTCAAGGACGGGTTAGTTAACCTCTCACAAGCCTGACAAATATCACAATTCTCAGATTGGGGGCTTCATTTACAATCACTCTCCAACACTAGCGAGACTGGGGCTTCACGTGCAATCACCTCCAAGCATAAAAAAGACCCCACGAGGGTGCAATACCTTATGCGGGAGGCTAAAAGCTTATGTCCTCACAGAAGGGCAGCGTGTCTGTGAGCCAACGAATAATGGCCTTAGTACAAAGAGCCTTGTTTCCGCATAGAGCATAAGTCCTCTCAATGGGCCGGGGCACCCGCGAGCTCATGGGTGACCTTGACAACTAAGTCCTCACAAAAGGCCAGCGTATCTGCGAGCTAACGGCTGTTATGGCATTAGTTCAAAGAACTCTGTTTTAGCTCAATGCATGAGCCCTATCATTGGGCCAAGCAACCCCTGCGACCTAAGGAGTGACCTTCACAACCAAGTCCCTCCAATGGGCTAGCGTGTCCGCTTGCTCTTGGCTGAATGGCCTTAGCTCTAAGGACCTTGACATGGCCTTGTTCAAAAGGCAAGAAACCTTCCATTGGAGGCGAAAGACCTCTTACGCAAGGTACGAGCCCCTATTATCATCGTCATCATATCATCATCGTCGTCATCATCATCATCGTCATCTCATCATGTCATCATCATCATCATATCATCATCATCATCATCATTCATCATCATCATCTTCATCATATCATCATCCTCATCATTCATCATCATCATCACACCATCATCATCATCATCGTCATCATCATCATCATCTCATCATGTCATCATCATCATCATCATTCATCATCATATCATCATCCTCATCATTCATCATCATCATCACACCATCGTCGTCATCATCGTCATCATCATCATATCATCATCCTCATCATTCATCATCATCATCACACATCATCATAATCATCATCACCAGAAAACCCAAGCTCAGATCGACATGGTACCAAGAGCTCAGACAAACATGCCCAAAAGAGCTTGATTAATGTGTTTCCATGGGCCAACTTGCATGTTTTCTGATGATCAGCAAGGTGGCAGTCGAGGACTTGGCAACTCAACTTCTAGAGGTGCCAACAGCAAGCTTCGCAGCAGTAAGCCTCCTAAAGCAAGCTTTCTAGCAATCTTCCTGAGGTAGTAGTTGGGCGCGTACCTCGAGACACTGCCATGCTTCATTATCAACCCCTAACACCTTAGTTGGACTATGGTTACACCACAACTGCGATACATTGAATCATTTTTTAATTACTAGTACGTTTCTCGAATGTGGACGATCTCCCACCGTTGAGCTACACCTCCGAGAGGGGGCTATGTTTGTACCACAATTTACATAAATTACATAGATCCCGAGGACCAACGTGAGATGGGATGACGGGAGAGAAATTTATTTCTCCTATAAATTGATCCTTTCCACAATTGGAAAAGGGGGCTGAGAAGATTGTGGCAATGAAGAAAACATTGTAACTGGAGAAAGAATGATGGATTGCCTCCATCGTTAAGGCCGAGGATGTAGTTGACTGGTATTCTACCTGGCTATGAAGCTCATGAAAAACCTGGTGTCTTTGTCGATTCTCTCTTTTCAGATTCTTGAACGCCGGATCTATCATCTTCTCTTTGGGAAGGGGTGTGAACCTTGAGGATCATCGACGGCTACATCTCAGATTTTGCACCCACAACAACCACAGACAACCTTTGGAGCCCCCTAGAGCTCAACAATTTTGAGGCCAGGATGTCAATGGACTTATTGATCCTCGGCTCAAAACTCGATTCTAGAATACTAGTACTCTGGTTGTCATTGATCAAAATCCACAATCTCTTTATACCGCCAGAGCTCTCTACAATCTAAAGGCCAGGATGTCGAAGGACTTCCTGATCCTCGGCCTCCTGGCAGCCGACCTACATGCCTTGTTTTGTTTTCATCCACATAATGGGTATATCGGCAGGCCAAATCGTATTTCGGCTACATACGTCTTATCTTGGCCTCCTAGTAGTTGAACTACATGCCTTGTTTCATCTAGATAACGGGTATCTCGGAAGGCCCCATATTTTTGCCCCCTAGTAGCTAACTTACAAGCCTTGTCATTATCTATTATGCGTCTATGTCGAGAGTACCAAGTATAGCTCGATAGTGTACGCCACTACCTCGGCCCTAGTTAGCCAACCAAGTGGCCTTCTATATCGAAAAAGTTGCCATGGTTATCTAAAATAGCTTGGTAGCGTACGCCAATACATCGACCTCTAGTCAGTTGACCAAGTGGCCTTATCTATCTATTTAAGAAGTGGGCATGGTTATCTCCTATAGCTTGATTTCCTACACCGCTACCTCATCCACTAGTCAGCCGACCAACATGCCTTATCTATCTATTTAAGACGTGGGGATGGTTATGTCCAATAGTTCGGCAGCCTACGCCACTACCTCTAACCCTATTCAATCGACCGAATGACCTTATTTATCTATCAAAAATCAGGATATGGCTCTCCAGTAGCTCGGTAGAATTTCTCTTGACCATCGTTGATGTACTTTTGGAATTTCACACAAAGTCTTGACTTTCCTAAAGGTTCCATTGAGAATACACATGCTACAGACTATCTAAATTCGATATATGGCAGATAAAATGCCATAATAGTTAAACAACAGAAATTCGAAATACAAGTGATTTCTTATTATCATATAATGCTTGCAGAACACTGAGGCTGTCATTCTTTTTACAAACACTATACGGAATGTGGGGGTGTCAATCCTAATACCGACGCTTATGAGTCTAAAAACATATTACGAGAGGGAGATAGATGGATATCAGAAATCATCTATGAAGCGGGTGTAGACCTGCATCCTAGTCCAAAACCTTGCACCTCGTTAGATGCATAGGTCCCGTTGCCAATCCTATGAGGTGCAAATAGAAATGGATTTTTCCGTGGGGAGTGAACAGAAACCGTATGCTCCTCAACACATAGGATACAAAAACCTGGTACCAAGATGCAAGTAAGCGCATCCCAGGTCCTTGAAACCAGTCCTTCCTTGCACATCCCCGGAAGTAGGATGTACTAATATGCCTGAGTGCAATTAAAAATTAGGAGAGGAGGGACTTGAGCTTACCTGCACCACAAACTCAGCTCCACCAGGAGTGATGCGACTCCAAAAAAGGAGGGCACACCTTGAAGAACACCCTAAGCTGACTTCATAATCAATCGTGTCCCCTCTCGCACTCCGCCTATAATGGGTTGAATCAAAAGTACGGATGCCATTCTTTATGTCCCTACTAAACATAGCTGCTATTTATAGAGCATAGTACCATTATGACTATATTGCTCTTGCTGTCATTGTCTTTTGCTACATTCATAGCACATGTTTATTAGCTCGTTTCTTGTACCATCGGTTGTCTGTGCAAGCCCAAGAGTTGCAATCATAAGCCTATTGATAGTGGGCGTTAAAATTGATTGAAACACGAATCACGAATTAGATTTCCTCCGTACCAAGGTATACACAAATGGTTTTTCCATTAAAGAGAAGATTTTTTCTAAAAACGAGATGCATACATTACAAAATTGAATGACTACGAAATAGTCAGTCTTCTCCAAACCCTTCACCCAACTCCTCCGTATGCGCATGTGTTTGTCACGATGACAAACTCAAGCCCCCAAGAGCTCCACAATCTGGAGGGAAGGATGTCTTGGAACTTCCTGATAGTCGGCTCAAAACTCAGTCCAAGAATACTGGTTCCAAGGTTGTCGTGTATCAAAATCCACAACCATTCGGGCCACCTAGAGGGATGTTCTGATCCCTAGCTGAAAACCCAATTTAAACATTGGTACCTCCGGATAAAATGGAATTTCCTCATCCTCGTTGTAGCCCTAACCCACAGACGGGCCTCATCAACTCAACTACATATGCCATATCGTGGTCTCCTTGAATCTGACCTACATGCCTTGTTTCTCATCCACATAACGGGTATCTCGGCAGACCAAATCACATCTCGGCTACATACACCATATTTCGGTTTTCATCCACATAACAGGTATCCTATGAAGCCAAATCATATCTAGGCTACATACGCCAAATCACGGCCTCCTAACAACAGACTTACATGCCTTGTTCTCTACCTAGGTCTCTGACATAAGTTCTGCCTTGCACACCCTTGGTAGCAGGACATACTATTATGCACGAGTTGAAAGTAAAATAAGGAAAAGAAGGACTCGAGCTGACCTGCGCCACAAACTCAACCCCTCCAAGTGTGGTGCTAGTTCAAAAATGGAGGGCATAGTAGAACCTCGAAGAGGTGAACACCCTAAACTGATTTCATCATCCATTTCTCACTGAATAGTATGTCCCTCATAGAATAAAATTGTTCCCAACTCGTCGTGCAAGGTTATTCGGCCACAACAGTAAGACCTATCGTCCTGCAAGGATCTTCGGGCTCCACCTCTACAATGTTTCTCTCACGATCATAAACAACGACTCGTGTCCCTTGAGCTCTACAATCTTAAGGCTAGGATGTCATGGTATTTCCTGATTCTCGGCTCAAAACTGTCCAAGAATACTAGTACTCAGGTTGTCATGGACCAAAATCCACAACCTCTCCAGCCCCCCAAAGCTCTACAATCTACAGGGCAAGATGTCGAGGGACTTCTTAATCCCTGGCTGAAAACCCAGTCCAAGAATATTGGTACTATGATTGTCATGGATCGAAATCCACAACCTCTCGAGGCCCCAAAGCTCGACAAGCTGGAGGCCAAGATGTCAAGGGACTTCAGGTTCCTAGCTTAAAACCCAGTTCAAACACTAGAACCCCCAGATGTCATGGAATTTTGTCATCCTTGTTGCAGCCCTGACACAAACATGGATGTCAACAACTCAGCTACTTACGCTATAAATCAGTCTCCTAACAAATGACCTACAAGCTTTCTTCTCATCCACATAATGGGTATCTCGGTAGGTCAAATCGCTTCTCGCCGACATTCGCCATATCGAGGCCTCATTGTAACTAATTTACATGCCTCGTTTTCATCCACGTAACGGATATCTGGGTAGGCCAAATCATATCTCGCCTACATATGCCATTTCTTGGCCTCCTAGCAGACGACCAACGTTCCTTTCTCTCGTCGACATAATGGGTTTCTCAGTAGGAGAAAGCATATCTCGGCCATATAAGTTATATCTCTTCCCCCCTCAGTAGCTTTCCTACTGGCCTTGTCCCCATCTATTTCGCGACTCTCACGGCAGGCCCAACTATATATTGGGGTCGAACACTGCTACCTTGGTCCTAGTCAGCTGACCAATCGACCTTATCTGTCTATCGAAGATATAGGCAAGGTTGTCTCCAATAGCTTGGATGCGTACATTGCTGCCTCGGCCCCTAGTCAGACGAACAAGTGGCCTCTTGTATCTATCGAAGACGTGGGCATGGTTATCAAGAATAGCTCGGTAGCTTACGTTACTACCACGACACCTAGTCAGCCAAGCAAGTTGTCTTATCTATCTTTCGAATACGTGGGCATGGTTATCTCCAATAGCTCGACGGTCTACGTCACTACCTTGGCCCCTAGTCAGCCGATTGCATATCTTATCTATCTATTAAAAATCAGGATATGGCTCTCTAGTTTGGTGAACGTCCCCAACATACTAATGGAATTTGACAGTCGAAAGGGCTGACACTCGTTATCTTTCTCGCTGACTTTCCTGTCAATCCCTATTCGTTGGCCAGAACAAATGGCCGAGTCACCCCGGGTGGCACTAAGATGGAGAAATCAGTCAAGTTGGGTTTCCTTGCTTCTAACAGTGAAATTGAATATAAAAAATAATAGTGAAGCCGAGTATGAAGTTGTCTTTGAGGGCCTCTTAATGGCAGTCGTGTTGGGCATTAACCAACTCGCATGTAGATTCGGAGTCCATCATACAACTATAATTGACAATGGCTGTCAATTTGATTGTCGGGTTATTAGAAACTTCTATAAAAGTCATGGCATTCGACAACTTTTCTCAATGCCAAGATATCCTCAAGGTAATGGCCAGCTAGAGGCTAGAAACAAGGCTATACGCGAAAATATGAAGAAAGGCTTGATAAGGCAAAATGATGTTGGGTACAAGTCTTACATGAGTGCTATGGGCTTACCGTCATACCTACCGAAGAGCTCCTGCCTACAATATGGAGTAGGGTAGTCGGCACACTGGAGAATGAGTTGATTAGCAAAGACAGACTTTGCAGAAGAAAAAGTTTTTGTTTGGACAGCCTCTCTACATAAGATCTTGATGGTGGACCACTTGAATTGTGGGGGATTGATGCTTCCAAACAGGTGCTCCTTGTGCAAAACTAGTGCTAAGACGGTTAATCATTTGATCATTCGAATTGTGGGGGAATGATGCTTCCAAACAGGGTCTGTTCTTTTATTTGGCAAGCATTCTTTTCCCTCTTCGGCATAGTCTACATGGTGTCGAAGTACGTGACGACCTTATTCCAAGGAACTTCTTTAGATATGAGATCATAGATAGTTCCTCTTCCTTTTGATTTGTACATAGCTGTGTGGTTTTGGGATCTTTTCTGGAGATTCCCTAGAGCTCTACAATTTGGAGGCCATGATGTCTAGGGAGTTCTTGATCCTCGGCTAAAAACCCAGTCCAAGAGTACTGGTACTCATGTCATGGATCAAATCTACAACCTCTCTAGCCCTCAGAGCTTTACAATCATAAGGCCAGGATGTCAAGTGGATTCCTGATTCTTGGCACACAAGAATACTGGTGTACTCAGGTTGTCATGGATCAAAATCCACAACTTCTCTACCCACCCCCCGATCTCCACAATATTGTGGCCAAGGATGTCAATGGACTTTTTGATCCTTTGCTCAAACCCAAATTCAGGAATATTGGTGCTCAAGTTGTCATGGTTCAAATCCACAACCACTCAACCCCCTAGAGCTGTACAATCTGGAGGATAGGATGTCAAGGGGCGTCGTGATCCTTGGCCCAAAACTGTCCAAGAATACCGGTACTCAGGTTGCCATGGATCGTATGGCGTATGTTGCCATTTGCGATTTGCTGGGGGAGAACGTGGAGAACATTATCCTCAATATCAAGGGTTTGATGTTATTTTTGTCCAAAGTGTATATGAAATGCCGATGATTATTTTCGAGGATGTTGTCGTGGATCAAAATCCACAACCTTTCAGCCACCAGGAGCTCTACAATCTGGAGGCCATGATGTCAAGGGTCCTCGGCTCTAAACCTAGTATAAGAATATTGGTACTCATGTTGTCATGGATTAAAATCCACAACCTCTCATGCCCCCCATAGCTCCACACTATGGAGGCCAGGATGTCATGGGACTTCCTAATAACTAATGTAAAACCAAGTTCAAATACTGGTTCCCCCAGATGTCAAGGAGTTTCCTCATCCTCGTTCCAGCCCTGACCCACACATGGGCCTCAACAACTCAGCTACATATTTCTTATCTGATCTCCTAACAGAAAACGTACAAGCCTTGTACTCATCCACAACGGGTGTCCCAGCTGGCCCAATCTTCTCTCCTACATACGTCATATCTTGGCCTTTTTTTGCGACCTACAGTCCTTGGTTTCATGTACATAAGGAGTATCTCGGCAAGTCTTATCATATCTCAGCTATATATGCCATATCTTGGCCCTTAGCAGTCGAACTATAGGCCTTGTCACTATTTGATTATGCTACTATCTCGTAGGCCCAAATATAGGTCGGAATTGTATGCCACTACATCGACACCTAGTTAGTCGACCAAGTGGCCTTAATTATCTATCGAAGATGTGGGCATACTTATCTCGAATAACTCGGTAGCGTACGCTTCTATTTTGGCCCCTAGTTAGCCGACCAAGTTGCCTTATCTACATTTCGAAGACGTGGGCATAGTTATCTCCAATAGCACGGTCGCTTACACTACTACCTCTGCCCCTAGTCAGTTGACCAAGTGGCCTTATCTCTCTATGGAAGACGTGAGCATGGTTATCTCGGCAGCCTATGCCGTTACCTCGGCCCTTAGCCGACTGAGTAGCCTTATCTATTTATCAAAAACCAGAATATGGCTCTTTAGTAGCTAAGCGTATGTTTTGGTGACCGTTGCCTCTATACTATTGGACCTTCACACAAAGTCTTCGCTTCCCTTAATGTTCGTTTGAGAATACACATGCTACGGACTATCCAAGATTGAGAATACAAGATTCCACGAATACATGATACGATGTAACATTAGGGAAGACCCTCTCATGACCCCATCCAGGTTTTCTATGGTTCTTCGATCTGAGCTTCAAAGAGGGCTCATTTCCCAAGATATCCACACTTTGCAGCACCCCTATTCGATGGCTCAGGATTTAGAGTGGTATCTAGAACCACAGTGTGAGAGACGTTGACTCCTGCAAACCGTCTGTTTAGCCCCCTTCCTTGGGAATGCAACCTAATGTTGGGTGTCAGCCTTTTAGAGCCAGTTATAGTACTCCTTCAGTTTTGGTCACAACAAAGGAAAGTGAATGATCAGTGGAACTTTAACTGGAAGGGGAGAGACACTACTATTACTGCCAAGTCTTGGGACAATATGTGGTCCAATGTCCCACAAGAGAACCCACCAAGAATCTGTAAATTGAAGGCACAAAAGAGGACGAGCATGGGGACTTTGAAAAAAAAACCACGATCCTGAGCTCAGTCCTAGTAACAAAGACAGTGAGGAGGCTAGTACCTCACATCTAGAAATTGCAAGGTGTACACGCCCTGACCAAAGACAATAGTAACTGGCGTTGGAATTCCATTTTCCTCACTTATGCCAAGTGTAGTGAGAAAGTTTGTAAGATCAACATCGATAGTGGTAGGTGCACCAACATTGTCTCTTCTTGGAGTGTTGCCCGATTATGATTGACGCCCATAGCCCATCCTATGCCATACCGAGTTATATGGGTAGACCAAGGATCACTCCATTTATTCCTCTAAGCCAAAGATTCCTCTCCTGGGTCGGTTGTTGAGATACCCCCAGATTTTGCTCCAATGTAGAGGGAGTTTTTATGATGTTTTTCCTGATGATTTACTAGCTGAGGTTTCTCTAATGTGGGACATTCGGCACAATATCGATTTAGTCCATGGAGCAACTCTACCCAACCTCCGTACACTACCAAGTGAATCCCGTAGCGCATGTTGAACTAAAAATCGCTTTCAAGACGAAGGATGGTTTATATGAGTGGATAGTCATGCCCTTTTGATTGGACAATGCCCTAAGTAATGACCCTGATGACTGCATCATGAAGACGGTTAACATTGATGCTCTTAGCTTTAATGGTCACCTAGACCCAAAAGTTTGCTTCGTCTAGTTGTTAGATATGGACCACTATTTTGAGTGGTACAAATTGTCTGAAAGCCGTAGATTTTGGTTTGCCAAGATGAAATTGGTAGGACAAGCCAAACTTTATTGAACCAAAAATCAAGCGTAGGTTTGAGAGAAGTGGCGAGGAGCCCATTGTTCAGTGGACTGAAATGAAGGAAATCCTAAGAGAAGTATTTGCCTCTCAGATTTTGCGAGAAATTTTTTAATCAATTGCAATTCCTTCGCCAGATATATATGTCTGTCGCTTACGTCGCAAAATTCGACGATTACTTGATGCGATGTAACATCAGGGAAGACCCTCTCGTGGCCCAATCCAGGTTTTCAATGTGTCTCCGATCTGAGCTTCAAAGAGGGCTCATTTCCAATGATATCCACACTTTGCTGCACGCCTATTGGGTGGCTCAAGATTTAAACCGGTATCTAAAACCGCAGTGTGAGAGACGTTGACTCCTGCAAACCGACTGTTTAGCCCCCTCCCTTGAGAGCGAAACCTAATGTTGGGAGTCGGCCTTTTAGAGCCTGTTATAGTACTCCTTCAGTTTTGGGGAGAACAAAGGAAAGGTAGTGATCAGTGGAACTTTAAGAGGAAGGGGAGAGACATTGCTATAACTGCCAAGTCTTTGGACAATATGTGGTCCAATGTCCCACAAGAGAACCCACCAAGAATATGTATATTGAAGGCATGGAAGAGGACGAGCATGGGGACTGAGAAAAAAAAAACATGATTCAAAGCTCAATCCTAGTAACAAGGACAGTGAGGAGACTAATACCTCACATCTAGAAGTCGTTAAGTGCGCACACCCTGACCAAAGACAAAAATAACTGGCGTCGAAATTCCATTTTCCGCACTTATGCCAAGTGTGGTGAGAAAGGTTGTAATATCAACATCGACAGTGGCAGGTGCACCAACGTTGTCTCTTCGAGGAGTGTTGCCCGATTATGATTGACACCCATAGCCCATCCTATGCCATACCGAGGTATATGGGTAGACGCGTCATCCGTTCCCGTATCTTAGAGGCGTCAGGTTCCTATTCAGTTTTCTTCCTATACGGACAACTTGTGTGATGTGGTACATGTGGATGTAAGTCATATCATTCTGGGAAGGCATTGGTTATATGACCGAAATGTGACATTGTTAGGCAGATCGAACATGTGTTCCTTTATTTATAAAGGCAAGAGGATTATGTTGAAACCTTTACCACCCATGAACACCACTAGGAGGAAGGAGAATACGCAAAGGGTGAGAATAGCGAAGGACCACAATTGAAATCTCTCAACATCATCAGTGCATAAGAATTTGAGAGAGAGACTAAGGAGGAGTCCATCATTTATGCCCTCTTAACAAAAGATCCTCTCCTGAGTCGGAAGTGAGAAATTACCATTGGTGGCTCCCCGTGTGGAAGGAGTTTTTGGCTGTTTTCCTGATGATTTACCAGATGAGCTTCCTCTAATGAAGGACATTCAGGTTTGACGAATCTTGGAGTATGTGAATCAATAATTGAGACATCAACAAAGTCACTGTCCAATATAGATTTGCTCTATTGAGGTTTGACGAAATGTTAGACATGATGGCCAGTGCCACGATCTTTTCAAAGATAAACCTTAAGAGTGGCTATCATCAAATTCGTATCCGTTCAGCAGATATGTAGAAAACTGCTTTCAAGATGAAAGATGGTTTATATGAGTGGATAGTCATGCATTTTATGACCAATGTTCCGAGTGCTTTTATATCGGTTATGACATAGGTATTGAGGCCTTTTATGGGCAAGTTCCTTGTTGTGTACGTCGATGATTCCCTGATTTACAATACGTACAAGGAAGAGTGCTGAAACCAAGGCGCGAAAACTAGGTCGAGGTTGAGACTTCGGTAGAAATCGTGGGGGGCAGTCACTAACCTGTTGCTAAATATAAGGGCCCCTATGACCTTCATGACCGCATCATGAAGACGATTAAGATTGATGCTCCTAGCTTTGATGGTTGCTTGGATCCAAAAGTTTTCATCGATTGGTTGTCAGATTTGGACCACGATTTTGAGTGGTACTGAAGTTCGTAGAGTTTGGTTTGCCAAGATGAAACTGGTAGGAGAAGCCAAACTTTATTGGACCATCATCGAGCGTAGGATTGAGAGAAGTGGCAGTGAGCTGATTGCTCAGTAGATTGAAACGAAGGAAATCCTCAAGAAGAAGTATCTATCTTTGAGCTATAGCGAGAGACTTTTAGATCAATGGCAATCTCTTCGCGAAAGATCTATGTTTGTCGCAGACTACATAGCAAAATTTGATGAATATATAATGCGATGTAATGTCAGGGAATACCCTATCATGACCATATCTAGGTTTCGTATGGGTATTCGATTTGAGGTTTAGAGACATCTTTAAGTAGTAGCTGAAACCGTTGTGAGTGATGTTTTGACTCCCGCAACCTGTCTGCTATGCACCTTCCTTGGGAGCGAAACCTAATGTTGGGAGTCAGCCTTTTAGAGCCAGTTCTAGCACTCCTTTCATTTTTAGGGATAACAAAGGGAAGGGAGTGATCGGTCGAACTTCGCCAAGAAGTTGACCGATTCGCTTCTATAATTGCTAAGACTTTAGGCAATTTGCGGTTCAATGTCCCTCAACGTAACCCACCAAGAATATGTATATTGAAGGCACATAAGAGCACGAGCATGGACACTTTCAAGAAAAAACTGATGATCTTGAGCTCATGTATAGCAGTCGTTAGGTGCGCCTTTGCCTAGAGCGAAGACAATGATAACTGGCATAGAAGGGTGAGACTAGCAAAGGACCACAATCCAAATCTCTCCACTTCATTTGTGCGAAAGAATTTGAGAGAGATGCCAAGGATGAGTTCATCATTTATTCCCTCTTAGCCAAAGATTCCTCTCTTGAGTCTGTTGTTGAGATACCCCCGATTTGGCTCAAGTATAGAGGGAGTTTGAGGCTGTTTTTCTTGATGATTTACTAGCTGAGGTTTCTCTAATGAGGGACATTGATCGCGATATCGATTTAATCCATGGAGCAACTCTAACCAACCTCCATACTACCGAATGAATCCCATAGAACATGTTGAGTTGAAGAAGCAAGTTGATGAGCTTCTTTGACAGGGGTTCGTTCTAGAGACCGTGCTCTACTCTCGTGCCTGCACTTCTCACTCCCAAGAAAGACGAATGTCGGGATGTGCATCGATAGTTGAGCCATAAACAAAATCACGGCAAAATTCCGGTTTCCTCTACTGATGCTTGACGTAAGGTTAGACATCATGGCCGGTGGCACGATCCTTTTAAAGATTGACCTTTAGACTGGCTACCATCAAATTCGCATTTGTTCAGGAGATAAGTGGAAAATCGTTTTCAAGACCAAGGATGCTTTATATGCGCGGATAGTCCTGCCCTTTTGATTGACCAATGGCCCGAGTACTTTTATGTGGGTTATGACACATGTATTGAGGCCTTTCATGAGCAAGTTCCTGGTTGTGTACATTGACGATACCCTGATATGCAGTACCTCCAAGGTAGAGTCCTGTAGATGAGGAGGATTCCTGTAATCAAGGACGAGGTTGAGGACGAGGCTGCGACTTAGGTAGAGATTGTGGGGGTCGTCACCATCCCTTGCTGAATATTAAGGCCCCTATGATCTCAATGACAACATCATGAAGACGGTAAGGATTGATGCTCCTAGCTTTGATGGACCCAAAGTTTTTCCTCCACTAGTTGTCAGATATGGGCCACTATTTTGAGTAGTTGTGATGTTCGTAGAGTTTGGTTTGCCAAGATGAAACTAGTAGGAGAAGCCAAACTCTATTGTACGAACATTGAGCGTAGGATTGGGGGAAATGGTGAGAAGCCCATTGCTCAGTAAACTGAAATGAAGGAAATCCTCAAGGAGAAGTATCTGTCTCTGAGCTATCACGAGAGACTTTTAGATATATGACAATTCTTTTGGCTTGGAATTATGTCTCTCGCTGACCACATCACAAAATTTGATGAATACATGAAGCGATGTAACATTAGGGAAGACCCTCTCATGACCCCATCCAAGTTTTCCATGGGTCTCCGATTTGCGCTTCAGAGAGGGTTAATTACCCATGATATCCTACTTTGGAGGACGCCTATTAGGTGGCTCAGGATTTAGAGCGGTACCTGAAACTGTAGTGTGAGAGACATTTGGACTCCCACAACCCGACTGCTAAGCCCCCTCCCTTTGGAGCGAAAACTAATATTGGGAGTGAAACCTAATGTTGGGAGTGAAACCTAATGGGTAGACGTGTTTATAGGCAAGTTCCTGATTGTGTACGTCGATCATACACTTATTAACAACACCTCCGAGGAGGAGTCCTGTAGACGATGAAGAGTCCTTTATTCAAGGGCGAGGCTGAGGTCGAGGCTGAGACTTAAGTAGAGATCGTTGGGTGGTCACCAACCCCCTGCTGAATATCAGGAACCCTATGACCCCAATGACCGCATCATGTAGATTGTTAACATTGATGCTCTTAGCTTTGATTGTCGCTTGGACCCAAAAGTTTTCTTCGACTGGTTGTCAGATATGGACTATTTTGAGTGGTACAAATTTTCTGGAAGGCGTAGAGTTCGGTTTGCCGGGATGAAATTGGTAGGACAAGCCAAACTGTGGATGGAGTTCTGGGTTGTGTAGCTAGCCCAAGGGGTAGCTCACAGGTTCAAATGGATTGACACTAGATTAAGAGATATCTAAGTTAGAAATGTGTTGCACAATAGATCTACCTCTCCATATGATGTATTGAAACGTCAATGTAGACATAGTTCGCTAATAGCCTTGCCATCATACTTCAAGATAGATACCCTCTACGGCATCAAGTTTTAGACCTTTTTGGATTTTAGCGTTGTGTGAGTGTGACTATAACTATGGGATGAATAAATTGCCTCCACATGCCATGTTTATTTTCTTAAGATCACTATGAATAATCAGAAAACGAGAACATCAGCTGAAGTGAACTTTGGAACTGTCTTTTAAAATTTAATAAACACAATTTTCCCCCTTCCTTTAAGCAATAACCAGATCACTAATGCCTTTCCTTTCTTATTTGAATTATACACATTTTGTGAGAATCAAATGCCATTGCTAATTTTCTCGCCAGTCTGTGTGATGTAGTAGTGTCGTGATTTTGTACTCACGTTATTTCTCCTGCCATCTCTACAGTATTGTAGATGAGGATGCTAGAGGAGATATGGATATCTCTAGTAAGGTTTTAAATGGTCCATTATAACGGACACTTAACGTTACCGTTATGTCCACTATAATGACCGTTATAATGGGTCACTATAAGTGACAAAATAATGCTATTACAATGTTTTTTTAAACCATGATCTCTAGTGCTTAAGGAAGATGTAAATATCTGGGGATGCCTCTTATAATTGAACTTTCGTCCAATTCCAATTCATGAGGTCGGGCCATCTCTAAAACCAGTTGGAGAAATTATCCTAACTGTGGATACCACATCCTACCGCTCAATTTGGACCAACCAAGCGTCCCCACCAACACCTGGTACACATAAAAGAGCATGTGATCTGGGGGCCCCACTTTAATAAATATAGCCATAGTTAATATAATATTTTTATTTCTTTTTCAACAAGATTCCCTACTAGCCATGTTTTAGCCAATAAGGTGGGACTCTTGCTGAGTCAACTAAGAATCCTTCCCAAGCAATAAGAACTTGTTAACAAGCTAACTGCATCATCGAGGGACCTGGAGCTCCTCCACAACTGGATTCCCACCAGGTCTCAAACCTAAATAGGATACTTTTTCAGCTAATCACAAAAAATAGAAAGCTCCCCAATCCTACTTGGACTTAGAAATAGTGACCCTCTCAGATGGTTTAGCAGAAATAGAGACTTTCCTAGACTTAGAGTCTAGGGATAGAAAGTCCCGGTTGGAGTCTTGTATTTCTAAAGCTGGATTTCTTTAGGATACTTTCTCTAGACATAGACCTCTTGAAAGGCATCGAAGAGCTTAAGCTAGAGCTAGCCGATCAGAAAATGCACGCGAGGAGATTCAGAAAGAGCGACATATCCTGGATAGGAAGATCCCCCAGAATATCCAATTGACGTTCCCGATGGGGATGATGCTACCGATTCAGCACATGAGATCCCCAAGCCAAGCATTCCGTAAGCGTTGCAGCCTCAGAACTCTCGTGTCGATAAAGGTAATGTACTTCCCCCGCCCCACTCCGAACTTACAATGGCCCACTCAGATGCTAACAACTATGGGCTAACTCATAAGAGATAGTCGACATCATGCAGTAGAATAAAAAAGAGATGGCTGAGTTTGTTGCCACCTGTATGTAGTTGACCACCGATAAGACGACTCTTATGCCACTGGAGCTTCGAGTGATTCCCCTATTGTCGATAGCATCCAGAATGCAGCAGCTCTCAAGAAGTTCACAATACTCGGTTCTCATCCTATAACGGAACCAACGACCCGATGGAGCATGAACTCCACTATTGGAAGGTTATGTCTCTTTGGGAGTACGATGATTTGCTCATGTGCAAGTTGTTCCCCTCCAGCCTGTAGGGAAAGCCACTTATTTGGTTTCACCAACTTCCTCTAAGGTCGATCAACATTTTGTCGGACCTCGACAAGCTTTTTATAGAGCATTATTCCTATAACAAGAAGCAAAAGAAAGACGTCAATGCTTTCTTCAACTTAAGGAAAGCAGAGGGAGAATTTATCCACGATTTTCTGAAGTGAATTAAAGTACAGATGTTGCAGATTGAGAACTGTGATGATAGATCAATAGTCACTGCTTTCATGGAAGCTCTTTCGCCAAGCTCCAAATTATGAGTCACTGACTAAGTCTATAGACTTGAGAAGATTTTGTCTTATCGTCCAAGTAGAGAAATACACCAAACTGGAAGATGACATCATACATTCATAAGCAATGGCATCAAAGCCTCAACAAATCTTGTAATGCAATGGGAACCCACCGCTGGATAAGTCTAAAAAGAGAGACTTTACGAGGAAGCAACAAAGGTCTGATACGGATGCGGAACGACCTCCCAAGAGGCAGAGAGACCTTACCCCTTTGGATACTAGTTTAGAGCGAGTCCTTGACTATATAAAAGGGGAGCTCTACTTTTGACGCTCGTTCCCTATGCGGCTCGAGACTGAGCAATTTCGTGATAAGAGCAAATTATGTGCTTACCACAATGACCGCAACCATCTCACTTCCGACCGCAGGACCTTGAAGTTCACGTACAAGATCTCGTGGAGAATGTATATCTCCGACGGTTTGTTGCAGAATGAAGAGAGGCCACCATGGCTCACATTAACAACGTCATACACTGTAGATCCCTAGATATATCAAAGAACGAGAAGTGTCAACTTCAAAGTGAGATTTAGAAGGTGGGACTGGGATACCTGCAGATACTTTATTAGGTGTCCCCTCGGCCTACGAAGATGCTTTTTTTGCATTTTGACGAGGATGCTTCCGACACCATCTCATTCTCCGAAAAAGATTTCGAAGGTGTCCAAATCCACCACGAAGATGGCATGGTTATTGCACTTAAGGGTTGAAACTTGGACGTCTAGCGCATCTTGATTGACTCTAGGAGTTTGGTAGATATTCTCTTCTATTTGGTTCTACAGAAAATGGGACTCGGAGATGATACCCTCATTTGTATACAATCACCACTGATTGGCTTCAATGGTAAGCCAACACCAATTTTAGGCGAGATCAACTTTGAAGAAAAAACTGATGATCCTGAGCTCAGTTCCAGTGACAAGGACATAAAGGAGGTTAGTACCTCATGTCTAGCAGTCATTAGTTGTGCCCTTGCCCAGATGAAAGACAATGATGATTGGCATAGAAATTCCATTTTCCTCACTTATGTCGTGTGGCGAGAAAAGTTGTAATATCATCATTGAGAGTGGCAGGTGCGCCAACATTGTCTCGTGAGTAGTGTTGCCCGATTGGGATTGACTCCCATAACCCATCCTCGGCCATAGTCGCATGGGTAGACACGTTATCCATTCTTGTATCTCTGAGGTGTCAGATTCCCATTCGGTGTTCTTATAAGGACACCTTGTGGATTGTTGCTGTACCTATGGATATAGGTCATATCATTCTGCATAGTCCTTGGTTATAGGACCGAGATGTGACACTGTTCGGAGGATCGACCACGTGTTCTTTTATTTACGAAGCTAAGAGGATTGAGTTGAACCCTTTACCACACGAGAACTCCACATAGAGGAAAGATAATACGCAGAAGGGTGAGACTAGCAAAGGATCACAATCCAAATCTATCCTCATCATTAGTGCGAAAGAATTTGGGAAAGAGACCAAGGATGAGTCCTTCATTTATGCCCTCCTAGCCAAAGATTCCTCGCTTGAATTGGCTGTTGAGATACCACCAGATTTGGCTCTAGTGTATAGGAAATTTGAGGCTGTTTTTCCTGATAATTTACTAGTTGAGGTCTCTCTAATGAGGGACATTGAACGCAATATCGATTTAGTCCCCGGAGCAACTCTACCCAACCTCTGTACTACCAAATGAATCCCATAGAGCATGTTGTGTTGAAGAAGTAAGTTGATGAGCTTCTAAAAAAGGGGTTAGTTCGAGAGACCATGTGCCCTGGTGTTGTGTCTACGCTCACTCCCAAGAAAGACGAATGTTGGAGGATGAGCTTCGATAGTCGAGCCATAAACAAAATCATGGTAAAATAGCGGTTTCCTCTACCAATGCTTGACGAAATGTTAGACATCATGGCCGGTGCCACGATCTTCTTAAAAATTTATCTTTAGAGTGGCTACCATCAAATTCGCATCCGTTCGGGAGATGTGGAAAATCGCTTTCAAGACAATGGATGGTTTATATGAGTGGATAGTCCTACCCTTTTGATTGACCAATGGCCCGAGTACTTTTATGTGGGTTATGATACACGTATTGAGGCCTTTCATGAGCAAGTTCCTGGTTGTGTACATTGATGATAGCCTGATTTACAGTACCTCCATGGAAGAGTCCTGTAGATGAGGAAGATTCATGTAATTAAGCACGCCTATTAGGTGGTTCCGTATTTGGAGCGGTATTTGAAACCACAATGAAGACGAGGCCGAGGTTGTGATTTAGTTATAGATCTCGAGGGTGGTCACCAACCTTGCTACTGAATATCAAGGCCTAATGACCCTGATGACCGCATCATGAAGACGGTTTAGATTGGTCGCTAGGACCCAAATGTTTTCCTCAACTGGTTGTCAGATATGGACCACTATTTTGAGTGCTACAAAATGCCTGAAGGTTGTACAGTTTGATTTGCCAAGATGAAACTGGTAGACAAGCCAAACTTTATTAGACCCATATCGAGCGTAAGATTTTGAGTAGTGGAGAAGAGCCAATTGCTCAGTAGACTGAAATGAAAGAAATCTTAATGGAGAAGTATCTGTCTTTGAGCTATCACGAGAGGCTTTTTTATCAATGGCAATCCTTTAGGTAGAGATTTATGTCTGTCTCTGACTACATCACAAAATTTGACGAATACATGATGTGATGTAATAGTAGGGAAGACCCTCTTATGACCTTATCCAGGTTTCGTTTGGGTCTCCTTTCTGAGCTTTAGAGAGGGCTCTTTCCCCTTGATATCCACACTTTGGAGCATGCTCATTAGGTGTCTCAGGATTTAGAGTGGTATCTGAAACCGTAGTGAGAGACATTTTGACTCACGCAACCCGACTGCTAAGCCCCCTCCCTTGGGAGTGAAACCTAATGGGTAGACGCGTTTATCAAAGCCCCCTCTCAGAGGTGTCAGGCTCCAATTCAGTTTTCTTTGTATAGCTCATTATTCTTGGTTAGCTTCGTCAGATCGAACACGTGTTCCTTTATGTATGAAGCCAAGAGGATTAAGTTGAACCCTTTGCCACCCGATAACACCATTGAGAGGAAAGATAATACGCATAAAGGTGAGACGAGCAATGAACAACAATCCCAATCTCTCCACATGAACAGTGCGAAAGAATTTTCGAGAGAAACCAAGGATGAGTCTTTCATTTATGCCCTCCTAACCAAAGATTCCTCTCCTGAATTGGCTATTTAGATACCACCAGATGTGGCTCCAGTGTATAAGGAGTTTTAGGATTTTTTCCTGATAATTTACTAGATGAGCTTCCTTCAATGAGGGACATTTAGCACACTATCTATTTAGTCCCTGGAGCAAGTTTACCCAACGTCCCACACTATTGAATGAATCCCATAGAGCTTGTTTAGTAGAAGAAGCAAGTTGATCAGCTTCTTAGAATGTTCGAGAGAGCATGTGCCCTTTTGCTGTGCCAGTTTTTCTCACACCCAAGGAAGTCGAATCTTGGGAGACGTGCATTGAAAGTCGAGCCATCAACAAAATCTCCGTAAAATGTTGAGCTTGATGAAATATTAGACTTGATGGTTGGTGGCTACCATTAGATTCACATCCGTTTGGGAGATAAGTGGAAAATCGCCTTCATGACGGAAGATTGTTTATATGAGTGGATTTTCATGCCATTTTGATCGACCAATGCCCTAGTACTTTTATGAGGGATATTACACAGGTATTGAGGCCTTTCATGGGCAAGTTCCAAGTTATGTATGTTGTTGATATTCTGATTTACAGTACCTTTGGGAAAGAGTCCTGTAATCAAGGGCGAGGCTGAGACTTAGGATGAGATGGTGGGGGTGGTAACTAACCCCTTGCCGAATATTAGCCCCCTATGATGACTGGTGTAGAAATTCTATTTTCCATACTTATGCCGTGTGGCGAGAAAAGTTGTAAGATTATCATTGACAGTGGCAGTTGCACCAACGTGGTCTCGTTGAACACTGTTGCTTGATTTGGATTGGCACCAATAACCCATTAACTATAATGAGTCGCATGGGTAGATGCGTCATCCATTCCCGTATCTTAGATGTGTCAGGTTCCCATTCAGTTTTTTTCTAATAAGGACACCTTGTGGTGTGATCTGGTACATATGGATGTACGTCATATCATTTTGGTTAGGCCTTGTTTATTGGACCGAGATATGACACTGTTCGGCAAATCGAACACGTGTTCCTTTATTTACGAAGGCAAGAGGATTAAGTTGAACCCTTTACTACCCAAGAACACAAAGAGGAAAGATAATACGCAAAAGGGTAAGACAAGCAATTGGCCGCAATCCTAATCTCTCCACATCATCTGTGCAAAAGAATTTAAGGGGACGTTTGGGAACAAGAAGTAAAAGCACTTCTACTTGTAGTAGAAGTTACTAGTTGATTTTTTACCCAAAAGAAGTCAAATTAAAAGCGTGGGGAGCCTTCACGGAATGTTAGACATGATGGCTGGTGCTACTATCTTTTCAAAGATAGACCTTAAAAGTGGTACCAACATATTCGCATCCATTTGGGAGATGTGTGGAAAACCGGCTAGAAGATGGTGGATGGTTTATATGAGTAATAATCAGGCCCTTGGATTGAACAATGCCTCGAGTACTTTAATCTCTGTAGTCAAGGCGTGCGCCTCAAACCCGGCTCCGGGCGCATTAGGTGCGCGCCTCATTAAAATACATGTTTTTTTGTAAAATTTTTGTTCTTTGGCCTATTATATTAAACATCAGTATGATAGGAGAGATACAATTGAACCTATCTCATTGAAAGACATTGATGAAAGCAATGAATGACTACTTGGGGAGATGGAAACAGAAGGTGGAGTAGCAAAAGATGAATTGGTGTTTGAGGATGATAGCTTGACATGGAGTGTTGTTACGAGAGCTGCTGGAGTTGGTGAATCAATATCAAATACTAGATCACAATCAAGGTCGAATAAGAGCAAGGGCTTTAATAAAGGAGCCGAAAGAGGAAGAGACCAATTCGGAGGAGATAGAAGAAGAAGAATATATTGAGGCTAACACATCTGATGATGATGGGATGAAGCTAATGATTATATTTTAAATGATGGCGATGTTAACTAGAACTAATTGTGGGCTATTAGAAATTTTGAACATTTGCTATCTTTTATGTTTTATGGCTTTTTGATTATTTGTTTTGTATTTAGATAATGACAATGTTAACTAGAACTGCTTTTGGGTTACTTGAGATTTTCGACATTTGCTATCTTTTATGTTTTATGGCCTAATGATTATTTATTTTTTTATTTTATGATATTATTTTTCTTTATTTTTTTTATTTCTTATATTTATTATATTTTTAATATTGCGCCTTGCTTCAATCAGGCGCGTGCCTCGCCTTGTGCCTTGCGCCTTTAACTACCTTGAGTTTAATGAGGGTTATCACACAGGTCTTGAGGCCTACCATGGCCGAGTTGTTGGTTGTATACGTCGATGATACCATGATTTACAATACCTCCAAGGACAAGTCCTGTACATGAGACCGAGTTCCGTTATGTACGAGTTCCGTTCTCTAGAAGTGTTTAGTGGAAGAGGCTGATTATCTTTGGCATATCCTTCTGTTAGCCGTGATGTAGGCCATTTAGAAGGAGAAGAATTCTCGTATCGTAGAAGGTAAAGAAGAAGATATCGCCAGAGTTATACTGAGGGTTAAAGAACACTCGTATCTCTGGTCTTTCATATCCCAAGAGTTTAGAGGATGTTTATTTTATGCTGTTGTCTTCAGATATGACGAGTTCATAAATGGTTCCTCTCCCTTTTGATTTTACATAGCTGTGTGGTGTTGGGATCTTTTCTTGAGATTCCCCAGAGCTCTACAATTTGGAGGTCAGGATGTCTTGGGAGTTCCTGATCCTCGACTCAAAACCCAGTCCAAGAATATTGGTACTCATGTCATGGAGCAAACTAAAACTTCTCGAGCCCCCCAGAGCCCCACAATCTGAAGGCCAAGATGTCAAGGGACTTCCTGATTCTCGGCACAAAACCTAGTTCAAGAATACTGGTATACTCAGTTTGTCATGGATCAAAATCCACAACCTCTCGACCCACCCCACCACCCAAGCTCCACGATATTGAGGCCAGAGATGTCAATGGACTTCCTGATCCATGGCTCAAAAACCCAATTCAAGAATATCGGTACTCATGTTGTCATTAAATCCACAACCACTTGGCCCCCCTAAGAGCTCCACAATCTGGTGGCTAGGATGTTGAGTGGACTCGTGATCCTTGGCTCAGCTACACTTGTACCCCAAGATATGGAATTTCCTCGTCCTTGTTCCATTCTTGACCCACACATGGCCGTGAACAACTCAGCTACATACGCTGTATCTCGATCTCCTAGCAACAGACTTACTGGCCTTGTTCTCATCCACACGACATGTATCTTGACAGGCCAAATCTTATCTCGGCTACATACTCCATGTCTCGGCCATCTAGCAGCCAACCTACAGGTCTTGTTTTCATCCACATAACGGGTATCTCGACAAGCCAAATCATATCCTAGCTACATATACCTTTTCTTGTCCTCCTGACTGACGGACTACAAGGCTTGTTCTCGTCCACATAATTGGTATCTTGGCAGGCCAAATCATATCTTGGCCACATATGCCATATCTCATCCCCTTGCAGCCGACTTATAGGTCTTATCAATCTATCGAAGACGTGGGCATGGTTATCTCCAATAGCTCCATAGCGTATGCTGCTACCTCGGCCCTTAGTTAGTTGATCAAGTTGCCTTATCTATCTATCGACGACGTGGGCATATGGTTATCTCCTATCGCTTGGTAGCCTATGCCGCTACCTCGCCCCCTTGTCAGCCGACAGAGTAGTCTTATCTATCTCTCAGAAATCAGGATATGGCTCTGCAGTAGCTCGATAGAATTTCTATTTACCATCGCCATTATATTGTTGGACTTTGACACGAAGTCTTGACTTCCCTAAAAGTTCGGTTGAGAATACACATGCAACTATCCAAATCCAATATATGGTAGATAACTCGCCGTAACAGATACACAATACAATTTTTTTCTTATTATCATAACATTAGGGGCGTCAATCCCATTACAAACTCTTATAGACCATTTGATATTTTTCGGACTGTACATAAGAACACAATTAAGAGAATGGTACTAGTTATCAGGAGCGTTCGATTCCATTTCCGGCTCTGACCTTACCTCTTGGTCCGCTTCGATGACGTCATGTAACAACTCCGTCAACATGCAGCATCTTTAGTAGCAGCTCTATTGGCATACAGCTCTCGGCTTGTCAACTCAACTCCCCTGGGCCGTCTGCTTACCTATTCCTACATCACCAACGAACCTCGTCCTGCTGCGTTTCAACCTTGCATCTCCTGCACCTTGTTCATCTCCTCCGGCATGGCAGCAACTTGATTATTCTTCCCCTTGTTGGTTGTCTGCAACTGTTTTGTGTCACGTGCTCATTCAGTTGTTTTTTTTGTCACCAGCCGGCCAACCCTTCAACGTGTGCATCCATCGAATGTCACCTATTCGGCAATCAAGCGGTGCGTGGGAGCACATTATCGTTTTAGCAAGTGCTTTGCGAGACCCCAACCGGTCTTCATTCAACCGCACAATCTACAATATGGCAACCATACCCTGCATCTCTAGCGTCCATTTTGACCTTGCATCACCCTTTTCAGTCCATGCAAATGGTTCTTCATACAGGTTACCAGGTGTCAATGCTACTTCACTAGCTATGCTGCCCTGTCAAACGACACCTTCGAGCGTCGTTCGGTCCACTTAAATGGTTGCCAAACATCCATGCAATTCAATGAATGCTCCATTTCTTCCTCTATCGATGACACATAGATGTCTTTGTTCCAACTGTTCACTTGGGACGTGATCCAACAAACCATGCGACTTCGACAAGATTGGTTTCGCATTCAACTATCATCCCCATCTAGATCCAAATTTCAACTCCACCAGCCAGCATCATTATCTCACGGCAAACAAGCAGCCAGCTGATTCCATCAGCCGACAGTTCACTTCTAGGCCGACTACCAAGCAACAAACTCCACCTTGGTAATTCATATCAATGTCCAGCTTCAACTAGCTAGTCATCATCCGGTAGTTCACCATCTTGACTAGTCGGCAGGTGACCACGCGGCCAGCATCTTCACCAGCCGGCCAACCATTACAATGCAGAATTGGTGGATGCACCGCACTAACCGCACCTTTCATCCTACCATGCATGCACGCCAGCCAACAACCACACCTCACGGGAAGTTTCAACTAACAAACTCCAACTTGCCATCCTTCGCAAGAATCAACGTGATGCATGATAAGCAAACCGATGCAGCTGCATTTTGTGCGCCAACAACTATGGTTCAAAGTGCACTGTATTATTTTGGTATCGATCATAGACGATACTGAAACGTATCAGATGTTAGTGCAAATTTACATATAAGATGAACTATCATTGGGTTTCAGACGAAACCAACTGAAACGTATGTAGTTTTGTCCAAAAGCGAAACAAAAATGAAACGGATGAAACGTTTTGGTCTCGGCTTAAACGTTAAAACATGCCAGGAACATCTGACCGACAGACCCAGTTCGTGTTTGTGCCTTTACCATGGTGTTCGACAGATCTTGCTACCAGCTCAACGTGCGTTGCCTCCATGATTTTAATGCTTCTAGATTTGCATCTGATACTCTTGCATGCCATGTCCGTGAGATATCTTAGCATGTTCACGTTCAAAGTAGTGCAACTTCACGATCGTCTGGCTGTCAGCTCACCAGTCGACAGCATCATCTCACGACGACCCGCCAGGTAGAAGCTCCGTCAACAATGCCACCACATGGTCAGCATAACACCAATAGGTAGCCCACATCAAAGACAATATACCATCAATCGGAGGATTCAACTATAAGCCGACATACCGTCAGCCAGTTACCTCCATCAGCGGACTTGCACCTCCTTTCGGCCAACAAGTCATTAGCTGGTTTGCACAACATTTCAACTAGATCATCAGCATCTCTAGCTGGCAGATCATTTGAAGGCCAATTTCAGCCAACAAGTTCCACCAGTGGCTACTCACTTGAAGGCCAATTTCAGCTAGCAAAATCTACCAATTGGCAACCCACCTTAAGGCCAACTTTCAGCCAACATACTGACATCTCAATTCAGCTAGCACCCTAACAGATCAAGCAGCTGGCACGATAACTTCTTGGCTAGATCATTACTCACAAGCCAACTTCTCTACCAAGTAAAGTTCTTGAGCAGCGAACATAGCTCTTGGACGGGTTAGTTAACCTCTCACCAGCCTGACAAATAGCGTAATTGTCAGATTGGGGGCTTCATTTACAATTACTCTCCAATACTAGCGAGACTGGGGCTTCACGTGCAATCACCTCCAATCATCATAAAGACCCCACGAGGGCGCAAGACCTTATACGGGAGGCTAAACGCATAAGTCCTCACAGAAGGGCAGCGTAATCACCTTTATAAAAAGAGCCTTGTTTCCGCATAGCGCATAAGACCTCTCAATGGGACAGGCTACCTGCGAGTTCATGGGTGACCTTCACAACTAAGTCCTCATAGCAGGCCAGCGCATCCGTGAGCTAACTATAGTATTGGCCTTCGTTGAAAGAGCGCTGTTTCAGCACAAAGCATGAGCCCTATCATTGAGCCAAGGAACCCCTGCGATCGAAGGAGTGACCTTGACAACTAAGTCCCCCTAGTGGGCTAGCGTGTCCGCTTGCTCTTGGCTGAATGTCCTTAGCTCCAAGGACCTTGGCATGACCTTATTCAAAAGGCAAGAGACCTTCCACAAGAGGCGAAAGACCTCTTATGCAAGGTACGAGGCTCTATCATCATCATCATCACATCATCATCATCATCATCATCATCATCATCATCATCATCATCATCATCATCATCATCTTCATCATCTTCATCATCATCATATCATTATCATCATCATCATCATATCATCATCATCATCATCATTGCACCATCATCATTCATCATCATCATCATACCACCATCATCATAATCATCATCACCAGAAAACCCAAGCTTAGATCGACATGCTCCCAAGAGCTCAAACAAACATGCCCAAAAGAGCCCGATTAACTTTTTTCCAAGGGCCAACTTGCTTGTTTTCTGATAATCCGCGAGGTGACAGTCAAAGAGTTGACAACTCTACTTCTAGAGGTGCCAACAGCAAGCTTCCCAACTGTAAGCCTCCTAACAGCAAGCTTCCTAGCAATCTTCCTGAGGTAGTAGTTGGGCGCGTACCTCGAGACGCTGCCATGCTTCGTTATCAGCCCCTAACACCTTGGACTATGGTTACACCATAACTGCGATACATGGAATCATTTTTTTTATTACTATAGAGTACGTTTCTCGAATGTGGACTATCTCCCACCGTCGAGCTACACCTCCGAGAGGAGGCTATGTTTGTACCACAATTTACATAAATTACATAGATCCCGAGGACCGACGTGAGATGGATGACGGGAGAGAATGTATTTCTCATATAAATTGACCCTTTCCACAATTGGAAAAGGGGGCCGAGAAGATTGTGGCACAGAAGATAACATTGTAACTGGAGAAAGAATAATGGATTGTCTCCATCGTTAAGGTCGAGGATGGAGTCGACCAGCATTCTACCCGGTGATGAAGCTCGTGAAAAAGCTTGTCTATTCTCTCTTTTCGGATTCTTGAATACCGGATCTATCATCTTCTCTTTGGGAAGTGGGTGTGAACCTTGAGGATCATCGACGGCTACATCTCAGATCTCAGATTTTGCACCCACAACAACCACAGACAACCTTTGGAGCCCTCTAGAGCTCCACAATTTTGAGGCCAGGATGTCAAAGGACTTACTGACCCTCAGTTCAAAACTCGTTTCTAGAATACTATTACTCTGGTTGTCATTGATCAAAATCCACAACCTCTTCATCCCGCCAGAGCTCTCTACATACGCCATATTTTGCCCCCCTAGTAGCTGACTTACAGGCCTTGTCATTATCTATTATGCGTCTATCTCGAGAGTACCAAGTATAGCTCGATAGTGTATGCCACTACCTCGGCCCCTAGTTAGCCAACCAAGTGGCCTTATATATTGAGAACGTGGGCATGGTTATCTGAAATAGCTTGGTAGCGTACGCCGATACATCGACCTCTAGTTAGTTGACCAAGTGGCCTTATGTATCTATCTATCGAAGACGTTGGCATGGTTATCTCCTATAGCTTGATCGCCTACGCCGCTACCTCGTCCATTAGTCAGGCGACCAACATGCTTTATCTATCTATTTAAGACGTGGGGATGGTTATCTCCAATAGTTCAGCAGCCTACGCCACTACCTCTGCCCCTATTCAATCGACCGAATGACCTTATTTATCTATCAAAAATCGGGATATGGCTCTCCAGTAGCTCGGTAGAATTTTTCTTGACCATCATCGATGTACTCTTGGAATTTCACACAAAGTCTTGACTTTCCTAAAGGTTGTTGGAGAATACACATGCTACAGACTATCCAAATTCGATATATGGCTGAAAACACCCAACAACAGTTAAACAGCAGAAATTCGAAATACAAGTGATATCTTATTATCATAACATTGGGGGCGTCAATTCCATTACAAATGCTTACAGATCACTCGGAGTATCAATTCCATTACAAATGCTTGCAGAACACTGAGGGCGTCAATCCCATTACAAATGCTTGCAGAACACTAAGGGCGTCAATCCCAATACCGACGCTTACGAGTCTAAAAACATATTACGAAGGGAGATAGATGGATACCATAAATCATCTAGGAAGCGAGCGTAGACCTGCATCATAGTCCAAAACCTTGCACCTCGTAAGTTGCAAATCTTATGAGGGACAAATAGAAATGGATTTTTACATGGGGAGTGAATAGAAAACGCATGCTCCTCAACACATGGGATACAGAAACCCGGTACCAAGATGCAAGTAAGCGCATCCCAGGTCCTTGACACAAGTCCTTCCTTGCACATCCCTGTAAGAGGAGGGACTTGAGTTGACCTGCACCACCAACTCAGCTCCACCACGAGTGATGTGACTCCAAAAAAGGAGGGCACACCTTGAAGAACACCCTAAGCTGACTTCATCATCAATTGTGTTCCCTCTCTCACCGCCTATAATGGTTTGAATCAAATGTACGGGCGCCATTCTTTATCTCCCTACTAAACATAGCTGCTATTTATAGGGCATATTACCATTATGACTATATTGCTCTTGCATTCATTGTCTTTTTCTACATTCAGAGCACATGTTTATTAGCTTGTTTCTTGTACCATCGGTTGTCTGTGCAAGCCCAAGAGTCGCAATCGTAAGCCTAGTGATAGTGGGCGTTAAAATTGATTGGAACACCAATCACGAAGGAGATTTCCTCCGTACCAAGGTATACACAAATGGTTTTTCCATTAAAGAGAAGATTTTTTCTAAAAACGAGATGCATACATTACAAAATTGAATGACTACGAAATAGTCAGTCTTCTCCAGACCCTTCACTCAACTCCTCCGTATGCGCATGTGTTTGTCACGATGACAAACTCAAGCCCCCAAGAGCTCCATAATCTGGAGGGAAGGATGTCTTGGGACTTCCTGATAGTCGGCTCAAAACTCCGTCCAAGAATACTGGTTCCAAGGTTGTCATGTATCAAAATCCACAACCTTTCGGGCTACCTAGAGGGACGGTTCTGATCCCTAGCTTAAAACCCAATTCAAACGCTGGCACCTCCGGATAAAATGAAATTTCCTCATCCTCGTTCTAGCCCTAACCCAGAGACGGGCCTCATTAACTCAGCTACATCCGCCATATCATGGTATCCTTGCATTTAACCTACATGCCTTGTTTCTCATCCACATAACGGGCATCTCTGCGGACCAAATCACATCTCGGCTACGTACGCCATATTTCGGTTTTCATCCATATAACTGGTATCCCGCGAAGCCAAATCATATCTAGGCTACATACGCCATATCACGGCCTCCTAGCAGCGAACTTACATGCCTTGTTCTCTACCTTGGTCTTCGACATAAGTTCTGCCCTGCACACCCTTGGTAGTAGGACATACTATTATGCACGAGTAGGAAGTAAAATAAGGATGGAGTCGTGCTTACCTGCACCACAAACTCAACCCCTCCAAGTGTGGTGCTAGTTCAAAAATGGAGGGCATAGTAGAACCTTGAAGAGCTGAACACCCTGAACTGACTTCATCATCGGTCGTGGCCCCTTTCTCACTGAATAGTATGTCCCTCAATGATAAAATAGTTCCCAACTCATCGTGCAAGGTTATTCGGCCACAATAGTAAGACCTATCGTACTGCAAGGATCTTCGGGCTCCACCTCTACAATGTTTCTCTCACGATCACAAACAACCACTCGAGTCCCTTGAACTCTACAATCTTAAGGCTAGGATGTCATGGTATTTCCTGATCCCCGACTCAAAACTCTGTCCAAGAATACTAGTACTGAGGTTGTCATGGACCAAAATCCACAACCTCTCCAGCCCCCCAAAGCTCTACAATCTACAGGGCAAGATGTCGAGGGACTTCTTAATCCTTGGCTCAAAACCCGGTCCAAGAATACTTGTACTATGGTTGTCATGGATCGAAATCTACAACCTCTCGAGCCCCCAAAGCTCCACAAGCTGGAGGCCAAGATGTCAAGGGACTTTCAGGTTCCTAGCTTAAAACCCAGTTCAAACACTAGAACCCCCAGATGTCATGGAATTTTGTCATCCTTGTTGCAGCCCTAACACAAGCATGGATGTCAACAAGTCAACTACTTACGCCATAAATCAGTCTCGTAACAAATGACCTACAAGCTTTCTTCTCATCCAAATAATGGGTATCTCGGTAGGTCAAATTGTCTCTCCGACATATGCCATATCGAGGCCTCATTGTAATCGTATGCCTCGTTTTCATCCACATAACGGATATCTGGGCAAGGCCAAATCATATCTCGGCTACATACGCCATTTCTTGGCCTCCTTGCAAAAGACCTACGTTCCTTGTTCTCGTCCACATATTGCGTTTCTCAGCAGGAGAAATCATATCTCGGCCACATAAGTTATATCTGTGCCCCCCTCAGTAGCTTTCTTACTGGCCTTGTCCCTATCTATTTCGTGACTCACGGTAGGCCCAACTATATATTGGGGTAGTGCCCTGCTACCTTGGTCCTAGTCAGCCGACCAATCGACCTTATTTGTCTATCGAAGATATGGGCATGGTTGTCTCCAATAGCTTGGATGCGTACGTTGCTGCCTCTGCCCCTAGTCAGTTGAACAAGTGGCCTCATGCATCTATCGAAGACGTGGGCATGGTTTTCTACAATAGCTCGGTAGCCTACATTACTACCACGACACCTAGTCAGCCAAGCAAGTTGAATTATCTATCTTTCGAATACGTGGGCATGGTTATCTCCAATAGCACGACGATCTACGTCGCTACCATGGCCTCTAGTCAGCCGATTGAATAGGCTTATCTATCTATCAAAAATCAGGATATGGCTCTCTAGTTTGGTGAACGTCCCCAACATACTAATGGAATTTGACATGGAGACTTGATTTCCCTAAAAATTCAGTTGAGAATACACATGCTACGGACTATCCAATGTTGATATATGGCAGATAACACGCCGTATCAGTTACACACTAAAAATCCGAAATACAAGTGTTCTATTATTATCATAACACTGGGGGGATCAATCCCATTACAAATGCTTATGGAGCAATAGAGGGGTTAATCCCATTACAAATGCTTACCAGTCCCAAACTTACAAAGAAGATGATGAGTGAGGGAGATCAGAAATCATCTCGGAAGTGGTTATTCACCCGCAACCTAGTTCCAATTATTGCACCTCGTATGATGCTTAGGTCCTACTGCCAATCCAAGGAGGCACAAGCTGAAGTATTTTTCCATGGGGATTGTCACTAGGAAACATTTGCTCCTCAAATATACTCAGACAACTAAGTTGGCACTCCAGCTAGGGACTATGATGTCAAAAACGTGTCTCGGACAGTCAAGAAAGGCTTAACACTCGTTATCTTTCTCGCTAACTTTCCAGTCAATCCCTATTCGTTGGCCAGCACAAATGGCCGAGTCACCCTGGGCGGCACTAAGATGGAGAAAGCAGTCAAGTTGGGTTTCCTTGCTTCTAACAGTGAAGTTGAATATCAAAAATAATAGTGAAGTTGAGTATGAAGTTGTCTTTAAAGGCCTCTTAATGGCAGTTTTGTTGGGCTTTCACTAACTCGCATTGTAGATTCGGAGTCCATCATACAACTATAATTGACAACGACTATCAATTTGATTGTCGGGTGATTAGAAACTTCTATAAAAGTCATGGTATTCGACATCTTTTCTCAATGCCAAGATATCCTCAAGGTGACGGCTAACCAGAGGCTACAAACAAGGCTATACGCGAAAATATGAAGAAAGGCTTGATAAGGCAAAATAATGCTGGGTACAAGTCTTACATGAGTGCTATGGGCTTACCGCCCCACTCCTCGACGGCCTATCGGAGAATCCCCCTTTGCAATGGCTGATGGCATGGAAGTCATCATACCTACCGTAGAGCTCCTGGCTATGACAAGGAGCAGGGTACTCGGTACACCGGAGAATGAGGAGTTGATTAGCAAAGACATAGACTTTGCAAAGGAAAAAAGTTGTTTGAACATCCTCTCTAGACAAGATCCTAATGGTGGACCACTTGAATTGTGGGGGAATGATGCTTCTAAACATGTTCTCGTTGTGCATAGCTAGTGCCAAGACGGTTAATCATTTGATGATTCACAGTCCGTTCTGTTTCTTTATTTGGCACGCATTCTTTTCCCTCTTCGGCACAGTCTACATGCTGTCGAAGTACGTGATGACCTTATTCCACGGGAACTTCTTTAGATACGAGGAGCTCATAGATGGTTCCTCTTCCTTTTGATTTGTACGTAGTTGTGTGGTTTTGGGATATTTTCTTGAGATTCCCTAGAGCTCTACAATTTGGAGGCCATGATGTCTTAGGAGTTCCTGATCCTTGGCTAAAAACCTAGTCCAAGAGTACTGGTACTCATGTCATGGATCAAATCTACAACCTCTCTAGCCCTCCCAAAGCTTTACAATCATAAGCCCAGGATGCCAAGGGACTTCCTGATTCTTGGCACACAAGAATACCGGTATACTCAAGTTGTCATGGATCAAAATCCACAACTTCTTGACCCACCCCCCAATTTGCACAATATTGTGGCCAAGGATGTCAACGGACTTTCTGATCCATCTCTCAAACCCAAATTCAAGAATATTGGTGCTCAAGTAGTCATGGATCAAATCCACAACCACTCAAACCCCAGAGCTCTACAATCTGGAGACTAGGATGTCAAGGGACATCGTGATCCTTGGCTCAAAACTTTGTCCAAGAATACCGGTACTCAGGTTGCCATGGATCTTATGGCGTATGTTGCCATTTGCGATTTGCTGGGGTTTATGGAAAGAGTATTTGACGGAAAGGGGGAGAACGTGTAGAACATTATCCTTAATATCAAAGGTTTGATGTTATTTTTGTCCAATGTGTATATGAAATGCCGATGATTATTTTCGAGGATGTTGTCGTGGATCAAAATCCACAACCTTTCAGCCACCAAGAGCTCTACAATCTGGAGGCCATGATGTCAAAGGAGTTCCTGGTCCTCGGCTCTGAACCTAGTATAAGAATATTGGTACTCATGTTGTCATAGATCAAAATCCACAACCTCTCATGCCCCCCATAGCTCCACAATCTGGAGGCCAGGATGTCATCGGACTTCCTAATAACTAATGTAAAACCAAGTTAAAACACTAGTACCCCTAGATGTCATGGAGTTTCCTCATCCTCGTTCCAGCCCTGACCCACACATGGGCCTCAACAACTCAGCTACATATTCCTTATTTGATCTCCTAGCAGCAAACCTACAAGCCATGTACTCGTCCACATAACGGGTGTCCCAGCTAGCCAAATCATCTATCCTACATACGGCATATCTGTGCCTTTTGTTGCGACCTACAGTCCTTGTTTTCATCTACATAAGGAGTATCTTGGCAAGTCTTATCATGTCTCAGCTATATATGCCATATCTTGGCCCTTAGTAGCCGAACTATATGCCTTGTCACTATTTGATTACGCTACTATCTCGTAGGCCCAAGTATAGGTTGGAAGCGTATGCCACTACATCGGCACCTAGTCAGTCGACCAAGTGGCCATAATTATCTATCGAAGACGTGGGCATACTTATCTCCAATAATTCGGTAGCGTACGCTTCTATTTCGGCCCCTAGTTAGCCGACCAAGTTGCCTTATCTACGTTTCGAAGACGTGGGCATAGTTATCTTGAATAGCACGGTCGCTTACACTGCTACCTCCTCCCCTAGTCAGTTGACCAAGTGGCCTTATCTCTCTATGGAAGACGTGAGCATGGTTATCTTGGCAGCCTATGCTGTTAGCTCGGCCCTTAGCCGACTGAGTACCCTTATCTATTTATCAAAAACCAGAGTATTGCTCTGTATTAGCTAAGCGAAATTTTTGGTGACCGCTGCCTCTATACTATTGGACCTTCACACAAAGTCTTCGATTCCTTAAATGTTCGATTGAGAATACACATGCTACGGACTATCCTAGATTGAGAATACAAGATTCGACGATTACATGATACGATGTAACATCAGTGAAGACCCTCTCATGACCCCATCTAGGTTTCCTATGGGTCTCTGATCTGAGCTTCAGAGAGGGCTCATTTCCCATGATATCCACACTTTGCAACACACCTATTCGGTGGCACATGATTTAGAGCGGTATCTAAAACCGCAGTGTGAGAGATGTTGACTCCTGCAAACCGACCGTTTAGTCCCCTCCCTTGGGAGTGAAACCTAATGTTGGGAGTCAGCCTTTTAGAGCCAGTTATAGTACTCCTGTTTTGGGGACAACAAAGGAAAGTGAATGATCAGTGGATGTATTTCGTAAGATTCTGGGTAGGCCTCGGTTATAGGACGGATATGTCTCACTGTTTAGCAAATCGACCACATGTTCCTTTATTTATGAAGCCAAGAGGATTAAGTTTAACCCTTTACCACTCGAGAATACCACTAAGAGGAAAGATATACATAGAAGGGTGAGAGTAGCAAAGGACCACAATCGAAATCTCTCCACATCATAAATGTAAACGAATTTTAGAGAGAGACCAGGGAAGATTCCATCATTTATGCCATCTTGTCAAAATATTCCTCTCCTGAATTGGCTGTTGAGATACCACTAGATATGGCTCCAATGTATAGGCAATTTCAGGATGTTTGTCCTGATGATTTTCCATATGAGCTACCTTCAATAAGGAACATTTAGCACACTATAAATTGTCCCCCCTAGAGCAGCACTACCCAACCTCCCGCACTGCTGAATCCCATAAAACTTGTTTACTTGAAGAAGCAAGTTGACGAGCTTCTTAGAAAGCGGTTCGTTTGAGAGAGCATGTGCCCTTTTGTTGTGCCAGTGCTTTTCAGTCTCAAGAAAGACGAATCTTGGTGGATGTGCGTCGATAGTCAAACCATCAACAAAATTAGGTAAAATACCGATTTCCTTTACCGAGGCTTCACGAAATGTTATACATGATGGCCGGTGCCACTATCTTTTCAAAGATAGACCCTCAGAGTGACTGCCATTAATTTCACATTCGTCCGGGAGATGAGTGGAAAATAGTCATGCCCTTTGGATTGACAATTGTCTTGAGTACTTTTATGAGGGTTATGACAGGTATTGAGGGCTTTTATGGCGAAGTTCCTGGTTGTGTATGTCGATGATACCCTGATTTGCAGCATCTCCAAGGAAGAGTCCTGTAAACGAGGAAGTGCCATGTATTCAACGGCGAGGCCGAGGTCTAGGCTGAAACTTAGGTAGAGATCGTTGGGGTGGTCACCAACCCCCTGCTGAATATCAGGGCCTAATGACTCCGATGACTGCATCATGAAGACAATTAACATCGATGCTCTTAGCTTTAATGGTCATCTAGACCCAATAGTTTTCTTCGTCTGGTTGTCAGATATGGACCACTATTTTGAGTGGTACAAATTGTCTGAAAGCCGTAGATTCGGTTTCCCAAGATGAAATTGGTTGGACAAGCCAAACTTTACTGAACAAAACATCAAGCGTAGGTTTGAGAAAAGTGGCTAGGAGCCCATTGGTCAGTGGACTGAAATGAAGAAAATCCTAGGAGAAGTATTTGCTTCAGATTTCGCGAGAGATTTTTTAATCAATGGCTATTCCTTCGCTAGATATATATGTAGTCGCTAACTACGTCGCAAAATTCGACGGATACATGATGCGATGTAACATCAGGGAAGACCCTCTCATGACCCCATCCAGGTTTTCAATGGGTCTTCGATCTGAGCTTCAAACAGGGCTCATTTCCCATGATATCCACACTTTGCAGCACGCCTATTCGGTGGCTCAAGTTTTAAAGCGGTATCTAAAACCGCAATGTGAGAGACGTTGACTCCTGTAAATCGACTGTTTAGCCCCCTCCCTTGAGAGCGAAACCTAATGTCGGGAGTCTACCTTTTAGAGCCAGTTATAGTACTCCTTCAGTTTTGGGGACAACAAAGGAAAGGGAGTGATCAGTGGAGCTTTATATATAAAGGCAAGAGGATTAAGTTGAAACCCTTACCACCCATGAACACCACTAGGAGGAAGGAGAATGCGCAAAGGGTAAGAGTAGCAAAGGACCACAATCGAAATATCTCAACATCATCAGTGCAAAAGAATTTGAGAGAGAGACCAAGGATGAGTCCATCATTTATGCCCTCTTAACCAAAGATCCTCTCTTGAATCAGAAGTTAGAAACTACAAAATGTGGCTCCCGTGTGGTGGGAGTTTTTGGCTGTTTTTCCTGATGATTTACCAGATGAGCTTGCTCTAATGAAGGACATTCAGGTATGACGAATCTTGGAGTATGTGAATCGATAATTGAGACATCAACAAAATCACGGTAAAATACCGATTTGCTCTATTGAGGTCTGACGAAATGTTAGTCATGATGGCCCGTACCACGATCTTTTCAAAGATAAAGCTTAAGAGTGGCTATCATCAAATTCGTATCCGTTCAGCAGATAAGTGGAAAATCGCTTTCTAGATGAAATATGGTTTATATGGGTGGATATTCATGCATGTTTTATTGACCAATGTTTCGAGTACTTTTATATGGGTTACGAGTCTTATGACATAGGTATTGAGGCCTTTTATATTCGTTATGCTCTTAGCTTTAAGGGCAAGTTCCTTGTTGTGTACATCGGTGCTTCCCTGGTTTACAATACTTACAAGGAAGAGTCCCGAAACCAAGGCGTGAGGACTAGGTCGAGGCTGAGACTTCGGTAGAAATCGTGAGGGTGGTAACTAACTTGTAGGTAAATATTAGGGCCCCTATGACCCTTATGACCTCATTATGAAGACGATTATGATTGATGCTCCTAGCTTTGATGGTCGCTTGGACCCAAAAGTGTTCGTCGACTGGTTGTCAGATTTGGACCACGATTTTGAGTAGTACTGAAGTTCGTAGAGTTTGGTTTGCCAAGATGAAACTGATAGGACAAGCCTAACTTTATTGGACCATCATCGAGCGTAGGATTGAGAGAAGTGGCAATGAGCTGATTGCTCAGTAGATTGAAACGAAGGAAATCCTCAAGAAGTATCTATCTTTGAGCTATAGCGAGAGACTTTTAGATCAATGGCAATCCCTTCGCCAAGGATCTACGTTTGTCGCAGACTACATTGCAAAATTCGACGAATATATAATGCGATGTAACATCAGGGAAAACCCTCTCATGACCCTATCTTGGTTTCGTATGGGTATTCGATTTGAGGTTTAGAGACATCTTTAAGAGGCAGCTGAAACCGTTATAACATTTTGACTCCCGCAACCCAACTGCTAAACCCCTTCCTTGGGAGTGAAACCTAATGTTGGGAGTCAGCCTTTTAGAGCCAGTTCTAGCACTCCTTCCATTTTTAGGGATAACAAAGGGAAGGGAGTGATCGGTCGAACTTCGCTAGGAAGTTGACCGACTCGCTTATATAATTGCTAAGACTTTGGACAATTTGCGGTCCAATATCCCTCAACAGAACCCACCAAGAATCTGTATATTGAAGGCACATAAGAGCATGAGCATGGACACTTTCAAGAAAAAACTGATGATGCTGAGCTCATGTCTAGCAGTCGTTAGGTGCGCCTTTTCCCAGAGTGAAGACAATGATGACTGGCTTAGAAATTATGTTTTCTTCACTTGTGTCGTGACGATTAAAGTTGTAATATCTTCATTGACAGTGGTAGTTGCAACAACGTTGTCTCGTCGAGCAGTGTTGCCCCTTTTGAATTGACGCCCATAACCCATCCTCAGCTATATTGAGTCGCATGGGTAGATGCGTTATCCATTCCCATATCTCTGAGGTGTTAGATTCCCATTAAGTTTTCTTCCTATAACGACACCTTGTGGTGTGTTGCTGTACCTATGGATATAGGTCATATCATTCTGAGTTGGCCTTGGTTATAGGACCTAGATGTGACAGTGTTTGGAAGATTGAATACGTGTTCTTTTATTTATGAAGCTAAGAGGATTGAGTTGAACCCTTTACCACACGAAAACACTACATAGAGGAAAGATAACACGCAGAAGGGTGAGACTAGCAGAGGACCACAATCCAAATCTCTCCACTTCATTTGTGCGAAAGAATTTGAGAAAGGGACCAAGGATGAGTTCATCATTTAATCCCTCTTAGCCAAAGATTCCTCTCCTGAGTCGGTTGTTGAGATACCCCCGATTTGGCTCAAGTATAGAGGGAGTTTGAGGCTGTTTTTCTTAATGATTTACTAGCTGAGGTTTCTCTAATGAGGGACATTGAACGCGATATTGATTTAATCCATGGAGCAACTCAACCCAACCTCCAACTCAACCCAACCTCCATACTACCAAATGAATCCCATAGAACATGTTGAGTTGAAGAAGGAAGTTGATGAGCTTCTTAGAAAGGGGTTCGCTCGAGAGACCATGTGTCCTAGTCTCGTGCCTGCACTTCTCACTCCCAAGAAAGACGAATGTCAGGATGTTCATCGATAGTTGAGCCATAAACAAAATCACGGGAAAATACCAGTTTCCTCTACCGATGCTTGACGAAAGGTTAGACATCATGGCCGGTGGCACGATCTTTTTAAAGATTGACCTTTAGACTGGCTACCATCAAATTCGCATTTGTTCGGGAGATAAGTGGAAAATCATTTTCAAGACAAAGGATGCTTTATATGCGCGGATAGTCCTGCCCTTTTGATTGACCAATGGCCCGAGTACTTTTATGTGGGTTATGACATAGGTATTGAAGCCTTTCATGAGCAAGTTCCTGGTTGTGTACATTGACGATACCTTGATTTACAGTACCTCCAAGGAAGAGTCCTGTAGATGAGGAAGATTCTCATAATCGAGGACGAGGCTGCGACTTAGGTAGAGATTGTGGGGGTCGTCACCAACCCTTGTTTAATATTAAGGTCCCTATGATCTCAATGACAACATCATGAAGACGGTAAAGATTGATGCTCCTAGCTTTGATGGTCGCCTGGACCCAAAGTTTTTCCTCAACTAGTTGTTAGATATGGGCCACTATTTTGAGTAGTAGTGATGTTCGTAGAGTTTGGTTTGTCAAGATGAAACTAGTAGGAGAAGCCAAACTCTATTGTACCAACATTGAGCGTAGGATTGGGAGAAATGGTGAGAAGCCCATTGCTGAGTAAACTGAAATGAAGGAAATCCTCAAGGAGAAGTATCTGTCTCTGAGCTATCACGAGAGTCTTTTTGATATATGACAATTCTTTCGGCTTGGATTTATGTCTCTCGCTGACCACATCACAAAATTTGACGAATACATTATGCGATGTAACATTAGGGAAGACCCTCTCATGGTCCCATCCAAGTTATCCATGGGTCTCCGATTTGAGCTTCACAGAGGTCTTATTCCCCATGATATCGCACTTTGGAGGACGCCTATTAGGTGGCTCTGGATTTAGAGCGGTACTTGAAACTGTAGTGTGAGAGACATTTGGACTCCCGCAACCCAACTGCTAAGCCCCTCGCTTTGGAGCGAAAACTAACATTGGGAGTCAACCTCTCTTGGGAACGAAACCTAATGTTGGGAGTGAAACCTAATGGGTAGATGCGTTTATGGGCAAGTTCCTGGTTGTGTATGTCGATCATATACTTATTTACAGCACCTCCGAGAAGGAGTCCTGTAGACGATGAAGAGTCCTTTATTCAAGGGCGAGGCCGAGGCTGAGACTTAAGAAGAGATTGTTGGGTGGTCACCAACCCCCTGCTGAATATCAGGAACCCTATGAGTCCAATGACCGCATCATGTAGACGGTTAACATTGATGCTTTGATTGTCGCTTGGACCCAAAAGTTTTCTTCGACTGGTTGTCAAATATGGACTATTTTGAGTGGTACAAATTGTCTGTATGTCGTAGAGTTCGGTTTGCCAAGATGAAATTGGTAGGACAAGCCAAACTTTATTGAATCAACATTGAGCATAAGATTTAGAGAAGTGGCGAAGAGCCCATTGCTCAGTAGACTAAAATGAAGGAAATCTTCATGGAGATGTATTTGTCTTTGAGCTATCGCGATAGACTTTTAGATCAATGGCAATCCCTTAGCCAAAGATCTATGTCTTGTCGCTGATTACATTGCAAAATTCGACGAATACATGATGCGATGTAACATCAGGGAAAACCCTCTGATGACCCCATCCAGGTTTCTTATGGGTCTTCTATTTGAGCTTTAGAGAGGCCTCATTCCCCATGATATCCACTCTTTGGCACACGCCGATTAGGTGGCTCAGGATTTAGAGCGGTATTTGAAACTGTCTTGTGAAAGACGTTGACTCCTGCAACCCGACTTCTATGGCCTCTCCCTTGGGAAAGAAATCTAATGTTGGGAGTCAACCTTTTAGAGCCAGTTATAGTACTCCTTCAGTTTTGGGGACAACGAAGGAAAGGGAGTTATCGGCATGACTTTAAGAGGAAGGGGACAGACACTACTATATCTACCTAGTCTTTGGACATTTTCGGTCCAATGTCCCACAAGAGAACCCACCAAGAATTCGTATATTGAAGGCACAGAAGAGGACGAGGTGGAGACTTTGAAGAAAAAACCCATGATCTTGAGCTCAGTCCTAGTGACGAGGATAGCGAGGAGGCCATAATACCTCACATCTAGAAGTCGTTAAGTGCGCACCAACCCTGATCAAAGACAATAATGACTAGTGTTGAAATTCCATTTTCCACACTTATGCCAAATGTGGCGAGAAAATTTGTAAGATCAACATTGCCAGCGGCAAGAGCACCAACATTTTCTCATCAAGTAGTGTTGCCCAATTAGGATTGACAACCATAACTCATCCTATGCCATACGGAGTTACATGGGTAGACGTGTCATCCATTCTCGTATCTCAGACACGTCAAATTCCCATTCAGTTTTCTTCCTTTGAGGACAACTTGTGCGATGTGGTACATGTGGATGTAGGTCATATCATTCTGGGTAGGCCTTGGTTGTATGATTGAGATGTCACTATTGGGCAGATCGAATACATGTTCCTTTATATATAAAGGCAAGAGGATTAAGTTGAAACCTTTACCACTAAAGAACACCACTAGGAAGGAAGATAATACGCAAAAGGAGCACAATCCAAATTTGTCCACATCATTAGTGCGAAAGAATTTGAGAGACCAAGGATGAGTCCATATTTATGCCCTCCTTGTCAAATATCCTTTCCTCAGTCGGTAATTGAAAAACCACTAGACGTGGGTCTAGCGTAGAGGGAGTTTTATGCTGTTTCTCGTGATGATTTACCAGATGAGCTTCCTCTAATGAAGGACATTCAACACGCTATCCATTTAATCCCCATAACAACTCTACTCAACATCCTTATTACCCAATGAATCCGATAGAGCATGTTGAGTTGAAGAAGCAAGTTAGTGAGCTTATTTGAATTGGGTTCGTTCGACAGAGCACGAGCCTTTGTGCATGCTAGCACTTCTCACTCCCAAAATAGTCGAATCTTGGAGGATGTGCATCGATAATTGAGCCATCAACAAGATGAAAGATGGTTTATATGAGTGGATAGTCATGAATTTTTTATTGAGAATTGTCTCGAGTACTTTTATATGGGTTATGACATAGGTATTGAGGCCTTTCATGGGCAAGTTCCTTGTTGTGTTGATGTTCGTAGAGTATGTTTGGCCAAGATGATACTGGTAGGACAAACCAATCTTTATTGGACTAACATCAAGCATAGGATTGAGAGAAATGGCGAGGAGCCCATTGCTCAGTAAACTGAAGGGAAAGAAATCCTCAAGGAGAAGTATCTGTCTATGAGCTATCACAAGAGACTTTTAGATCAATGGCAATTCCTTCTCCAATGATCTATGTTTGTCGTTGACTATATCGCAAAATTCGACAAATACATGATGCGTTATATCATCAGTGATGACCCTCTCCTGACCCTATCCAGGTTCCGTATAGATTTCCGATCTGAGCTGTAGAGAGATCTCATTCCCCATTTTATCCATACTTTGGAAGACGCATATTAGGTGGTTTAGGATTTAGAGCAGTATCTTCATCTGCAGTGTGAGAGATGTTTTGACTCCCACAACTCGACTGCTAAGCTCCTCCCTTGGAGCGAAACCTAATGTTGGAAGTCAACTTTTGAGAGCCAATTCTTGTACTCATTCAGTTTTGGAGACAACAAAGGTAAGGGAGTGATCAGTGGAAACTTCAAGAGGAAGGGGACAGACTCGTTGCTTTTACTTGCAAGTCTTTGGACACTTTGTGATCCATTGTCCCACAAGATAACACACCAAGCATCTGTATATTGAAGCCACAAAAGGAAAAGCCTGGAGACTTCGAAGAGAAAATCCTTAATCTTGAGCTCAATCCCAGTGACAAGGACAGTGAGGAGGCTAATACCTCATGTCTAGAAGTCATTAAGTGCGCACTAGCCCTGATCAAAGATAAATGATTGGTGTTGAAATTCCATTTTCCGCACTAATGTCAAGTGTGGCGAGATGTTGTAAGATCATCATTAACAGTGGCAGTTGCACCAAAGTTGCTACGTCGAGCATTGTCGCCCGAACGGGATTGACACCCATAACCCATCCTCAGCCATATAGAGTTGCGTGGGTGGACTTCTCGTTTAGTCTTCTTCCTATAAGGACACCTTGTGGTGTAATGTGGTACCTATGGTCTATGGATGTAGGTAGTATCTTTCTGGGTAGGTTGGTTATTGGATCGAGATGTGACACTGTTCGGCAGATCTTCCACGTGTTGAACCATTTACGGCTCGAGAACACCACTGCAATGAAAGATATACATAGAAGGGTGAGACTAGCGAAGGACCACAATCGAAATATCTCCACGTCATCAGTGCGGAAGAATTTGAGAGAGAGACCTAGGATGAGTCCATATTTTAGGCCTCCCAGCCAAAGATCTGTCTCCTGAATCTACTGTTGAGATACCACCAGATGTGGCTCCAGTGTATATGGAGTTTCATGATGTTTTTCTTGATGATTTACCAGATGAGCTTCTTCTAGTGAGGGACATTTAGCATGCTAGCGATATAGTCCCCGGAGCAACTTTTTCCAACCTCCCGCCCTACTGAATGAATCCCATAGAGCATTTTGAACCGAAGAAGCAAGTTGATGAGTTTCTTAGAAAATTCGAGAGAGCTTGTGCCCTTGTGATGTGCCAATGCTTCTCATTCCCACTAAAGATGAATCTTGGAGCATGTGCATCGATAGTTTAGCCATCACCGAAATCACGGTCAAATATCGGTTTTGTATACCGAGGTTGGACGACATGTTAGACATGATGGCCAATGCCACGATCTTTTCAAGGATAGACCTTAAAGGTGGCTACCATCAAATTCGCATCCGCTTGGGAGATGAGTTGAAAATCACATTCAATACAAATGACGGTTTATATGAGTGGATAGTCTTGCTCTTTCGAATGACCAACGCCCCGTGTACATTTATGAGGGTTATGATATAGGTATTGAAGCCTTTCATGGGCAAGTTCCTGGTTGCATACGTCGATGATACCCTGATTTAAATGACCTCTAAGGAAGAGTCCTGTAAAGGAGGAATGTCGTAATTTAGGGCGAGGCCGAGGTCGAGGTCGAGGTCGAGGTCGAGGTTTGGACTTAGGTAGAGATCGTGGGGGTGGTCACCAACCCCCTGCTGAATATTAGGGCCCTACGACCACGATGACTGCATCATGAAGACAGTTAAGATTGATGCTCCTAGCTTTGATTATCGGCTGGACCCAAAAGTTTTCCTCAACTGGTTGTCAGATATGGACCACAATTTTTAATGGTACAAAATGCCTGAAGGTTGTAGAGTATGGTTTGCCAAGATGTAACTGGTAAGACAAGTCAAACTTTATTGGACCAACATTGAGCATAAGATTTAGAGAAGTGGCGAAAAGCCCATTGCTCAGTAGACTAAAATGAAGGAAATCTTCATGGAGATGTATTTGTCTTTGAGCTATCGCGATAGACTTTTAGATCAATGGCAATCCCTTAGCCAAAGATCTATGTCTTGTCGCTGATACATTGCAAAATTCGACGAATACATGATGCGATGTAACATCAGGGAAAACCCTCTGATGACCTTATATAGGTTTTGTATGGGTCTCTGATTTGAGCTATAGAGGGCTAATTCCCTATGATATCCACACTTTGGGGCACGCCCATTAGGTGGCCAAGATTTAAAGTGGTATTTGAAATCGTAGTGTGAGAGACGTTTTGACTCCCGCAACCCAATTGCTAAGCCCCCTACCATACGATTGAAACCTAATGTTCGGAGTTAGCATCCCTTGGGAGTGAAACCTAATGTTGGGAACGAAACTATGTGCCATCAAAGCCCTTTTATCTTAGAGGTGGCAGGTTCCCATTCAGTTTTCTTCCTATATGGGCACCTTGTGGTGTGATGTGGTACCATGGATGTAAGTCATATGATTCTGGGTAGGCCTCAGTTATAGGACTGAAATGTCACACTGCTCGGTAGATCGACCACGTGTTCCTTTACTTATGAAGCCAAGAGGATTCAGTTGATCCCTTTACCATCCGAGAACACCACTTAGAGGAAGGATAATACATAAAGGGTGAGAGTAGCAACGGACCACAATCCAAATCTCTCCACATCATCAATGTGAAAGAATTTGAGAGAGAGACCAAGGATGATTCCATCATTTATTCTCTCCTAGTCAAATATTCCTCCCCTGAATTGGTTGTTTAGATACCACTAGATTTGGTTCCAGTGTACAGGGAGTGTTAGGATTTTTTTCCTAATGATTTACCACATGAGCTTCCTCCAATGAGGGACATTTAGCACGCTATCGATTTAGTCCCTGGAGGAACTCTATCTAACCTCCCGCACTATTGAATGAATCCCATAGAGCATGTTTAGAAGAAGAAGCAAGTTGATGAGCTTCTTAGAATGTTCGGGAGAGCATGTGCCCTTGTGTTGTGCCAGTTCTTCTCATTCCCAAAAAAGTCAATCTTGCAGGATTTGCATCGTTAGTCGAGCCATAAACAAAATCACCGTAAAATACCGAATTCCTCTACCGAGTCTTGACGAAATATTAGACATGATGGCCGGTGCCATGATCTTTTCAAAGATAGTCCTAACGAGCGGCTACGATCAAATTCGCATCTATTTAGTTGATAAGTGGAAAATCACCTTCATGACGAAAGATGGTTTATAGGAGTGATTGTCATGCCATTTTGATCGACCAATGCCCTAGTACTTTTATGTGGGTTATGGCACAGGTATTGAGGCCTTTCATAGGCAAGTTCCTAGTTATGTATGCTGATGATATCCTGATTTACAATACCTCCAAGGAAGAGTCCCGCAATCAAGGGCGAGGACGGAGTCTAGACTAAGACTTAGGGAGAGATGGTGGGGGTGGTCACCATCCCCTTGCCGATTAATAGCCCCCATATGATGACTCGTGTAGAAATTCCAATTTCCACACTTATGCCGTGTGCTGAGAAAAGTTGTAAGATCATCATTAACAGTGGCAGTTGCACCAACGTGGTCTCGTTGAACAGTGTTGCCTAATTTGGATTTACTCCAATAACCCATCCTTAGCTATATCGAGTCGCATGGGCAGATGCATCATCCAATCCCGTATCTCAAATTTGTCAGCTTCCCATTCATTTTTCTTCTTATAAGGACACCTTGTGGTGTGATCTGGTACATATGGATGTACGTCATATCATTCTGGTTAGGCCTTGGTTATAGGACCGAGATGTGACACTATTTGTCAAATCAAACACGTGTTCCTTTTTTTACAAAGGCTAGAGGATTAAGTTGAACCCTTTACCACCCCCAGAACACCACTAAGAGGAAAGATAATACGCAGAAGGGTGAGACAAGCAATTGATTGCAATCCAAATCCCTCCACATCATTAATGCGAAAGAATTTGAGAGAGAGACCAAGGATAAGTCCATCAATTATGCCACCATTGCCAAAGATTCCTCTCCTGAGTCAGTTGTTGACATACCACCAGATGTGACTCTAGTGCATAGGGTGTTTCAGGATGTTTTTCCTCATGATTTACCATATGAGCTTTCGCCAATGAGGGACTTTCAGCACGCCATCGATTTAGTCATCGGAGCAACACTGCCCAACCTCCCACACTATCGAAGGACTCCCATAGAGCATGTTGAGTTGAAGAAGCAAGTTGAGGAGCTTTTTAGAAAGTTCGAGAGAGCATGAGCGCTTCTCACTCCCAAGAAAGACGAATCTTGGAGGATGTGCATCAATAGCCGAGCCATTAACTAAATCATGGTGAAATACTGGTTTCCTCTATCGAAGCTTCATGAAAGTTTCGACGTGATGGTTGGTGCTACTATCTTTTCAAATATAGAATTTAAAAGTGGCTACCATCAAATTCGCATCCGTTCGGGAGTTGTGTGGAAAGCCAGCTTCAAGATGGCGGATGATTTATATGAGTAATAGCCAGGCCCTTGGATCGACCAATTCCCTCTAGTACTTTTATGAAGGTTATCACACAAGTATTGAGGCCCTCCATGGCCAAAATTCCTAGTTTTGTACGTTGATGATACCATGATTTACGGGAGGTTGGGCAGTGTTGCTCCGATGATTAAATCGGTAGTGATATAGTCCTCAGACCAACTCTACCCAACCTCCCGCACCACCGAATGAATCCCATTGAGCATGTTGAACTGAAGACGCAAGTTGATGAGCTTTTTAGAAAGTTTGAGAGAGCTTATGCCCTTGTGACGTGCCAATGGTTCTCATTGCCAAGAATGACGAATCTTGGAGGATATGCATCAATAGTCTTGCCATCAACGAAATCACGTTCAAATACCGATTTCCTACCGAGGCTGGACGACATGTTAGACATGATGGCCGGTGCCTCGATCTTTTCAAGGATAGACCTTGAGTCCACTCATCAAATTCACATCCGTTCGGGAGATGAGTTGAAAACCACCTTCAAGACAAATGATGGTTTATATGAGTGGTCAGTTTTGTTCTTTGGATTGACCAGCGCCCCGTGTACGTTTGTGAGGGTTATGATATAGGTATTGAAGCCGTTCATGGGCAAGTTCCTGGTTGCATACGTCGATAATACCCTGATTTACAATACCTCCAAGGAAGAGTCCTATAGACGAGGAAGAGTCTCGTAATTAGGGAGAGGCCAAGGTCGTGGCTGGGACTTAGGTAGAGATCGTGAGGGTGGTGACCAACTCCTTGTTGCATATTAGGGCCCCTATGACCTCGTTGACTGCATCATGAAGATGGAGAAGGTTGATGCTCATTACTTTAATGGTCGCTTGGACCCAAAAGTTTTCCTCGACTACTTGTTAAATATGGAGGACTACTTTTGAGTGGCACTGAAGTTCGCAGAGTTTGGTTTGCCAAGATGAAACTTGTAGGACAAACCAAACATAATTGGACCAACATCGAGCGTTGGATTGAGAGAAGTGGCGAGGAGACCATTGCTCAATCGACTGAAATGAAGAAGTGTCTGTCGCTGACTACATTTCAAAATTCGATGAATAGATGATGCGATGTAACATTAAGGAAGACCCTCTCATGACCCTACTAGGTTTTGTATGGATTTCCAATCTGAACCTTAGAGAGAACTCATTCCCCATGTTATCCACACTTTGACTCCCACAACCTGACTATTATGCCCTCTCCATTGGGAGCGAAAATTCGTAAGATCATCATTGACATTAATAGTTGCACCAGCATTTTGTCGTCAAGCAGTGTTGCCTGATTGGGATTGATGCTCATAAGCCATCCTCTGCCATATTGAGTCGCATGGGTAAACGCGTCACCCATTCTCGTATCCCAGAGGTGTCACTTGCTGGTGTGATGCAGTAACTATTGATGCAAGTTATATTATTCTGGGTACGTTTTGGTTATTGGACCGAGATGTGAAATTGTTTGGCAGATTGAACACGTGTACCTTTATTTATAAAGCTAAGAGGATTAAGTTGAAACAATGAACACCCAAGAACACCACTGGAAGAAAGATATTATGCTGAAGGTCAAACTGGCAAAGGACCACAATCCAAATCTCTCCACATCATCAGTGTGAAAGAATTTTAGAGAGAGACCAAGGATGAGTCCTTCATTTATGCCCTCTTAGCCAAAGATTCATCTCCTGAGTCGGTTGTTGAGATACCACTAGATGTAGCTCTAGTGTATAGGGAGTTTCAGCATGTTTTTCCTGATGATTTACTAGATGAGCTTTCGCCAATCAGGAGCATTTAAGACCCTATCGATTTAGTCACCGAAAAGACGAACCTTCCTCGTCAACACTTCTCACTCCCAAGAAAGACGAATCTTGGAGGATATGCATTGATAGTTGTGCCATCAAAAAATCATGGTAAAATATCAATTTCCTCTATATCAAAAAATCGTTGTAAAAATCATGCCTCGATCTTTTCAAGGATAGGCCTGAAGAGTAGTTACCATCAAATTCACATATGTTCGGGAGATGAGTGGAAAACCGCTTTCAAGATGAACGATGGTTTAAATGATTAATAGTCATGGCCTTCACATTGACCAATGCCCCGAGTATATTTATGAGGGGTATAACATTGGTATTGAGGCCTTTCATTGGCAAGTTCCTAGTTGTGCAAGTCGATGGTACCCTGATTTACGGTACCTCCGAGAAAGGGTCTTGGAGACAAGGGAGAGTCCCGTAATCGAGTGCGAGGCTGAGACTTAGGTAGAGATCGTTGGGGCGGTTGCCAACCCCTAATGAATATCAGGCCCTATGACCCTGATAACCGCATCATGAAGACGGTTAAGATTGATGCTATTAGCTTTGATTGTTGCCTGAACCCAAAAGTTTTCCTCTACTGGTTAGATATGAAGGGCTGTTTTGAGTCTTACAGAATGTCTAAAGGTCGTAGAGTTCAGTTTCAAGAAGCAAGTTGATGAGCTTCTTAGAAAGTTCGTGGGAGCATGTGCCCTTGTGTCGTTCCAGGACACCTTATGGTGTGAGATGGTACTTATGGATCTACGTCATATCATTCTGGGTATTCCTTGGTTATAAGACCGAGATGTGACACTATTCGGCAAATCGAACACGTGTTCCTTTATTTATGAAGGCAAAACAATTAAGTTGAACCGCATCATGAAGATGGTTAAAATTGATGCTCCTAGCGTTGATGGTCGCCTAGACCCAAAACTTTTCCTCGACTGGTTGTCAGATATGGACCACTATTTTGAGTGGTATTGAAATTCGTAGAGGTTGCTTTGCCAAGATGAAACTGGTAGGACAAGCCAAATTTTATTGGACCATCATCGAGCGTAGGATGGAGAGAAGTGGCAGGGAGCTCATTGCTCAATAGACTGAAACGAAGGAAATCCTCAAGAAGTATCTGTCTTTGAGCTATAGCGAGAGACTTTTAGATCAATAGCAATTCCTTAGCCAAGGATCTATGTTTTTCGCTGACTACATCGCAAAATTCGACGAATAATTGATGCGATGTAACATCAGGGAAGACCTCATGACCCTATCTAGGTTTCGTATGGGCATCCGATTTGAGCTTCAGAGAGAGCTCATTCCCCATGTTATACACAGTTCGGAGCACGCCTATTAAGTGGCTCAGGATTTTGAGCGCTACCTGAAACTATTTTGAGTGACGTTTTGACTTCTGCAACCCGACTACTAAGCCTTTTCCTTGAGAGCGAAACCTAAAGTTGGGAGTCAGCCTTTTAGAGTCAGTTCTAGAACTTCGTCCAATGTTACGGACGACAAAGGGGAGTGATCGGTGGAATTTCGACATGAAGTTGACAGACTCGCTGTTATAAGTGCTAAGGCTTTGGACACTTTGTGGTCTATTGTCCCACACGAGAACCCACCAAGAAGCTGTCACGAGAGACTTTTAGATCAATGACAATTCTTTTAGCTCGGATTTATCTTTGTCACTGACTACATCACAAAATTCGACGAATACATGATGCGATGTATGATCAGGGAAGACCCTTTCATGACCATATCAAGGTTTTGTATGGGTTTTTGATCTGAGTTTTAGAGAGCTCATTCTCCTTATTATCCACACTTTGGAGGACACCTATTAGGTGACTCAGGATTTAGAGCAGTATTTGAAACCGCAGTGGGAGAGACGTTTTGACTCCCACATCCCAACTACTAAGCCCCTCCCTTGGGAGAAACCTAATTTTGGGAATCAGCCATTTAGAGCCAGTTATTGGATTCCTTCCAGTTTTGGGGACAACAAAGGAAATGGAGTAATTGGTGGAACTTCGAGAAGAAGTGGATAGATTCGCTGGTATAAGTGCCAAGGCTTTGGACACTTTGCGGTTCAATGTCCCACAAGAGAACCCACCTAGAATTTGTATATTGAAGGCACAAAAGAGGATGAGCAGGGAGATTTTGAAGAAAAAATCCGTGATCCTGAGCTCAGTCTTAGTGACGAGGATAGTGTGGAGGCTAATACCTCATGTCTAGCAGTCGTTAGGTGCGTCCTTGCCCTGATCAAAGACAATGATGACTGGCATAGAAATTTTGTTTTCCACACTTATGCACCAACGTTGTCTCGTCGAGTTGTGTTGCCCAATTGGGATTGATGCCCATAGCTGATCCTTAGGCATATCGAGTCACATGGGTAGAAGCGTTATCCATTCTCATGTCTCAGAGCTATTGGGTTCCCATTCAGTTTTCTTCCTATAAGGACACCTTGTCGTGTGTTGTGTTACCTATGTATGTAGATCATATCATTCTTGGTCGGCCTTGGTTATTGGACCGAGATGTAACATTGTTTGGAAGATCGACCACATGTTCCTTTATTTATGAAACCAAGAGGATTGTGTTGAACCCTTTACCACACGAGAACACCAAATAGAGGATAGATAATACACCGAAGGTTGAGACTAGCAAAGTACCACAATCCAAATCACTCCACATCATCAATGCGAAAGAATTTGGGAAAGAGACCAGGGATGAGTCCATCATTTATGCCCTCCTAGCCAAATATTCCTTGTCTGAATCGGCTACTGAGATAACACCAGATTTGGTTCCAGTGTATAGGGAGTTTCAGGATATTTTTCCTGATGATTTACTATATGAGCTTCCGCTAATGAGGGACTTTAAGCACGCTGCCAATATAATCCACGGAGGAGCTCTACCCAACCTCCCACATAACCAAATGAATCCCATAGAGCATATTGAGTTGAAGAAGCAAGTTGATGAGCTTCGTAGAAAGTTCGAGAGAACATGGTAGTGCTTCTCACTTCCCAAGAAAAACGAATCTTGGAGGATGTGGATCAATAGCCGAGCCATCAACAAAATCATGGTAAAATACTGGTTTCCTCTATCGAGGCTTCATGAAATGTTAGACATGATGGCTGGCGCATCAAGTGTATTGGAAGTTTCAGGATTCTTTTCTTGATGATTTACTAGATGAGCTTCCTCCAATGAGGGACATTTAGCAAGTTATCGATTTATTCCCCAGAGCAACTCTACCCATCCTCTTGCACTATCGAATCAATCCAATAGAACATGTTGAGTTGCAGAAGAAGTTGATGAGCTTCTTAGAAAGTTTGAGAAAGCACGTGTCCTTATGCCGTGCCAATGCTTTTCACACCCAAGAAAGGCGAATGTTGGAGGATGTGCATCGATTGTCTAGCCATCAACAAAATTACGCTCAAATACCGGTCTCCTATACTGAGGCTTGACAACATGTTAGACATGATGGCCGGTGCCACAATGTTTTCTTAGATAGACGTTAAGTGACTAGCATGAAATTCACATCCGTTAGGAGATAAGTTGAAAACCACATTCAAGACGAATGATGGGGCGAGGCCAAGGTTGAGGTTTAGACTTAGGTAGAGATCTTGGGGGTGGCCACCAACCACCTGCTGAATATCAGGGCCCTGTCCTCGATGACCGCATCATGAAGAAGGTTTAGATTGGTGCTCTTAGCTTTGTTGGTCGCTTGGACCCAAAAGTAATCCCTCAATTGGTTGTCAAATATGGACCACTATTTTGAGTGGTACAAAACGTTTGAATGGTTTTGACTTCAATTTCCTCCAATGAGGGACATTTAGTAAGTTATCGATTTAGTCCCTAGAGCAACTCTACCCAACCTCCAGCACTACCGAATCAATCCAATAGAGAATGTTGAGTTGATGAGCTTCTTAAAAAGCTCGAGAGAGCATGTGTCCTTATGACATGCCAATGCTTTTCACACCCAAGAAAGACGAATGTTGGAGGCTGTGCATCAATTGTCTAGTCATCAACAAAATCACGCTCCAATATCGGTAAGCTATACTGAGGCTTGACGACATGTTTGACATGATGGCCGGTGCCACGATCTTTTTTAAGATAAACCTTAAGAATTAGCATCAAATTCTCATCCGTTTAGGAGATTAGTTGCAAACCACCTTCAAAACAAATGATGGGGTGAGGCCGAGGTTGAGGTTTAGACTTAAGTAGAGATCTTGGGGGTGGTCACCAATTTCCTGCTGAATATCAGGAATCTATGTCCTCGATGATCGCATCAAGAAGACGATTTACATTGATGCTCCTAGCTTTGTTGGTCGCCTGGACCCAAAATTTTCCTCGACTGGTTGTCTGATATGGACCACTATTTTGAGTGGTACAAAAAGTTTGAATGCTTTTGACTTCGGTTTGCCAAGATGAAACTGGTAGGTGAAACCCAACTTTATTGGACCAACATCAAGCGTTAGATTCAGAGAAATGGCGAGGAGCCCATTGCTTAGTAGACTGCAATGAAGGAAACCCAAAAGTTATATTCGACTGGTTGTTAGATATGACCACTATTTTGAGTGGTACGAAAAGTTTGAATGGTTTTGACTTCGGTTTGCCAAGATGAAACTGGTAGGTGAAACCAAACTTTATTGGACCAACATCGAGCGTCAGATTGAGAGAAATGGCGAGGAGCCCATTGCTCAGTAGACTGCAATGAAGGAAATCGTCATGGAGAAGTATACGTCTCTAAGCTATCGCAAGAGACTTTTAGATCGATGGCAATCCCTTAGCCAAGGATCTATGTCTGTCATTGACTTCATCGCAAAATTTGATGAATGCATGATGCGATGTGACATCAGAGAGGATCCTTTGATTACCTTAACCAGGTTTCGTATGGGTCTCCAACCTGAGCTCTGGAGAGGGCTCATTCCCCATAATATCCACACTTTGGAGCGTGCCCATTAGGTGGCTCACGATTTACAGCGCTATCTCAAATTGTAGTGTGTGAGACATTTGGCCTCCCGCAACCCGACTGCTAAGCCCCCTACTTTGGGAGCCAAACCTAATGTTAGGAGTGAAACCTAATGTTGGGAGCGAACCCCAATGGGTAGACGCGTTTATCTTAGCCCCAGGTTTCAATTCAATTTTCTTCCTTTAGATCATCATTCTGGGGATAAATGGAAAATCGCCTTCATGACAAAAGATGGTTTATATGAGTGGATAGTCATGCCACTATGATCGACCAATGCCCTAGTACTTCTATGTGGGTTATGACACAAGTATTGAGGCCTTTCATGGCCAAGTTCCAGATTATGTATGTCGACTATATCCTAATTTACAGTACCTGCAAGGAAGAGTCCTATAATCAAGGGTGAGTCCAACCTTGTGGCTGAGACTTGGGGAGAAATGATGGGGGTGGTCACCAACCCCTTGCTGAATATCAGGCACCTTATGGTGAAGAGTGTAGAAATACCATTTTCCACACTTATGCTTTTTGCAAATAAGGTTGTAACCAGTAGATGAAGGTAGTGGATAGAAAAGGGAAAAAAGTGTAATGGAAGCGGAAGGTGGAGAAGGAGATTAGGGTTAGAGAGAGAAGTTGTGGGAAGAGGAGAGAATGAATTGTTAATTCATTCTCCCTCACACACTGTATATATATATATGATGGGGAGAAACCCTACAAAGGAGAACACTATTCACGTGATACTATTCACGCAACACTATTCATGTGAATAGTGAAACCCAAAAATGGCCCCACGTGGGAAGTGGGACGCAGCCCACTTGAGACACCTACGTGGGTGTATTACATAAATTCTAACACTCCCCCTCAAGCTGGTGCGAAGATATCCATCATGCCTACCTCGCCAGTCAAGGTATGAAGAATAGACTTGTTCACCCCCTTTGTGAGTATGTCGGCAACCTGTTCCTATGTTCTCACATACGGAGTACAAATCAATCCTTGTTGAAGTTTCTCTTTGATGAAGTGGCGATCAACTTCAATATGCTTGGTCCTATCATGTTGGATTGCGTTGTGAGCAGTGCTGATGGCAGGTTTGTTGTCACAATAGTGGCTCATCGGCTCTGTCACCTGGAGTCCCAGTTCCTCAAGCATGGTTCTCGACTAAAGGAGTTCGCACACACCATGTGCCATAGAGCGAAATTCTGCCTCTGCACTGGATCGAGCTACAACTGGCTGTTTCTTGCTTCGCCAAGAGACAAGATTTCCTCTAACAAGGGTACAGTATCCTAACGTAGATCGACGATCAATAACTGAACCTGCCCTATCTGCGTCAGTATATGCTTCCACTCTAAAGCGTCCATGTCACCCGAACAATATTCCACGCCCTGGAGAGCCCTTGAGGTACCGAAGAACTCGGTGAATTATCTTAAGATGTGATGACCGTGGTGCATGCAGAAACAGACTGATAACACTAACAGCGTAAGCAATATCCAGACGGGTGTGTGCCAAGTAGATCAGCCTGCCAACCAATCGCTGAAACATAGCGACATCCTCAAGGGTGTCACCCTCCTCAGAATTCAGCCGATGGTTCTGATCAATTGGGCTCTCTGCTGGTCGAGCTCCCAAATACCCAGTCTCATCCAGAAGGTCCAATACATACTTCCGTTGAGAGATGAAGATGCTCTTCAGTGTCCTCAAACTCCGAGGACAAGGAGGTCTTCAGCTGCTTTATCTCTTTAGGATCATTCCCAGTGATGACAATGTCATCAACATAGACGATCAGTGTCGTGGTACTAGTCTGTTGGAGCTTCACAAACAATGTGTGATCGGCCTGACTCTACTTATAGCCTACTCGTCTGATTGCATTGCTAAACTGCTCAAACCATGCCCTTGGAGACTGCTTTAGCCCATACAGGGCTTTCCTTAACTGGCACTCCTTGTCGTCACTTCCAGCAAGTGTCAACCCAGGTGGTAGTTTCATGTACACCTCTTCTGTCAGATCTCCATGCAGAAAGGCGTTCCTCACAGCTAGTTGATGCAATGGCCAGGACAGGTTAGCAGCTAAAGATAGAAGAACTCTGACTGAGTTCATCTTGGCCACAGGTGCAAAAGTCTCCTGATAGTCTATCCCTTATGTCTGAGTGAATCCCTTGGCTACGAGTCGTGCCTTATATCGTTCGACTGACCCGTCAGCTTTATGTTTCACTGTAAAGACCCATTTGCACCCCACAGGTTTCTTTCCTCTGGGTAGTTGAACAAGTTCCCATGTTTTGTTATTCTCAAGAGCCTGCATTTCATCCGTCATAGCTTCTGTCCGCTTTGGGTGACTAAGTGCGTCTGCAACACTGGAAGGCAAAGAAACAGAGGCAATACTGACAAAATTCTGATATGACGTAGACAGAGACTGATACGAGACAAAATATGAGATAGGGTGTTCTGTACAAGTACGTACACCCTTCCGAAGTGCAATAGGGAGGTCAATATCAGTGCTCATATGATCATCAGAAGTAGGAGATGCATGTGGCTCAAGAACAGAAATAGGAACTAAGGCAGGGACAGAAGCAATACTTGGAACTGGATTCGAGGGGAGACTTGCAGATGTGGGCGTAGGGACAATGGCTTGTCCTTTCTTCTTGGTTCTGACATATACACGCACATCAGCTGTAGTAGTGGAAGTGTCATTGGCACTAGACTGAGGTCCCAGCATAGGAATAGAGACAGGCAGAGGGCTGGGGACACTCTTCTGCAACATCATGCTCCCCCTGAAGAGAGGTCTGCTCACCAAAGAAGGGGATGGACTCAGCAAATCTGACATCCATAGAGATTAAGCGACGACGGGTAGCAGGATGATAACATTTGTACCATTTTTTATTAGAGGGGTACCCCAAGAAGATGCACTTCAAAGCCCGCAGATCTAACTTGTCCCTCGAAGAACGATGAATATGGACATAACAAACACACCCAAAGACCTTTGGAGGAACAACGAAAGCCGGGCGGTCAGGAACCAGGAGATAGGGGAGTCTGAAATCCAAGAACCCGAGAGGGCATACGATTGATGAGGTAAGCAGCAAGTAAGACAGACTCAACTTCAAGAAGGTGACGATTGTTTCTCTCAGCAGTCCCATTCTGTTGAGGTGTCGAAGGGCACGAGGTCTGATGAACAATGCCATGTGAAGCAAAGTAGGATTTCAGACCCCCATCGAGGTATTCCCCCCCATTGTCGGAGCGAAGAATCTTAAGAGTGGTATGGAACTAAGTGGTAACCATCTTATGGAACTCTTGGAAAATGGAGAATATAGCATCTTTGGTTCGCATAAGGTATACCCAGGTACAACCACTAAAGTCATCTACAAAGGTAACAAAGTACCGATATCCAAACAAAGAAGTGACAGGCGCGGGGGCCCACACATCAGAATGCACAATAGAAAAAAGAGCAGTACTTTTATTCTCACTAATGGGAAAAACAGAACGACAATGTTTGGCCAGTTCACATGTTTCATAATGAAAGGGAACTGCAGAAACAGAAGAGAAAGCAAGAAAGACATGCTTTAAGACTGACACGGGTACATGACCTAGCCGGTTATGCCAAAGCATTAACTGGTCTTCATTGACTCTATTACTAGTACTGATGCTAGACTAGTGTGCAGATGCAAAAATCGAAGAATCTAGGATGTATAAGCCACCGTCCTCACGTGCACTGCCAATCGTCCGCCTCGACTCTAGGTCCTGAAACACACAATGAGAAGGAAAAAACGTTACACTGCAGTTAAGATTCTTGGTAAGACTACTGACGGATAGTAAATTAGCGGTGAATTGCGGAACATGCAAAACAGAAGACAGAGAGAGCTGGTGTGGCATGAACATCCTCTTTTCCAAAGATAGAGGAATAAGTGCCATCAGCCATCCGAACTTTGTCACGACTAGAGCAAATACCATAACTAGAGAAAACGGAGGACATACCAGTCATGTGATCAGACGCCCCTGAATCAATGATCCAAGAAGGGCCGGAAGGTACAGTATAGGCGGAAAATGTAGTCCTAGTACCTTTGTGAGCAAATGCAGACGTGGAAGTGGAGGCCTGGCCATTGAGTTGGGCCATCATGCGGTGAAGTCGCTCAAGATCTGCAGGAGAGAACGAGTCTGTGTCCCCAGAGGAGGTAGACACTGATGGTGCGGTGTCCTGTGTGATTGTGTGCGCCGAGGGAGGTCCCATTTTTGCTGATTGACGCTGATGGGAAGTCAGGGCCTGTCCTGGGGGATGTCCATGGAGCTTCCAACAAGTGGCCTGGATATGACCCATGCAACCGCAGTGATCACACATAGGTCTGGGTCGGTCCCCAGACTCATTCGGACTGGATGTCTGGCCCTTCTGATTGGTAGCAGCCAGGGCAAAGCGGTCTTGAGTATCACTCCCATTGCGGAGTTGCATGGCAGAGCTGCGGCTGTCCTCCCCCTGAATGTAAGCATAGACCTGTGCTAGAGAGGTAGGATCAGGATCCCTACCAAGGATCTGAACACGAGCTCCCTCAAAGCTCGGATGAAAGCCAGAGAGAAACTGGAAGATCCGGGAATGTTCAACCATTGCCTTGAAGGACTTGACGTCATCTACGCACTTGGGGGAGTTACTCTAGTAGTGATCGATCTCCTCCCATTTGCTTCGAAGGGAAGCATAATATGTACCAAGCTTCATCTCCCCCTGACGAAGACAAGATATCTCTTGTTCTAGTTCACAGAGCTTGGCGAAATTGCCCACCTGGAAGTATGTCTGAGATACGGCATTCCAAATATCTTTGGCCGTTGGTAGGAACATAAACCCTTTGCTGATCTGGGTTTGCATCGAGTGAAGAAGCCAAGACATGACACTCAGGTTCTCCATAACCCAAATCCGATGAGATTTGTCCTTCGGATCTGGTTCTTTAGTAGCACCTGTCAGATATCTACTGTAGCCACGGACCCCAATGTACATGGGGGCGGAAGTCTTCTATTCTAGGAAGTTGGTGTCATCGAGCTTCACAGTAGTGATGCAGAGCTGAGGGTTGTGAGCTCCATGAGAGCCATAAGTCACAAGACGATCCTCAGAGGAAGAGCTAGAAATCACAGATGTGGCCTCGGGGGAACTCATCGGAGCAGAACCACCAAAAATAACAGGTACCAGAGGCTCCCAGAAAATCGAAGCGAGGTCTAGAGGATCCCTAAAGGCCCAATGAGTGGTGCGCCTAGGACAGGAGGGCCTAGAGAGGTCTGATTTTGAAAGAAAATCAAAACCCAAAAAGTAGCGGGGGATTCGGGTGATTTTTGGAAAATAGGGTTCCGACGGTCAGAATTCGTCGAATCAAGTTTCGAACTGTTCCACGAGCAGTACTGAAGAGGGCGGCAAGGTCAGAGGGGCCTGCTGTTGCACGAATATCACAAAAAACCAAAACCCAAAAATCCTCGAAAAACGCGTTGATCGGAAAAACGCTGGAAAAGCTTGAGAAGAAGACAAACTGGAACTAACCAGGAAATAAGAGCCTCTGGTGTTTTGCCTCAGGATTAATCCCCGGATAGCGCAGGAATGATCATTGCGATTTCCTCAAAAGTTCTCCTCGGCTCCGGATGCTCACATAACCATCTTAGATCGGAATAGAGTCTTTAGGGGACAAAGACACATGCCCTAGAGCTACCATGCTCTGGTACCATGTTGTAAATAAGGTTGTAACCAGTAGATGAAGGTTGTAGATAAAAGAGGGAAAAAAATGTAATGGAGGCGGAAGGTGGAGAAGGAGATTAGGGTTAGAGAGAGAAGTTGTGGGAAGAGAAGAGAATGAATTGTTTATTCATTCTCCCTCACACACAGTGTATATATATATATATATATATATATATATGATGGGGAGAAACCCTACAAAGGATAACACTATTCACGCAACACTATTCACGTGAATAGTGAAAACCCAAAATCAGCCCCACGCGGGAAGTGGGACGCAACCCACTTGAGACACCCACGTGGGTGTATTACATAATCTCCAACAAGATCAACATCGACAGTGGCATGTGCACCAATGTTGTCACTTCGAGGAGTGTTGTCCTATGCCATACTGAGTTATATGGGTAGACGCGTCATCCGTTCCCGTATCTTAGAGGCGTCAGGTTGCTTTTCAGTTTTCTTCCTACAAGGACAACTTGTGCAATGTGGTACATGTGGATGTAAGTCATATTATTCTGGGAAGGCCTTGGTTATATGACCGAGATGTGAAGACATTGTCAGATCGAACACGTGTTCCTTTATATATAAAGGCAAGAGGATTAAGTTGAAACCACCACCCATGAACACCACTAGGTGAAGGGAGAATACCCAAAGGGTAAGAGTAGCAAAGGACCACAATCGAAATCTCTCCACATCATCAGTGCAAAAGAATTTGAGAGAAAGACTAAGGATGAGTCCATCATTAATGCCCTCTTAACCAAAGATCCTCTCCCGAGTCTGTAATTAGGAAACTACCAAATGTGGCTCTCGTGTAGGGAGTTTTTGGCTGTTTTTCCTGATGATTTACTAGATGAGCTTCCTCTGATGAAGGTCATTCAGCACGCTATCAATTTAATCACCGAAGCAACTCTACCCAACCTCCTTACTACGGAATGAATCCCATAGATCATGTTGAGTTGAAGAAGCACGTTGGTGAGCTTCTCAGAAATGGGTTCATTCGACATAGCATGTGCCTTTGTGTCGTGCCAACACTTCTCACTTCTAAAAACGTCGAATCTTGGAGGACGTGCATCGATAATTGAGACATCAACAAAATCACGGTAAAATACCGGTTTACTCTACTGAGGTTTGACGAAATGTTAGACATGATGACCGGTGCCACGATCTTTTCAAAGATAAACCGTAAAAGTGGCTATCATCAAATTCGTATCCGTTCAGCAGATAAGTGGGAAATTGCCTTCAAGACGAAAGATGGTTTATATGAGTGGATAGTCATGCAATTTTTATTGACCAATGTTCCGAGTACTTTTATAAGGGTTGTGACAGGTATTTAGGCCTTTTATGGGCAAGTTCCTTGTTGTGTATGTCGTTGATACCCTGATTTACAATACCTACCAGGAAGAGTCCCGAAACCAAGGCACGAGGACTGGACCCAAAAGTTTTCTTCGACTGGTTGTCAGATTTGGACCACGATTTTGAGTGGTACTGAAGTTTGTAGAGTTTGGTTTGCCAAGATGAAACTGGTAAGGCAAGCCAAACTTTATTAGACCATCATCAAGCATAAGGAAATCCTCATGGAGAAGTATCTGTCTTTGAGCTATAGCAAGAAACTTTTAGATCGATGGCAATCCCTTCGCCAATGATCTACGTTTATCGCAGACTACATCGCAAAAATCGATGAATACATAATGCGATGTAACATCAGGGAAAACCCTCTCGTGACCCTATCTAGGTTTCGTATGGGTATTCGATTCGAAGTTTAGAGACATCTCATTCCTTTTGCTATACACACTTTGGAGCACGCCTATTAGGCGGCTCAAGATTTTAAGCAGTAGCTGAAACTATTATGAGTGACGTTTTGACTCCCGCAACCCGATTGTTAAGCCCCTTTCCTGACTTCTAAGCCCCTTCCTTGGGAGCGAAACCTAATGTTGGAAATCAACCTTTTAGAGCTAGTTCTAGCACTCCTTCCAATTTTAGGGATAACAAAAGGAAGGGAGAGATTGGTCGAACTTCGTCAGGAAGTTGACCGACTCGCTTCTATAATTGCTAAGACTTTGGACACTTTGCGGTCCAATGTCCCTCAACAGAACCCACCAATAATCTGTATATTGAAGGCACATAAGAGCATGAGTAGGGACACTTTCAAGGGAAAACTGATGATCCTGAGCTCATGTCTAGCAGTCATTAGGTGCGCCTTTGCCCAGAGCAAAGACAATGATGACTAGCGTAGAAATTCCACTCGATTTAGTCCACGAAGCAACTCTACCCAACATCCGTACTACCAAATGAATCCCATAGAGCATGTTGAGTTGAAGACGCAAGTTGATGAGCTTCTTAGAAAGGGGTTCGTTCGAGAGACCTTGTTCCCTAGTGTCCTTGCGCTTCTCTCCAAGAAAGACGAATGTTGGAGGATGAGCATCGATAGTCGAGCCTTAAACAAAATCACGATAAAATACCGGTTTCCTCTATCGTTGTTGACGAAATGTTAGACATGATGGCCGGTGGCACGATCTATTTAAAGATTGACCTTTAGAATGGCTACCATAAAATTCGCATTTGTTCGGGAGGTAAGTGGAAAATCGTTTTCAAGACAAAGGATGCTTTATATGCGCGGATAGTCCTGCCCTTTTGATTGACCAATGGCCCGAGTACTTTTATGTGGGATATGACACAAGTATTGAAGCTTTTCATTATCAAGTTCTTGGTTGTGTACATTGACGATACCCTGATTTACAGTACCTCCAAGGAAGAGTCCTGTAGATGAGGAAGATTCTCATAATCGAGGACGAGACTGAGACTTAGGTAGAGATTGTGGGGGTGGTCACCAACCCTTGCTGAATATTAGGGCCCTTATGATCCCAATGACCATATCATGAAGACGGTAAAGATTGATGCTCCTAGCTTTGATGGTCGTCTCAACCCAAAAGTTTCCTCGACTAGTTGTCAGATATGGGCCACTATTTTGAGTAGTAGTGATGTTCGTAGAGTTTGGTTTGCCAAGATGAAACTGGTAGGAGAAGCCAAACTTTATTGTACCAACATTTGAGCGTAGGATTGAGAGAAATGTTGAGAAGCCCATTTCTTAGTAAACTGAAATGAAGGAAATCCTCAAGGAGAAGTATTTGTCTCTGAGCTATCATGAGAGACTTTTAGATCAATGACAATTCTTTCGGTTTGGACTTATGCCTCTCATTGACCACATCACAAAATTTGACGAATACATGATGCGATGTAACATCAGGGAAGAACCTCTCATGACCCCATCCAAGTTTCCCATGGGTCTCTGATCTGAGCCTCAGAGAGGGCTCATTCCCCATGATATCCACACTTTGGAGGACGCCTATTAGGTGGCTCAAGATTTAAAGCGGTACCTAAACTGTAGTGTGAGAGACATTTAGACTCCCACAACCCGACTGCTAGGTCCCCTCCCTTGGGAGCGAAACCTAATGTTGGGAATGAAACCTAATGGGTAGACGTGTTTATCAAAGCCGCCTTATCTAAGAGGTGTGAGGTTCCAATTTAGTTTTCTTCCTATAAGTCATCATTCTAAACACGTGTCCGTTTATTTATGAAGCCAAATGGATTAAGTTGAACCCTTTGCCACCCGGGCACACCACTGAGAGGAAAGATAATACACATAAGGTGAGACTAGTAAAGAACTACAATCCCAATCTCTCCACATCAACAATGCGGAGGAACTTGAGAGAGAAACCAAGGATGAGTCCATCATTTATGCCTTCTTAGCCAAAGATTTCTCTTCTGAATCGGCTGTTTAGATACCACCAGATGTGGCTCCGGTGTATAGGCGGTTTTAGGATTTTTTTCCTGATGATTTACTAGATGAGCTTCCTCCAATGGGAGACATTTAGCATGCTATTGATTTAGCCCTTGGAGAAACTCCACCGAACCTCCCGCACTATTGAATGAATTCCATAGAGTATATTTAGTTGAAGAAGCAAGTTGATGAGCTTCTTAGAATGTGCGAGAGAGCATGTGCCATGCTCGTGCTTCTCACTGCCAAGAAAGTCAAAATCTTGGATTATGTGCATCGATAGTTGAGTAATCAACATAATCACGGTAAAATACCGATTTTCTCTAATGAGGCTTGACGAAATATTAGACATGATGGCCGGTGCCATGATCTTTTCAAAGATAGTCTGAAGAGTGGCTACCATCAAATTTGCATCCATTTAGGAGATAAGTGGAAAATTGCCTCCATGACAAAAGATGGTTTATATGAGTGGATAGTCATGCCATTTTGATCGACCAATGCCCCAGTACTGATATCCTGATTTACAGTACCTCAAAGGAAGAGTCCTATAGACGAGGAGTCTCATAACCAATGCCAAGGTTGAGACTTATGGAGATATGGTGGGGGCGGTCACAAACCCCTTGCTGAATATCAGTCCTCCTATGATGTCTGGTGTAGAAATTCCATTTTACACTTCTGCCGTGTGGCGAGAAAAGTTGTAAGATCACCATTGACAGTGGTAGTTGCACCAAAGTTGTCTCATCGAATAGTGTTACCTGATTTGGATTGACGCCAATAACCCATCCTCAGTCATAGCGTGTCGCATGGGTAGATGCATCATCCTTTCCCGTATCTCAGAGGTGTCAGGTTCTCATTCAGTTTTTTCCTAAAAGGACACCTTGTGGTGTGATCTAGTACATATGGATGTACGTCATATTATTCTAGGTAGGCCTTGGTTATAGGTCCGAGATGTGACATTGTTCGGCAAAACGAACATGTGTTTATTTATGAAGGCAAGATGATTAAGTTGAACCCTTTACCACCCAAGAACACCACTAAGAGGAAAGATAATATGTAGAAGGGTGAGACAAGCAACGGACCACAAGCCAAATCTCTCCACACGATCAGTGCGAAAGAATTTGGAAGAGAGACCGAGGATGAGTCCATTATTTATGCCATCATTGCCAAAGATTCCTCTCCCGAGTCTTCTGATGAGATACCACCTGATGTGGCACCAGTGTATGGGGAGTTTTAGGCTATTTTTCCTGATGGTTTACCAAATGAGCTTTCGCTCGTGAAGGACTTTCAGCACGCTATCCAACCTCCCTCACTACCGAATGAATACCATAGAACATGTTGAGTTGAAGAGGCAAGTTGATGAGCATCTTAGAAAGTTCGAGAGAGCATGAGCCCTTGAGTCGTGCTACCGCTTCTCATTCCCAAGAAAGCTGAATCTTGGAAGATGTGCATCATTAGTCAAGCCATGAACAAAATCACGGTAAAATACTGGTTTCCTCTATGGAGGCTTCATGAAATGTGAGACATGATGGTTGGTGCCACTATCTTTTCAAAGATAAGCCTTAAAAGTTGGTGCACCATTTTATCCACAGTTTGGAGGACACCTAGTAAGTGGCTCTGGATATAGAGCAATATCTTAAACTACAGTGTGATCGATGTTTTGACTCCAGCAACTCAATTGCTAAGCTCCTCCCTTGGAATGAAACCTAATGTTGGAAGTCAGCTTTTGAGAGCCATATCTTGTTCTTCTTTAGTTTTGGAGACAACAAAGGTAAAGGAGTGATCAGTGGAAACTTCTAGAGGAAGAGGACAGACTCGCTGCTTTTACTTGCAAGTCTTTGGACTCTTTGCGAGCTATTGTCCCACGAGAGAACCTACCAAGCATCTGTACATTGAAGCCAGAAGAGGAAAAGCCTGGGGACTTTGAAGAGAAAATCCTTATTCCTAAGCTCAGTCCTAATGACAAGGATAGTGAGGAGGCTAATACCTCATGTCTAGACGTCATTAAGTGCGCACTGGCCCTAATCAAAGACAATGATGACTGGCATTGAAATTCCATTTTCCACACTTATGTCAAGTGTTGCAAGAAAAGTTGTAAGATCATCATTAATAGTTGTAGTTGCACCAACGTTGTGTCGTTGAGCAGTGTTGCCCGGATGGGATTGACGCCCATATCTAGCCTCAGCCATATCGAGTCGCGTGGGTAGACATGTCATCCATTCCCTTATTTCAGAGGTGTCATGTTCCCATTAAGTCTTTTTCCTATAAGGACACCTTGTGGTGTGATGTGGTACCTATGGCCTATGGATGTAGGTAGTATCTTTCTGGGTAGGCATCGGTTATAGGATCGAGATGTGACACTGTTCGGCAGATCGACCACGTGTTCCTTTATTTATTAAGCTAAGAGGATTAAGTTGAACCCTTTACCACTCGAGAACACCACTGCGAGGAAAGATAATACACAGAAGGGTGAGACTAGTAAAGGACAACAATCGAAATGTCTCAACATCATATGTGAGAAAGAATTTGAGCTAGACCAAGGGTGACTCCATCATTTATGCCTCATAGCCAAAGATTCGTCTCATGAATCGGCTGTTGAGATACCACCAAATGTGGCTGCAGTGTATAGGGAGTTTCATGATATTTTTCCTGATGATTTACCAGATGAGCTTCCTCCAATGAGGGTCATTTAGCACACTAGTGATATAGTCTCCGAAGCAACTCTACCCAAGCTCACGCACTACCGAATGAATCCCATAGTGCATGTCGAACTGAAGAAGCAAATTGATGAGCTTCTTAGAAAATTCGAGAGAGCTTGTGTTGTGCCAACGCTTCTCATTCCCAAGAAAGATGAATCTTGGAGGACGTGCATCGATAGTCTAGCCATCAATAAAATCACAGTCAAATACCGATTTCCTATACTGAAACTGGACGACATGTTAAACATGATGGTCGGTGAATTGTCTTTTCAAAGATAGACTTAAGAGTGTATACCGTCAAATTCACATCCCTTCGGGAGATGCGTTGAAAACAACCTTCAAGCCAAATGATGGTTTGATAGTTTTGCTCTTTAGGTGGACCACTACCCCGTGTACATTTATACAGGTTATGATATAGGTATTGAGACCTTGTATGGGCAAGTTCCCGGCTGCGTACGTCGATGACCTAGGTAAAGATTGTGGCGGTGGTCCCCAAGCCTATGCTGAATATCAAGGCTCTTAGACCACGATGACCACATCATGAAAACGGTTAAGATTGATGCTCCTAGCTTTGATTGTCGCTTGGACCCAAAATTTTTCCTCGACTAGTTGTCAGATATGGACCACTATTGTAAGTCGTACAAAATGCCTGAAGGTTTTAGAGTTTGGTTTCCCAAGATGTTACTGGTAGGACAAGCCAAACTTTATTGGACCAACATCGAGAGTAAGATTAGAGAAGTGGTGAAGAGCCCATTGCTCAGTAGACTGAAATGAAAGAAGACTTGGTGGAGAAGTATTTGTCTTTTAGCTATCGCGAGAAACTTTTAGATCAATGGCAATCCCTTAGCCAAAGATGCGCTTCTTAGAAAGCGGTTCGTTCGAGAGAGCATGTGCTCTTTTGTCGTGCCAGTGCTAATGGTATTGATGGTTATGACAATGGTATTAAGGGCTTTCTTGGACAAGTTCCTTTTTGTGTACATCGATGATACCCTCATTTATAGCACCTCTGAGGACTAGTCCTATAGATGAGGGAGAGACCTGTATTCAAAGGCGAAGCCGAAGTCGAGGCTGAGACTTAGGTAGCGATCGTACTTGTGGTCACCAACCCCTGCTGAATATCAGGGGCCCTATACCACGATGACCGCATCATGAAGACGGTTAAGATGGATGTACTTAGCTTTGATGGTCGCCTAGATACAAAAGTTTTCTTCGACTATGGATGTACTTAGCTTTGATGGTTGTCAGATATGGACCACTATTTTGAGTGGTACAAAATGTCTGAAAATCGTAGAGTTCGGTTTTCTAATGAAATTGGTAGGACAAGCCAAACCTTATTGAACCAACATCGAGCGTAGGTTTGAGAGAAGTGGCGAGGAGCCCATTGTTTAGTGGACTAAAATGAAGGAAATCCTAAAGGAGAAGTATTTGCCTCTGAGATATCGCGTGAGATTTTTAATCAATGGCAATTCCTTCGCCAGGTATCTATGTCTGACACTGACTACATCACAAGATTCGACGAATAGTCGAATACATGATGCGATGTAACATCAGGGAAGACCCTCTCATGACCCAATTCAGGTTTCCCATGGGTCTCCGATCTGAGCTTCAAAGAGGGCTCGAAAGAAAGCTGTCATTTATCTTCAATATAAAAAATGTGAGGATTTCTGAAAAATACTTAGGCAACCTCCCTTTTATTGGGCGTTCAAAACTGAACACCTTTGCTTACACTCTGGAAAAACTCTCCCAACTCATTCAGGGACGGAAGTCAAAAAATTTGGCCCAAGCTAATAGAGCCAGCCTCATCAAAACTATTGCGCCAGCTATACCAGTTTACCTCATGCCATCATTTCTTTTCCCTAAACTCCTTTGAGCAAAAAATGAGTCAGGGCAATGGAATATCGACCTTATTTGCTCCCTCTTCCCCTCCCAAGTGATCCATCACATTATTTAAAGTCCTATAAATTCCAATCTGGCCGCCGATAGAATTTTCTGGATCCCCCACCCGAGAGGCAAATTCTCTGTCAAATCAGCATATACCCAACTTGAACTCTGTCATCATCCCACCCCTCCCTCTCTCTTCCCCCCTCATTGTGGATGCGTATTTGGACCATCCCAATCCCTTTCAAAGGTCAGCTGTTTATATGGCGTTTCTGTTGGTACATTCTTCCTACTCGAATCAAACTTTTCTTTTGTATCCAAGTGATTGACACCCTTTGCCCTCGTTGTCATACTGATTTAGAGGACTCTATCCATGCCCTCATTAAATGCTCATAGAGCACTCGGTTGTGGTTTGTGTCCCCTCTGGCTATTCACACTGAACACTTCTCTCCTGAAGCAAGTGTGGGGGATAGTTGGGCCATCTATCGTTTAGCTTTCTTCTGTGCTTTAATGTGGCGTTTTTGGCTGACATGAAACACTTCATTCATGCAAATACCACATCTTTCCCAGCCATCATTCCGGATACTATGGCTCAATCTATTCTTTTAAACGCATATGATTGCGCCAACCATATCCCGCCCACCCGACTGGATGGTTCAAATTGAATACAGCAGCTGGACTCCTTGACAAAGCAGGTTCAGTTGAGGAGGCTGAGCTGAAGGCTGACTTAAAGGGCTTGCAGGTTGCTTGAGAAGCGAATCTTGGCTCTATTTGGATGGAATCTGATGCGAAGGAGTTGATGGAAGTTCTGCAGTCGTTTGTCAGAGGCTGGTTCTCTTGTGGGACATGTGCCCTTACTTGGGACATCTCCTCTTCCTTTTCAAACATTTCTTTTCATTTCTTGAGTCGTATAATTAATGGTGTAAAAACAAAAAAAAGGCAGTAGTTTGGCTGGTTACAATCTTCTGGCTGGATTGTCATTTCTGACTAAGTGATCTACTTGGTGGGGCTCATAGAATGGCGGGTTCCATCTCCTTGCATGTGTGCTTTGTGGACTGGATTGATATACTAGGGATTTACTCATTGTGTCTCACTCTCCTACATTTCCTCGTGAGTTCAGGTCAGTGAGTGGGGGCAAATGTTAGCAAAGTCTGATCATGAAGTTGTAACAGAGATCGGTTTGATGCAGTATTTGTTCGGGTATTAGCCCAAAGATGATTCTAAGTGATGAAATACGTCAACTGCTGCTTGTTTGTTTTTTGTCTTATCCATTATTCTGATCATTTAACTATGCTATAACTGTTTGCTCACTATCTCCTTACCAATCTCTAATCTTGGAGACTATAGGTCTCCAAGGAGGAACTAATGTTATGAATCTTGTCTTTGCCAGACCTTGGTTAATCTCCAAGTGTTGATCTTTAACATTTTCCTGACAGATAAATGGAACACATGGCCTTCTATCATTACGGGTGCTAAGAATGACTTTTAAGAAAATTGTAAGTTATTCTAATAGGACAAACAGGTCATTTTTGTTAAGACACAAATGATCTTGGTTGTTGGTCGAGCTCCTCCCACGTGTTTTTGGATTGGCAACTTGCACTAAAGGAAGCGCAATAAAAAAAAAAACTCAAATCAAACACGAAGGGGAAGCTGGAAGCCTATAGAGATTATTCATTATTGTGCAGTCAATTTCCTCCTTAGAAAGACTATCTTCAGCATTCCGTGAGCACGAAAAAAGTAACACACTCTCTTATGAACCAAAAATCACATTGATCGAATCTTCCAACCACAATGGAAACTTGTATTAACAATCAAACATTATCGTGTTGGCTGAACCACCTTCAACCTTAAGTTAAGAGGACTACAAGGAAACTAAAAGTGCAAAAACCATTTATGTGCTGAAAATTTGGCAATTATTCATTAGGGTTGGGACCCATGATGAATCCCACCTAGGTGATATCTGAGGCCAAAAGTCATCTTGACATAACTTCTAATAATCTAACACGTAGGTTTTTTCTGGACTGCTTGCCATGTTGTGTGAAGTGTCCGAAATAATGCAATATTGGATGGTTACAAGCATCTGATCAGGTCAAATTTGGTCTAGGGTATTTCCTAGGTGAATCTTCTTGTGCGTCATGTGTACAGGGAAGAGTGCATACTCTTGCCTTTTTGGTTTTGATTCAAGTGTACCCTATTAAATTGTTGGTAAGCATTTTGTAGGATCCTTATTTTTGTTATTTCTCATATCATGTTTGCTTCCAGCTTTATTCTATGGTGAGAGATATGAGTGTGGAGGTCAGGATCGAAGCTTTTCTTGCCCTTGGGAAAATAAAGCTGGTATCTGAGGAAATACTGTTACCCTATCAAAGAAAATCCCAGGAATCATTAAAGAAAGAAAAATTATGGGTAATTGTACAACAAAAGGATTTGATTTACTGGCTTCAGATGCCGCTGGAGCTTTTGTACATGGGCTTGAGGACGAATTCTATGATGTAACTATGATACTCTTTACGGTTCCATTTCACTCACATTTTACTCGCAATCAAAACAGTTACAAAGCTCGCCGGAGAATTCGGAAAGAATCTTGTGTTCATCAGGTCTGAAACAGATTGAATTCTTGGTTTTGTTGTAGATTATTTGTTGAAAAATGAAGATTGGCTGCTTTGATACTTCGTTATTGCCATTATTGATGGAGATTGTTGGTTTGTCGATTAATGTAGCTTCAAGTCTACTACAGTCTCTACAGATAGGTGGATTAATTCGAAACGTGGGAGCTTAGTTCCTTATTTGGTGTTTGATTGTTCTCACTGTAATCTGTTGTCATATTTAATTAGTTATGATGAATGTACATGTGTGTTATTGTATTTGCACAATTTTATCTGTGATTTTCTATGTAATCCAGAAACAGGAAAGAGAGATGAATTTAACCTGACTGGCAACACATCTGAACAAAATTACTGTACATTTGAGATTGCTAACAATTTCTTCGCCGCCTCAATCTGTAATTCGTTTTTGTGGATTCCCCCCTCCCTCCTGCATTTGTTCATTTATTTTAGTAAGTTAATTTTCCTTGAATCTCTTGTTCTTCAGGCAAGCTTGGATTCTGGATTTCTCTATGCAGTCAATCATGGAATCAGTCAGGAGTTTATGGATGAGATATTCGCACAAAGCAAAAGGTTTTTTGATCTACCATTAGATGAGAAGATGAAGCTTCTTAGGAACGAGAAACATCGTGGCTATACACTTGTTCTAGATGAACTTCTGCCTTCTGGATCCTGAAAATCAAGTAAATGGTTGGTTTTAGAACCACTTCTTTTTATTTTTCTTCTATGGCGCATTGTTACTGATACTCATAGAAGCAAAAGATTGGTAGTGATTTGCAAAATTCGGGTTTAATACAATTTTGGACAAGTGGCTGATATATAAAAAAAAGCAGCAAGATTTGTCAAAAGACTCAAAACCAACATGTTTCTCATTCAATGATGCTCTTTTAGTGATTTTGCCTCTTGAAAACATGGTTATGATATTGTGGCATCGATTGGTTTGCATGCATTCTTTTCTTTAATTGAAACAATTTGCGTTCTCCTTTCAGTTATGAACTTTGTTATGTATTTTATTGAACCAAAGTACTGATTGTAATTTTCTTTTCTGGTTCATAGGAGATTACAAAGGGATGTACAAAAGCAATAAAAAAGAGTGAAAACCACTATAGTTTTCTTCCAAAATATTTCATTCAAATTTTCATAAAGTTTTAAAAGCAAAAAAGACAAAACTACTTTATAAAAACAACAAAAGAACTTAAGTTACAAAAAACTAGAATTGTTATATAAACAAAACTTTCTACTAACAGGTTCCAAATGTAAGGAGCAGGCTATGAAGTTGTTTCAAGAGAAATGATTATAGGAGACATTTATTCACATATCAGATGAACGAAGGAAGATTGACTAGGAACCATTGAGGATAAGTTTATTTATGATAAGATGTGTTTGGATGATAAGAGTGGCTGTTTAACATTTTTTTAGCTTATTTAATGTGGATAACTTTATTAGGTGGTAATGTATATGAATGACTTTATCTAATTATGATATATGTAATTGACTTTTTTAGATCAATATGCATGGTTATGATGCATACTTGCATATATATGAGTGTCATGTGATGTTACTTTAATTTTGTAAGTAACGGGAATGAGTACTTCAAGGTTCAAACACCGAAACGAGTGATAATAAATTTAAATCAACTAATACAAGTGATAGATTTTCGAATTTTTAGTAGCATATTTTACAGGTAAGTATAATTCCAAGTTCCTTTGGAAGCAACCGTATCACGAAGAGAGTATTTGGTTAATGTACTTCAAGGACATGTAGGTTGGTTCCTAGATTTATTCCATTTAATGAAATTGTGTTGCGTGACGTATTGAAAGTACAAAGATTATTGCAAAATACTTTGTGTCAAAGTGTGGATGAGAGCGGATGTGTATATTCCTATACACAATTTGGTATAACGAGTGCAAATTTTCTAAAATTATTTTGCCTCCTAACTCTGATACTGCACATCCTTAAATTTAGCCATGGTTTAAGGTAAAATTTTACGTCACATAGGTTCTATTTAAAAGAAGAGGTGATAGCTGCTTAACTTGTTTAATGTTGTCAAGAGTGTGTTGGGGACAGGGTTGCACATGGGGCGATGATACAAGCAAAAGAAGGCATTTGCTAAATGTAAGACGTAAGAAACACATTGTGAGGATGCACGACAACTCAAATGCCACCCTAAGGGTGGAGGTCTTCTCTAATGTGAAAGGCACCTTCTTGCAAGCCAAGTTTCCTCCTGCAGATTTTAAGGTTACAACCTTTGTGATTTCCCTGTGCTTGACTATGCATGCCATGTCTTCTCTCGGTAACGAGGGCGGGAAGAATTGGTTCTGCAGCATGTGTCATATACGTGGCAGATGTGCAGGGGTGTGTGATCCACCCTTAGATCGGTCCACCAATAAGAGTCTCTTGGTAGAAAATTTGATCCAATTGGATGTTTGTCACCGTCTGATGCACAGAACTTCTTCTGAACCATTCCCCATATCTTTGACTGCCCAAAAGAATGTGATGGATTGGATGGTTAGAATCATTCAACTAAATTGATTTTTGGGTTAGGGTGTCTTCTAGTTCTAGTTTGAACCCATTGAACAGTGGGGGCCAAACTGCACGCATGCTGATTATGTGGCACAGGTAGGGGCGATGGGTTCGTCCCATCTTTATGCAAGTAGTCCTCTCTATGTTTTAAAGGCCAAGGATGTCTTAACGCCAGTGCTGCGTTAATAATAACTACCATACAAATCACTGGATATCAGGATAATGAAGTCACAAGAAAAGGTGGTATATGATGTCAATATGCTCATATCAACAGCTTGCACTAATGTGGGATTATGTTAACTCTTTACCAGGGCCACATCATGTCTTATTTTAAATAGTTCTCGAGTCTAATGTTATTTTAATGTCTGGAAAAAGGTACTGATACATGAAGGGGATGAATGGATGTTTTGCAAAAGTGAATAAAACAAAGTCATCAATATTCTGAGTATGCACAACTCTAAGATTGACCCGAAGTTTGTTATTGTCTTTCTGAAACCGAAATTTCGAATATTTCAGTGAAATTTAAAACCATGCAACGCACTTGTTGGCAATGAGGGCTCCATCCAGAAGTTATCTACCTTTCATGAATGCCCCTTCCATCGTGAGCCTCTCCCATATCAACTTTGCAAAGAATATTTGGGTCCCCTGGCCTCAATCTAGAGTTAACACACTCGTTCGCAATGAGGACCCCATCCAAAATTTGTCTCACTTTCATGAGTGCCCCTTGGAAGGGAGAGATAACAAAACCCACAATTTCCTAAGTCTAGATGCTGGCATCTTAGAAATAATTTTATAATCACTTCCAATCAGATTAATTGGCCAATAGTCAGAGAAGGAAGTCGCTCATTGGCTACCAATGGATACTCTACCAATAGCATAGCAATACAGGTGGTGTAGGTGAGATCCATCAATAATAGCCCCATCTTAAGAGATCCCTAGGCCAAGAAATTATGAGATGTGGTGATGGCGACCATCCAATCCATTGCAGTATTTTGAAGGCGAGATAAAGTAATAGCAAATGGTCCAGAGAAATGTTCATAGATCAGACGCTGATTATCAAGTATCATCCACTGGATAAATTTTCAGCCTAGGTGATCTTTTAGGTGGGACCATTCAAATGGTTCCCACTCTTGTGAATGTGCACTATATGTATGGGTAGGCCACCTTTCTGGTCTGCCTGCGGGTATCACATTTCTTTAATTAATGATTGTGTGATATACAATTTCCTTAAATAGCTGTATAACTTTTGAAAGATTTGAGTATTCAGTAGCTGCTTAGTACTGAATTTCTCGAGTTTCTCCAGCGGACTAAGTCGTTGTTATGTAATGCTTGAATTCAAACTTTCCCATTCTGGTAATATTCCTTCATCAGGAAGTCATGTCAGATATCTAGTTTGGATTTTAATAGAATTGCTGTGTGTTTTTTGTTACAGATGCTGTATGCAAGGATAGGAAATTATGTGGAGATAGGTGCTAATACGTGCATTGATAGGGGTAGGTAAGATGCATGTTGCCTTTTAATGTTTTTAGTAAGGTTATTGCTCTCCTTTTTCTTTAACATTTCGCTGCTCTTGGAATTTTTCGAGCTACAAATATGATCTTCTTCCAGTAACATTTGGGAATGTAGGATTACTCAGATTTGATCATCTAACTAAGCTTAATTATGCAGTTGGAGAGAGACAGTTATAGGGGATCATTCCAAGATAGATAATTTAGTTCAGGTCAGTTTCTGCCATCTTCGCTCATCCATTGTTTAGCTTGTTTTCGGACTTAGCATGTCCTCCAATTTGCAGATAGGTCACAATGTTGTTATTGGAAAGTGTTGCATGCTTTGTGGACAAGTTGGGATTGCAGGTTCAGTGACGTATGTAACTTCTAAACATGTTTAATTTTTAAAGATCAGGTGTACTGATTATGTGGTCCACCTTTCAGTTACTTAAGAACTCGTTGAAGCTTTCAAAGATTCCATGAGTTCCAACATTCTTCTTTATTTTTTGTATCTAGGATGGGAGACTATGTCACTTTGGGGGGCAGAGTAGCTGTACGAGATCATGTTTCCATTGCATCAAAGGTATTTACTTGATCACCAGAGCAAGATGACCAAGTTCTCCGACAATACTACATAGAAGTCATTCCAATTGTTGTAGCTGTTTTTCAAATATGCCAGTGGTAGAGCTTGATAAAGTAATTAACAAAATACCATATCACTTTTGATTTTAAGATCAAATCCCAACTTCCTCACGTATTGATGGTAGGTTTCTGAGGCCAACTACATTAGAAGCTGGAAATCAGAACTATGATGTTCATTTTTTAATAGTTGGGCAAAGGTAGCCTAAACCTTAATTTACATTTTTTTCGTTTTATTTTTTCTGTATATTTATGTTACTTTAACAGATGTTGGTATATCCCTATTGATAAGAAACTTGGTAGCTTGTTTAAGCCAGCATATTGGGTTCTTAGGCATTCCAACACCATGGACCCTGTGATCCAAGGCAATTAATCTGTGGCTGACATTAGCTATTGATTAGGATGGCATATTTTAAGTAACATGGATGTTGGGATCCACATTTTTCGAACCTCGTTTTGGCAACAGAGTGGAAGCAATAAGTAACTTCATTTGGAAGTTATTGATTTTAAAAGTTGCTAATGCTATCTAAAAGCAAAAGTGTGCTTGGGAAGACAAAAAGCTATTTATCTGGTATCAAATTTGTATTAAAGGCTTAGAGAGATATTTTTGTCATTAAAAAAGGTTGAAGTAGTCATTTAATATTTGTCTCGAAGGATTAGAGGGGGTAGACATGGTATTACAACATGTGCTTAAATCGAGTCTTTGCTTGAAGCAAGAAGCAAAAAACAAAACAAAAAAATTGCTTCATTTTGAAGCAATGACATCCAAATAAACTTGCTTTTTTAGCTTTGGGAAGCAAAAAAAACTTGTTATGGTGTTCCAAACAGCCATTAATTAAGTGGCTCATTAGGTTTCTTTTTCTATTGTAGCATGATCTATGGTCTTAGTTATACAGATCACTGTACAGTCCACAAAGGACCACAATGGATCTATGCACATCAAACACATGCACCATTTAACAAGCCTGACCACATCATCAGCATCATCAATGCCTTACCCAACTTTTGGGGTTGGCACCATGAATCCTATTTCGTCGTTCAATTCTATCTAGACCTTGATCTCCTACATAAAATTCAGCCTTATTGGATGATTTTTCAAGTCCGATCTAGAGTTTCAACCATATCCCATGTTTTCCTCTGATTGATTGGAGGAATGCGAGAGATCGTACGGACAATTGTGGATCACGTAGACTTTTGACCCCCGAGATCTCTATCTTGCATGGTCGATTCTAATTTCTATCACATTGTTTTATGTGATCAAGAAAGACCTTTCTGCCATGACTCATAGCAGAATAGTTAAATTGAAGATTTTAATTATTTTCTGTCTGCTTAGTCAACTTGGAGCCTCTAGATAATAAGATTTCTGATTTATTGGGGTCGCAAGTCCGCCTTGCGGCTAATAGCTTCGTCACAAAGAACATCACAGAGCCAGGTGATTATGGTGGCTTCGCTGCGGTAAGGATATCATTCTTTTTCTTTGTTTTATTTATGTCTCAAATCTAATGCTTCAAAGTACTGATTAATGTATGTTAAACATTTCCACTTGTGACCATGCAGGTCCCAATCCATGAATGGCGCAGACAAGTTGCCACCCAGCGCTGGTTTTTTAAGAAAGGGATTTCCTAGAGTCCTACTATGTACTGCAAAAACAAGGTCATGGGTTCAATACTGACAGCACCATGAAAATATTTGCGCTGCATGGCAACTGATATCACCGACCCAGTCGTAGCTTACCTACTGAGGGAGCTTGCCCTGTTGACAAAGAAAAGAAAATTGTGAGAAACATGGAAGACCCATAAATTGAATTTCGCTGATGCTGGACAGAATTTCCAATAAACCATTCATGAACCATAGCATTGTACAAGTATTGGTCCCCGTATATTTTAATAGGAGCATTCTATTTAAATTTAGGATGTAGTCAAAAGTTATTATTTCTCGACCGGAACCAGGATTTTTTTTTTACTAGGTTTAAAAGGTTATTTTTAGAATTTTTCTTAATTTTTGAAGTTTTAAGGGAAGACATTGTACACACCCAACATGGCAGCTCAAATGGTTGGTGTATCAGAGAGGTCGTGGGGTCAAACCCACACCGGTAGATTTCCTCCTTTGAGCAGTGTGCCAAGAGTAGAAATCCCCTTTACCGGCTTGACCGGGTCCGTAAAGGTTTCACCTGCCAATCCGTGGGGCCCTCCCACCATGGTGACTACCAAAAAAAAAAAAAAGTAAGGCATTGTACAGATTTAATTTGTCCCAAGGGTGGGCATTGTAACAAGTTTAAAAGGGTATTTTTGAAAAATTATTTTTTATTTTAACTTTCAAAGTTGAGGTGCACTGATCATAAAATTATTCACCATTTGAATTCGGTGAAATTCTAATCTGTAATACAAACAATAATTTTCTTGCTATCTGTGTCAATATCGCATAAAAAACCATAAAAATAAAGGGTCGGGCACTGTTGACAGATATAGAATGACAGGTAAGATGACAGGGACAATATAAGCCAGGTGGCACACTGTTACAGGACTGACCGTAGGATCTTTGTCCTATCCCATGGTGGACCTACAAACCAAAAATCAGCCTGATCAGTCAATGGAGCCCGACAACCCCTTAAAACTCTCTATTTTCGAATCATTTTCTAGGCCTTCATAAAAGTTCGCTTGGGAGCACGTGTCACAAGATTGTGGAGGCAATACAGAGAACCAGTAAATGAGCAAAAATGGGTCACCGGAGAGAATAACAGTAAAATGGGAGAAGCATCAATCAGGACATGCAGGGATATGGGCAACACCCACCCTTTTGGTGGGTGGCTATACTCATTGCCACTGTTACATTCGCAGCCGCTTTCACAATGCCGTGAGAGTAATTGCCACCTTTGCTCCCAATGTAGCGTGTTTACCTGTTCTCCGATTATTGTTGTTTAACGTGTATCTGGTTTTCGTATCCTGCTTTGTCAAGAACAATAAATTTAAATGTACTGCTAGGCGTACAAAAAATTATTGATGCACCTCAAAATTTTACTTCGAACGGGTTACATAATGTGTCGTTTATGCAGATTTCGTAAACCTATTTATGAACCTTGCAGCAAGTATTTTTTTAATTGTTTAACATTCCTCCAAGCCCAGCCTTCAAATGGTTACGGCCTAAAGGCAGCATCCAGATCATCCTAAAAGCATTCTTGAAAACCTTGAAATTCAATTTGCAACCCACTTCTACCCAGTAGTGTTCATCAACACCAACCACCGTTTGACGCGTATATAAGCTTTGTTTGCTCAGTATGCAGAAGGGATACTGATATCATGTACACAAAATCCGAGTATAAAATATTCAAGGCAACAGATTCTAATCCAGGATTTTACATTCTCCTAACAATGTGAAAGAACTACCACATCTGAGCATTATTACCTCGCTGCAGCTCTTGCACTCATAGATGAATGGTAATTGGTGCTTCTCTGTTTCCTATATGAAGTATAAACATCATCATACTGACTCACCTCATTCGGATTAGCTGTGGCCCCAAGCCCTAATCGTCCTGAGCCACTTGATCCCGGTTTCCTTTCTACACTACCATCTGCGTAAGTTCCTGTTTCTGGATCCACTTGCAAGTTTGGAGGTGGAGGAATGCAAGCCCCTCCCTTGCGAACAGCAGGCTCCCTTTCATATTCATCATCTTCTTCATTCGAATCAGATGGCTTCATGGGTCCTTCGGATGGGTTCACCTCTCCAATCTCTTTGAAGAACTTTGAGACTCTCTCCAAAATGTCAGATGAAGATACAGTGGATGGAGGGATTGCGGTGGGGATGTCCAAAGGGCTCATGGGAGAGTAGGGTACCCCACTACCAATCTGCATTTTTTTGACCATCCCAGGAATAAGACCAGGGGGAAACAAAGGATAAGGAGGCAGTTTGTCTCCAATGTTAACTGACGAAATAGGCAAAGGTGGTTGGTTTGCTGGTTGAACACCTGGTATTGGTACAGACCCGACAAAAGGGGTTGAAGATACTGGTGGATGAAGGCCAGCTGACACTGAGTTCAAAAGAAATTGTTGAGGCAAAGGTTGTGCAAACTGGGATGTTGTCATTGTTGTGGCAGGAAGCACTTGTTTATCTGGTTGCTCTTGATCCAGTGAACCTGGCACAGAATTTCTTTGCTTATCAGGTTGCCATTGGTTAAAACTTTGTGGTGTTGTTTGCAATGAAAAACCTACAGAAACCACACAAATTACATATTTCTTGGAATATTAATCCAAAGCAGGATAAGGATGTGTTTTTGTACAGAAGCATAATATACATACATGAACACAATAAATTTACACCTTATTCTTAAACCCAGTGGTGGGGCCCACATGGAGATCACGTTGGGCAATCCAACAACACAGTTTATCCATTCCATGGAGATCATCCTCACAAAAAATAGTCCTTTCAGACATTCTTAACCTCATGAAAAGTTGACTTGAATTTGAAAAATCCAGGCCATCCAATTAAAGCCTTATTTTATGTCAACTTTTCATATAATAAGTAATGTCAGAATAGACTGATTCTTGGTGATGATGATCATTATGGAAAGGGCAAGAGAGCGTATGGTTGGATTGTCCAACATTATCTCCATGTGCACAGGGTGTAAGTATGGGGTTTAAGAATCAGGTATATAATATATATCTATATGGAGAGAGAGTACACTACCTGCAACACTCATGGGGTCTGCTGAAGCAGTAGACAACTCCCTTGGAGGCCCTGAAAATGAACTAGCCGGTGGTCCACCAATCATCTCACCCTCGAGGCCATAAATGGTATCAGGATCATAAACCTCTTTTGAAGCCCAGAACTGTAAAATTTTCTGCAATCGAGACTGATTTGCATCCTTGTTATGAGGGCTGTGGTAAATCCTTGCAAGCATGGATCCTAGAACAGGTTTAAAAGCGAGGGCCTCGTTGTTGAGGTCATGAGGATTGATCCGCCGTTGCAAGCTGCACATTTTACCAAGGTAAAGGTCAAGGCAGATGCACAGTACACTAGTTATTAAAACCACAATACATAACTCCTTTTTGTTAAGTAGTGTTATAAAAATAGATATTCCGAGGACACTTAAGCCTAAAACATACTCTCAGTGCCTAAGTTGCCCAATAAAATCTGATAAAGAGCAGTATCAGCTCCAGAGTCCGACTAAAACTTGAAACACTGCAAGCACGTCATCTGGCATTAGCTGGCCAAGAACAACCAGCAGACATCTAACTCCCATTGCTAGGAAAGGCCAGGCTCTTATGACAGTTGGATAGAACCAAAAGCTTTTAAAAGCAAGTGTTCCAAGATTCTGATGAAGTTGGAGGAATCAGAGGAACTTATTGGTGGAATTGAACTAATCATAGAATGGGTAACCTACCATGTAGTCAAAAAAATAAACCTTTGTTTAAAGGGGCAGCACGGGAAGCAGATCAAATGACATAAACCACCCAGCTTTGCTGATGAAATGGTTATGGAGTTGAATAGTTAGTGCGTGTCAGAAGCTACCAGCAGGTGTTCTACAGGAACAATATCATAAAGGAGACATTATTTCATGATTGAAAGTGGGAAGGATTCTTGCTTATGGTCAGAACATTTCATTGTAGAAAAAAGGCAGTTGGTAGCCAAGTCTTTATCTGGTGAGAAACCAGCCTTTTGTTATCAGAGCCATGAATAGAGACACAGATGAAGGCATGAAATAGTATGTCCTGAACTGTGTTGAAGAAATTTTACAATTAGGGAGTCAAACAAGCTCCCTTTAACTGAAGAGCAACATGTATATCAGTTCACTTATTCTACATAGTTCTCTATCAAAGAGGGATCCCTCTTCAGAGACGTACTGAAACTGCAGCAATAATCATTTTGAGAGCACTAGCACGTGCAACAAATCCTTTTCTTTTTCTGATAGGTCAGTAAACATGAAATCTAGCAACGAGATCCTAAGTCAGTAAACATCGATCATAAATGGTAGATTCAAGCATAGCTTCGAACGCTGGTCTTAGCCTTAGGGAGTATTGGATTTGTTTTTATATAGAGTTGAAGCTGGAGTGTTGGACACAGGTTTTTGGGATCCTATCAAAGGCCTCTTGATAGTTGGGCTCCACCACCAAATGGTTATTTTGTAACCTTATAGAAAGTTATCACTCATTGTGTGAGACTTGCACATGACCGATCATACAAGTACAACGAACTAAGCTCTTCATTAAGGCTTATTGGGCTCCAGGCCTGTGACTAACAGGCACAAACACTCGTATAAACAGGGGCCACCTCATTACAACTTACAAGAAAATCAGAGCAATTTGTTGGGGCCGTCAAATGGATTACATTCCAAGGAAGATATTGAGACTTTGAAGGAGACTTGGTATCTAGAGGATAAGGGACATCCAAATCTTACACACCTTCAAGGAAATTCCTTGAGATTCTTAAACTACTAGGGGAGTTGACCTCCTACAAATTTGTACTCAGGTAACTACCCATCTCAAAGCTTAAAGAAGGATGCTTTGTTTTGCCTCTTCTTGGAAATAATAGTTTGTTTGCCAAAAAGAGGTATATATAGAACTAATCACAAGGGCAAACAATTAAAGTAATAGGAACAGATGTAAAAATAAGGAAGTCATACTCGTGCAGGCAATAGGGTGGAATCTAGGTAAGAGATGGCTTGTTTGAGAAAACATTAAATTCTTTTGATTGACCTTAGATTGGACAATTCCATCAAGATATATACAGTAACTTTAAATCACACCAATCAGCACATCAAGGATCTGTCTGAAATTTTAACCAGCGCAAAAAAAAATCTGGTAATGGGAAGAGCATATATAGAACAATGAGTAACTTGTTTGAGAAAATATTAAATTCTTTTAATTGACCTTAGGTGGACAATTCCATCAAGAGATGTACAGCTTAAATCACACCAATCAGCAAATCAATGATCTGTCTGAAAATTTAACCAGCGCAAACCACAAATATGGTAATGGGAAGAGCATATAGAACATGAACCAGGTAACTGTACCCTAGGTTCTAGAACTCCTAATTTTCAATGTTTTAGCCTTACAAAATCCCTACCACCCTCTGGTCTTCTATCTTGCGATTTGTACCACCCTCAATGAACTTGGCCAAGTGGGTACAAACCTCAAATAGAATTGACAAGACCTTGGAGAAGTCTTACTAGACAATTGGAATCGCTAATTCACAAGCTACAACAGAAAAAGCATCTTATACAGTCAACCACCACCATAATATAAATGCAGGCACTGCTACTTATCAATTTTAAGCATGCAAAGGATAATCCAGGTTCAACTTTCAATCTTCCTCGAATGCAAAATGACCCAAATCAAGATTAAGTCAACAAGAAATAAAGAGCTTCTTGGGGGAACCGAAAACAACTACATGACAAAGTCAGTTGCAGAAGGTATCTGTCTTGGACAACAAAAATAAGGATAATGATTGTCCAATATATGTAGAAAACAGGGGCAAAACACAATGTGGACAAAACAGAAATCGCTAGATAAAAGAACAGTAAAAAGAGAAATAGTAATCTGCATGCTAGCCAGAGAACGAAAAGAAAACTAATTTACAAAGGAAAAAAGAACAACATGATAGTAAGTCTGTTTCATGAAAAGCAATCAGAATTAAATTATAGCCAGAGATAAAAGGCATATTACAGAAGCACCTGTCAAAAAGAATGTCATTGGCCAAGTATATTATATGCAGCTGTCTTTCAGAATCATCAAGAGCAAGGACTCTGTCTCTTAGGGCCTCAGCCAGAGCTGGTGCAAATGGAAACCTATGCATAAACCAGATCTTGGCACCCTTGATTGACTCCTTAGTACCGGTGAGATTGTTGAGAACGTTACTGAGCTCAGCTGCAACATCAGAAGGAAGTGGTCCTGAGAGACCCTTGAAGGACTTGCTTGAAGGCTCAAAATCTGATCGACCTTGGCCCAGAAAAGGTTGAGAATGCTGCTGCTGTTGTTGGTCATAGAAGGGTGGAAAAGGAGGCTGGTGCAATTGAGGACCACCCAACATAGAACCTGAAGGCCCAGCGGCGGCAACCGGAGCATTCAAGGGAGGGTTTAAAGGAGACGGTTTCATCATGGGGTTCAGAGGAGGCATCATAGGTATAGAGGAGGAAGGGAAGGAAGGATTGAAGGGGGCATTTGGGGGACGTGTGGATACCCAAAGCTTGTAGCAATAGTAATTGTGCCCCTCACCACCAAAGAGGAAACTATAAGCAGGATTGTCTTGCTGCTTCTCACGGATCATGGCTTCAAATTCAGGGCCATTCTTCGCAGCATATTCAACAAGTTTATCAATGCGTTTGTGGAGCTCCGGATCAGAAGGGGGAGCAGATGGGGGCGGGGCAGAATCAAATGGACTATGAAAAGGAGAAGGAACGAGGTGAGGGGGCAAGTGAGGTGGGAAGGCTGGCGATGGTTGTTGCTGCTGTTGGAGATGGAGAATATGGTGATGGTGATGAGTATTGGGGTGGATTTGCTGTTGTTGCTGCTGCTGCAGGTGGCGATGGAAAGGAAATTGCTGAAGAGAAGGGTGAGGGGGTAGAAAGGGAGGACCATGCACCTGCTGAGGAAACTGTTGGTGCTGTGGATGAAACCCAAACTGCTGCTGTTGTTGAATGTTGGCAGCTTGTTGTTGCTGCTGAGCAAAGGCCATCACTGCAGCTGCTGCGTAGTCATGAGCCTGTCTATCCATCACTTCTGGGGACTGACTGCCTTGAGAGAAATACTGGTGGCTTCAAGAAACCTCTTTATTCTTTCTGAACCTGAAACAAGCACTCCATTTGTTAAAATAACAGAAGGGCTGCACTAACAGTACATTAAATACAAAATCCCACCAAAAGGCTTGATGTTTTTCAAAATCTCTAAAGAGGTATTCTCTCAACTTAATCCTAAGTGCGCTTTAACCAAGATTTTACTGCTGAACTAATGGAATGATGGTTTTCCAAAACCAGCACACAATTTTAGGGCAAAAAGAGAGAAATTGCCCTTAAAAGAGCAGTTTACCCATACCCTCTGCATTTTTGGTAACACTGCCTAAAACCTTCATACAAAGAGAATATCACAAGTATCAGGTACACAATGAGTACAAAATACCAGCAGTCTAGCAGTAAATATTGTGCACATGCAAGGCTTGGACATCTCCTATGCTAAAATTAATCTACTCATGGTTAGAATCATCTAATCAATAGAGTTTCTCTTTTTGTCCGGATGATCCCTTATTTTTTCTAATTATCCAAAAGAATGAGCATCTAACTGGTTTGATTTTGAGAGTAGGAGTTCCCTAGATGGGACTCATCAATGGTGGGCAAGGTTATATTTATTTATTTTTTAAGGTAAAAAGAAATATATTAAAGGAGGGCCAAAGAAGCCCAAAAACTGAACAGCCAAAAACACAAAAAAGAAAGACCAACGGGGACTACAACCAAACCCAAAGGCCCAACCAAGAGAACGCAACTAGGAAATCAATCGAAACACAAAATCATCAAATTTGAAATGCTTCAACTCAGAAATAACTGAACCCCAAAAATAAAGAGAGGCTTTAATATTCATCACAATCTCCTCTATCTTGGCTTCATTATCTTCCAAGATCCTACGATTCCTCTCCTTCCAAATCTCCCAACAGATAGCAAAAGGCACTATCCTCTAGAGCGTGCAACCACTCGCCGAAAACGCCTTGGATCTCCATCCTACAAAGATATCAAACACAGACTAAGGGAATACCCAAGAAACCCCAAAGAGCTTAAGGAATCGCTCCCAAATCTCCTCGGACACGCGACAGTGGATGAGCATATGGTTCGTGGACTCCTCGTCTAGCCGACACAGAATGCATATGCTAGGAATTTGAAGACCGCATTTTCTAAGCTTCACCGTAGAGAGACTTGTCCAACATAGCGCATCAAAAGAAGAAGATGACTTTGGAGGGGATGGGGGTACTCCATAGTCGCTTAGCTGGGAACCCCCTTTGAGCGGGGCCTTGGAGAGTAGAGTAGAAGGATTTAACCGAGAATATCCCCTTGGGATCATGCTTCCACCACCTCCTTGGGCAAGGTTCTATTAAGCTATCTTTAATGCTTAATTAAGCTAAAAATATATTTTTAATCTGTTATATGTATTAGAAAATACACATATACCATGAAAACAAGATTTTAATTATTTAAATTAGGAATGAGACGTCTTGACCGAGACATTATGATAATCTAAACCACGATGGGGGGTACAAGCCCCTGTATGTGCACCGCATTTAACGTTAGGCCGTAGATTGACCATTCTTAGGCTCTAAAACCGGTAGCTTAGATTTCTCTTCATACAAAAATCTATAAAACGACAACTTCAGCCAACTTGATCTAGTTTGAGGTTGAGTGGACTGGGAGGGTCTTTATAAGCAAGGGATACAAACACAAAGCTTCATGCAATACAATAGGTACCAAGCAGGCACAAAAAATATGAAAAATGGGGGAAAGAGCATGATCATAACCTTAGTTAAACGTCGGTCCACTATACCTACTCAAAAACTGGTTCGAACCAAACTGGTTCGCAAGTCAACTCCTTTTAGTTCAGGAGAAGTGGCAAATTTGGAAAGGCTACAAAATTCAAAATAAGTTAGGAAACCTACCGATTAACTCACTGACCTTCTCAAAAATAGAAAACCATGTTAATATATAAGTCTTCACAACTTCAAAAGAAGGAAAGCAACTGTTAGCCTTCTTCTCGAAACAACAAGATAAAGCCCTTCTCTATAACCCACGAGGATGGGATTTATGTAGATGCTCGACCTTGGTTACCTTTGGATACCATCTAAATAAATCATTAGCAAAAAAAACCAACAACAAGCTAATTGACTGGGTTCTTCTTTTCTATTCTTTAATAAGTATAAGCTTTACTAAGGCTGCAGCCACAAGAAGATACAAAACACTTCGAGGATGTCAAGGAGACCTCCAAAGGAGAAGAATGATAACGAAAGAAAAGAAAAAAAAAGCTAATGTCCTCTATGCATCATTGAATCCCATCTAAACACAAAATCATCGAAAAAATAACCCTCTACATTCGCTAAAAAGCATAGACTACAAAAATAGGGAGCTTTAACGTTGAGCAGTTGAGGATAATGCCCTGAAAGTCCACCAATGGGTCTTCAAAAGCCCCCTGGTTCATTGGCTAACTCCCCACTAGCTTTGCACATATAGCAGAAACCCACCAATTCTCACTCTCCATAGTCAAAATTCTTGCAAAAGCTGTCGTCCAGGAAAAAAAGCTACCCTGTGAGGAACCCTAGAACCCACACGATCGAAGCTAGGAAGGACATGTTAGAAGGATCAAGAGTCAAATAAAAGAAGTGCATCGAAAAAAATGCCATTACAATTAAGCTGCCAAATACGCTTGTCCTCTACGCTAAGAAGAATAGAGAACCCCTAGATCCAACCAAGCAATATAGAAATGGACTCCATTTCCCAATTGTTAAGATTCTTCCGGAACCCGAGATCCCAAGATAAGTGAATACCATCCTCAATCCAAAATTCCTTCGTCACGCCTCCCTTTATCAGAGAGGTTAAGGAAGACTAGAAATTCTTCCTTGAGAGCGATATCTCCACACTATCCACCCTCCCAAAAGCAAACTCGGTTTCATTTCCCTACTCTGTAACATATGTTCTCAGAGAACGAAGAAGCAACTTTGAGAACACCTTTCCAAGTGCTACAACCATAGGAAAGTCAAGCCCCTCTACTCTCTCACCCAAGAGGCATACATCCATACTTGGCCTTGATAACCCGCCTCCAAATAAAAGAAGCTTCTTCCCCGAACTCCACAACCATTTGCCTAAGAGAGCATCATCCATGATCTTCAAGTTCTTAACACCCAACCCCTCCCCACTTCTTGAGAATGCACACTTGCTCGCATCAGACTAGGCGATACTTATGAGCATCATCTGTATCATTTCGAAGGAAGTATTTAATAATCTTGTCCACTGTCTTCGCAATGATGGCTGGGATAGAGAAGAGTAAGAGATAATAAATAGGAAGGCTCAATAAAGAGCACTAATCAGAGTCACCGTATCCCCTTTGGACAAATAACAACCCTTCCAAGATGCTAATTTTCTTCCAAAACTGTCGATAATTGGATCCGAGAGTGCTTTATATCTGTAACTAGAACCCAAGGTCAGCGGAGATAAATGTTTGGAAAGTTGTTAACTCTACAACCCAAAATGCCAGCTAGATCTACTTTCCCCACACCATACACCTCACATTTTGCCAAGTTGATGCACAACCTAGAAGCAGGGCTATCCTTGATAAACGTTGAGGCCTAAGGCGAAAACTCCACATAAGGGCTTTTTTATATTTAATATATTAATACATATGATATTAATAGATTTCAAAAAAAATATATGGTATTAATTTAAAAATTAAACTCTCCATATTATTCAAAATCTTTATATAAAAACTTTTCTTGATAATCAAAAACTACGGAAAACATTTAAATGCAGAGGACTCTCGTGGCCCTACATAGATCATTTTTGGGTCCAATGACTGTGTGGATGTTCAGCCCACCTATTGGAAGATAAACACGCAAAAAATCAGCTTGATTGATGATTTGGGCCTAATAAGGGGGATTAATGATTGGGAGATGGACAACGTTCCCTGCTTAGTCGTATTGAAGGGAACCAACCTACCGAAGGGGAAGAGGACAAAAGGTAGTGGAATCATGATCCCAAAGGGATATTTTAAGTCAAATCTCTCTATTCTTCTCTCATAGGGTCGAGCCAAGATGTGTTTCCTGCCAAACGATTGTGAAGCATGGTGTGCTATGCTCGACAAGATCCTATCCGTGGAGAATCTGAGGAAGTGTGGCTTTCAAATCCCCAATAGATGCATCCTTTTTCGTGGGGAAGAGGAGACCACTAACCACATGCTTATTCACTGCCATATGTCTAAGGAGATTTGGGAGTATTTTCTTACCCTCTTTGGGATCTCGTGGGTTTTCCCTCTATCGGTTTTAACACAATAGTCGATTGGAACTCCAAGGCCTTCTCAGCTGGCGGTAGTAAGCTATGGAGGATCATCCCATTTGCCATTTGTTGGGAAATTTGGAAAGAGAGGAATCGCCGAAGACAAGGTGGCCCAAACTGAGGAGATCATCATGAATATCAAAGCCACCCTTTATCACTGGGGCTCTACCATTCCCGAGCTAAAAAATTTTAGATTCGGCAATTTTGTATTCCGGTGGGAGGTTGTTGTCTCAGTAGTTTCCTCCCTTTCGGGGTTGTAGGGGGTGGTTGTGGTTTTTGTTTTGGTTGTTCTTGATCCTTCTGATCGCTTTGTACAGTTTTGTTGGGCCCCTCAGCCCTCCTTTAATATATTCCCTTTTAGCGATCAAAAAAATTGTTGATTTGTAGCCATTGGATTTACTACCCAAAAAACATGCTCGAATTCAACGGCTAGAATCATGTCCTAAAAAGTACTAAAATCTATGACGAGAGAAAATCAATCAGGTTGATTTTTGGTTTGTATATCAAATAAGGGGTGGGTTAAAAATCCACGTGATTAGTGGGACTTGGGCTGGGGGACTTCTCTCACCAAGGGGCCTTAGGCGACCACCTTAATGGCCTTAAGGTAGAGCCGGGCCTGCCCAGAAGCCGCCTAAAAGCAGCACAACCTCAAAAAGGTCACTTGGCTTCTAAGAGCAGCCAGAAAAAAAAAAAAAAAAGAATATCATCCGCAAATTGCAAATGTGAAATAGACAAACCCCTGTCCCCTACCTCAAAACCCTCTAAGGCTCCATTTTCAACGGCTTTGGAGACCAACATCCCCAAAGCATCTGCCACCATGATGAATAGAAAGGGAGACACAGAGTCCCCTTTTGTCTCAAGCCCCTTGAACTACAAAAGTACCTAGATGAGGATCCATTCACCAAAATTGAGATATGCAAGCAATGGTGACATAAAATGTTTTCCTGAGGGCAAATTTAACCTATTTTTCCTAAACATAATTTTTGTACACATGGGCGTGGACATCTTTATCAGGCAAAGGGGAACTGTGGCATAGATGGAAAGGGATTAGGATCTACTAAATGGTGAATGGCCTTCCCCATACACACAATCGTCTTGATATTGGATTGGATTTTACCCACCAACATAAGCAGAGATAAAGTGGCTGGAGAAGGTACAAAAGCAGTGGTGTCATAAAAAAATTTCCTGAGGGCATATTAAACCTTCTACCTTTAAAGAGTGATACCAGGTTCCAAAAACACGCTTTCCAATCCACAACCCACATCTTAGACAGCATAAGCTTTAAGAGAGAAAACTGCTCTGTTACACAAAACTAATGTAGTCTCCAACCTCACTTCCACTAGATCCCAATTCCCAGCCATAAGCATTACATATCAAACTGACTGATTGTAAAGCCCAATAAAGATTGAAATTTCAGTGGGAACATCTGCAGATAGAGTAAGGAAGGATGTGGACCACCATGACAAAGAATGCAAAAGGGTCAAGAAGAAGCCCTCGCAATACTAATATTAATAAGTAAAGAGTTTATCAACTACAGCAACAAAGAAATTCAACAATAATCCAAAACAATACTAAATATTTCCTTTGCAGTTTTCTAAAACTGAACTTTCTGAGATTTCAGTATAATTTTTATACAAACGGGTGTTTTATGTGTTTAAACTATTGTTCGATGGGTGCCCCAGAAACAAGCAAAAATTTATTTGTTTTGCAGGTTTTTGTTTCTCGAAACGAAGATTTTAGTCTACTAATCAAGAGCAAGAAATATTGATCTCTAGAGAACTATTTTAAGGCTCTGACTACCATTTCAAAAATCCTAGATCAGAATAATAAATTAAGAGAGATTCATACTGACCTCTTCCAGAAGTAGCTAATCCGGACTTGCCACGTTGCTCTGTATCGGTAAAAACATGTAAACCCTAGATTTAACACAGCTCTTCGACTTGGAAAACCCTAGAACTCCACCTGGTTCAGAAAAAAAAGGTAGTGAAATCTGAAGTTATTGGGGTTTTTAACCGTGTCTTAGAACCCTAACTGAAATCTGAGGATACATAGGAGTTGGGAACTGTGGATGAATGTCAAGATGGCTAACTGCAAGGCTGGTTAAAACAAGAAAAGTTATAGGGATGTCAATGGAGCGGGTTTGGATCGGATCAGGCTGATCCATAACGGATCCAACATCTTATTGGATCGCCATTCCTAAGTCGGTAAGTCCAGACCCTCTCTGGAACTTACCAAATCGTGGCAGCTCTATATTGAACTGATCTGATTGATAAACGTGCTAAATTTGGCTTGAACAAAGTAAAAGTTGCAAATTCTTAAATCAAATAACAAATTGTAAAAAGTTTTATCAAAGGTTTTAAATGGCCTGTTAACTCTTTCTTGAGAGGAAAATATGATATTTGGCCCCTAGATGAAGAGTAAAATTCACTCACCGCCCGTGATGACTGCCCACAATATGTGCCAGGTGGTATACGTTTAGAAGACGCTGATCCTATGGATGTTTGGTCCAAGTTTTAAAAGGGACCATTATAATGGTATAACGGACTAGGGGCGTTACTGTTTTTCTGTTATAACGAATTGTAATGCTTATGGGTAAAAACAAAAAATAATGAGAATATAACATAAATAACGGAAAAAATGGCGCTGAAATTCAAATTTTGAAATTTAAAATTTAATTTTAAAAAATAAAAAATAACTAAAATTAAGAAAAAATAACGGACTTTCTTTCACAAAAAAATCCAGAAAATAACAGTCGTTATTTTCGTTAAAATGGAAAAATAACGGCCGTTATTTTTAAAACGTTTTAACGGTTCATAACGTAACGGGGGAGGTCTGAATCTGTTACAACGGCCACTTTTTAAACCATGGTTTGGTCAATCCCTAGATGGGCCTACAAACCAAAAATCAGCCTAATTAGTGATTTCAAATCTTTGGAGGGCCGGGCTCGGGGAACCCCCATTTTAGCGTACCCACATAGAAGATGAATCAATGGCTGATTTTTGGTGTCGATGATCTCCTCACCATATAGATCACCCCAACAAAAAAATCAGTAATTTCTGAATTTTTAACCCCATCAAATGTGGGTTTTCAAGTTACATGGTAAGAATCGACGGTCCATAATTCTTCAGCTTATAAACCAGTCTATGAATATCATAATGATTTGAATTTTTGTGAGGATAATCTCCTCACCATAGAGATCATCCTCACCAAAAATCAGCCCTTGATTCATCTTCTATGTGGGTACGCCAAAATGGGTGTCAAAAAATGGGTGTCCCTCGAGCCCAACATATCTTTGGATACTAGTACCCAAATAATGGTCAATAATGCTTAAATTCAACGGTTAAAATCAATCCATGAAAATTACTCCAATCCAACACTTAGATGCTCAAATTCAACGGTTAAAATCAATCTATGAAATCCGTTAATCAGGTTGATTTTTGATTTGTTGATCCACTTAGGGATTGGCCAAACATCCATAAAGTCAGCATCCTCCACAAATGTGCCACGTGGCTCATATTGTGGGCGGTTATAGGGGGCAATCATTGTGGAGGGTCAGCAAAGTTATACTCCTACATAGACATCTAGATCAAAAACATAACATGATTATAGATTTCTAAAAGTTATATTGGAGTTATTTTCATTGGTTGATTTTTAATCGTGGAATTTGGCATTATTTGGGGTACAAAGATCCAAAGGTTTGAAATCACTAATCAGGCTGATTTTTAGTTTGTAGGTCCACTTAGGGATTGGCCAAAGATACATACGGTCGATGTCCCTCTAAAGTATTCCCCGTACTCAAATTGTGGGTGGTCAGCAAAGTTCTACTCGGACCAATCGATAATTGGGTTCCTGTCCAAAATCAACTTGCCTAGACCATCTCATGATTCTCAGCCATTTGTTTTGTTGTTTGATTGGTTGTGATCATCCAATTCATTGACATTGTTCGTAAGTGATCTCCATCTCCTATTTTGGATTCATCAAATACTCGGAAAATATTTGCATTGCACCCTCCACCCAAGCGGTGGAAAGTATTTGCAACTAATTTTACGGGTTAATACCAAACAATATAAAATGTTTGAAGCTGTAAACATTTACAAAGTAAATATTTGTAGAGGTAAATATTTGCATCCTACAAATATTTACTGGATACCAAGCAGGGCCTAAATCGTATCATGTTGGTACTTGGATGCAGAACATAGTGATGCAGCATGTTGACCACTCAGCAGGGGATCTCATAGACCTCTTGCAAAGACTACTCATGTATGTGATATTGAGTGTTTGGATTAATTGGACTTTTGGATGGTCTTCAATGCAATTGAGTTTGCAACTTGTTTTCTTTCTAAATTCTACTCTTTCGGGTCTCTCATTGTAATTGCTTGGTTTCCTTTATTGTTCCTAGTGTCTCCTTGTGGATCTAAGAAACCAGAATAAACATTTAGTTCTCCATTAAGTCGGCCTAGAATGCTAGCTGATGAGGTGCTATGGAGTGAAATTGTTTGGTTCTAGGAACGAATGTGCAAGCATTCTTTTATTGCTTGGATGGCCTTCAAAGACGTCCTTGTTACTCATGATTTTCTGGTTTTAACTAGTCATATTCCTCATTCAAGGTGTGTTTTATGTTGTCATGCAAATGAAACAGAAACATCTATTCGTATTCAGTGTGGCGTCAAGTGTTGATTGATTTCAATTATTGTAGAAGAAGAACAAAAGATGAGACAAGGTAGTTTCGTAGCTTATGTCTGCTGCTATGGGTGCCAATTTTATCTATAGTTCGAAGAAAATGGTGTTTTGTGCTGCTCTTTACCACCTTTGGGAGGAGAGTAACTGTGTACGTCTCTGCACTTGTTTTGGTCCAAGTGTGTTGTTGTGGAGAAGGTTGTTAGACACATGGAGTTTATTGTTGAAGATAACAACCAAAACAATAACTCTTTTCGAAACCGTGACAACCGGTGCTCCTTTGATTGTAAAGAGGAATGATTTTGTTTTGGTTGCTACACAATAAGGATCCAACAGACCTATTCTCATGTAATTTCAGGTACCCGTTTTATATTGAAAAGGGGTGATAGGTGTGGCAGAAAAGTTTTTTAGCATCTACCATGGGTCTGATATATAGGAGTGGCAGAAAAGTTTCATATCTGATTCCACCCAATCCGATCTCATATCTGATTCTCTTCAAATGTATAAGGATTTTTTTTCTTCATTTTTAAAGGAACTTTGATGGGCTATCGGATAAGGTAATTCCACCCAATCCGATCTCATATCTGATTCTCTTCAAATGTATAAGGATTTTTTTTCTTCATTTTTAATTTTTCTAATTAAATTGATTTGTTGTTTTCTAATGTTCCAGGTTAGTAATCAGGAGGCAGTAGATATTGCTCGATAAACCGGAGCCATTATCTGCGTGTAAAAAGCTTGCAGACTTGGCTGTTATGTGAGGCTTTGCTAATGATATAACTGTGATGGTAATCCAGTTGGGAAATTTGATTTGATGGATATGAAGGAGTGATGATATAATTAGTAGGTAAAATTAGGGTTTTTCCGCGTCGTTGGTTACGGAAACCCTAGATCTCAACAATATTTGTAATTTCTCTGAATTGGTTCACTTTATCTGCAAAAATACAGATTTGCACAGTGGCTCGTGTAGGGTATCGTCCGCATTCAGGGTTAGGGCAAATAGTTGAACAATTAACAGAAATCTGCTAAAAATAATGGAACGAGTGAGAATGGCGATTGAGGGTTTGAAACATGATTTTTTTAGAGATAGAATTTATCAACTAACGAGAACATAAGAAATAATCAAGATAATAAATTGAATTTAAGATAAACTATTTTATTAATTGAAATAAGCTAAAGTACATACATTGCTCGAATGAAAAATGACTAATTACAAAGCATTAAGAAAAACAAATCTACACTAGAAAGCAGGTAAGAGAGAGAGAGAGAAAAAAATTAAGTAGAGAGAGAAAGTGGGGTTTTAGAGAGAGAAAGAGAGATCTAGAACTAGAGAGAGAAAATGGCTTAGAAAGAGAAGAGTGAAAGTAGAGAGAGAAAGTGAGATTTTGGAGAGAAAGAAGATTAGAGAGGGAAGATAGAAGATCACCTTTCAAGAACTTACCAATGGCAAAGGATCACCATGTTGGATCGGTAAATGGGCTGGTTGAGCACGGCGAGGAGATCCAGCCAAGTGATTGGTTGTAGGTAGTGCACGTGATGCACAATGAGGAGGCTACACTAACACGTGGAGGAACAAGGTTGGTGGTTGGCTTCAAGGTTTGCAGCCAAGTGCAAGACAGGTGGCAGCAAGTGCAACCCTTAGACCAATAAATCATGCTATGAAGATGGACGTGGTGTGCATGGTGATGCATACACGAATAAGGAGGTTCCTGTGAGTTGCAGATCTTGCCCGGACTGTTGTAGGGTAGCACGTGGGCTGTTTTTCAGCAGGTTATGTATCAATTCACAAGGGAGGTTCCAAACGTTGCTGTAATGGATGGAGGAAATGACAGTGTACTTGCAGGTGGTGCAAGACATTTGTTGGAGATTGATGCGGTGTGGAGATGGAGAACAACAGCCTGCAAGTTGGTCGTTCGGGAAAGGAAGAGCAAAGGTGTTTGAGCACCTTAGTTGCAGGCATCACCAATGGATGAAAGGACCATCAGGGTGTTCATGGTAACTTCCTTTTTGGAGTTACAGGTGCTGTGGATGGGTGCATACAGAATCGTGAAGATGAAAGGCTAGAGTTGCAGGCGTGCGTTCAGGGGTGCAAGGCTTTCTTCAACATCGCTGTTCGGTGCAACAAAGGGTGGCTGGCGGTGATGTAAGAGGTGGAGGATCAATCCACGTGGTAGAGATCTACTGGTTGTCACCACGGTGGTGGAAACCATGATTCTCTAACGAGGGAGAGAAACAGTGGAAAAGATGGAGAAAGTGGATGGCTGATGGATCTCCAAGGAGGGGGGGGCAGCACGGTTTGAGGAGGTGGTAGTTACCGTGGCTGCAAGGAAGATGGGAAGCGGAGCAGCAGGTGAGATGGTGATGAACGCAGCAGCTGCGCGCGAGTGGAGGTGCTATGGGTTGCTGTATGCTGCAACGTGGAGGCGTTGTGGGTTGCTGTTTGTTGCTGGGAAATGGAGAAGATGGAGTGCAGATCCAGATCTGCGGAGGTGCAAGAAATGGTTGCAGATCAGCAAGCAGGTAGGAGATGGCCGGAGTTGCTGATCTACAACTCCGATGAAGGGAAAAATGAAGAAGAAGAAGAAAGAGAAGGAGGAGGAGGAGGAGGAGGAGAAGGTGAAAGTGCAGTGGCTGAGTTGCAGGTTGGAACTCAACGGCGTTAATGGTGGCAATAGCGTGGAGAAGAAAGAGAAGAAGATGAGGGCAGTGAAGTGAGTTGCAGGTCGTGCCTGCAAGGGGAAAGATAACCGACCGGTAACAATGAGGAAAAACTAGCGGTGGTTCTAACGGAGAGAAGGAAAGAGATGGGGAACTTCCCGGAGGAGAAGTGATGGAGGCCGTGATTGTTGCAGGTGGTGAAGCACAGCAACGTGGTTGCTTGCTGGTGGTCGCCGGAGTTGCTTGCAACTCCGGTAAAGTATGAAGAAGAAGAAGAAGAAGAAGTGGTAACATGCAACTCCGGTAGGGAAAGAAAAGAAGAAGAAGGTGAAGAACGGTGGCTGGTTTTAGTAGAGGTCGCCGGAGTTGCAGGTTACAACTCCGGTGGGGCGTGAAGGAGTGGTGCTGCCCATGGCAGCAGCGAAACAAGACGGGTTAGGCTATCGGAGCGGTGAAGGCTGTGGAGGATTAGAGAAGGGAAGAAGAAATGAAGGGGAAGAAGCTTTGCAAGTTGCAACGATTTCGGCGAGCTTCTCGTTGAATTAATGGTGAGAAAAGGTGGGGGTGCTGGCTGTCACACAGCCCACCCAAAATCTTCAAGGAGGAGTGAGAGAAGAGAGGGGTAAGAAGATATGGAATTTTAGAGGGGGAGGGAACCAACGAAGCCAAAAGAGATCCTAGATCTCTTATAGGCTTGATTTATGTGGTGCACAATCCCCGATACATTATTTTTTTATTGGATTTCTTAATGTAGTACTCTGTAACTCAGCTGCTTGTAACATTTTTTAGTGAGGATATTTCAATTCTTTTTGGGATGGTTGATTTCTCACATGATTTTGTACATAAAGATGGTTGATTATATCTGATTCAGTTGTAGATCACCTGGAGGTTACATCATAACATGGAGTTTTGTTTTCACTTACACTTCCCCGCTAGAAACATATACTTGAAGAACTAAATGATTACTGCTTGCAAGTTGTTGAATGTATGCTCAATTTAGATACAATGTTCTAGCTCTACTGATACTCCGTGATAAAAACTTGCTTGCAGTAACTTTGTTAAGTGACTGATTGTTATGCAACATGGTGAGCCATGGACCCAATGACTTATGGGAGTGAGACCCATGGTAGGAGTGGAGAAGGACTTTTCTGCCACTCCTATCAGACCTATAAGACAGCTAAGGCGTGGCAGAAATGTTCACATGGAAGCTTGTAGCAGCTAAGGCGTAACCATCGCATTGTCTATATCGTAGGTTCGACCTAAACTTTATCCATCATTTGAAAAAGAAAGAGAGAAATAAATAGTGTTAAGACAAAGTTTTGAACATTTACAAGCTTCCATGTGAACATTTACAAATAAGACAAGTTAGCTTAAGCCTAAACTATTAGCAACATCTTTCCTGTAGCTTGCAATTGAGATAAAAAGTGTTATTTAAACGTTTTAAAAAAAATTATAAATTAAAAACATGTTTTTCAATGAGCATTCAATGGCAGATACAATGTTTGCTAACTAGATTTGTCCTTTCATGTGGTACACCAATGTTGCTGTCCACCAGTCTCATAAAAAGAAAGAAAAAGGGAAAAAAAGAAGTAGAAAAGCTATAATCCCTCAAGGGTAAAATGTGAGCACACTTTTTTTTCTACGAAAAGCCCATCAAGTAAAATTATTACCCACATTGCTTGCATTGTCCATCAACAAACGCGTATTCTCAATCTTGGATCACCTGGCATTTGAAATCTACATTCATCTCAGAATTACACAAGCTACAACTTGATAAATCTACTATTATAATAGTTATATAATTGTTGTAATAATAAATGGCACTCAAGTAGTCATATAATTGTTGTAATAATAAATGACACTCAAAAGGGCTATCACCGTGGACTTTGTTATTTACTCTTGCCCAACTCGCAGCCACAAATGCTCTATGAGGTTGTTGCGGAGTGTATAGTGGGCATTACAGTCTCGAATCTCACGGTGACAGGCAACGAAGATCTCCAAGTCCACCATCATTTCTTGTAAGACCTGGTACTAGCTTATCCATCTCTCTTGCATCATAATCAAAGGCAAGCCTATGGTCCTCCCGTTCATCTTCAATAATCATGTTGTGTAAAATAATGCACATCGTCATAATATTGTGAAGATCTTTCAACTTCCAAAACCGTGCGGGTCCCCTCATAATAGCAAAACGTGATTGAAGCACCCCAAATGCCCGCTCACATCCTTTCTCGCTACCTCTTGCATCATACTGAAGTGCTTCTTCTTCAAGCTTTAAGGTTGCGATATTGTCTGAACTAGAGTTGCCCAAGGAGGATAGATACCATCCGCGAGATAGTATCCAATGGTATAGTCGTGGCCATTAATGGAATAGTTAGCAGAAGGGGTGCGTCCTTCGGTGAGGTTAGAAAAAAGATGAGATCGATCTAGAACATTAATGTCAGTGTGGGATCCTGGCATTCCAAAAAATGCATGCCATATCCAAAGATCGTAAGATGCAACCGCCTCGAGGATAATAGTGGGTTCTTTTTCTTTTCCAGTGTATTGCCCTTGTCACGCAACTGGACAATTCTTCCAAGTCCAGTGCATGCAATCCAAACTTCCCAACATTCCAGGAAACCCGCGACCTTCCCCAACCTTTAGCAACCTTGCAACATCCTCCTCCGTCGGTGACCTCAAATACTCCACCCCAAAGAAAACTTCTTCAAGCTCTCTATTGTCGTGCTTTCGCCTATCCTCACATAATCGTCCACTGCATCTACTGACACCCCATATGCTAACATCCTAATTGCCGCAGTCATCTTTTGCAACGAGGACAAACCGAGGACTCTGACGTTGTTCCGCTTCTGCACAAAATAATTGTCATGGGCTTCCACCGCATTAACGACACTAATAAATAGTTCACAACGCATACAAAAGCGCCTCCGAAATGCTTCGGGAGGGTAAGTGGGTGATTCAGAAAAATAGTCCCTAAACAAGCGCTCGTGCCCTGCAATTCTTTGTCGTTTAATGTATGCACGACCTTCAAATGAACCACCATGTTTGTTGACTCGTGTATCTTTTTCAAGGTTGAGAACAAGTGCTTGGTTGGTTAGAAATAGGTTCAAAAGCTCTACATCATCATCAGAAGAAGAGGAGGATGAGTCCAAACTAGCACCAATGTTTTGTTTGTTCATGTTGAAAAATGCAATTGAGACAATTGATCAAACACCTTATGTGCGTAGGGAGAGTCGAAATCTGAAAAATAAGCACTACTTTTGTTAAAATGAGATACATAATTAACAAAAACTAAACTTTTAGAATAATCTACAAAATCTAAAAAAATAAGCATTAACTAAAAACAGTATAGAGTTGTCTACTTACAAGAAAATGCACATTGGTTGTATAAAATTTTACTCACGGAATGTAATTTATTGTTTAAAAGAGTAAAAGTTGTTTTATAATGTAAAAATGACGAAATTGTACTTTTACTAATTTTTTTATGATAAAACAGTAATTTTTCTAATTTTCTTAGCTATTTTGAATAACCAAATGGAGATAACACCTTTTTGTCATAACTATATTTGGTAAAAGGGGCTGATTGTTAGCCAAACATGAAGATAGCTATGGATAGCTGTTGGAGATGCTCTTAGTGTTTAGAAAAATATAGTGAAAAAGAGGAAAGAGTAAAATGTGGGTAGTTTAGAGAATGAGAGTCTTGGGTTTTAAGAATTATTCCTAGGGGGTTTAGAGTGTTATTAGGGTTAGTGGTGGTTAGTTAGCTTGAGAGGAGAGATGCGAGGGGTTTATATGGGGGTAATCAGTTATGAGAGATGTGTGCACATAAGGAGAGCTTGAGAGAGTCGTGTGGAATGAGGAGGTGGGGAGATATATGGGGTAAGAGTAACACGTGTGAGGGAGAGAGAAAGGTGAGAAATAGTTGACGTGGGAATCTTGAGGGAGTGATTATAAGAGAGAAATAAGTAGAGATAGGGGAGGAAAGAGAGAAATCGTGGGATTGGAGAGGAAATGGACAAATGAGACCGTTTATCTCTCTTGGGAGAGTTGTGAGCATGGGCTTGGGCTTTTAACGAAGTCGTTGGTTGATGAAGGGGAACAAGTTTGTACATGAGTGATATGAATGGAAATGGGCTTTGTGATTGGGGTTTAGGAGCGGGATTGGCCAAGTAAGGCCATGGGGGTTAGGATAAGGATGGAAGTGGGTCGTTGGATTTTCTAGAGATGGGAATATAGTTCTTGCCGTAGTATTAACGAGAGATGAGTGGAGGGAATCAAGGCTTAGGACAATGAGACGAATGAGAGAAGTCAGGGATGGCAGAGATTGACGAACCATCGGATCTAGAGAGATCCAACGGTCTGATGGAAGATCTAACGGTGGAAAAGCTATGAGAAATTAGATAGAGCTAGAGGAGAGGAGATTAGAGGTTAGATGATGGAGATCGGAGGGTTAGGATGATCGATCTGAGGATTGGATGGTAGGATCTAGTGATCTAATGGTTAGATGAATGATCGGATGGTCGATCTGAGGATCTAATGGTAGAATGAGATGATCTAAGGGTTAGATGTTAGGATTTAGAGAGATGGAAGAGATTTAGGAGAGAGAGATGAGAGAGAAGATAATAAAATATATACAAAGAGAATAATTGGCGGAGGGTCTTGAACCTGATCTTCGATCGGCTTTATCAATAGCGTAAGCAGTCATTTTATGTCATTTGGTGTGGCTTTGAATCACTTTGGTCCGTCTCTTGGTCTTCAACTTTGCATATCTCTTGGTTCTTTGGGCTGGCTCAGCGATTCTCTGGTTAACATGTACTTGGCTTCTATCTTCTTGTCCTAGCCTGGTGGCTCTTTAAGCTTTGATAGTGGGCTTCTGTGGTTGATCGTGGGCCCACAAGTCTCGAGAATCGTCCAATCGGATTTTTCACGAGAGAAAAGCACGTAATTAGACTTGATCAAAATAGCTTCATTTCTAGACTTCTGAAAATGTGTTTAATACATGCAAATATACCATTTCGTCCAGGAGAGTGTATTCTACCCAATGGAAGAGACTCTTATGTAGAAAAGTAGATAAATAAGAAAGTTTTACGTAGAGAGTGCGATAATACTAAAAGGATAATGACTTAAAATAAGCACTTTTAAACGAATATCAGAGGCTTAGGCTTGGATCACTAATGAGCTAGACCTAACTTGGGCCTATGGACTGCTCTTGCCATTATAAAGATTTGGATTGGATTTATTAGTCTAGAAAATAAAAAGAGTTGGTCATGTGGTTTCCAAGTTAAAAGTCTACTTACAGAAGAGATGAACTGAACCTGCACCTTGGCGGAGCGAACAGATGGTTGACACAGATCAAATGGAGATTGATAACTTCAACCTCATCAACAGAGTTGACGACAACCTGATGTAAATCCAATGTCGAGAAATCTATTTTTTCTCATTGATTTTATTTTTTTTGAGTGATGCGACGTCAACCAAAGTCATTGTTCAAGACCAACATCGAGGAAACTCGTCTTGCTCGACAATCAATCATGTAGGATCGATTAATGGCCGTGCCTTTTCAATGGGATGCTGGGTTTTCTCTTCAATATTATCTTCCCTACTAATGTTTCAAGTGTGAGACAAAAGGAATCCAATGTCTAAGGGAACACCGGAGGTTTTGGATGTGCAGATTCTAAAACACAAAACAGAGATTAAGATTAGATTCCTGGCAACGTGTGACCGGTGGCGTTTGTGAGAAAACTCTAACCCTAAGAGGAGCTGAAAAGGGAAAAGATGAAATTAGGGATCCTATAAGACTTATACAATCGGGCTCGGGGTTGTATAATGTTATATATAAATAGGCTATATGTATATGATCGGGCTCAGGTTGGGTCGGGTTGCCTATAGCCCTAGCCCGAGCCCAACCCGATTTGATCGGGTTTTCACAATTCAGGCCCGAGTATTGAAGGGGCCAACCCAACCCGAGCCCAACATCGGGTTGAGCCCGCCCAAGTTGCAGCCCTAATGAAGGCAGACTACTCATATCTCTAATTGTAGTATATATTTTTGAGTATTTAGTCAAAAAGTGCAACTTGAGGTACACTTTTGGCATGACAACACACTGATGACGAACCATATTATGAGCCTCATGTCACACTTTGAGACCATTGACCATATGGATGTTTGTCTTATCCCTGGGTAGACCTACATGCCAAAATTCACCTTGATAAGTAATTTCAAGCCATAGGATTAGAGCATTTTTCATGGTTTATTTTTAACCGTCGTGTCAAGGAATTTTTAAATAAATAAAAGGGTAATTTAGTAATACCCCCGTTATTAATTTTTGGGTAATTTAATAAAGCCCCCTCTGTCTTTTAAAAGTAATTCGTTTTACCCCCTAACTTTGAAGTTAAGGCAAAACCTCCTTTGACCCATTCCACCGTGACTTTGACTCACACTACCATTACAATTTGTATGAAAAGACTATTTTGCCCATCTTTCTTTCTCTCTTTTTCTCTCCATGTATGCTACAACTCTCTCACGTTGACGACATACTACAATAGCCATGTGGCACACTCTTAGAGACCACTGACCGTACGGTCCATCCCTATTTGGACCAGCACAGCAAGGTTCAGCCTGATTAGTGACATATAACCATTGGATTAAAATCTTTTTTGTGGTTTATTTTTAACCGTGGGATTTTGAGCATTATTTGGGGTACACAGATCCAAAGCATACAAATCACTAAAATGCTTTCTTTTTGGTATGTAGGTCCACCTAGGGATGAGTCAAACATCCATACGATCAATAGTGCCTAACAATGTGCCACGTGGCTCATACTATGGTCCATCATCAATGTTGTGACAATGAAGGATGTCCATAGTCAAAGATCTACTCCTCTCCCTCTATCAGCGTCACTAGAAGGTCCAGAACACATGAACCCATCGGTCAACTAGGTATTCTCCAACTGGGTATGCAATATCCAGATAGGCCTCCACTATTTTTTTCACGGCCTGAGAAAGTGCTTTCGAGGGTACTAATAGTTGCTGCTTTTGAACCAAATCAAATCAACTGTTCCTTCAACCTCTGATCGAGCTCCAATCTTTCTATGTCCCATTCACACTTTCACATTTCTGATTCTCCTCCCATTCCAACTAGTTTTATCATAGATCCGAGATTGTTGTTGTTTGGAATTGAAAAAATCAAGTGATGGTAGATGATTCAGCCGGAACAAGAAGAGGGTCATCAATTGATCGCAACTGAACATTATATGAATCAAAATTGGGAGGAACATTAAACTCAAACAAGATGGATTGAAGTCTAGCTAGTAACAAGATCAGAAGGATTATAATGAACAGTCACTAATGCAAGATGAGTGAGCCCATCTTCCTATGCACTCCCATCACCCTCTCAAGCTCCTTGATGTTCCCTTTTCATGTTTACAGAAGCCGTAATAAATAGGGGTGGATGTATTAGCAATTAAAGAGGCACAAAAAATCGATCTGAACGTTGTGGTCTCCTCTGAATGGACCTTGGGCAATGACACTTAGGCTGCGTTTGGCATTGCGGTTAACTGAAAAAAAGTCATTCTAAAAAAGCACCTTTTTGTGAATAACTAAATTTAAGATATTTTGGGTGTTTGGCTCACTCCGTCAGAAAAGTGCTTCTTTAATGAAAAAGCATTATTATGATGTTTGGTTATGTAATATGAAAAAGTGCTTTTTGAATTAGATAACTTGTCAAATAACTATTTTACCCCTTAAACAGTAAAATTGACATAAATTGGAGGAGCCTATTGTGTGCAAAGAAGACCCAGTTCAAAAATTATTGTGTGCAAAGAAGACCAAATTCAATTAGTTCGTTAATTGCAACTTCCCACATGTTCTTAACTTCAGGGCTCTGATCTGGTGCAAGCTCTTACCTTCATTCAAGAACTCATCTGTGGGTCTCGTTCTGATAACCATTTCCGGCATGTGAACTCCAAATCTGTAGACATTACCCTTCACAGATGTACTTCTTCCCATTCCTTACTCTGCAGTAACATTAGATGTACAACAGATATCTTAAAATAATTTTCTACCCAGTCGACCTACAAAGCAAGTTGGCTGTTGAGCTGGTCGTGTTTTTTGCTGTTACGTTTACCTACAAAGCGAGTTGGCTGTTGAGCTGGTCGTCATTAAGGAGGATATTGCTAGGCTTCAAGTCACCATGGATGACTTGAACAGAAGAATGGTGGTGCAAGTAAGCCAATCCCTCAGCTATGTCGCTACAAATATTCACCCGTGTGATCAAGCTTATGTTCAAAGGGGAACCAGAGCCTTGTGACTTTGGGTAAAGATGGCTTTCTAGGCTTCCATTAGCCATGAATCGAATTATGGAAGAACCAAAGCCTTGAATTCTGGGAGGCTATTGCTTACCCACTCAGATGGGCAAGTCTGAAAAATTGTAGCAGAAGGTTGCTTACCCACTAACAAATTCTTTTAGAAGTAATTCCAGACCCCATAACTCAACATCTAACATAATCTCCCAAAAAGGGGACGTTTTGAAGATAAGTGTATTCTGCTAATAGTAGTTTTCCTCAAGCCAAAAAGGTATAAAACAATAAAGAGTTAGAAATATAAAAAAGATAGAAGAAAAAATCATGTCCAACATGGAAAACCAACATTGAAAGAAAGTTAAGCTACAAAAGAAGAACAATTGAACCCTAAAACCAGCAACTAAGCGTCTAAGCCCCATAAACGAGACACCTTTATAGGTAATTTCAAAACCCAAATGCAGGACCAAAACCATACACACCCTAAATGCAAAACCTACACCCAATTGGAAAGACAAACAAGAGCCTTACAAGTCCAAGAAAGAAAAAAACACATTTTGATGTAATCTAATAACCCAATACCTGAAATGTAAAACCCAGAAACAAAAACCCTAACCCATTATATTAAATGGAAAAAGAAGTTGGATTGTAGAGAACCCTCAAAACAAAAAATCAAAATTCATGAGGTTTGTTTTTTTAGAATAATAAATACGAGTATCTCATTGAGTCATTTCGATTAATAGGATTCGGGCTTAAGAGTTGTGTTGTAATTTACTTATCATGAAAAAAAAAACCTCATCTTATCCTCCTCAGTACACAATTTAGCACATTGTCCAGGCGTAAATCAATTAGGGTCCTTCAATCCAAAAAAATCAGAAACAAAACTCCACCCTTTTTGCTGCCCCACCATGCCCCCTGAAAGTCATAATACCCATATCGAATCATAAGTATGGCAGATCATATGGATCACAATGCCTGCTCATTTTAAGTACTTCTTGAACCACACTCCAATATTAAGGAAGCCTTCAAAGTCAGATTGAGGCCTGTCGATTGCATGAACATCGTTGGGAAACATGACCACTTTGACCTCAACTCCTTTCTCCTTCAATGCTCTTGCATATTGGAACCCAGTAGAAATTGGACCGCGAAGATCCTGGGCACCCAAAAGGAAAAGGGTTGGTGCTTTGACCTTTGAGAGGTGTAAAATTCATGAGGTCATGACAGCATGTGGGAGAGAGATGGGAAGAATAATATAGGAGAGAAAGACAGGCAGAGATGGGAGAGACAGAGGACCCTTACCTTGTTGGTGGTGGTGGCCCGTTCTCTTGATCTGAAGCCAGTGTTTACTTCGGTAGAAGAAAGCGTAGGAGGAAGAATCGGCAAGAGAGATGTGGACGAGAGAGAGGCGACGACGAAAGAGAGAGAGAGAGAGCTCCTCTCCTAAGGGTTTTGTTGTTATGGAAAAATACTAAGGTCATTGTAGGAATATTGAAATGTTTATTGGGATAAAAATGGAAACGGGTTTTAAGTAAACATGCGCTACGCAAACACAATATGAAGAAGCAGTTTCGAAACACACGGTTTTAGACCGGTGCTTTTATTATTTAACCAAACGCTACGAAACAACTTATAGCGGTCCGAAACCACTATAAGCCAGCTTATTGCTTATTTTCAGCTTACCCAAACGCAGCCTTAACACGAATCGGGTTGAACATAATAGAACGAGTGGCTCCGATATCACAATGGTTATATTGTGTTATTGGCCATCTCTTGAGAAGCAGCTGCGAAGTTTGCCCCAACACATGGAGGTGGAGCTGCCGGTGGTGTGGTGGGGGGTGGTGGTGATGGCAACAGCCGTTAGTGGTGGTGGTGGTGGTTTTACAGAGAGAGAAAAAGAGAGGGATATAGAAAAGGGCAAAACAATCTTTTTAAATAAATTGTGACCAACACCGTTAGCCACATCGGCTTGCAGTGTTAATCAAAGACGGTGGAATAGGTCAAAGGGGTGTAAAACAAATTATTTTTAAAAGATAGGGGGTTTTACTAAATTACCCTTAATTTTTTTTTTGTACTACCCCTGAACTTTTGATATGAGGCATAACCCCCTCTTGACCAGATCTGACCGTCGTTGACCATTGCATCTGATATAGAAAGACAACCTTGCCCTTTATCTTCTTCCTCTGGTTTTCTTCTTTGAGGGCAAAAATTACTCCACTGATTTAATCCACCTCCAAACCATTAAATAAATTAAATTACTCATTATCACGTATCCCAAATCTTCATAAACTCTTCTCATAAGTTTCCTCTTTTTCGAAGCCTTAATTTTTGGCTTTGGTTGTTCATTCGTTGCAGCATCACTTGAATGGGCAGATCAAGTCAACACCGACGATGACATGGTGGTGCGGATTTTGATGAAAACCTAGAACTGATCAGAAGGTTTCCCGGTCAGAGTCATCGCTGATGCAAAAGAAGTTGTAAAAGCTCAGCTAGAAAATAAACCAGTCTTCAAATGAAGAAACCTCTCCCTCTATTTGATTTTGCATTACTCCAAACCCAAGACTTGATCTGTTTTTGAGTTTAGATTGGGCCTTCTATTAGAAGAAGATTTTATTCTTTGGGATTATCTTCAAATGGTCAATTTTCGTAGTTCGATTTCGAGCTTCAAGTCCTTTGATCACCTGACAAACATGGAGAGCCCTTTGACTTCAACCGGTCCATCATCTAATTCATAGTAGAATCATCATCTCCACAGGAATAGAAAGTCAAACCCAATTCTCTGAACCCCCTGAAGATTCCTCATTGCAATCAATCTTCGACTATTGAAGTCGATGTGTTAAACTTGATTGCTGTTATTGGTGCTTTTGGGTTTTTGTCATTTACCTTGATTGCTGTTATTGATGTTATTTGTGCTTCTGGGTTTTTGTCATTTACCTTGATTGTTGTTATTGATGTTATTTGTGCTTTTGCTTGAGAAGATAAAAGGCCGGCTTAAAAGATTAAAAAGGAGATAAAAGGCAAAATGGTCCTTTTATGTCCACTGTAATGGTCAAGTGGCTTCTTGCGTGAGTCAACTAGTTGGATCCGGTCAAAGGGGGTTTCTCAGTTCTATAGTCAGGGGGGTAGTACGAATTTTTTATTTATAACAGGTGTATATTACTAAATTACCCTAAATAAAATGACGCGTGGGCGGGCGTAGATTTCACGCCATTGCTTATTTATTTATTTTATAAATTCATTCAATTTCGGTCGAGCTTAAACCCATTTTTAGACTCTGCTTCCCGCCCTTTAACCCATTTCTAGAGTCTGGACTCTGGAGCTTAGACCCAAAGAATGTCAATCTCAGTAAAACCCTCTCTCCAACCCTTTCCTTCTCCTCCTCCTCCTTTATGAATTCCCTCACCCACATCCGCCATGTTGGCCCTCAGATCCATAACGTCAAAGATTCAGATCCAATGGACCAAAGCGATTTCTCCCGAATGGCCGAATCCATGTACGATTTCGTCGAATCAAAGACTAAGCTCCCCGTTGGACCGATCCAACGCTCCCCGGTTGTCTCCAATATGCAATTAGGGTTTCTGGTGGCGGCGTTGTTGGTGTCGGCTCCGTTCCCGGTGAAGAGGATTCTTGCCGGGGATACATTGCTTCATGATTCCAAGTTGTGGTTCGCCTTCGCTGTGTTTGTGTATTTCTTCAGTGTTTCTGGTGCGATGGACAATATAATTAGGAAGATGCCGATGTTTTTGGTGGATCGGAACTGCCCATCAAAGATCTTGTTCCTTTATCAGGGATCGGGGATGCAGCTTGGAGCAGAGGGTTTCGCGATGGGGTTCCCGTACACGATTGTGGGTTGTTGTTGGCATTTATCACACATTTACTTGTTCTGGTGAGGAATTCGACGGTGCAGAGGGGGTATATAGTTTTCGCTCTGCTGGTCTGGTTTTGGGCTGTGAAGAAGGTCGTTTATTTGGATAATTGGAAGACGGGGTACAATATTCATGGATTTTGGCCTTCAAGTTGGAAATGAGGCTGGGTAGGATTGCTGCACTGCGATCATTTTTAAGGTAAGGATTTTTCTGATCTTGCAATGTATAACTTTGCTGGAATGAACTCTGTAATAGAAGAACTTTAGTTTGCTTTTCGAATGAGGTAGATTTATTTTTGGTAATTTTAATTATCAAACCACCCTTCTTTGACTACCCAGTCTATTTTGGAAAGCGAAAAAGGTACCGAATCGGATCTTCTATTTATTTATTGTTCAAGCACATCTAGAACAACATTTATGAGTTTTGCTTGAAATATGTATGCTGGTAAAGTTTAAAATGATGAATACACGCTTTGATTTATGAATTTTGAGTCTTTTCTTCTGTTTGATATTGTCTTAGCTATTGGATGTTATAAGTGGTGTTTTGGGTTAAAAAAATTGATTGGTGATTGTTGGGTTTCTCTCTGGGTTTGTTAAGCTGGAGATGCTATTTTTGAATCCTCTCTAACCATAACTAACTGAATGGAGGTAGCAAATCCAAAATTGACAAAAAAGCAGCAAGAGTTACAGAGTGGGGTAATGGAACAGAACAAATGAACTACAGTATACTTTTAAATTGGACACGAGCGTGATAGACCAGTGAGAAGCAGCACTTTGGTGCAGGTTAAAGTCTCTAAAAGGGTGAGAGGAAGTACCAAAAGTATGTGGATGGAGTTCTGGGTTGTGTAGCTAGCCCAAGGGGTAGCTCACAGGTTCAAATGGATTAACACTAGATTAAGAGATATCTAACTTAGAAATGTGTTGCACAGTAGATCTACCTCTCCATATGATGTATTTAAACGTCAATGTAGACATAGTTCTCTAATAGTCTTGGCATCATACTTCAAGATAGATACCCTCTACGGCATCAAGTTTTAGACCTTTTTGGATTTTAGCCTTGTGTGACTATAACTATGGGATGAATAAATTGCCTTCACATGCCGTGTTTATTTTCTTAAGATCACTATGAATAATCAGAAAACAAGAACATCAGCTGATAACAACTATGGGTAACTCATAAATAGATAGTCGACATCATGCAGTAGTATAAGAAAGAGATGGCTGAGTTTGTTACCACATGTATGTAGAAGACCACCGATAAGATGACTCTTATGCCACTGGAGGTTCGAGTGATTCCCCTATTGTCGATAGCTTCCAGAATGCAGCAGGCTCTCAAGAAGTTCACAATACCCAATTATCACCCTCTAACGGAACCAACGACTTGATAGAGCATGAACACCACTTTTGGAAGGTTATGTCTCTTTGGGAGTACGATGATTTGCTCATGTGCAATTTGTTACCCTCTAGTCTTTAGGGAAAGGCATTTATTTGGTTCACCAACTTCCTCTGAGGTCGATCAACATTTTCTCGGACTTCGACAAGCTTTTTATAGAGCATTATTCCTGTAACTAGAAGCAAAAGAAAGACGTCAATGCTTTCTTCAACTTAAGGAAAGCAGAGGGAGAATTTATCCATGATTTTCTCAAGAGAATTAAAGTAGAGATGTTGCAAATTGAGAATTGTGATGATAGATCAACAGTCACTGCTTTCATGAAAGCTCTTTCGCCAAGCTCCAAATTATGAGTTACTGACAAGTCTAGACATGAGAATATTTTGTCTTATCGCCCAAAGTAGAGAAATACACCAAACTGGAATATGACATCATAGATTCGTAAGCAATGGCATTAAAGCCTCAACAAATCTTGTAATGCAATGGGAAACCACCGTTGGATAAGTCTAAAAAGAGAGACTTTACGAGGAAGCAACAAAGGTCTGATATGGATGCGGAACGACCTCCCAAGAGGCAGAGGGACCTTACCCCTTTGGATACTAGTTTAGAGCGAATCCTTGACTATAAAAGGGGAACCATACTTCTGACGCTCATTCCCTATGCTGCCCGAGACTGAGTAATTTCGTGATAAGAGCAAATTATGTGCTTACCACAATGACCCTAACCATCTCACTTCCGACTGCAGGAGCTTGAAGTTCATGTACAAGATCTCGTGGAGAATGTACATCTCCGACGGTTTGTTGTAGACGAGAGGAATCCGGCTCCTACAAAGAATCACAGGTCGGCTCAACTAGTTGAGACTCTGGCGTAGAACGAAGAGAGGCCACCATGGCTCACATTAACACCGTCATACACTATAGACCCCTAGAGATATCAAAGAATGAGAAGTGTCAACTTTGAAGTAAGATTTAGAAGGTGGGAGTGGGATACCTGCAAAGATTTTATTAGGTGTCCCCTCGGCCTACGAAGATGCTTTTTTTGCATTTTGACGAGGAAGCTTCCGACACGATCTCATTCTCCGAAAAACATTTGGAAGGTGTCGAAATCCGCCATGAAGATACCCTGGTTATTGCACTCAAGAGTTGAAACCTGGACGTCTAGCTTATCCTGATGGACTCAAGGAGTTTGGTAGATATTCTCTTCTATTTGGTTCTACAGAAAATGAGCCTCGGAGAAGATACCCTCGTTTGTATACAATCACCGCTGATTGACTTCAACTGTAAGCCAACACCAATTTTAGGCGAGACCAACTTTAAAGAAAAAACAAATGATCCTAAGCTCAGTCCCAGTGACAAGGACAGAGAGGAGGTTAATACCTCATGTCTAGCAGTCATTAGTTGCACCTTTGCCCAGATGAAAGACAACGATGACTGGCGTAGAAATTCCGTTTTCCTCACTTATGCCGTATGGCGAGAAAAGTTGTACTATCATCATTGACAGTGGCAGGTGCGCCAATGTTGTCTCGTCGAGCAGTGTTGCCCGATTGGGATTGAATCCCATAACCCATCCTCAGCCATATTGAGTAGAATGGGTAGACGCATTATCCATTCCTGTATCTTTGATTTGTTAGATTCCCATTCGGTTTTCTTCCTATAAGGACACCTTGTGGTGTGTTGTTGTACCTATGGATATAGGTCATATCATTATGCGTAGGCCTCGGTTATAGGACCGAGATGTGACATTGTTCGGAAGATCGACCACGGGTTCTTTTATTTATGAAGCTAAGAGGATTGGGCTGAACCCTTTACCACACGAGAACACCACATAGAGGAAAATACGTAGAAGGGTGAGACTAGCAAAGGATCACAATCCAAATCTATCCACATCATCAGTGCGAAAGAATTTGGGAAAGAGACCAAGGATGAGTCCATTTATGCCCTCCTAGCCAAAGATTCCTCGCCTGAATTGGCTGTTAAGATACCACCAGATTTGGCTCTAGTGTATAGGGAATTTGAGGCTGTTTTTCCTGATAATTTACTAGCTGAGGTTTTTCTAATGAGGAAAATTGAACGCGGTATCGATTTAGTCCACGGAGCAACTCTATCCAACCTCCGTACTACCAAATGAATCCCATAGAGCATGTTGAGTTGAAGAAGTAAGTTGATGAGCTTCTTAAAAAGGGGTTAGTTCGAGAGACCATGTGCCCTGGTGTTGTGCCTACGCTTCTCACTCCCAAGAAAGACGAATGTTGGAGGATGTGCATCGATAGTCGAGCCATAAACAAAATCAAGGCAAAATATCGTTTTCCTCTACCAATGCTTGACGAAATGTTAGACATCACGGCTGGTGCCACGATCTTCTTATAGATTTATCTTTAGAGTGGCTACCATCAAATTCGCATCCGTTCGGGATATGTGAAAAATCGCTTTCAAGACAATGGATGGTTTATATGAGTGGATAGTCCTACCCTTTTGATTGACCAATGGCCCAAGTACTTTTATGTGGGTTATGACACATGTATTGAGGCCTTTCATGAGCAAGTTCCTGGTTGTGTACATTTATGATAGCTTGATTTATAGTACCTCCAAGGAAGAGTCCTGTAGATGAGAAGATTTCTGTAATGAAGGGTGAGGACGAGGCTGAGACTTTGGTAGAGATCGTTGGGGTGGTCACCAACTCTTGTTGAATAAGGGCCTCTATCATCCGAATGACCATATCACGAAGACAGTTAAGATTGATGCTCTTAGCTTTGATGGTCGCTTGGACCCAAAAGTTATCCTCGACTAGTTGTCAGATATGGACCACTATTTTGAGTGGCAGTGATGTTCGTAGAGTTTGGTTTGCCAAGATGAAACTGGTAAGAAAAGCCATACTTTATTGAACCAACATCGAGTTTAGGATTGAGAGAAGGATTCAACTGCTCAGTAACTGAAATGAAGGAAATCCTCAAGAAGAAGTATCTGTCTCTGAGCTATCACGAAAGACTTTTAGATCAACGACTTCTTTATGTCTGTCGCTGACTACATCACAAAATTCGACGAATACATGATGCGATGTAACATCACAGAAGACCCTTTCATGATCCTACGAAGGTTTTGTATGGGTTTCTGATTTGAACTTCAGAAATAGCTCATTCCCCATGTTTTCCACATTTTGGAGGACGCCTATTAGGTGGTTTAGGATTTGGAGCGGTATTTGAAACCACAATGAAGACGAGGCCGAGGTTGAGGTTGAGGTTGAGATTTAGGTATAGATCTTGGGGGTGGTCACCAACCTCCTACTAAATATCAGGGCCAAATGACCTTGATGACCGCATCATGAAGACGGCTTAGATTGGTCGCTTGGACCCAAACGTTTTCCTCGACTGGTTGTCAGATATGGACCGCTATTTTGAGTGGTACAAAATGCCTGAAGGTTGTACAGTTCGATTTGCCAAGATTAAACATGTAGGACAAACCAAACTTTATTAGACCCATATCGAGCGTAAGAATTTGAGAAGTGGAGAAGAGCCAATTGCTCAGTAGACTGAAATGAAAGAAATCTTCATGGAGAAGTATTTGTCTTTGAGCTATCACGAGAGACTTTTAGATCAATGACAATCCTTTAGGTAGAGATTTATGTCTGTATCCGACTACATCGCAAAATTCGACGAATACATGATGCGCTGTAACATTAGGGAAGACCCTCTGATGACCTTATCCATGTTTCGTATGGGTCTCCGTTCTGAGCTTCAGAGAGGGCTCATTCCCCTTGATATCCACACTTTAGAGCATGCCCTATGATATCCACACTTTGGATTTTGTGTTCCAATGGGATCATATATGTACTAGAGACAACAACTAGGGTTTTTGATTTCCTACTTTTGATGGTTTTGTTGGCTTGCCTTTAGTTGGCTTCCTCAACCGCTTTGGCTCTCTCTGTATCCCTTTTTGCTTGCAATATAATTTTGAACTTATCAAAAACAATCCACAACCTCTCAAGCCCCCCAGATCACTACAATCTGGAGGCTAGGATATCATGGCACTTCATGATCCTCGGCTGAAAACCTAGTCTAAGAATATTGGTACTCAGGTTGTCATGGGTCACGATCCACAACCTCTCAAGCACCCCAAACCTCCACAATCTGGAGGCCTAGATGTCAAGGGACTTCTTGATCCCTTGCTTAAAAATTGGTTCAAACACTGGTACCCCCAAATATGGAATTTCCTCATCCTCATTCCATCCCTGACCCACACATGGCCCTCAACAACTCAGCTACACACGCTGTATCTCGATCTCCTAGCAGCAGGCATACATACCTTGTTCTCATCTATATGACATGTATCTTGCTGGCCAACTCTTATCTTAGCTACATACTCCATATCTCGGCCGCCTGGTAGCCGACCTACATGCCTTGTTTTCATCCAAACAACGGGTATCTCGGCAAGCCAAATCATATGCTAGGTACATACACCTTATCTTGTCCTCCTGGCAAACCGCCTACATGGCTTGTTCTCATCCACATAACTGGTATCTTGGTAGGCCAAATCATATCTTGGCCACATACGCCATATCTCACCCCCTTGCAGCTGACTTACAGGCCTTATTTATCTATCAAAGACGTGGGGATGGTTATCTCCAATAGCTCTATAGCGTATGCCGCTACCTCGGCCCTTAGTCAGTTGACCAAGTTGCCTTATCTATCTCTCGAAGACGTGGGCATGGTTATTTCCTATCGCTTGGTAGCCTACGCCGCTACCTCGCCCCCTTGTCAGCCGACAGAGTAGTCTTATCTATCTCTCAAAAATCAGGATATGGCTCTACAGTAGCTCGATAGAATTTCTATTTACCATCGCCATTATATTGTTGAACTTTGACACGAAGTGTTGACTTGCTTAAAAGTTTGGTTGAGAATAAACATGCTATGGACTATCCAAATCCGATATATGGCAGATAACTCGCCGTAACAGATACACAATACAAAATCGAAATACAAGTGTTTTCTTATTATCATAACATTAGGGGCGTCAATCCCATTCCAAACGCTTACAGAACGCTTGGGGCGCCAATCCCATTACAAACGCTTATAGAACACTGGGGCCGTCAATCCCATTACAAACTCTTATAGACCATTTGATATTTTTTGGACTGTAGATAAGAACACAATTTTGAGGATGCTTACAGATTAGTAGTTATCATGAGCGTTCGATTCCATTTTCGGCTCTGACCTTACCTCTTGGTCTGCTTCGATAACGTTTTGCGACAACTTCGTCAACACGCGGCATCTTTAGTAGCAGCTCTGTCGGCATACAACTCTCGGCTAGTCAAATCAACCCCTCTCGGCTGTCTGCTTACCTGATCCTACATCACCAACGAACCTCATCCTCCCGCGTTTCAACCTTGCATCTCTTGCGCCTTGTTCATCTCCTTCTCCGGTGTGGCAGCAACTTGATTATTCTTCCCCTTGTTGGCTGTCTGCAACCGTTTTGTGTCGCGTTCTCGATCAGTTGTTTTTTTTAGCACCAGCTGGCCAACGCTTCAACTTGTGCATCCATCGTGTCACCTATTCGGCAATCAAGCAGCGCGTGCGAGCACATTATCGTTTTAGCAAGTGCTTTGCGGGACCCCAACCGGTCTTCGTCCAACCGCACGATCTACAATATGTCGTGCAACCATATCCTACATCTCTACCGTCCATTTTGACCTTGCATCACCCTTTCCAGTCCATGCAAACGGTTCTTCATATGGGTTACTAGGTGTCAACGCTACTTCACTAGCTATGCTGCCCTGTCAAACGACACCTTCGAGTGCCGTTTGGTCCACTTAAACGGTAGCCAAACATCCATGCAATCCAACGAATGCTCTGTTTCTTCCTCTATCGATGGTACATAGATGTCTTCGTTCCAACGATCCACATGGGACGTGGTCTAGCAAACCATGCGACTTCGACAAGATTGGTTTCGCATGCAACTATCATCCCCATCTAGATCCAAATTTCAACTAACTCCACTAGCCGGCATCATCATCTCACGGTGATCTATCAGGCAGCTGATTCCATCAGCTGGCAATTCACTTCTAGGTCAACTACCAGGCAACAAACTCCACCTTGGTAATTCACATCAATGTCCACCTTCAACTAGCTAATCATCATCCAGTAGCTCACCATCTTGACTAGTTGGTAGGTCAACACGCGGCCAAGAACTTCACCAACCGGCCAACCATTACAATGCCAAACTGGTGGATGCACAACACCACCTGCACCTTTCATCCTGCCATACATTCACACCAGCCAACACCCACACCTCACGGTAAGTTTCAACTAACAAACTCCAACTTGCCATCCTTCGCAAGTACCAAAGTGATGCATGGTACGCTAACCGATGCAGCTCCAATTCGTCCGCCAACAATTGTGGTTCGAAGTACACAGTATTGTTTCGGTATTGTTCATAGACGATACTGAAATGTATCAGATGTTAGTGCAAGTTTTCATATAGGATGAACTATCATTCGGTTTCAGACGAAACCAACTGAAACGTATGTAGTTTCGTCCAAAAGTGAAATAGAAACGAAACGGATGAAACGTTTTGGTCTCGGCTTAAACGTTAAACCATGGCAGGAACATCTGACTGATAGACCCAGTTCGTGTTTGTGCCTTTACCATGATGTTCGACAGATCTAGCTACCAGCTCAACATGCGTTGCCTCGATGATTTTAATGCTTCTAGATTTGCATCCACGATACTTTGCATCTGATACTCTTGCATGCAATGTCCGTGAGGTATCTCAGCATGTTCACGTTCAAAATAGTGCAACTTCACGATCATCTAGTTGTCAGCTCACTAGTCGGCAACATCATCTCACGACGACACCCCAGCCAGAAGCTCCATCAACAATGCCACCGCATGGTCAGCATAACACCAATAGGTAGCCCACTTCAATATACCATCAATCGGAGGCTTCAACTATAAGCCGACATACCGTCAGTCGGCAAGTCCATTACACATCCGATTATCAGCCAGCTACCTCCATTAGCTGACTTGCACCACCTTTCGGCCAGCAAGTCATCAGCCGGTTTGCACAACATTTCAACTAGATCATCACCATCTCTAGCTGGCAGAACATTTCAAGGCCAATTTCAGCCAACAAGTTCCACCAGTGGCTACTCACTTCAAGGACTATTTTAGCTTGCAAAATCTACCAATTGGCAACCCACCTTAAGGCCAACTTTCAGCCAACATTCCAACATCTCAATTCAGATAGCACCCTAACAGATCGACCAACTGGCACGATATCTTCTTGGCCAGATCATTTCTCACAAGCCAACTTCTTTGCCAAGTAAAGCTCCTGAGTAGCGAACAAAGCTCTTGGACAGGTTAGTTAACCTCTCACCAGCCTGACAAATATCACAAATCTCAGATTGGGGGCTTCACTTACAATCACTCTCCAACATTAGCGAGATTGGGGCTTCACGTGCAATCACCTCCAAGCATCAAAAAGACCCCACGAGGGTGCAAGACCTTATGCGGGAGGCTAAAAGCATAAGTCCTCACAAAAGGGCAGCGTGTCTGTGAGCGAACGACTAATGGCCTTAGTACAAAGAGCCTTGTTTCCGCACAGGGCATAAGTCCTCTAAATGGGCCGGGGCACCTGCGAGCTCACGGGTGACCTTGACAACTAAGTCCTCACAGCAGGCCAGCGTATCCGCGAGCTAGCGACAATAATAGCCTTAGTTCAAAGAGCCTTATTTCAGCACAAAGCATGAGCCCTATCATTGGGCCAAGGAACCCCTGCGACTGAAGGAGTGACCTTGACAACTAAGTCCCTTTAGTGGGCTAGCGTGTCTGCTTTTGCTCTTGGCCGAATGTCCTTAGCTCCAAGGACCTTGGCATGACCTTATTCAAAAGGCAAGAGACCTTCCATAGGAGGCGGAAGGCCTCTTTCGCAAGGTACAAGGCCCTATCATCATCATCATCATCATATCATCATCATCATCATATCATTATCATCATCATCATTCATCATCATATCATCATCATCATTCATGATCATCATCATCACACCATTATCATTCATGATCATCATCATCATACGTCCATCATCATAACCATTATCACCAGAAAACCCAAGCTCAGATCGACATGGTCCCAAGAGCTCAGACAAACATGCCCAGAAGAGCCCGATTAACGTGTTTCCGAGGGCCAATTAGCATGTTTTCTGATAATCCGCGAGGTGACAGTCGAAGAGTTGACAACTCAACTTCTGGAGGTGCCAACAACAAGCTTCCTAACAGTAAGCCTCATAACAACAAGCTTCCTAGCAATCTTCCTAAGGTAGTAGTTGGGTGCGTACCTCGAGACGTTGCCATGTTTCATTATCAACCCCTAAATCCTTAGTTGGACTATGGTTACACCACAACTGCGATACATTGAATCATTTTTTAATTACTATAGAGTACGTGTTTCGAATGTGGACGATCTCCCACCATTTAGCTACACCTCTGAGAGGGCTATGTTTGTACCACAATTTACATAAATTACATAAATCCCGAGGACCGACGTGAGATGGGATGACGGGTGAGAAATGTATTTCTCTTATAAATTGACCATTTCCACAATTGGAAATGGGGGCTGAGAAGATTGTGGCGCAGAAGAAAACATTGTAACCGGAGAAAGAATAATGGATTGCCTCCGTCATTAAGGCCGAGGATGTAGTCGACCGGTATTCTACTCGGCGATGAAGCTCGTAAAAAAACTGGTGTCTTTTGTCTATTCTCTCTTTTTGGATTCTTGAATACCGGATCTATCATCTTCTCTTTATGAAGTAGGTGTGAACCTTGAGGATCATTGACGGCTACATCTCAAATCTCAGATTTTGTACTCACAACAACCACAGACAACCTTTGGAGCCCCCTAGAGCTCCACAATTTTGAGGCCAGGTGATGCAGGACATTTAACCAATACTCCCCAAAAGCCGCGACTGTTGGTAGCGTGAAATTAAATTCCTTTATCTCATAGCCCATGATCTAGGCCCTTTGTTGAACCCTCCTTCGTGGGTCCCATTTCACACAGGCCATCCCACCCCGAGTGTGCCCCATATACGCAGGCATACGTAGGCTGCCCCACTCGAGCCCAGTGTGAAAATGCCTCTGCATTAATCACCCTCGGCGAGGAGTCTCGAACACGAGACCTCCCGCTCTGATACCACTTTGATGCAGGACATTTAACCAATACTCCCTAAAAGCCGCAACTGGTGGTAGCATGAGATTAAATTCCTTTATCTCATAGCCCATGATCCAGGCCCTTTGTCGAACCCTCCTTCGTGGGTCTCATTTCACACGGGCCATCCCACCCCGAGTGTGCCCCATATACGTAGGCTGCCCCACTTGAGCCTAGTGTGAAAATGCCCCTGCATTACCAGGATGTCAATGGACTTACTGATCCTTGGCTCAAAACTCAGTTCTAGAATACTAGTACTCAGGTTGTCATTGATCAAAATTCACAACCTCTTGATCTCGCCAGAGCTCTCTACAATCTAGAGCCTAGGATGTCAAAGGACTTCCTGATCCTCGACCTCCTGGCAGCTGACCTACAGGCCTTGTTTCCATCCACATAATGGGTATATCGGCAGGCCAAATCATATTTCGGCTACATACGCGTTATCTTGGCCTCCTAGTAGCTGAACTACATGCCTTGTTTCATCCAGATAACGAGTATCTCGGAAGGCCAAATCATATCTCGTTCACATACGCCATATTTTGGCCCCCTAGTAGCTGACTTACAGGCCTTATCATTATCAATTATGCGTCTATCTTGAGAGTACCAAGTATAGCTCGACAGTTTACGTTGCTACCTCGGCCCCTAGTTAGCCAACCAAGTGGCCTTATATATCGAAAACGTGGCCATGGTTATCTGAAATAGCTTGGTAGCGTACGCTGCTACCTCGGCCTCTAGTCAACTGACCAAATGGCCTTATCTATCTATTGAAGACGTGGGCATAATTATCTCCTATAGCTCGGTCCCCTACGCCGCTACCTCATCCACTAGTTAGCCGACCAACATGCCTTATCTATCTATGTAAGACATGGGGATGTTTATCTCCAACAGTTCGGTAGCCTACGCCACTACCTCTGCCCCTATTCAAATCGACTGAATGACCTTTATTTATCTATCAAAAATCAGGATATGGTTCTCCAATACCATTATGACTATATTGCTCTTGCTGTCATTGTCTTTTGCTACATTCATAGGACATGTTTATTAGCTCGTTTCTTGTACCATCGGTTGTCTGTGCAAGCCCAAGAGTCGCAATCATAAGCCTATTGATAGTGGGCGTTAAAATTGATTGAAACACGAATTAGATTTCCTCCGTACCAAGGTATACACAAATGGTTTTTCCATTAAAGAGAAGATTTTTTCTAAAAACGAGATGCATACATTACAAAATTGAATGGCTACAAAATAGTCAGTCTTCTCCAGACTCTTCACCCAACTCCTCCGTATGCGCATGTGTTTGTCATGATGACAAACTCAAGCCCCCAAGAGCTCCACAATCTGGAGGGAAGGATGTCTTGGAACTTCTTGATAGTCGGCCCAACACTCAGTCCAAGAATACTGGTTCCAAGGTTGTCGTGTATCAAAATCCACAACCATTCGGGCCACCTAGAGGGATGTTCTGATCCCTAGCTTAAAACCCAATTTAAACACTGGTACCTCCAGATAAAATGGAATTTCCTCATCCTCATTGTAGCCCTAACCCACAGACGGGCCTCATCAACTCAACTACATACGCCATATCGTGGTCTCCTTGAATCTGACCTACATGCCTTGTTTCTCATCCACATAACGGGTATCTCAGCAGACCAAATCACATCTCGGCTACATACACTATATTTCGGTTTTCATCCACATAACAGGTATCCTGCGAAGCCAAATCATATCTAGGCTACATACGCCAAATCACGGCCTCCTAGCAGCAGACTTACATGCCTTGTTCTCTACCTAGGTCTCTGACATAAGTTCTGCCCTGCACACCCTTGGTAGCAGGACATACTATTATGCATGAGTTGAAAGTAAAATAAGGAAAAGAAGGACTCGAGCTGACCTGCGCCACAAACTCAACCCCTCCAAGTGTGGTGCTAGTTCAAAAATGGAGGGCATAGTAGAACCTCGAAGAGGTGAACACCCTAAACTGATTTCATCATCCCTTTCTCACTGAATAGTATGTCCCTCAAAGAATAAAATTGTTCCCAACTCGTCGTGCAAGGTTATTCGGCCACAACAGTAAGACCTATCGTCCTGCAAGGATCTTCGGGCTCCACCTCTACAATGTTTCTCTCACGATCATAAACAACCACTCGAGTCCCTTGAGTTCTACAATCTTAAGGCTAGGATGTCATAGTATTTCCTGATTCTCGGCTCAAAACTCTGTCCAAGAATACTAGTGCTCAGGTTGTCATGAACCAAAATCCACAACCTCTCCAGCCCCCCATAGCTCTACAATCTACAGGGCAAGATGTCGAGGGACTTCTTAATCCCTGGCTCAAAACCCAGTCCAAGAATATTGGTACTATGGTTGTCATGGATCGAAATCCACAACCTCTCGAGCCCCCAAAGCTCGACAAGCTGGAGGCCAAGATGTCAAGGGACTTCAAGTTCCTGGCTTAAAACCCAGTTCAAACACTAGAACCCCCAGATGTCATGGAATTTTGTCATCCTCGTTGCAGCCTTGACACAAACATGGATGTCAACAACTCAGCTACTTACGCCATAAATCAGTCTCCTAACAAATGACCTACAAGCTTTCTTCTCATCCACATAATGGGTATCTCGGTAGGTCAAATCGTTTCTCGTCGACATTCGCCATATCGAGGCCTCATTGTAATTGATTTACATGCCTCGTTTTCATCCACGTAACGGATATCTGGGCAGGCCAAATCATATCTCGGCTACTTACGCCATTTCTTGGGCTCCTAGCAGACGACCAACGTTCCTTGCTCTCGTCCACATAATGGGTTTCTCAACGGGGGAAATCATATCTCGGTCCCCCCCTCAGTAGCTTTCCTACTGGCCTTGTCCCCATCTATGTCGCGACTCTCACGGTAGGCCCAACTATATATTGGGGTCGTACACTGCTACCTTGGTCCTAGTTAGCCGACCAATCGACCTTATCTGTCTATCGAAGATATGGGCATGGTTGTCTCTAATAGCTTGGATGCGTACATTGCTGCCTCGGCCCCTAGTCAGACGAACAAGTGGCCTCTTGTATCTATCGAAGACGTGGGCATGGTTATCTAGAATAGCTCGGTAGCTTACCTTACTACCATGACACCTAGTCAGCCAAGCAATTTGTCTTATCTATCTTTCGAATACGTGGGCATGGTTATCTCCAATAGCTCGACGGTCTATGTCACTACCTTGGCCCCTAGTCAGCCGATTGAATATCTTATCTATCTATCAAAAATCAGGATATGGCTCTCTAGTTTGGTGAACGTCCCCAACATACTAGTGGAATTTGACAGTCGAAAGGCCTGACACTCGTTATCTTTCTCGCCGACTTTCCTATCAATCCCTATTCGTTGGCTAGCACAAATGGCCGAGTCACCCCGGGCGGCACTAAGATGGATAAATCAGTCAAGTTTGGTTTCCTTGCTTCTAACAGTGAAATTGAATATCAAAAATAATAGTGAAGCTGAGTATGAAGTTGTCTTTGAGGACCTCTTAATGGCAGTCTTGTTGGGCATTAACCAACTCGCATGTAGATTCGGAGTCCATCATACAACTATAACTGACAACGGCTGTCAATTTGATTGTCGGGTGATTAGAAACTTCTGTAAAAGTCATGGCATTCGACAACTTTTCTCAATGCTAAGATATCCTCAAGGTAATGGCCAGCTAGAGGCTACAAACAAGGCTATACGCGAAAATATGAAGAAAGGCTTGATAAGGTAAAATGATGTTGGGTACAAGTCTTACATGAGTGCTATGGGCTTACCGTCATACCTACCGAAGAGCTCTTGCCTACAATATGGAGTAGGGTAGTCGGCACATTGGAGAATGAGGAGTTGATTAGCAAAGACAGACTTTGCAGAAGAAAAAAGTTTTTGTTTGGACAGCCTCTCTAGATAAGATCTTGATGGTGGACCACTTGAATTGTGGGGGAATGATGCTTCCAAACAGGTGCTCCTTGTGCAAAACTAGTGCCAAGACGGTTAATCATTTGATCATTCGAATTGTGGGGGAATGATGCTTCTAAACAGGGTCTGTTCTTTTATTTGGCAAGCATTCTTTTCCCTCTTCGGCACAGTCTACATGGCGTCGAAGTACGTGACGACCTTATTCCAAGGAACTTCTTTAGATAGGAGGAGATCATAGATAGTTCCTCTTCCTTTTGATTTGTACATAGCTGTGTGGTTTTGTGATCTTTTCTAGAGATTCCCTAGAGCTCTACAATTTGGAGGCCATGATGTTTAGGAGTTCTTGATCCTCGGCTAAAAACCTAGTCCAAGAGTACTGGTACTCATGTCATGGATCAAATCTACAACCTCTCTAGCCCTCAGAGCCTTACAATCATAAGGCCAGGATGTCAAGTCGCTTCCTGATTCTTGGCACACAAGAACTGGTGTACTCAGGTTGTCATGGATCAAAATCCACAACTTCTCGACCCACCCCCGATCTCCACAATATTGTGGCCAAGGATGTCAATGGACTTTTTGATCCTTCGCTCAAACCCAAATTCAGGAATATTGATGCTCAAGTTGTCATGGTTCAAATCCACAACCACTCAACCCCCCAGAGCTGTACAATCTGGAGGCTAGGATGTCATGGGGCGTCGTGATCCTTGGCTCGAAACTATCCAAGAATACCGGTACTCAGGTTGCCATGGATCTTATGGCGTATGTTGCCATTTGCGATTTGCTGGGGGAGAACGTGGAGAACATTATCCTCAATATCAAAGGTTTGATGTTATTTTTTTGTCCAAAGTGTATATGAAATGCCGATGATTATTTTCGAGGATGTTGTCGTGGATCAAAATCCACAACCTTCCAGCCACCAGGAGCTCTACAATCTGGAGGCCATGATGTCAAGGGAGTTCTGGGTCCTCGGCTCTAAACCTAGTATAAGAATATTGGTACTCATGTTGTCATGGATTAAAATCCACAACCTCTCATGCCCCCCATAGCTCCACACTATGGAGGCCAGGATGTCATGGGACTTCCTAATAACTAATGTAAAACCAAGTTCAAACACTGGTTCCCCTAGATGTCGAGGAGTTTCCTCATCCTTGTTCCAGTTCTGACCCACACATGGGCCTCAACAATTCAGCTACATATTTCTTATCTGATCTCCTAGCAGAAAACGTACAAGCCTTGTACTCATCCACAACGGGTGTCCCAGCTGGCCAAATCTTCTCTCCTACATACGTCATATCTTGGCCTTTTTTTGCGACCTACAGTCCTTGGTTTCATCTACACAAGGAGTATGTCGGCAAGTCTTATCATATCTCAGCTATATATGCCATATCTTGGCCCTTAGCAGTCGAACTATAGGCCTTGTCACTATTTAATTACGCTACTATCTCGTAGGCCCAAATATAGGTCGGAATCGTATGCCACTACATCGACACCTAGTTAGTCGACCAAGTGGCCTTAATTATCTATCGAAGACGTGGGCATACTTATCTCCAATAACTCGGTAGCGTACGCTTTTATTTTGGCCCCTAGTTAGCCGACCAAGTTGCCTTATCTACGTTTTGAAGACGTGGGCATAGTTATCTCCAATAGCACGGTCGCTTACATTGCTACCTCTGCCCCTAGTCAGTTGACCAAGTGGCCTTTTCTCTCTATGGAAGACGTGAGCATGGTTATCTCGGCAGCCTATGCCGTTACCTCGGCCCTTAGCCGATTGAGTAGCCTTATCTATTTATCAAAAACCAGAATATGGTTCTTTAGTAGCTAAGCGAATGTTTTGGTGACCATTGCCTCTATACTATTGGACCTTCACACAAAGTCTTCGCTTCCCTTAATGTTCGATTGAGAATACACATGCTACGGACTATCCAAGATTGAGAATACAAGATTCCATGAATACATGATACGATGTAACATCAGGGAAGACCCTCTCATGACCCCATCCAGGTTTTCTATGGTTCTCCGATCTGAGCTTCAAAGAGGGCTCATTTCCCAAGATATCCACACTTTGCAGCACCCCTATTCGATGGCTCAGGATTTAGAGTGGTATCTAGAACCACAGTGTGAGAGACGTTGACTCCTGCAAACCGACTGTTTAGTCCCCTTCCTTGGGAGTGCAACCTAATGTTCCTTTTAGAGCCAGTTATAGTACTCCTCCAGTTTTAGTCACAACAAAGGAAAGTAAATGATCAGTGGAACTTTAACTGGAAGGGGAGAGACACTACTATTACTGCCAAGTCTTTGGACAATATGTGGTCCAATGTCCCACATAAGAACCCACCAAGAATCTGTAAATTGAAGGCACAAAAGAGGACGAGCATGGGGACTTTGAAAAAAAAACCACGATCCTGAGCTCAGTCCTAGTAACAAAGACAGTGAGGAGGCTAGTACCTCACATCTAGAAGTCGCAAAGGGTGCACGCCTTGACCAAAGACAATAATAACTGGCGTTGGAATTCCATTTTCCGCACTTATGCCAAGTGTGGTGAGAAAGTTTGTAAGATCAACATCGACAGTGGCAGGTGCACCAACATTGTCTTTTCTTGGAGTGTTGCCCGATTATGATTGACGCCCATAGCCCATCCTATGCCATACTGAGTTATATGGGTAGACCAAGGATCACTCCATCTATTCCTCTAAGCCAAAGATTCCTCTCCTGGGTCGGTGGTTGAGATACCCCCAGATTTTTCTCCAGTGTAGAGGGAGTTTTTATGATGTTTTTCCTGATGATTTACTAGCTGAGGTTTCTCTAATGTGGGACATTCGGCACAATATCGATTTAGTCTATGGAGCAACTCTACCCAACCTCCGTACACTACCAAGTGAATCCCGTAGCGCATGTTGAACTGAAAATCGCTTTCAAGGCGAAGGATGGTTTATATGAGTGGATAGTCATGCCCTTTTGATTGGCCAATGCCCCAAGTAATGACCCCGATGACTGCATCATGAAGACGGTTAACGTTGATGCTCTTAGCTTTAATGGTCACCTAGACCCAAAAGTTTGCTTCGTTTGGTTGTCAAATATGGACCACTATTTTGAGTGGTACAAATTGTCTGAAAGCCGTAGATTTCGGTTTGCCAAGATGAAATTGGTAGGACAAGCCAAACTTTATTGAACCAAACATCAAGCGTAGGTTTGAGAGAAGTGGCGAGGAGCCCATTGTTTAGTGGACTGAAATGAAGGAAATCCTAAGAGAAGTATTTGCCTCTTAGATTTTGCGAGAAATGTTTTAAGCCATTGCAATTCCTTTGCCAGCTATATATGTCTGTTGCTGACTACGTCGTAAAATTCGACGATTACCTGATGCGATGTAACATCAGGGAAGACCCTCTCGTGGCCCCATCCAGGTTTTCAATGTGTCTCCGATCTGAGCTTCAAAGAGGGCTCATTTCCCATGATATCCACACTTTGCTGCATGCCTATTGGGTGGCTCAGGATTTAAACCGGTATCAAAAGCCGCAGTGTGAGGGACGTTGACTCCTGCAAACCGACTGTTTAGCCCCCTCCCTTGAGAGCGAAACCTAATGTTGGGAGTTGGCCTTTTAGAGCTTGTTATAGTACTCCTTCAGTTTTGGGGAGAACAAAGGAAAGGTAGTGATGAGTGGAACTTTAAGAGAAGGGGAGAGACATTGCTATTACTGCCAAGTCTTTGGACAATATGTGGTCCAATGTCCCACAAGAGAACCCACCAAGAATATGTATATTGAAGGCATGGAAGAGGACGAGCATGGGGACTGAGAAAAAAAAACATGATTTTAAGCTCAATCCTAGTAAGAAGGATAGTGAGGACGCTAATACCTCACATCTAGAAGTCGTTAAGTGTGCACACCCTGACCAAAGACAAAAATAACTGGCGTTGAAATTCCATTTTCCGCACTTATGCCAAGTGTGGTGAGAAAGGTTGTAATATCAACATCGACAGTGGCAGGTGCACCAACATTGTCTCTTTGAGGAGTGTTGCCCGATTATGATTGACACCCATAGCCCATCCTATGCCATACTGAGGTATATGGGTAGACGCGTCATCCGTTCCCGTATCTTAGAGGCGTCAGGTTCCTATTCAGTTTTCTTCCTATACGGACAACTTGTGCGATGTGGTACATGTGGATGTAAGTCATATCATTTTGGGAAGGCGTTGGTTATATGACCGAAATGTGACATTGTTAGGCAGATCGAACATGTGTTCCTTTATTTATAAAGGCAAGAGGATTATGTTGAAACCTTTACCACCCATGAACAACACTAGGAGGAAGGAGAATACGCAAAGGGTGAGAGTAGTGAAGGACCACAATTGAAATCTCTCAACATCATCAGTGCAAAAGAATTTGAGAGAGAGACTAAGGAGGAGTCCATCATTTATGCCCTCTTAACCAAAGATCCTCTCCTGAGTCGAAAGTGAGAAACTACCAATTGTGGCTCCCGTGTAGAGGGAGTTTTTGGCTGTTTTCCTGATGATTTACCAGATGAGCTTCCTCTAATGAAGGACATTCAGGTTTGACGAATCTTGGAGTATGTGAATCAATAATTGAGACATCAACAAAGTCACTGTCCAATACAGATTTGCTCTATTGAGGTTTGACGAAATGTTAGACATGATGGCCAGTGCCACAATCTTTTTAAAGATAAACCTTAAAGAGTGGCTATCATCAAATTCGTATCCATTCAGCAGATAAGTAGAAAACCGCTTTCAAGATGAAAGATGGTTTATATGAGTGGATAGTCATGCATTTTATATTGACCAATGTTCCGAGTACTTTTATATCGATTATGACATAGGTATTGAGGCCTTTTATGGGCAAGTTCCTTGTTGTGTACGTTGATGATTCCCTGATTTACAATACCTACAAGGAAGAGTGCCGAAACCAAGGCGCGAAAACTAGGTCGAGGTTGAGAGTTCGGTAGAAATCGTGGGGGGCAGTCACTAACCTGTTGCTAAATATAAGGGCCCCTATGACCCTTATGACCGCATCATGAAGACGATGAAGATTGATGCTCCTAGCTTTGATGGTTGCTTGGATCCAAAAGTTTTCATCGATTGGTTGTCAGATTTGGAGCACGATTTTGAATGGTACTGAAGTTCGTAGAGTTTGGTTTGCCAAGATGAAACTGGTAGGAGAAGCCAAACTTTATTGGACCATCATCGAGCGTAGGATTGAGAGAAGTGGCAGTGAGCTGATTGCTCAGTAGATTGAAACGAAGGAAATCCTCAAGAAGAAGTATCTATCTTTGAGCTATAGCGAGAGACTTTAAGATCAATGGCAATCTCTTCGCGAAAGATCTACGTTTGTCGTAGACTACATAGCAAAATTTGATGAATATATAATGCGATGTAACGTCAGGGAATACCCTCTCATGACCATATCTAGGTTTCGTATGGGTATTCGATTTGAGGTTTAGAGACATCTTTAAGCAGTAGCTAAAACCGTTGTGAGTGATGTTTTGACTCCCGCAACCCGTTTGCTATGCACCTTCCTTGGGAGCGAAACCTAATGTTGGGAGTCAGCCTTTTAGAGCCAGTTCTAGCACTCCTTCCATTTTTAGGGATAACAAAGGGAAGGGAGTGATCGGTCGAACTTCGCCAAGAAGTTGACCGATTCGCTTCTATAATTGCTAAGACTTTAGGCAATTTGCGGTTCAATGTCCCTCAACGGAACCCACCAAGAATCTGTATATTGAAGGCACATAAGAGCACAAGCACGGACACTTTCAAGAAAAAACTGATGATCTTGAGCTCATGTTTAGTAGTCGTTAGGTGCGCCTTTGCCTAGAGTGAAGACAATGATAACTGGCATAGAAGGGTGAGACTAGCAAAGGACCACAATCCAAATCTCTCCACTTCATTTGTGCGAAAGAATTTGAGAGAGATGCCAAGGATGAGTTCATCATTTATTCCCTCTTAGCCAAAGATTCCTCTCTTGAGTCGGTTGTTGAGATACCCCCGATTTGGCTCAAGTATAGAGGGAGTTTGAGGCTGTTTTTCCTGATGATTTACTAGCTGAGGTTTCTCTAATGAGGGACATTGATCGCGACATCGATTTAATCCATGGAGCAACTCTACCCAACCTCCATACTACCGAATGAATCCCATAGAACATGTTGAGTTGAAGAAGCAAGTTGATGAGCTTCTTTGACAGGGGTTCGTTCTAGAGACCATGTGCTCTAGTCTCGTGCCTACACTTCTCACTCCCAAGTAAGACGAATGTCGGGATGTGCATCGATAGTTGAGCCATAAACAAAATCACGGCAAAATTCCGGTTTCCTCTACCGATGCTTGACGAAAGGTTAGACATCATGGCCGGTGGCACGATCCTTTTAAAGATTGACCTTTAGACTAGCTACCATCAAATTCGCATTTGTTCGGGAGATAAGTGGAAAATCGTTTTCAAGACAAAGGATGCTTTATATGCGCGGATAGTCCTGCCCTTTTGATTGACCAATGGCCCGAGTACTTTTATGTGGGTTATGACACATGTATTGAGGCCTTTCATGAGCAAGTTCGTGGTTGTGTACATTGACGATACCCTGATATGCAGTACCTCCAAGGAAGAGTCCTGTAGATGAGGAGGATTCCTGTAATCAAGGACGAGGTTGAGGACGAGGCTGCGACTTAGGTAGAGATTGTGGGGGTCGTCACCATCCCTTGTTGAATATTAAGGCCCCTATGATCTCAATGACAACATCATGAAGACGGTAGAGATTGATGCTCCTAGCTTTGATGGACCCAAAGTTTTTCCTCAACTAGTTGTCAGATATGGGCCACTATTTTGAGTAGTTGTGATGTTCGTAGAGTTTGGTTTGCCAAGATGAAACTAGTAGGAGAAGCCAAACTCTACTGTACCAACATTGAGCGTAGGATTGGGGGAAATGGTGAGAAGCCCATTGCTCAGTAAACTGAAATGAAGGAAATCCTCAAGGAGAAGTATCTGTCTGAGCTATCACGAGAGACTTTTAGATATATGACAATTCTTTCGGCTTGGAATTATGTCTCTCGTTGACCACATCACAAAATTTGATGATACATGATGCGATGTAACATTAGGGAAGACCCTCTCATGACCCCATCCAAGTTTGCCATGGGTCTCCAATTTGAGCTTCAGAGAGGGCTAATTACCCATGATATCCTACTTTGGAGGACGCCTATTAGGTGGCTCAGGATTTAGAGCGGTACCTGAAACTGTAGTGTGAGAGACATTTGGACTCCCACAACCCGACTGCTAAGCCCCCTCCCTTTGGAGCGAAAACTAATATTGGGAGTCAGCCTCCCTTGGGAGTGAAACCTAATGTTGGGAGTGAAGCCTAATGGGTAGACGTGTTTATGGGCAAGTTCCTGATTGTGTACGTCGATCATACACTTATTAACAACACCTCCGAGGAGGAGTCCTGTAGACGATGAAGAGTCCTTTATTCAAGGGCGAGGCCGAGGTCAAGGCTGAGACTTAAGTAGAGATCGTTGGGTGGTCACCAACCCCCTGCTGAATATCAGGAACCCTATGACCCCAATGACCGCATCATGTAGATGGTTAACATTGATGCTCTTAGCTTTGATTGTCGCTTGGACCCAAAAGTTTTCTTCGACTGGTTGTCAGATATGGACTATTTTGAGTGGTACAAATTTTCTGGAAGGCGTAGAGTTCGGTTTGCCAGGATGAAATTGGTAGGACAAGCCAAACTGTGGATGGAGCTTTGGGTTGTGTAGCTAGCCCAAGGGGTAGCTCACAGGTTCAAATGGATTGACACTAAATTAAGAGATATCTAACTTAGAAATGTGTTGCACAGTAGATCTACCTCTCCATATGATGTATTGAAACGTCAATGTAGACATAGTTCGCTAATAGCCTTGCCATCATACTTCAAGATAGATACCCTCTACGGCATCAAGTTTTAGACCTTTTTGGATTTTAGCGTTGTGTGAGTGTGACTATAACTATGGGATGAATAAATTGCCTCCACATGCCATGTTTATTTTCTTAAGATCACTATGAATAATAAGAAAACGAGAACATCAGCTGAAGTGAACTTTAGAACTTTCTTTTAAAATTTAATAAACACAATTTTCCCCCTTCCTTTAAGCAATAACCAGATCACTAATGCCTTTCCTTTCTTATTTGAATTATACGCATTTTGTGAGAATCAAATGCCCTTGCTAATTTTCTCGCCAATCTGTGTGATGTAGTAGTGTCATGATTTTGTACTCACGTTATTTCTCTTGCCATCTCTACAGTATTGTAGATGAGGATGCTAGAGGAGATATGGATATCTCTATTAAGGTTTTAAATTGTCCATTATAACGGACACTTAACGTTACCGTTATGTCCACTATAACGACCGTTTTGATGGGTCACTATAACTGACAAAATAATGCTATTACAATGTTTTTTTAAACCATGATCTCTAGTGCTCAAGGAAGATGTAAATATCTGGGGATGCTTCTTATAATTCAACTTTCGTCCAATTCCAATTCATGAGGTCGGGCCATCTCTAAAACCAGTTGGACAAATTATCCTAATTGTGGATACCACATCCTACCGCTTAATTTGGACCAACCAAGCGTCCCCACCAACACCTGGTACACACATAAAAGAGCATGTGATCTGGGGGCCCCACTTTAATAAATATAGCCATAGTTAATATAATATTTTTATTTCTATTTCAACAAGATTCCCTATTAGCCATGTTTTAGCCAATAAGGTGGGAATCTTGCTGAGTCAACTAAGAATCCTTCCCAAGCAATAAGAACTTGTTAACGAGCTAACTGCATCATCGAGGGACCTGGAGCTCCTCCACAGCTGGATTCCGACCAGGTCTCAAACCTAAATAGGAAACTTTTTCAGCTAATCACAAAAAATAGAAAGCTCCCCAATCCTACTTGGACTCAGAAGTAGTGACCCTCTCAAATGGTTTAGCAGAAATAGAGACTTTCCTAGACTTAGAGTCTAGGGATAGAAAGTCCCGGTTGGAGTCTTTGTATTTCTAAAGTTGGATTTCTTTAGGATACTTTCTCTAGACGTAGACCTCTTGAAAGGCATCGAAGAGCTTAAGCTAGAGCTAGCCGATCAGAAAATGCACGCGAGGAGATTTAGAAAGAGCGACATATCCTGGATAGGAAGATCCCCCAGAATATCCAATTGACGTTCCCGATGGGGATGATGCTACCGATTCAGCACATGAGCTCCCCAAGCCAAGCATTCTGTAAGCGTTGCACCCTCAGAACTCTCGTGTCGATAAAGGTAATTTACTTCCCCCGCCCCACTCCGAACTTACAATGGCCGACTCAGCTGCTAACAACTATGGGCCAACTCATAAGAGATAGTCGACATCATGCAGTAGAATAAAAAAGAAATGGCTGAGTTTGTTGCCCTGTATGTATAAGACCACCGATAAGATGACTCTTATGCCACTGGAGCTTCGAGTGATTCCCCTATTGTCGATAGCATCCAGAATGCAGCGGCTCTCAAGAAGTTCACAATACTCGGTTCTCATCCTATAACGGAACCAACGACCTGATGGAGCACGAACTCCACTATTGGAAGTTTATGTCTCTTTGGGAGTACGATGATTTGCTCATGTGCAAGTTGTTCCCCTCCAGCCTCTAGGGAAAGGCACTTATTTGGTTTCACCAACTTCCTCCGAGGTCGATCAACATTTTGTCGGACCTCGACAAGCATTTTATAGAGCATTATTCCTATAACAAGAAGCAAAAGAAAGACGTCAATGCTTTCTTCAACTTAAGGAAAGCAGAGGGAGAATTTATTCACGATTTTCTGAAGAGAATTAAAGTAGAGATGTTGCAGATTGAGAACTGTGATGATAGATCAACAGTCACTGCTTTCATGGAAGCTCTTTCGCCAAGCTCCAAATTATGAGTCACTGACTAAGTCTCTAGACTTGAGAATATTTTGTCGTATCGTCCAAGTAGAGAAATACACCAAACTGGAAGATGACATCATACATTCATAAGCAATGGCATCAAAGCCTCAACAAATCTTGTATTGCAATGGGAACCCACCGCTGGATAAGTCTAAAAAGAGAGACTTTACGAGGAAGCAACAAAGGTTTGATACGGATGCGGAACGACCTCCCAAGAGGCAGAGGGACCTTACCCCTTTGGATACTAGTTTAGAGCGAGTCCTTGACTATATAAAAGGGGAACTCTACTTTTGACGCTCGTTCCCCATGCGGCTCAAGACTGAGCAATTTCGTGATAAGAGCAAATTATGTGCTTACCACAATGACCGCAACCATCTCACTTCTGACTGCAGGACCTTGAAGTTCACGTACAAGATCTCGTGGAGAATGTACATCTCCGAGGGTTTGTTGTAGAATGAAGAGAGGCCACCATGGCTCACATTAACACCGTCATACACTGTAGATCCCTAGATATATGAAAGAACGAGAAGTGTCAACTTCGAAGTGAGATTTAGAAGGTGGGACTGGGATACCTTCAAATACTTTATTAGGTGTCCCCTCCGCCTACGAAGATGCTTTTTTTGCATTTTGACGAGGAAGCTTCCGACACCATCTCATTCTCCGAAAAAGATTTGGAAGGTGTCCAAATCCGCCACGAAGATGGCCTGGTTATTGCACTTAAGAGTTGAAACCTGGACGTCTAACGTATCCTGATTGACTCAAGGAGTTTGGTAGATATTCTCTTCTATTTGGTTCTACAGAAAATGGGCCTCGGAGAAGATACCCTCGTTTGTATACAATCACCGCTGATTGGCTTCAACGATAAGCCAACACCAATTTTAGGCGAGATCAACTTTGAAGAAAAAACCGATGATCCTGAGCTCAGTTCCAATGACAAGGACATATAGGAGGTTAGTACCTCATGTCTAGCAGTCATTAGTTGCGCCTTTGCCCAGATGAAAGACAATGATGATTGGCATAGAAATTCCGTTTTCCTCACTTATGTCGTGTGGCGAGAAAAGTTGTAATATCATCATTGAGAGTGGTAGGTGCGCCAACGTTGTCTCGTCGAGTAGTGTTGCCCGATTGGGATTGACTCCCATAACCCATCCTCGGCCATAGTCGCATGGGTAGACACGTTATCCATTCTTGTATCTCTGAGGTGTCAGATTCCCATTTGGTGTTCTTATAAGGACACCTTGTGGATTGTTGCTATACCTATGGATATAGGTCATATCATTCTGCGTAGTCCTTCGTTATAGGACCGAGATGTGACACTGTTCGGAGGATCGACCACGTGTTCTTTTATTTACGAAGCTAAGAGGATTGAGTTGAACCCTTTACCACACGAGAACTCCACATTGAGGAAAGATAATAGGCAGAAGGGTGAGACTAGCAAAGGATCACAATCCAAATCTATCCTCATCATTAGTGCGAAAGAATTTGGGAAAGAGACCAAGGATGAGTCCTTCATTTATGCCCTCCTAGCTAAAGATTCCTCGCTTGAATTGGCTGTTGAGATACCACCAGATTTGGCTCTAGTGTATAGGAAATTTGAGGTTGTTTTTCCTGATAATTTACTAGTTGAGGTCTCTCTAATGAGGGACATTGAACGTGATATCGATTTAGTCCCCGAAGCAACTCTACCCAACCTCTGTACTACCAAATGAATCCCATAGAGCATGTTGTGTTGAAGAAGTAGGTTGATGAGCTTCTAAAAAAGGGGTTAGTTAAAGAGACCATGTGCCCTGGTGTCGTGCCTACGCTCACTCCCAAGAAAGACGAATGTTGGAGGATGAGCATCGATAGTTGAGCCATAAACAAAATCATGGTAAAATAGCGGTTTCCTCTACCAATGCTTGACGAAATGTTAGACATCATGGCCGGTGCCACGATCTTCTTAAAGATTTATCTTTAGAGTGGCTACCATCAAATTCCATCCGTTCGGGAGATGTGGAAAATCTCTTTCAAGACAATGGATGGTTTATATGAGTGGATAGTCCTACCCTTTTGATTGACCAATGGCCCAAGTACTTTTATGTGGGTTATGATACATGTATTGAGGCCTTTCATGAGCAAGTTCCCAGTTGTTGACATTGATGATAGCCTGATTTACAGTACCTCCAAGGAAGAGTCCTGTAGATGAGAAAGATTCATGTAATTAAGGACGCCTATTAGGTGGTTCCGTATTTGAAGCGGTATTTGAAACCACAATGAAGACGAGGCCGAGGTTGAGATTTAGGTATAGATCTCGAGTGTGGTCACCAACCTACTACTGAATATCAAGGCCTAATGCCTTGATGACCGCATCATGAAGACGGTTTAGATTGGTCGCTAGGACCCAAATGTTTTCCTCGACTGGTTGTCAGATATGGACCACTATTTTGAGGCTACAAAATGCCTGAAGGTTGTACAGTTCGATTTGCCAAGATGAAACTGGTAGACAAGCCAAACTTTATTAGACCCATATCGAGCGTAAGATTTTGAGTAGTGGAGAAGAGCCAATTGCTCAGTAGACTGAAATGAAAGAAATCTTAATGGAGAAGTATCTGTCTTTGAGCTATCATGAGAGACTTTTTTATCAATGGCAATCCTTTAGGTAGAGATTTATGTCTGTCTCTGACTACATCACAAAATTTGACGAATACATGATGTGATGTAACAATAGGGAAGACCCTCTTATGACCTTATCCAGGTTTTGTTTGGGTCTCCTTTCTGAGCTTTAGAGAGGGCTCTTTCCCCTTGATATCCATACTTTGGAGCATGCTCACTAGGTGTCGCAGGATTTAGAGCGGTATCTGAAACCGTAGTGAGAGACATTTTGACTCACGCAACCCGACTGCTAAGCCCCCTCCCTTGGGAGTGAAACCTAATGGGTAGACGCGTTTATCGAAGCCCCCTTATCTCAGAGGTGTCAGGCTCCAATTCAGTTTTCTTTATATAGCTCATTATTCTGGGTTGGCTTCGTCAGATCGAACACGTGTGCCTTTATTTATGAAGCCAAGAGGATTAAGTTGAACCCTTTGCCACCCGATAACACCACTGAGAGGAAAGATAATACGCATAAAGGCGAGACTAGCAATGAACAACAATCCCAATCTCTCCACATGAACAGTGCGAAAGAATTTTAGAGAGAAACCAAGGATGAGTCTTTCATTTATGCCCTCCTAAGCAAAGATTCCTCTCCTGAATTGGCTATTTAGATACCACCAGATGTGGCTCCAGTGTATAAGGAGTTTTAGGATTTTTTCCTGATAATTTACTAGATGAGCTTCCTTCAATGAGGGACATTTAGCACACTATCTATTTAGTCCCTGGAGCAAGTTTACCCAATGTCCCACACTATTGAATGAATCCCATAGAGCTTGTTTAGTAGAAGAAGCAAGTTGATCAGCTTCTTAGAATGTTCGAGAGAGCATGTGCCCTTTTGCCGTGCCAGTTTTTCTCACACCCAAGGAAGTCGAATCTTGGGAGACGTGCATTGAAAGTCGAGCCATCAACAAAATCTCTGTAAAATGCTGAGCTTGATGAAATATTAGACCTGATGGCTGGTGGCTACCATTAGATTCACATCCGTTTGGGAGATAAGTGGAAAATCGCCTTTATGACGGAAGATTGTTTATATGAGTGGATTTTCATGCCATTTTGATCGACCAATGCCCTAGTACTTTTATGAGGGATATTACACAGGTATTGAGGCCTTTCATGGGCAAGTTCCAAGTTATGTATGTTGTTGATATTCTGATTTACAGTACCTTCAAGGAAGAGTCCTGTAATCAAGGGTGAGGCTGAGACTTAGGATGAGATGGTGGGGGTGGTAACTAACCCCTTGCCGAATATTAGCCCCCCTGTGATGACTGGTGTAGAAATTCTATTTTCCATACTTATGCCGTGTGGCGAGAAAAGTTGTAAGATCATCATTGACAGTGGCAGTTGCACCAACGTGGTCTCGTCGAACACTGTTGCTTGATTTGGATTGGCACCAATAACCCATCAACTATAATGAGTCGCATGGGTAGATGCGTCATCCATTCCCGTATCTCAGATGTGTCAGGTTCCCATTCAGTTTTCTTCTGATAAGGACACCTTGTGGTGTGATCTGGTACATATGGATGTACGTCATATCATTTTGGTTAGGCCTTGTTTATTGGACCGAGATATGACACTGTTCAACAAATCGAACACGTGTTCCTTTATTTACGAAGGCAAGAGGATTAAGTTGAACCCTTTACTACCCAAGAACACAAAGAGGAAAGATAATATGCAGAAGGGTAAGACAAGCAACTGGCCGCAATCCTAATCTCTCCACATCATCTGTGCAAAAGAATTTAAGGGGGCGTTTGGGAACAAGAAGTAAAAGCACTTCTACTTGTAGTAGAAGTTACTAGTTGATTTTTTACCCAAAAGAAGTCAAATTAAAAGCGTGGGGAGCCTTCACGGAATGTTAGACATGATGGCTGGTGCTACTATCTTTTCAAAGATAGACCTTAAAAGTGGTACCAACATATTCGCATCCATTCGGGAGATGTGTGGAAAACCAGCTAGAAGATGGTGGATGGTTTATATGAGTAATAATCAGGCCCTTGGATTGAACAATGCCTCGAGTACTTTAATGAGGGTTATCACACAGGTCTTGAGGTCTACCATGGCCGAGTTGTTGGTTGTATGCATCGATGATACCATGATTTACAATACCTCCAAGGACAAGTCCTGTACACGAGACCGAGTTCCATTATGAACGAGTTCCGTTCTCTAGAAGTGTTTAGTGGAAGAGGCTGATTATCTTTGGCATATCCTTCTGTTAGCCGTGATGTAGGCCATTTAGAAGGAGAAGAATTCTCATATCTTAGAAGGTAAAGAAGAAGATATCGCTAGAGTTATATTGAGGGTTAAAGAACACTCGTATCTTTGGTCTTTCATATCCCAAGAGTTTAGAGGATGTTTATTTTATGCTTTTGTCTTCAGACATGATGAGTTCATAAATGGTTCCTCTCCCTTTTGATTTTACATAGCTGTGTGGTGTTGGGATCTTTTCTTGAGATTCCCCAGAGCTCTACAATTGGAGGTCAGGATGTCTTGGGAGTTCCTGATCCTCGACTCAAAACCCAGTCCAAGAATATTGGTACTCATGTCTTGGAGCAAACTAAAACTTCTCGAGCCCCCCCAGAGCCCCACAATCTGAAGGCCAAGATGTCAAGGGACTTCTTGATTCTCGGCACAAAACCTAGTCCAAGAATACTGGTATACTCAGTTTTTCATGGATCAAAATCCACAACCTCTCGACCCACCCCACCACCCAAGCTCCACTATATTGAGGCCAGAGATGTCAATGGACTTCCTGATCCATGGCTCAAAAACCCAATTCAAGAATATCGGTACTCAGGTTGTCATTAAATCCACAACCACTTGGCCCCCCTAAGAGCTCCACAATCTGGTGGCTGGGATGTCAAGTGGACTCGTGATCCTTGGCTTAGCTACACTTGTACCCCAAGATATGGAATTTCCTCATACTCATTCCATCCTTGACCCACACATGACCGTCAACAACTCAGCTACATACGCTGTATCTCGATCTCCTAGCAACAGACTTACAGGCCTTGTTCTCGTCCACATGACATGTATCTTGACAGGCCAAATCTTATCTCGGCTACATACTCCATGTCTCGGCCATCTAGCAGCCAACCTACAGGCCTTGTTTTCATCCACATAACGGGTATCTCGACAAGCCAAATCATATCCTAGCTACATATACCTTTTCTTGTCCTCTTGACTGACGGACTACAAGGCTTGTTCTCGTCCACATAATTGGTATCTTGGCAAGCCAAATCATATCTTGGCCACATACGCCATATCTCATCCCCTTGCAGCCGACTTATAGGTCTTATCAATCTATCGAAGACGTGGGCATGGTTATCTCCAATAGCTCCATAGCATATGCCGCTACCTTGGCCCTTAGTTAGTTGATCAAGTTGCCTTATCTATCTATCGAAGACGTGGGCATGGTTATCTCCTATCGCTTGGTAGCGTATGCCGCTACCTTGCCCCCTTGTCAGCCGACAGAGTAGTCTTATCTATCTCTCAAAAATCAGGATATGGCTTTGCAGTAGCTTGATAGAATTTCTATTTACCATCGCCATTATATTGTTGGACTTTGACACAAAGTCTTGACTTCCCTAAAAGTTCGGTTGAGAATACACATGCAACTATCCAAATCCAATATATGGTACATAACTCGTCGTAACAGATACACAATACAATTTTTTTCTTATTATCATAACATTAGGGGCGTCAATCCCATTACAAACTCTTATAGACCATTTGATATTTTTCGGACTGTAGATAAGAACACAATTATGAGAATGGTTACAGATTAGTCGTTATCAGGAGCGTTCGATTCCATTTCCGGCTCTGACCTTACCTCTTGGTCCGCTTCGATGACGTCATGCAACAACTCCGTCAACATGCGGCATCTTTAGTAGCAGCTCTGTCGGCATACAGCTCTCGGCTTGTCAACTCAACTCCCCTGGGCCGTCTGCTTACCTGATCCTATATCACCAACGAACCTTGTCCTGCTGCGTTTCAACCTTGCATCTCCTGCACCTTGTTCATGTCCTCAGGCATGGCAGCAACTTGATTATTCTTCCCCTTGTTGGCTGTCTGCAACTGTTTTGTGTCACGTGCTCATTCAGTTGTTTTTTTTAGCACCACCCTGGCCAACCCTTCAACGTGTGCATCCATCGAATGCCACCTATTCGGCAATCAAGCAGTGCGTGGGAGCACATTATCGTTTTAGCAAGTGCTTTGCGGGACCCCAACCGGTCTTCATTCAACCGCACAATCTACAATATGGCAACCATACCCTGCATCTCTAGCGTCCATTTTGACCTTGCATCACCCTTTTCAGTCCATGCAAATGGTTGTTCATACAGGTTACCAGGTGTCAACGCTACTTCACTAGCTATGCTGCCCTGTCAAACGACACCTTCGAGCGTCATTTGGTCCACTTATATGGTTGCCAAACATCCATGCAATCCAACGAATGCTCCGTTTCTTCCTCTATCGATGGCACGTAGATGTCTTTGTTCCAACGGTTCACTTGGGACGTGATCCAACAAACCATGCGACTTCGACAAGATTGGTTTCGCATTCAACTATCATCCCCATCTAGTTCCAAATTTCAACTAACTCCACCAGCCATCATCATTATCTCACGGTGAACAAGCAGCCAGTTGATTCCATCAGCCGACAGTTCACTTCTAGGCCGACTACCAGGCAACAAACTCCACCTTGGTAATTCACATCAATGTCCAGCTTCAACTAGCTAGTCATCATCCGGTAGTTCACCATCTTGACTAGTTGGCAGGTCACCACGCGGCCAGCAACTTCACCAGCCGGCCAACCATTACAATGCAGAATTGGTGGATGCACCGCACTAACCGCACCTTTCATCCTGCCATGCATGCATGCCAGCCAACAACCACACCTCATAGGAAGTTTTAACTAACAAACTTCAACTTGCCATCCTTCGCAAGAACCAACGTGATGCATGATACGCTAACCGATGCAGCTCCATTTTGTCCGCCAACAACTGTGGTTGAAAGTACACAGTATTATTTTGGTATCGATCATAGACGATACTGAAATGTATCAGATGTTAGTGCAAATTTACATATAAGATGAACTGTCATTGGGTTTCAGACGAAACCAACTGAAACATATGTAGTTTTGTCCAAAAGCGAAATAAAAATGAAACGGATGAAACGTTTTGGTCTCGGCTTAAACGTTAAAACATGCCAGGAACATCTGATCGACAGACCCAGTTTGTGTTTGTGCCTTTACCCTGGTGTTCGACAGATCTTGCTACCAGCTCAACGTGCGCTGCCTCCATGATTTTAATGCTTCTAGATTTGCATCTGATACTCTTGCATGCCATGTCCGTGAGATATCTTAGCATGTTCACGTTCAAAGTAGTGCAACTTCACGATCATCTGGCTGTCAGCTCACCAGTCGGCAACATCATCTCGCGACGACCCGCCAGGCAAAAGCTCCGTCAACAATGCCACCACATGGTCAGCATAACACCAATAGGTAGCCCACATCAAAGACAATATACCATCAATCGGAGGCTTCAACTATAAGCCGACGTACCGTCAGTCGGCAAGTCCATTGCACATTCGATTATCAGCCAGCTACCTCCATCAGCCGACTTGCACCTCCTTTCGGCCAACAAGTCATTAGCCGGTTTTCACAACATTTCAGCCAGATCATCAGCATCTCTAGCTGGCAGATCATTTGAAGGCCAATTTCAGCCAACAAGTTCCACCAGTGGCTACTCACTTGAAGGCCAATTTCACCTAGCAAAATCTACCAGTTGGCAACCCACCTTAAGGCCAACTTTCAGCCAACATACTGACTTCTCAATTCAGCTAGTACCCTAACAGATCAAGCAGCTGGCACGATAACTTCTTGGCTAGATCATTACTCACAAGCCAACTTCTCTACCAAGTAAAGTTCTTGAGCAGCTAACATAGCTCTCGGATGGGTTAGCTAACCTCTCACCAGCCTGACAAATAGCGTAATTCTCAGATTGGGGGCTTCATTTACAATCACTCTCCAATACTAGCAAGACTGGGGCTTCACGTGCAATCACCTCCAATCATCATAAAGACCCCACGAGGGCGCATGACCTTATACGGGAGGCTAAAAGCATAAGTCCTCACAGAAGGGCAGCATAATCGCCTTTATACAAAGAGCCTTATTTCCGCATAGAGCATAAGTCCTCTCAATGGGACAGGGTACCTGCGAGTTCACGGGTGACCTTAACAACTAAGTCCTCATAGCAGGTCAGCGCATTCGTGAGCTAATGACAGTATTGGCCTTCGTTGAAAGAGCCCTGTTTCAGCACAAAGCATGAGCCCTATCATTGAGCCAAGGAACCCCTGCGATCGAAGGAGTGACCTTGACAACTAAGTCCCCCTAGTGGGCTAGCGTGTCCGGTTGCTCTAGGCTGAATGTCCTTAGCTTCAAGGACCTTGGCATGACCTTATTCAAAAGGCAAGAGCCGTTCCACAAGAGGCAAAAGACCTCTTACGCAAGGTACGAGGCTTTATCATCATCCTCATCATATCATCATCATCATCATCATCATATCATTATCATCATCATCATATCATCATTCATCATCATCATCATATCATCATCATCATCGCACCATCATCATTCATCATCATCATCATACCACCATCATCATTCATCATCATCATCATACCACCATCATCATAATCATCATCACCAGAAAACCCAAGCTTAGATCGACATGCTCCCAAGAGCTCAAACAAACATGCCCAAAAGAGCCCAATTAACGTTTTTCCAAGGGCCAACTTGCATGTTTTCTGATAATCCGCGAGGTGACAGTCAAAGAGTTGACAACTCTACTTCTAGAGGTCCCAACAGCAAGCTTCCCAACAGTAAGCCTCCTAACAGCAAGCTTCCAAGCAATCTTACTGAGGTAGTAGTTGGGCGCGTACCTCGAGACGCTGCCATGCTTCATTATCAGCCCCTAACTCCTTGGACTATGGTTACACCATAACTGCGATACATGGAATCATTTTTTTTATTACTATAGAGTACGTTTCTCGAATGTGGACTATCTCCCACCGTCGAGCTACACCTCCGAGAGGAGGCTATGTTTGTACCACAATTTACATAAATTACATAGATCCCGAGGACCGACGTGAGATGGATGACGGGAGAGAATTTATTTCTCATATAAATTGACCCTTTCCACAATTGGAAAAGGGGGCCGAGAAGATTGTGGCACAGAAGATAACATTGTAACTGGAGAAAGAATAATGGATTGTCTCCATCGTTAAGGCCGAGGATGGAGTCGACCAGCATTCTACCCGGCGATGAAGCTCGTGAAAAAGCTTGTCTATTCTCTCTTTTCGGATTCTTGAATACCGGATCTATCATCTTCTCTTTGGGAAGTGGGTGTGAACCTTGAGGACCATCGACGGCTACATCTTAGATCTCAGATTTTGCACCCACAACAACCACAGACAACCTTTGGAGCCCTCTAGAGCTCCACAATTTTGAGGCCAGGATGTCAAAGGACTTACTGATCCTCAGTTCAAAACTCGTTTCTAGAATACTATTACTCTGGTTGTCATTGATCAAAATCCACAACCTCTTCATCCCGCCAGAGCTCTCTACAATCTCGAGCCCAGGATGCCGAAGGACTTCTTGATCCTCGGCCTTCTGGCAGCCGACCTACAGCCCTTGTTTTCATCCACGCAATGGGTATATCGGGTGGCCAAATCATTTTCGGCTACATACCCCTTATCTTGGCCTCCTAGTAGCTGAACTACAGGCCTTGGTTCATCCAGGTAACAAGTATCTCGGAAGGCCAAATCATATCTCGGCCACATACGCCATATTTTGCCCCCTAGTAGCTGACTTACAGGCCTTGTCATTATCTATTATGCGTCTATCTCGAGAGTACCAAGTATAGCTCGATAGTGTACGCCGCTACCTTGGCCCCTAGTTAGCCAACCAAGTGGCCTTATATATTGAGAACGTGGGCATGGTTATCTGAAAAAGCTTGGTAGCGTACGCCGATACATCGACCTCTAGTCAGTTGACCAAGTGGCCTTATCTATCTATCTATCTATCAAAGACGTTGGCATGGTTATCTCCTATAGCTTTATCGCCTACGCCGCTACCTCATCCACTAGTCAGGCGACCAACATGCCTTATCTATCTATTTAAGACGTGGGGATGGTTATCTCCAATAGTTCGGCAGCCTACGCCACTACCTCTGCCCCTATTCAATCGACCGAATGACCTTATTTATCTATCAAAAATCAGGATATGACTCTCCAGTAGCTCGGTAGAATTTTTCTTGACCATCATCGATGTACTCTTGGAATTTCACACAAAGTCTTGACTTTCCTAAAGGTTGTTTGAGAATACACATGCTACAGACTATCCAAAATCGATATATGGTTGAAAACACCCAACAACAGTTAAACAACAGAAATTCGAAATACAAGTGATATCTTATTATCATAACATTGGGGGCGTCAATTCCATTACAAATGCTTACAGATCACTTGGAGTATCAATTCCATTACAAATGCTTGCAGAACACTGAGGGCGTCAATCCCATTACAAATGCTTGCAGAACACTAAGGGCGTCAGTCCCAATATCGACGCTTACGAGTCTAAAAACATATTACGGAGAGGGAGATAGATGGATACCATAAATCATCTAGGAAGCGAGCGTAGACCTGCATCCTAGTCCAAAACCTTGCACCTCGTAAGTTGCAGATCTTATGAGGCACAAATAGAAATGGATTTTTACATGGAGAGTGAACAGAAAACACATGCTCCTCAACACATGGGATACAGAAACCTGGTACCAAGATGCAAGTAAGCGCATCCCAGGTCCTTGACACAAGTCCTTCCTTGCACATCCCTGTAAGAGGAGGGACTTGAGCTGACCTGCACCACAAACTCAACTCCACCACGAGTGATGCGACTCCAAAAAAGGAGGGCACACCTTGAAGAACACCCTAAGCTGACTTCATCATCAATCGTGTTCCCTCTCTCACCGCCTATAATGGTTTGAATCAAAAGTACGGGCGCCATTCTTTATCTCCCTACTAAACATAGCTGCTATTTATAGGGCATATTACCATTATGACTATATTGCTCTTGCATTCATTGTCTTTTTCTACATTCAGAGCACATGTTTATTAGCTTGTTTCTTGTACCATCGGTTGTCTGTGCAAGCCCAAGAGTCGCAATCGTAAGCCTATTGATAGTGGGTGTTAAAATTGATTGAAACACCAATCACGAAGGAGATTTCCTCCGTACCAAGGTAAACACAAATGGTTTTTCGATTAAAGAGAAGATTTTTTCTAAAAACGAGATGCATACATTACAAAATCGAATGACTACAAAATAGTCAGTCTTCTCCAGACTCTTCACCCAACTCCTTCGTATGCGCATGTGTTTGTCACGATGACAAACTCAAGCCCCCAAGAGCTCCATAATCTGGAGGGAAGGATGTCTTGGGACTTCCTAATAGTCGGCTCAAAACTCAGTCCAAGAATACTGGTTCCAAGGTTGTCATGTATCAAAATCCACAACCTTTTGGGCCACCTAGAGGGATGGTTCTGATCCCTAGCTTAAAACCCAATTCAAACACGGGCACCTCCGGATAAAATGAAATTTCCTCATCCTTGTTCTAGCCCTAACCCAGAGACGGGCCTCAGTAAGTCAGCTACATACGCCATATCGTGGTCTCCTTGCATCTGACCTACATGCCTTGTTTCTCATCCACATAACGGGCATCTCTGCAGACCAAATTACATCTCGGCTACGTACGCCATATTTCGGTTTTCATCCATATAACTGGTATCCCGTGAAGCCAAATCATATCTAGGCTACATACGCCATATCACGACCTCCTAGCAGCGGACTTACATGCCTTGTTCTCTACCTAGGTCTCTGACATAAGTTCTGCCCTGCACACCCTTGGTAGTAGGACATACTATTATGCACGAGTAGGAAGTAAAATAAGGAAAGGATGGACTCGTGCTTACCTGCGCCACAAACTCAACCCCTCCAAGTGTGGTGCTAGTTCACAAATGGAGGGCATAGTAGAACCTCGAAGAGTTGAACACCCTAAACTGACTTCATCATCGGTCGTGGCCCCTTTCTCACTGAATAGTATGTCCCTCAATGAATAAAATAGTTCCCAACTCGTTGTGCAAGGTTATTCGGCCACAATAGTAAGACCTATCGTACTGCAAGGATCTTCGAGCTCCACCTCTACAATGTTTCTCTCACGATCACAAACAACCACTCGAGTCCCTTGAACTCTACAATCTTAAGGCTAGGATGTCATGGTATTTCCTGATCCCCGACTCAAAACTATGTCCAAGAATACTAGTACTCAGGTTGTCGTGGACCAAAATCCACAACCTCTCCAGCCCCCCAAAGCTCTACAATCTACAGGGCAAGATGTCGAGGGACTTATTAATCCCTGGCTCAAAACCCGGTCCAAGAATACTTGTACTATGGTTGTCATGGATCGAAATCTACAACCTCTCGTAATGTTTCGTAATATTTCATAATGTTTCGCAATGCTTCGGAAAATGTTTCGTAATGTTTCGGAAATGTTTCGAAATTTTCATTTTTTCAATGTTTCGTGAATGTTTCATTTCGTTTCGGAGTTTGCCTCGGTTTTTCACTTGACCGAGACATTCATCCGAAACGAAATTTTAAACCTTGCCTACAAGCTTTCTTCTCATCCACATAATGGGTATCTCGGTAGGTCAAATCGTGTCTCTCCGACATACGCCATATCGGGGCCTCATTGTAACCGTATGCCTCGTTTTCATCCACATAACGGATATCTGGGCAAGACCAAATCATATCTCGGCTACATATGCCATTTCTTGGCCTCCTTGCAAAAGACCTACGTTCCTTGTTCTCATCCACTTATTGCGTTTCGCAGCAGGAGAAATCATATCTCGGCCACATAAGTTATATCTGTGCCCCCCTCAGTAGCTTTCTTACTGGCCTTGTGCCTATCTATTTCGTGACTCTCACGGTAGGCCCAACTATATATTGGGGTAGTGCCCTGCTACCTTGGTCCTAGTCAGCCGACCAATCGACCTTAATTTGTCTATCGAAGATATGGGCATGGTTGTCTCCAATAGCTTGGATGCGTACGTTGCTGCCTCAGCCCCTAGTCAGTTGAACGAGTGGCCTCATGCATCTATCGAAGACGTGGGCATGGCTATCTACAATAGCTCGGTAGCCTACGTTACTACCACGACACCTAGTCAGCCAACCAAGTTGTATTATCTATCTTTCGAATACGTGGACATGGTTATCTCCAATAGCACGACGATTTACGTTGCTACCTTGTCCTCTAGTCAGCCGATTGAATAGGCTTATCTATCTATCAAAAATCAGGATATGGCTCTCTAGTTTGGTGAACGTCCCCAACATACTAATTGAATTTGACATGGAGACTTGATTTCCCTAAAAATTCAGTTGAGAATACACATGCTACGGACTATCCAATGTTGATATATGGCAGATAACACGCCGTATCAGTTACAGACTAAAAATTCGAAATACAAGTGTTCTATTATTATCATAACACTGGGGGGATCAATCCCATTACAAATGCTTATGGTGCAATAGAGGGGTTAATCCCATTACAAACGCTTACCAGTCCAAAACTTATAAAGAAGATGATGAGTGATGGAGATCAGAAATCATCTCGGAAGCGGTTATTCACCCGCAACCTAGTTCCAATTATTGCACCTCGTATGATGCTTAGGTCCTACTGCCAATCCTAGGAGGCACAAGCTGAAGTATTTTTCCATGAGGATTGTCAATAGGAAACATCTGCTCCTCAAATATACTTAGACAACTAAGTTGGCACTCCAGCTAGGGACTATGATGTCAAAAACGTGTCTCGGACAGTCAAGAAAGGCTTAACACTCGTTATCTTTCTCGCTGACTTTCCAATCAATCCCTATTTGTTGGCCAGCACAAATGGCCGAGTCACCCCGGGCGGCACTAAGATGGAGAAAGCAGTCAAGTTGGGTTTCCTTGCTTCTAACAGTGAAGTTGAATATCAAAAATAATAGTGAAGCTGAGTATGAAGTTGTCTTTGAGGGCCTCTTAATGGCAGTCTTGTTAGGCTTTCACCAACTCGCATTGTAGATTCGGAGTCCATCATACAACTATAACTGACAACGGCTATCAATTTGATTGTATGGTGATTAGAAACTTCTATAAAAGTCATGGTATTTGACATCTTTTCTCAATGCCAAGATATCCTCAAGGTAACGGCCAACCAGAGGCTACAAACAAGGCTATACGCGAAAATATGAAGAAAGGCTTGATAAGGCAAACTGATGTTGGGTACAAGTCTTACATGAGTGCTATGGGCTTACCGCCTCACTCCTCGACAGCCTATCGGAGAATCCCCCTTTGCAATGGCTGATGGCATGGAAGTCGTCATACCTACCGTAGAGCTCCTGCCTATGACAAGGAGCAAGGTACTCGGCACACTGGAGAATGAGGAGTTGATTAGCAAAGACAGAGACTTTGCAGAAGAAAAAAGTTGTTGTTTGAACAGCCTCTCTAGACAAGATCCTAATGGTGCACCACTTGAATTGTGGGGGAATGATGCTTCCAAACATGTGCTCGTTGTGCAAAACTAGTGCCAAGACGGTTAATCATTTGATGGTTCATAGTCCGTTCTGTTTCTTTATTTGGCACGCATTCTTTTCCCTCTTCGGCACAGTCTACATGGTGTCGAAGTACGTGACGACCTTATTCCACAGAACTTCTTTAGATATGAGGAGCTCATAGATGGTTCCTCTTCCTTTTGATTTGTACATAGCTGTGTGGTTTTGGGATCTTTTCTTGAGATTCCCCAGAGCTCTACAATTTGGAGGCCATGATGTCTTAGGAGTTCTTGATCCTCGGCTAAAAACCCAGTCCAACAGTACTGGTACTCATGTCCTGGATCAAATCTACAACCTCTCTAGCCCTCCCAAAGCTTTTTAATCATAAGGCGCCAGGATGCCAAGGGACTTCCTGATTCTTGGCCCACAAGAATACCGGTATACTCAGGTTGTCATGGATCAAAATCCACAACTTCTTGACCCACCCCCCAATCTGCACAATGTTGTGGCCAAGGATGTCAATGGACTTTCTGATCCATCGCTCAAACCCAAATTCAAGAATATTGGTGCTCAAGTTGTCATGGATCAAATCCACAACCACTCAACCCCCGGAGCTCTACAATCTGGAGACTAGGATGTCAGGGGACATCGTGATCCTTGGCTCAAAACTTTGTCCAAGAATACCGGTACTCAGGTTGCCATGGATCTTATGGCGTATGTTGCCATTTGCGATTTGCTGGGGTTTATGGAAAGATAGAAATCACTGGGTATTTGACGGAAAGGGGGAGAACATGGAGAACATTATCCTTAATATCAAAGGTTTGATGTTATTTTTGTCCAACGTGTATATGAAATGCTGATGATTATTTTCGAGGATGTTGTCGTGGATCAAAATCCACAAACTTTCAGCCACCAAGAGCTCTACAATCTAGAGGCCATGATGTCAAAGGAGTTCTTGGTCCTCGGCTCTAAACCTAGTATAAGAATATTGGTACTCATGTTGTCATGGATCAAAATCCACAACCTCTCATGCCCCCCATAGCTCCACAATCTGGAGGCCAAGATGTCATCGGACTTCCTAATAACTAATGTAAAACCAAGTTAAAACGCTGGTACCCACAGATGTCATGGAGTTTCCTCATCCTCGTTCCAGCCCTGACCCACTCATGGGCCTCAACAACTCAGCTACATATTCCTTATCTGATCTCCTAGCAGCAAACCTACAAGCCATTTACTCATCCACATAACGGGTGTGCCAGCCAGCCAAATCATCTGTCCTACATACGGCATATCTGCGCCTTTTTGTTGCAACCTACAGTCCTTGTTTTCATCTACATAAGGAGTATCTCGGCAAGTCTGATCATATCTCAGCCATATATGCCATATCTTGGCCCTTAGCAGCCGAACTATATGCCTTGTTCACTATTTGATTACGCTACTATCTCGTAGGCCCAAGTATAGGTCGGAAGCGTATGCCAATACATCGGCACCTAGTTAGTCGACCAAGTGGCCTTAATTATCTATCGAAGACGTGGGCATACTTATCTCCAATAATTCGGTAGCGTACGCTTCTATTTCGGCCCCTAGTTAGCCGACCAAGTTGCCTTATTTATGTTTCGAAGACGTGGGCATAGTTATCTCCAATAGCACGGTCGCTTACACTGCTACCTCTGCCCCTAGTCAGTTGACCAAGTGGCCTTATCTCTCTATGGAAGACGTGAGCATGGTTATCTCGGCAGCCTATGCCGTTACCTCGGCCCTTAGCCGACTGAGTAGCCTTATCTATTTATCAAAAACCAGAATATGGCTCTTTATTAGTTAAGCGAAATTTTTGGTGACCGTTGCCTCTATACTATTGGACCTTCACACGAAGTCTTCGATTCCTTAAATGTTCGATTGAGAATACACATGCTACAGACTATCCAAGATTGAGAATACAAGATTCGACGATTACATGATACGATGTAACATCAGGGAAGACCCTCTCATGACCCCATCTAGGTTTCCTATGGGTCTCTGATCTGAGCTTCAGAGAGGGCTCATTTCCCATGATATCCACACTTTGCAACACCCCTATTCAGTGGCACATGATTTAGAGCGGTATCTAAAACCGCAGTGTGAGAGATGTTAACTCTGCAAACCGACTGTTTAGTCCCCTCCCTTGGGAGTGAAACCTAATGTTGGGAGTCAGCCTTTTAGAGCCAGTTATAGTACTCCTTCTGTTTTGCGGACAACAAAGGAAAGTGAATGATCAGTGGATGTATTTCGTAAGATTCTGGGTAGGCCTCGGTTATAGGACCGATATGTCTCACTGTTCAGCAGATCGACCACATGTTCCTTTATTTATGAAGCCAAGAGGATTAAGTTTAACCCTTTACCACCCGAGAATACCACTAAGAGGAAAGATATACGCAGAAGGGTGAGAGTAGCAAAGGACCACAATCGAAATCTCTCCACATCATCAATGTAAACGAATTTTAGAGAGAGACCAGGGAAGATTCCATCATTTATGCCATCTTGTCAAAATATTCCTCTCCTGAATTGGCTGTTGAGATACCACCAGATTTGGCTCCGATGTATAGGCAATTTCAGGATGTTTTTCCTGATGATTTTCCATATGAGCTACCTCCAATAAGGAACATTTAGCACACTATAAATTGTCCCCAGAGCAGCTCTACCTAACCTCCCGCACTACTGAATCCCATAGAGCATGTTTAGTTGAAGAAGCAAGTTGACAAGCTTAGAAAGCGGTTCGTTTGAGAGAGCATGTGCCCTTTTGTCGTGCCAGTGCTTTTCAGTCTCAAGAAAGACGAATCTTGCTGGATGTGCGTCGATAGTCAAACCATCAACAAAATTAGGTCAAATACCGGTTTCTTTTACCGAGGCTTCACGATATGTTATACATGATGGCCGGTGCCACTATTTTTTCAAAGATAGACCCTCAGAGTGACTGCCATTAATTTCACATTCGTTCGGGAGATGAGTGAAAAATGGTCATGCCCTTTGGATTGACAATTGTCCTGAGTACTTTTATGAGGGTTATGACAGGTATTGAGGGCTTTTATGGCGAAGTTCCTGGTTGTGTACATCGATGATACCCTGATTTACAGCATCTCCAAGGAAGAGTCCTGTAGACGAGGAAGTGTCATGTATTCAACGGTGAGGCCGAGGTCGAGGCTGAAACTTAGGTAGAGATCATTGGGGTGGTCACCAACCCCCTGCTGAATATCAGGGCCTAATGACTCCGATGACTGCATCATGAAGCCAATTAACATTGATGCTCTTAGCTTTAATGGTCATCTAGACCCAATAGTTTTCTTCGTCTGGTTGTCAGATATGGACCACTATTTTGAGTGGTACAAATTGTCTGAAAGCCGTAGATTTGGTTTCCCAAGATGAAATTGGTAGGACAAGCCAAACTTTACTGAACCAAACATCAAGCGTAGGTTTGAGAGAAGTGGCTAGGAGCGCATTGTTCAGTGGACTGGAATGAAGAAAATCCTAAGAGAAGTATTTGCCTCAGATTTCGCAAGAGATTTTTTAATCAATGGCTATTCCTTCGCCAGATATATATGTCTGTCGCTAACTACGTCGCAAAATTCGACGAATACATGATGCGATGTAACATCAGGGAAGACCCTCTCATGACCCCATCCAGGTTTTCAATGGGTCTTCGATCTGAGCTTCAAACAGGGCTCATTTCCCATGATATCCACACTTTGCAACACCCCTATTCGGTGGCTCAGGATTTAAAGCGGTATCTAAAACCGTAGTGTGAGAGACGTTGACTCCTGTAAACCGACTATTTAGCCCCCTCCCTTGAGAGCGAAACCTAATGTTGGGAGTCAGCCTTTTAAAGCCAGTTATAGTACTTGTTCAGTTTTGGGGACAACAAAGGAAAGGGAGTGATCAGTGGAGCTTTATATATAAAGGCAAGAGGATTAGGTTGAAACCCTTACCACCCATGAACACCACTAGGAGGAAGGAGAATATGCAAAGGGTAAGAGTAGCAAAGGACCACAATCGAAATCTCTCCACATCATCAGTGCAAAAGAATTTGAGAGAGAGACCAAGGATGAGTCCATCATTTATGCCCTCTTAACCAAAGATCCTCTCTTGAATTAGAAGTTAGAAACTACCAAATGAGGCTCTCGTGTAGAGGGAGTTTTTGGCTGTTTTTCCTGATGATTTACCAGATGAGCTTCCTCTAATGAAGGACATTCATGTATGACGAATCTTGGAGGATGTGAATCAATAATTGAGACATCAACAAAATCACGGTAAAATACCAATTTGCTCTATTGAGTTTTGACGAAATGTTAGACATAATGGCCCATGCCACGATCTTTTCAAAGATAAGGCTTAAGAGTGGCTATCATCAAATTCGTATCCGTTTAGCAGATAAGTGGAAAATCGCGTTCTAGATGAAATATGGTTTATATGAGTGGATAGTCATGCATGTTTTATTGACCAATGTTTCTAGTACTTTTATACGGGTTATGAGTCTTATGACGTAGGTATTGAGGCATTTTATATGGGTTATGCTCTTAGCTTTATGGGCAAGTTCCTTGTTGTGTACATCGATGCTTCCCTGATTTACAATACTTACAAGGAAAAGTCCCGAAACCAAGGCACGAGGACTAGGTCAAGGCTGAGACTTCGGTAGAAATCATGAGGGTGGTAACTAACCTGTTGCTAAATATTAGGGCCCCTATGACCCTTATGACCTCATTATGAAGACGATTAAGATTGATGCTCCTAGCTTTGATGGTTGCTTGGACCCAAAAGTGTTCATTGACTGGTTGTCAGATTTGGACCACGATTTTGAGTAGTACTGAAGTTTGTAGAGTTTGGTTTGCCAAGATTAAACTGGTAGGACAAGCCAAACTTTATTGGACCATCATCGAGCGTAGGATTGAGAGAAGTGGCAATGAGCTGATTGCTTAGTAGATTGAAACGAAGGAAATCCTCAAGAAGAAGTATCTATCTTTGAGCTATAGCGAGAGACTTTTAGATCAATGGCAATCCCTTCGCCAAGGATTTACGTTTGTTGCAGAGTACATTGCAAAATTCGATGAATATATAATGCGATGTAACATCAAGGAAAACCCTCTCATGACCCTACCCTATCTTGGTTTCGTATGGGTATTCGATTCGAGGTTTAGAGACATCTTTAAGAGGCAGCTGAAACCGTTATGAGTAACATTTTGACTCCCGCAACCCGACTGCTAAACCCCTTCCTTGGGAGTGAAACCTAATGTTGGGAGTCAGCCTTTTAGAGCCAGCTAGCACTCCTTCCATTTTTAGGGATAACAAAGGGAAGGGAGTGATCGGTCGAACTTCGCCAGGAAGTTGACCGACTCGCTTATCTAATTGCTAAGACTTTGGACAATTTGCGGTCCAATATCCCTCAACAGAACCCACCAAGAATCTGTATATTGAAGGCACATAAGAGCATGAGCATGGACACTTTCAAGAAAAAACTGATGATGCTGAGCTTATGTCTAGCAGTCGTTAGGTGCGCCTTTGCCCAGAGTGAAGACAATGATGACTGGTGTAGAAATGATGTTTTCTTCACTTGTGTCGTGACGATAAAAGTTGTAATATCTTCACTGACAGTGGCAGTTGCAACAACGTTGTCTCATCAAGCAGTGTTGCCCCTTTGGAATTGAAGCCCATAACCCATCCTCAGCCATATTGAGTTGCATGGGTAGATGCGTTATCCATTCCCATATCTCTGAGGTGTTAGATTCCCATTAAGTTTTCTTCCTATAACGACACCTTGTGGTGTGTTGCTGTACCTATGGATATAGGTCATATCATTCTGAGTTGGCCTTGGTTATAGGACCTAGATGTGACATTGTTTGGAAGATTGACTACGTGTTCTTTTATTTATGAAGCTAAGAGGATTGAGTTGAACCCTTTGCCACACGAAAACACTACATAGAGGAAAGATAACACGCAGAAGGGTGAGACTAGCAGAGTACCACAATCCAAATCTCTCCACTTCATTTGTGCGAAAGAATTTGAGAAAGGGACCACGGATGAGTTCATCATTTAATCCCTCTTAGCCAAAGATTCCTCTCCTGAGTCGGTTGTTGAGATACCCTCGATTTGGCTCAAGTATAGAGGGAGTTTGATGCTGTTTTTCTTGATGATTTACTAGCTGAGGTTTCTCTAATGAGGGACATTGAACGCGATATCGATTTAATCCATGGAGCAACTCAACCCAACCTCCATACTACCAAATGAATCCCATAGAACATGTTGAGTTGAAGAAGCAAGTTGATGAGCTTCTTTGACAGGGGTTCGTTCGAGAGACCATGTGTCCTAGTCTCGTGCCCGCACTTCTCACTCCCAAGAAAGACAAATGTCGGGATGGTCATCGATAGTTGAGCCATAAACAAAATCACGGCAAAATACCAGTTTCCTCTACCGATGCTTGACGAAAGGTTAGACATCATGGCCGATGGCATGATCTTTTTAAAGATTGACCTTTAGACTGGCTACCATCAAATTCACATTTGTTCGGGAGATAAGTGGAAAATCATTTCAAGACAAAGGATGCTTTATATGCGTGGATAGTCCTGCCCTTTTGATTGGCCAATGGCCCGAGAACTTTTATGTGGGTTATGACACAGGTATTGAGGCCTTTCATGAGCAAGTTCCTAGTTGTGTACATTGACGATACCCTGATTTACAGTATCTCCAAGGAAGAGTCCTGTAGATGAGGAAGATTCTCATAATCGAGGACGAGGCTGCGACTTAGGTAGAGATTGTGGGGGTCGTCACCAACCCTTGCTTAATATTAAGGCCCCTATGATCTCAATGACAACATCATGAAGACGGTAAAGATTGATGCTCCTAGCTTTAATGGTCGCCTAGACCCAAAGTTTTTCCTCAACTAGTTGTCAGATATGGGCCACTATTTTGAGTAGTAGTGATGTTCGTAGAGTTTGGTTTGCCGAGATCAAACTAGTAGGAGAAGCCAAACTCTATTGTACCAACATTGAGCATAGGATTGGGAGAAATGGTGAGAAGCCCATTGCTCAGTAAACTGAAATGAAGGAAATCCTCAAGGAGAAGTATCTGTCTCTGAGCTATCACGAGAGACTTTTTGATATATGACAATTCTTTCGGCTTGGATTTATGTCTCTCGCTGACCACATCACAAAATTTGACGAATACATTATGTGATGTAACATTAGGGAAGACCCTCTCATGGTCCCATCCAAGTTATCCATGGGTCTCCGATTTGAGCTTCACAGAGGTCCTATTCCCCATGATATCCCACTTTGGAGGATGCCTATTAGGTGGCTCTGGGTTTAGAGCGGTACCAGAAACTGTAGTGTGAGAGACATTTGGACTCCCGCAACCCGACTGCTAAGCCCCCTCCCTTTGGAGCGAAAACGAACATTGGGAGTCAGCCTCTCTTTGGAACGAAACCTAATGTTGGGAGTGAAACCTAATGGGTAGATGCGTATATGGGCAAGTTCCTGGTTGTGTATGTCGATCATACACTTATTTACAGCACCTCCGAGAAGGAGTCCTGTAGACGATGAAGAGTCCTTTATTCAAGGGCGAGGCCGAGGTCGAGGCTGAGACTTAAGTAGAGATCGTTGGGTGGTCACCAACCCCTGCTGAATATCAGGAACCCTATGACCCCAATGACCGCATCATGTAGACGGTTAACTTTGATGCTTTGATTGTCTCTTGGACCCAAAAGTTTTCTTCGACTGGTTGTCAAATATGGACTATTTTGAGTGGTACAAATTGTTTGAATGTCGTAGAGTTCGGTTTGCCAAGATGAAATTGGTAGGACAAGCCAAACTTTATTGAATCAACATTGAGCGTTGGTTTGAGAGAAGTGGCGAGGAGCCCATTATTCAATGGACTGAAATGAAGGAAATCCTCAAGGAGAAGTATTTGCCTCTAAGATATCATGAGATATTTCTTGATCAATGGCAATACCTTCGTCTTGTATCTATGTCTATCGTTGATTACATCACAAAATTCGACGAATACATGATGCGATGTAACATCAGGGAAGACCCTCTCATGACCCCATCCAGGTTTCTTATGAGTCTTCTATTTGAGCTTTAGAGAGGCCTCATTCCCCATGACACACTTTGGCGCACGCTGATTAGGTGGCTCAGGATTTAGAGCGGTATCTGAAACTGCCTTGTGAAAGACGTTGACTCCTGCAACCCAACTTCTATGGCCCCTCCCTTGGGAAAGAAATCTAATGTTGGGAGTCAACCTTTTAGAGCCAGTTATAATACTCCTTCAGTTTGGGGACAACAAAGGAAAGGGAGTTATCGACAAGACTTTAAGAGGAAGGGGACAGACACTACTATATTTGCCTAGTCTTTGGACATTTTCGGTCCAATGTCCCACAAGAGAACCCACCAAGAATTCGTATATTGAAGGCACAGAAGAGGACGAGCGTGGAGACTTTGAAGAAAACACCCATGATCTTGAGCTCAGTCTTAGTGACGAGGATAGCGAGGAGGCTATAATACCTCACATCTAGAAGTCGTTAAGTGCACACCAACCCTGATCAAAGACAATAATGACTGGCGTTGAAATTCCATTTTCCACACTTATGCCAAATGTGGCAAGAAAAGTTGTAAGATCAACATTGCTAGCGGCAGGAGCACCAACATTGTCTCCTCAAGCAGTGTTGCCCGATTAGGATTGACAACCATAACTCATCCTATGCCATACGGAGTTACATGGGTAGACGTGTCATCCATTCCCGTATCTCAGACACGTCAGATTCCCATTTAGTTTTCTTCCTATAAGGACAACTTGTGCGATGTGGTACATGTGGATGTAGGTCATATCATTCTGGGTAGGCCTTGGTTGTATGATTGAGATGTCACTATTGGGCAGATCGAACACATGTTCCTTTATATATAAAGGCAAGAGGATTAAGTTGAAACCTTTACCACTAAAGAACACCACTGGGAAGGAAGATAATACGCAAAAGGTGAGAGTAGCAAAAGGAGCACAATCCAAATCTGTCCACATCATTACTGCGAAAGAATTTGAGAGACCAAGGATGAGTCCATATTTATGCCCTCCTTGTCAAATATCCTTTCCTCAGTCGGTAATTGAAAAACCACCAGACGTGGGTCTAGCGTAGAGGGAGTTTTAGGTTGTTTTTCGTGATGATTTACCTGATGAGCTTCCTCTAATGAAGGACATTGAACACGCTATCCATTTAATCCCCAGAACAACTCTACTCAACATCCTTATTACCCAATGAATCCGATAGAGCATGTTGAGTTGAAGAAGCAAGTTGGTGAGCTTATTTGAACTGAGTTCGTTCGACAGAGCACGAGCCTTTGTGCATGCTAGCACTTCTCTCTCCCAAAATAGTCGATTCTCGGAGGATGTGCATCGATAATTGAGCCATCAACAGGATGAAAGATAGTTTATATGAGTGGATAGTCATGAATTTTTTATTGAGCATTGTCCCGAGTACTTTTATATGGGTTATGACATAGGTATTGAGGCCTTTCATGGGCAAGTTCCTTGTTGTGTTGATGTTCGTAGAGTATGTTTGGCCAAGATGATACTGGTAGGACAAACCAATCTTTATTGGACTAACATCAAGCATAAGATTGAGAGAAATGGCGATGAGCCCATTGCTCAGTAAACTGAAGGGAAAGAAATCCTCAAGGAGAAGTATTTGTCTATGAGCTATCACGAGAGACTTTTAGATCAATGGCAATTCCTTCGCCAATGATCTATGTTTGTCGTTGACTATATCGCAAAATTCGACAAATACATGATGCTTTATATCATCAGTGATGACCCTCTCCTGACCCTATCCAGGTTCCGTATAGATTTCCGATCTGAGCTGTAGAGAGATCTCATTCCCCATTTTATCCATACTTTGGAAGACGCATATTAGGTGGTTTAGGATTTAGAGCAGTATCTTCATCTGCAGTGTGAGAGATGTTTTGACTCCCACAACTCGACTGCTAAGCTCCTCCCTTGGAGCGAAACCTAATGTTGGAAGTCAACTTTTGAGAGCCAATTCTTGTATTCCTTCAGTTTTGGAGACAACAAAGGTAAGGGAGTGATCAGTGGAAACTTCAAGAGGAAGGGGACAGACTCGTTGCTTTTACTTGCAAGTCTTTGGACACTTTGTGATCCATTGTCCCACAAGATAACACACCAAGCATCTGTATATTGAAGCCACAAAAGGAAAAGCCTGGAGACTTCGATGAGAAAAATCCTTAATCCTGAGCTCAATCCCAGTGACGAGGATAGTGAGGAGGCTAATACCTCATGTCTAGAAGTCATTAAGTGCACACTAGCCTTGATCAAAGATAAATGATTGGTGTTGAAATTCCATTTTCCACACTAATGTCAAGTGTGGCGGGATGTTGTTAGATCATCATTAACAGTGGCAGTTGCACCAAAGTTGCTTCGTCGAGCATTGTCGTCCGAATGGGATTGACGCCCTAACCCATCCTCAGCCATATATTGTTGCGTGGGCGGACGTCTCGTTTAGTCTTCTTCCTATAAGGACACCTTGTGGTGTAATGTGGTACCTATGGTCTATGGATGTAGGTAGTATCTTGTTGGGTAGGCTTGGTTATTGGATCGAGATGTGACATTTTTCGGCATTTACCGCTCGAGAACACCACTGCGATGAAAGATATACACAGAAGGGTGAGACTAGCGAAGGACCACAATCGAAATGTCTCCACATCATCAGTGTAGAAGAATTTGAGAGAGAGACCTAGGATGAGTCCATCTTTTAGGCCTCCCAGCCAAAGATTCGTCTCCAGAATCTACTGTTGAGATACCACCAGATGTGGCTCCAGTGTATAGGGAGTTTCATAATGTTTTTCTTGATGATTTACCAGATGAGCTTCTTCTAATGAGGGACATTTAGCATGCTAGCGATATAGTCCCCGGAGCAACATTTCCCAACCTCCCGCACTACCGAATGAATCCCATAGAGCATGTTGAACCGAAGAAGCAAGCTGATGAGCTTCTTAGAAAATTCGAGAGAGCTTGTGCCCTTGTGATGTGCTAATCCTTCTCATTCCCACTAAAGATGAATCTTGGAGCATGTGCATCGATAGTTTAGCCATCACCGAAATCACAGTCAAATATCGATTTCGTATACCGAGGTTGGACGACATGTTAGACATGATGGCCAATGCCACGATCTTTTCAAGGATAGACCTTAAGAGTGGCTACCATCAAATTCGCATCCGCTTGGGAGATGAGTTGAAAACCACATTCAATACAAATGATGGTTTATATGAGTGGATAGTCTTGCTCTTTCGATTGACCAACGCCCCGTGTACATTTATGAGGGTTATGATATAGGTATTGAAGCCTTTCATGGGCAAGTTCCTGGTTGCATACATCAATGATACCCTGATTTAAATGACCTCTAAGGAAGAGTCCTGTAAAGGAGGAAGTGTCGTAATCTAGGCCGAGGCCGAGGTCGAGGTCGAGGTTTGCACTTAGGTAGAGATCGTGGGGGTGGTCACCAACCCCCTGCTGAATATTAGGGCCCTATGACCACGATGACTGCATCATGAAGACGGTTAAGATTGATGCTCCTAGCTTTGATTATCGTCTGGACCCAAATGTTTTCCTCAACTGGTTGTCAGATATGGACCACAATTTTTAATGGTACAAAATGCCCGAAGGTTGTAGAGTTTGGTTTGCCAAGATGTAACTGGTAAGACCAGTCAAACTTTATTGGACCAACATTGAGCATAAGATTTAGAGAAGTGGTGAAGAGCCCATTGCTCAGTAGACTAAAATGAAGGAAATCTTCATGGAGATGTATTTGTCTTTGAGCTATCGCGAGAGACTTTTAGATCAATGGCAATCCCTTAGCCAAAGATCTATGTCTTGTCGCTGATTACATTGCAAAATTCGACGAATACATGATGCGATGGAACATCAGGGAAAACCCTCTGATGACCATATATAGGTTTTGTATGGGTCTCCGATTTGATCTATAGAGGGCTAATTCCCTATGATATCCACACTTTGGGGCACGCCCATTAGGTGGCCAAGATTTAAAGTGGTATTTGAAATCATAGTGTGAGAGACGTTTTGACTCCCGCAACCCGACTGCTAAGCCCCTTACCATGCGATTGAAACCTAATGTTCGGAGTTAGTATCCCTTGGGAGTGAAACCTAATGTTGGGAGCAAAACTATGTGTCATCAAAGCCCTTTTATCTCAGAGGTGGCAGGTTCCCATTCAGTTTTCTTCCTATATGGACACCTTGTGGTGTAATGTGGTACCATGGATATAGGTCATATGATTCTGGGTAGGCCTCGGTTGTAGAACCGAAATGTCACACTGCTCTGTAGATCGACCACATGTTCCTTTACTTATGAAGCCAAGGGGATTCAGTTGATCCCTTTACCATTCGAGAACACCACTTAGAAGAAGGATAATACACAGAAGGGTGAGAGTAGCAACGGACCACAATCCAAATCTCTCCACATCATCAATTTGAAAGAATTTAAGAGAGAGACCAAGGATGATTCCATCATTTATTCTCTCCTAGTCAAATATTCCTCCCCCGAATTGGTTGTTTAGATACCACTAGATTTGGTTCCAGTGTACAGGGAGTGTTAGGATTTTTTTCCTAATGATTTACCACATGAGCTTCCTCAATGAGGGACATTTAGCACGCTATCGATTTAGTCCCTGGAGCAACTCTACCCAACCTCCCACACTATTGAATTAATCCCATAGAGCTTGTTTAGAAGAAGAAGCAAGTTGATGAGCTTCTTAGAATGTTCGGGAGAGCATGTGCCCTTGTGTCGTGCCAGTTCTTCTCATTCCCAAAAAAGTCAATCTTGGAGGATTTGCAACGTTGGTCGAGCCATAAACAAAATCACCGTAAAATACCGATTTCCTCTATCGAGTCTTGACGAAATATTAGACATGATGGCCGGTGCCCTGATCTTTTCAAAGATAGTCCTGACGAGTGGCTACGATCAAAATCGCATCTATCTAGTTGATAAGTGGAAAATCGCCTTCATGACGAAAGATGGTTTATAGGAGTGATTGTCATGCCATTTTGATCGACCAATGCCCTAGTACTTTTATGTGGGTTATGGCACAGGTATTGAGGCAAGTTCCTAGTTATGTATGTTGATGATATCCTGATTTACAATACCTCCACGGAAGAGTCCCGCAATCAAGGGCGAGGACGGAGTCTAGACTAAGACTTAGGGAGAGATGGTGGGGGTGGTCACCACCCCCTTGCCGAATAATAGCCCCCCTATGATGACTCGTGTAGAAATTCCAATTTCCACACTTATGCCGTGTGTTGAGAAAAGTTGTAAGATCATCATTAACAGTGGCAGTTGCACCAACGTGGTCTCGTTGAACAGTGTTGCCTGATTTGGATCGACTCCAATAACCCATCCTCAGCTATACCGAGTCGCATGGGCAGATGCGTCATCCAATCCCGTATCTCAAATTTGTCAGGTTCCCATTCATTTGTCTTCTTATAAGGACACCTTGTGATGTGATCTGGTACATATGGATGTATGTCATATCATTCTGGTTAGGCCTTGGTTATAGGACCGAGATGTGACACTATTTGTCAAATCAAACATGTGTTCCTCTTTTACAAAGGCTAGAGGATTAAGTTGAACCCTTTACCACCCCAGAACACCATTAAGAGGAAAGATAATACGCAGAAGGGTGAGACAAGCAATTGATTGCAATCCAAATCCCCCACATCATCAATGCGAAAGAATTTGAGAGAGAGACCAAGGATAAGTCCATCAATTATGCCACCATTGCCAAAGATTCCTCTACTGAGTCGGTTGTTGACATACCACCAGATGTGACTCTAGTGCATAGGGTGTTTCAGTATGTTTTTCCTGATGATTTACCAGATGAGCTTTCGCCAATGAGGGACTTTCAGCACGCCATCGATTTAGTCATCGGAGCAACACTGCCCAGCCTCCCACACTATCGAAGGACTCCCATAGAGCATGTTGAGTTGAAGAAGCAAGTTGAGGAGCTTTTTAGAAAGTTCGAGAGAGCATGAGTGCTTCTCACTCCCAAGAAAGACGAATCTTGGAGGATGTGCATCAATAGCCGAGCCATTAACAAAATCATGGTAAAATACTGGTTTCCTCTATTGAGGCTTCATGAAAGTTTCGACGTGATGGTTGGTGCTACTATCTTTTCAAATACAGACCTTAAAACTGGCTACCATCAAATTCGCATCCGTTCGGGAGTTGTGTGGAAAGCCGGCTTCAAGATGGCGGATGATTTATATGAGTAATAGCCAGGCCCTTGGATCGACCAATTCCCTCTAGTACTTTTATGAAGGTTATCACACAGGTATTGAGGCCCTCCATGGCCAAAATTCCTGGTTGTGTACGTCAATGATACCATGATTTACGGGAGGTTGGGCAGTGTTGCTCCGATGATTAAATCGATAGCGATATAGTCCTCAGACCAACTCTACACAACCTCCCGCACCACCGAATGAATCCCATAGAGCATGTTGAACTGAAGACGTAAGTTGATGAGCTTCTTAGAAAGTTCAAGAGAGCTTATGCCCTTGTGACGTGCCAATGCTTCTCATTGCCAAGAATGACGAATCTTGGAGGATATGCATCAATAGTCTTGCCATCAACGAAATCACGTTCAAGTACCGATTTCCTATACCGAGGCTGGACGACATGTTAGACATGATGGCCTGTGCCTCGATCTTTTCAAGGATAGACCTCGAGTCCACTCATCAAATTCACATCCGTTCGGGAGATGAGTTGAAAACCACCTTCAAGACAGATGATGGTTTATATGAGTGGTCAGTTTTGTTCTTTGGATTGACCAACGCCCCGTGTATGTTTGTGAGGGTTATGATATAGGTATTGAAGCCGTTCATGGGCAAGTTCCTGGTTGCGTACGTCGATAATACCCTGATTTACAATACCTCCAAGGAAGAGTCCTATAGACGAGGAAGAGTCTCGTAATTAGGGAGAGGCCAAGGTCGAGGCTGGGACTTAGGTAGAGATCGTGAGGGTGGTAACCAACTCCTTGTTGCATATTAGGGCCCCTATGACCTCGATGACCGAATCATGAAGATGGAGAAGGTTGATGCTCATTACTTTAATGGTCGCTTGGACCCAAAAGTTTTCCTCGGCTAGTTGTTAAATATGGAGGACTACTTTTGAGTGGCACTGAAGTACGCAGAGTTTGGTTTGCCAAGATGAAACTGGTAGGACAATCCAAACATAATTGGACCAACATCGAGCGTTGGATTGAGAGAAGTGGCGAGGAGCCCATTGCTCAGTCGACTGAAATGAATAAGTGTTAGTCGCTGACTACATTTCAAAATTCGATGAATAGATGATGCGATGTAACATTAAGGAAGACCCTCTCATGACCCTACTAGGTTTTGTATGGATTTCCGATCTGAACTTTAGAGAGAACTCATTCCCCATGTTATCCACACTTTTGACTCCCACAACCTGACTATTATGCCCTCTCCATTGGGAGCGAAAATTCGTAAGATCATCATTGACATTAATAGTTGCACCAGCATTGTGTCGTCAAGCAGTGTTGCCTGATTGGGATTGATGCTCATAAGCCATCCTCTACCATATTGAGTCGCATGGGTAAACGCGTCACCCATTCTCGTATCCCAGAGGTGTTCACTTGCTGGTGTGATGCAGTACCTATTGATGCAAGTTATATTATTCTGGGTACGTTTTGGTTATTGGACCGAGATCTGACATTGTTTGGCAGATTGAACACGTGTACCTTTATTTATAAAGCTAAGAGGATTAAGTTGAAACCATCAACACCCAAGATCACCACTAAGAAGAAAGATATTATGCTGAAGGTCAAACTGGCAAAGGACCACAATCCAAATCTCTCCACATCATCAGTGTGAAAGAATTGAACACGTGTACCTAGCCAAAGATTCATCTCCTGAGTCGGTTGTTGAGATACCACTAGATGTAGCTCTAGTGTATAGGGAGTTTCGACATGTTTTTCCTGATGATTTACTAGATGAGCTTTCGCCAATCAGGAGCATTTAAGACGCTATCGATTTAGTCACCGAAAAGACGAATCTTGGAGGATGTGCATTGATAGTTGAGCCATCAAAAAATCATGGTAAAATATCGATTTCCTCTATATCAAAAAATCATTGTAAAAATCATGCCACGATCTTTTCAAGGATAGGCCTTAGGTAGAGATCGTTGGGGCGGTCGCCAACCCCTAATGAATATCAGGCCCTATGACCCTGATAACCGCATCATGAAGACGGTTAAGATTGATGCTATTAGCTTTGATGGTCGCCTGAACCCAAAAGTCTTCCTCTACTGGTCAGATATGAAGGGCTATTTTGAGTCTTACAAAATGTCTAAAGGTCGTAGAGTTCGGTTTCAAGAAGCAAGTTGATAAGCTTCTTAGAAAGTTCGTGGGAGCATGTGCACTTGTGTCGTTCCAGGACACCTTATGGTGTGAGATGGTACTAATGGATCTATGTCATATCATTCTGGGTATGCCTTGGTTATAAGACCGAGATGTGACACTATTCGGCAAATCGAACACGTGTTCCTTTATTTATGAAGGCAAAACGATTAAGTTGAACCGCATCATGAAGACGGTTAAAATTGATGCTCCTAGCGTTGATGGTCGCCTAGACCCAAAACTTTTCCTCGACTGGTTGTCAGATATGGACCACTATTTTGAGTGGTATTGAAATTCGTAGAGGTTGCTTTGCCAAGATGAAACTGGTAGGACAAGCCAAATTTTATTGGACCATCATCGAGCGTAGGATGGAGAGAAGTGGCAAGGAGCTCATTGCTCAATAGACTGAAACGAAGGAAATCCTCAAGAAGTATCTGTCTTTGAGCTATAGCGAGAGACTTTTAGATCAATGGCAATTCCTTAGCCAAGGATCTATGTTTTTCGCTGACTACATCGCAAAATTCGACGAATAATTGATGCGATGTAACATCAGGAAGACCTCATGACCCTATCTAGGTTTCGTATGGGTATCTAATTTGAGCTTCAGAGAGAGCTCATTCCCCATGTTATACACAGTTTGGAGCATGCCTATTAAGTGCCTCAGGATTTTGAGCGCTACCTGAAACTATTTTGAGTGATGTTTTGACTTTTGCAACCCGACTGCTAAGCCTTTTCCTTGAGAGCGAAACCTAAAGTTGGGAGTCAGCCTTTTAGAGTCAGTTCTAGCACTTCGTCCAATGTTACGGACAACAAAGGGGAGTGATCGGTGGAATTTCAACATGAAGTTGACAGACTCACTGTTATAAGTGCTAAGGCTTTGGACACTTTGTGGTCCATTGTCCCACACGAGAACCCACCAAGAAGCTGTATATTTAAAGCACAAAAGCGGATGAGCAAGGAGACGTTGAAGAAAAACCAGATGATCCTAAGCTCAGTTCTAGTGACGAGGACAGAGAGAAGGTTAATGCCTCATGTCTAGCAGTCATTAGATGCGCCTTTGCCCAGAGCAAAGACAAAGATAACTGGGGTAGAAATTCCGTTTTCCTCACTTATGCCGTGTGGCGAGAAAAGTTGTAATATCATCACTGGCAGTGGCAGTTGCACCAAGGTTGTGTCGTCGAGTAGTGTTGCCCAATTGGGATTGACATCCATAACCCTTTCTTAGCCATATTCAGTCACAGGGGTAAATGCCTTATCCATTCCCGTATCTCAAAGGTGCCAGGTTCTCTTTCAATTATCTTCCTCTAAGGACACCTTGTGGTGTGTTGTGGTAACTATGCATGTAGGTCATATCATTCTGGGTAGGCCTTGGTTATAGGATCGAGATGTGACATTGTTTGGAAGATCGACCTCGTGTTCTTTTATTTATGAAGCTAAAAGGATTGAGTTGAACCCTTTACCACATGAGAGCAACACAGAGAGGAAATTAATACACTGAAGGGTGAGACTAGCAAAGGACCACAATCCAAATCTCTCTACATAATTAGTGCCAAAGAATTTGAGACTTTTAGAGAGAGACCAAGGATGAGTCTATCATTTATTCCCTCTTAACCAAGGATTCCTTTCCTAAGTCGGTTTTTGAGATACCCCCAGATTTGGCTCCTATGTAGAGAGAGTTTTGAGGTTGTTTTTCCTGATGTTTTACTAGTTGAGGTTTCTCTAATGAGGGACATTCAACACGATATCGATTTAATCCAGGGAGCAACTGTACCCAACCTTCGTACTACCAAACGAATCCCATAGAGCACGTTGAGTTGAAGAAGCAACTCGATGAGCTTATTTGAAAGGGGTTCGTTCGAGACAGCATGTGCCCTTGTGTCTTGCTAGCGCTTCTCACTCCCAAGAAAAACAAATATCAGGGCCCCTATGACCCCAATGACCGCATCATAAAGACGGTTAAGATTGATGCGCCTAACTTTGATGGATGCCTAAACCCAAAAGTTTTTCGTGACTAGTTGTCAGATATGGACCACTATTTTGAGTAGTACCGATGTTTTTAGAGTTTGGGTTTTCGTGATAAAACTAGTAGGAGGAATCAATCTTTATTGAACCAACATCGAGCGTAGGATTGAGAGAAGTGGCGAAGAGCCCACTACTTAGTAAACTGAAATAAAGGAAATGCTCAAGGGGAAGTATTTGTCTCTAAGCTATCATGAGAGACTTTTAGATCAATGACAATTCTTTCAGCTTCGATTTATCTTTGTCACTGACTACATCACAAAATTCGACGAATACATGATGCGATGCAAGATCAGGGAAGACCCTTCCATGACCATATCAAGGTTTTGTATGGGTTTTTTATCTGAGTTTTAGAGAGAGCTCATTCTCCTTGTTATCCACACTTTGGAGGACACCTATTAGGTGACTCAGGATTTAGAGCAATATCTAAAACTACAGTGTCAGAGACGTTTTGACTCCCACATCCCGACTACTAAGCCCCTCCCTTGGGAGAAACCTAATTTTGGGAATCAGCCATTTAGAGCCAGTTATTGGATTCCTTCCAGTTTTGGGGACAACAAAGGAAATGGAGTGATCGGTGGAACTTCGAGAAGAAGTGGACAGATTCGCTGGTATAAGTGCCAAGGCTTTGGACACTTTGCAGTTCAATGTCCCACAAGAGAACCCACTTAGAATTTGTATATTGAAGGCACAAAAGAGGATGAGCAGGGAGATTTTTGAAGAAAAAATCCGTGATCCGGAGCTCAATCCTAGTGACGAGGACAGTGTGGAGGCTAATACCTCATGTCTAGCAGTCGTTAGGTGCGTCTTTGCCCTGATCAAAGACAATGATGACTGGCATAGAAATTTTGTTTTCCACACTTATGCACCAACGTTGTCTCGTCGAGTTGTGTTGCCTGATTGGGATTGATGCCCATAGCCGATCCTTAGGCATATCGAGTCACATGGGTAGAAGCGTTATCCATTCTCGTGTCTCAGAGCTATTGGGTTCCCATTCAGTTTTCTTCCTATAAGGACACCTTGTCGTGTGTTGTGTTACCTATGTATGTAGATCATATCATTCTTGGTCGGCCTTGGTTATAGGACCGAGATGTAACATTGTTCGGAAGATCGACCACATGTTCCTTTATTTATGAAACCAAGAGGATTGTGTTGAACCCTTTACCACACGAGAACACCAAATAGAGGATAGATAATACACCGAAGGGTGAGACTAGCAAAGTACCACAATCCAAATCACTCCACATCATCAATGCGAAAGAATTTGGGAAAGAGACCAGGGATGAGTCCATCATTTATGCCGTCCTAGCCAAAGATTCCTCGTCTGAATCGGCTGCTGAGATAACACCAAATGTGGTTCCAGTGTATAGGGAGTTTCAGGATATTTTTCTTGATGATTTACTAGATGAGCTTCCGCTAATGAGGGACTTTAAGCACGCTGCCAATATAATCCACGAAGGAGCTCTACCCAACCTCCCACATTACCAAATGAATCCCATAGAGCATGCTGAGTTGATGAGCTTCATAGAAAGTTCGAGAGAACATGAGCCCTTGTGTGAGCCATCAAGAAAATCACAGTAAAATACTGGTTTCCTCTATCGAGGCTTCATGAAATGTTAGACATGATGGCTGGTGCATCAAGTGTATTGGAAGTTTCAGGATTTTTTTCCTGATGATTTACTAGATGAGCTTCCTCCAATGAGGGACTTTTAGCAAGTTATCGATTTATTCCCCAGAGCAACCCAACCTCATGCACTATCAATCAATCCAATAGAGCATGTTGAGTTGCAGAAGAAGTTGATGAGCTTCTTAGAAAGTTTGAGAAAGCACATGTCCTTATGCCATGCCAATGCTTTTCACACCCAAGAAAGGTGAATGTTGGAGGATGTGCATCGATTGTCTAGCCATCAACAAAATTACACTCAAATACCGGTCTCCTATACTGAGGCTTGACAACATGTTAGACATGATGGCCGGTGCCACAATGTTTTCTTAGATAGACCTTAAGTGACTAGCATGAAATTCACATTAGTTTGGAGATAAGTTGAAAACCACATTCAAGACGAATGATGGGGCGAGGCCAAGGTTGAGGTTTAGACTTAGGTAAAGATCTTTGGGGTGGCCACCAACCTCATGCTGAATATCAGGGCCCTGTCCTCAATGACCGCATCATGAAGATGGTTTAGATTGATGCTCTTAGCTTTGTTGGTCGCTTGGACCCAAAAGTTATCCTCGATTGGTTGTCAAATATGCACCACTATTTTGAGTGGTACAAAAAGTTTGAATGGTTTTGACTTCGGTTTCCTGATGATTTACTATATGAGCTTCCTCCAATGAGGGACATTTAGCAAGTTATCGATTTAGTCCCCAGAGCAACTCTACCCAACCTCCAGCACTACCGAATCAATCCAATAGAAAATGTTGAGTTGATGAGCTTCTTAAAAAGTTCGAGAGAGCATGTGTCCTTATGACATGCCAGTGCTTTTCACACCCAAGAAAGACGAATGTTGGAGGATGTGCATCAATTGTCTAGTCATCAACAAAATCACGCTCCAATACCGGTAACCTATACCGAGGCTTGACTACATCTTTGACATGATGGCCGGTGCCACGGTCTTTTCTAAGATAAACCTTAAGTAATTAGCATCAAATTCGCATCCGTTTGGGAGATTAGTTGCAAACCACCTTTAAGACGAATGATGGGGTGAGGCCGAGGTTGAGGTTTAGACTTAGGTACAGATCTTGGGGGTAGTCACCAACTTCCTGCTGAATATTAGGAATCTATGTCCTCGATGATCGCATCAAGAAGACAATTTAGATTGATGCTCCTAGCTTTGTTGGTCGCCTGGACCCAAAAGTTTTCCTCGACTGGTTGTCTGATATGGGCCACTATTTTGACTGGTACAAAAAGTTTGAATGCTTTTGACTTCGGTTTGCCAAGATGAAACTAGAGGTGAAACCAAACTTTATTGGACCAACATCGAGCGTCAGATTGAGAGAAATGGTGAGGAGCCCATTGCTCAGTAGACTGCAATGAAGGAAACCCAAAAGTTATCCTCTACTGGTTGTCAGATATGGACCACTATTTTGAGTGGTACTAAAAGTTTGAATGGTTTTGACTTCGGTTTGCCAAGATGAAACTAGTTGGTGAAACCAAACTTTATTGGACCAACATCAAGCGTCAGATTGAGAGAAATGGCGAGGAGCCCATTCCTCAGTAGACTGCCATGAAGGAATTCGTCATGGAGAAGTATACGTCTCTGAGCTATCGCAAGAGACTTTTAGATCAATGGCAATCCCTTAGCCAAGGATCTATGTCTGTCATTGACTTCATCGCAAAATTTTACGAATGCATGATGTGATGTGACATCAGAGAGGATCCTTTGATTACCTTAACCAGGTTTCGTATGGGTCTCCAACCTGAGCTCCGAGAGGGCTCAATACCCATAATATCCACACTTTGGAGCAAGCCCATTAGGTGGCTCACGATTTACAGTGCTATCTGAAATTGTAGTGTGAGAGACATTTGGCCTCCCGCAACCCGATTGCTAAGTCCCCTACTTTGGGAGCCAAACCTAATGTTAGGAGTGAAACCTAATGTTGGGAGCGAACCCCAATGGGTAGACGCGTTTATCTAAGCCCCAGGTTTCAATTCAGTTTTCTTCCTTTAGATCATCATTTGGGGATAAGTGGAAAATCGCCTTCATGACGAAAGATGGTTTATATGAGTGGATAGTCATGTCACTCTGATCGTCCAATGCCCTAGTACTTCTATGTGGTTATGACACAAGTATTGAGGCCTTTCATGGCCAAGTTCCAGATTATGTATGTCGACTATATCCTAATTTACAGTACCTGCAAGGAAGAGTCCTATAATCAAGGGCGAGTCCAAGCTTGTGGCTGATACTTACGGAGAGATGGTGGGGGTGGTCACCAATCCCTTGTTGAATATCAGGCACCCTATGGTGAAGAGTAGAGAAATACCCTTTTCCACACTTATGCCTATTGTAAATAAGGTTGTAACCAGTAGATGAAGGTTGTGGATAGAAGAGGGAAAAAAGTGTAACGGAGGCGGAAGGTGGAGAAGGAGATTAGGGTTAGAGAGAGAAGTTGTGGGAAGAGGAGATAATGAATTGTTAATTCATTCTCCCTCACACTGTATATATATATATATGATGGGGAGAAACCCTACAAAGGAGAACGCTATTCACGTGATACTATTCACGCAACACTATTCATGTGAATAGTGAAAACCCAAAAATGGCCCCACGTGGGAAGTGGGACGCAGCCCACTTGAGACACCCATGTGGGTGTATTACATAAACTCCAACACTCCCCCTCACGCTGGTGCGAAGATATCCATCACGCCTAGCTTGCTAGTCAAGGTATGAAGAATAGACTTGTTCACCCCCTTTGTGAGTATGTCGGCAACCTGTTCCTGTGTTCTCACATACGAAGTACAAATCAATCCTTGTTGAAGTTTCTCTTTGATGAAGTGACGATCAACTTCAATATGCTTGGTCCTATCATGCTAGACTGCGTTGTGAGCGGTGCTGATGGCAGCTTTGTTGTCACAATAGAGGTTCATCGGCTCTGTCACCTGGAGTCCTAGTTCCTCAAGCATGGTCATCAACCAAAGGAGTTCGCACACACCATGTGCCATAGAGCGAAATTCTGCCTCTGCACTGGATCGAGCTACTACTGGCTGTTTCTTGCTTCGCCAAGAGACAAGATTTCCTCTAACAAGGGTATAGTATCCTGACGTAGACTGACGATCAGTAACTGAACCTGCCCAATCTGCGTCAGTATATGCTTCCACTCTAAAGCATCCATGTCGCCCAAACAGTATTCCATGACCTGGAGAGCCCTTGAGGTACCGAAGAACTCGATGAACTGCTTCAAGATGTGATGACCGTGGTGCATGCATAAACTGACTGATAACACTAACAGCGTAAGCAATATCCGGACGGGTGTGTGCCAAGTAGATCAGCCTGCCAACCAATCGTTGAAACATAGCGACATCCTCAAGGGTGTCAACCACCTCAGGATTCAGCCGATGGTTCTGATCAATTGGAGTCTCTGCTGGTCGAGCTCTCAAATACCCAGAAGGTCCAATACATACTTTCGTTGAGAAATGAAAATGCTCTTCTGAGACCGAGCAACTTCAATTCCCAAGAAGTATTTCAGTGGCCCCAAATCCTTTTTCTCAACTCCGAGGACAATGAGGTTTTCAGCTGCTTTATCTCTTTAGGATCATTCCCAGTGATGACAATATCATCAAACATAGACGATCAGTGCCGTGGTACTAGTCTGCTGGAGCTTCACAAACAACGTGTGATCGGCCTGACTCTACTTATAGCCTACTCGTCTGATCGCATTGCTAAACCGCTCGAACCATGCCCTTGCAGACTGCTTTAGCCCATACATGGCTTTCCTTAACTTGCACTCCTTGTCGTCACTTCTAGCAACTGTCAACCCAGGTGGTAGTTTCATGTACACCTCTTCTGTCAGATCTCCATGCAGAAAGGCATTCTTCACATCTAGTTGATGCAATGGCCAAGACAGGTTGGCAGCTAAGGATACAAGAACTCTGACTGAGTTCATCTTGGCCACAGGTGCAAAAGTCTCCTGATAGTCTATCCCTTACGTCTGAGTGAATCCCTTGGCTACGAGTCGTGCCTTGTATCGTTCGACTAACCCGTCAGCTTTATATTTCACTGTAAAGACCCATTTGCACCCCACAGGTTTCTTTCCTCTGGGTAGTTAAACAAGTTCCCATGTTTTGTTCTTCTCAAGAGCCTGCATTTCATCCATCATAGCTTCTTTCCACTTTGGGTGACTAAGTGTGTCTGCAACACTGAAAGGCAAAGAAACAGATAAGGCAATACTGACAAAATTCTTATATGACGGAGACAGAGACTGATACGAGACAATGTGAGATAGGGTGTTCCGTACAAGTACATACACTCTTCCGAAGTGCAATAGAGAGGTCAATATCAGTGCTCATATGATCATCAGAAGTAGGAGATGCATGTGGCTCAAGAACAGAAATAGGTACTAAGGCAGGGACAGAAACAATACCTGGAACTGGATCCGAGGGGAGACTTGCAGATGTGGGCGCAGGGACAGTGGCTTGTCCTTCTTGGTTCTGACATATACACGCACATCAGCTGTAGTAGTGGAAGTGTCATTGTCACTAGACTGAGGTCCCAGCATAGGAATAGAGACAGGCAGAGGGCTGGGGACACTCTTCTGCAACATCATGCTCCCCCTGAAGAGAGGTCTGCTCACCAAAGAAGGGGATGGACTCAGCGAATGTGACATCCATAGAGATGAAGCGACGATGGGTAGCAGGATGATAACATTTGTACCCTTTTTGAATAGAGGGGTACCCCGAGAAGATGCACTTCAAAGCCCGCGGATCTAACTTGTCCCTCGAAGAACGATGAATATGGACATAACAAACACACCCAAAGACCTTTAGAGGAACAACGAAAGCCGGGCGGTCAGGAACTAGGAGAGATAGGGGAGTCTGAAATCCGAGAACCTGAGAGGGCATACGATTGATGAGGTAAGCAGCAAGACAGACTCAGACCAATAGTGTTTAGGAACCTGCATGCCTAACCGGAGAGCACGCTCAACTTCAAGAAGGTGACGATTGTTTCTCACAGCAGTCCCATTCTGTTGAGGTGTCGAAGGGCACGAGGTCTAATGAACAATGCCATGTGAAGCAAAGTAGGATTTCAGACCCCCATCGAGGTATTCCCCCTCCCCCCCCCCATAGTCAGAGCGAAGATCTTAAGAGTGGTATGGAACTGAGTGGTAACCATCTTGTGGAACTCATGGAAAATGGAGAATACAGCATCTTTGGTTCGCATAAGGTATACCCAGGTACGACCACTAAAGTCATCTACAAAGGTAACAAAGTACCGATATCCAAACAAGGCAATCACAGGCGCGGGGGCCCACACATCAGAATGCACAATAGAAAAAAGAGTAGTACTTTTATTCTCGCCAATGGGAAAAACAGAACGACAATGTTTGGCCAGTTCACATGTTTCACAATGAAAGGGAACTGCAGAAACAGAAGAGAAAGCAGGAAAGACACGCTTTAAGACTGACACAGGTACATGACCTAGCCGGTTATGCCAAAGCATTAACTGGTCTTCATTGACTCTACTACTACTACTGATGCTAGACTGGTGTGCAAATGCAGAAACCGAATAATCTAGGATGTATAAGCCACCGTCCTCACGTCCATTGCCAATCGTCCGCCTCGACTCCAGATCTTGAAACACACACTGAGAAGGAAAAAATGTTACACTGTAGTTAAGACTTTTGGTAAGACTACTGACGGATAGTAAATTAGCGATGAATTGCGGAACATGCAAAACAGAAGACAAAGAAAGAGCTGGTGTGGCATGAACATCCCCTTTTCCAAAGATAGAGGAATAGGTGTCATCAGCTATCCGAACTTTGTTATGACCAGAGCAAATACCATAACTAGAGAAAACGGAGGACATACTAGTTATGTGATCAGATGCCCCTGAATCAAGGATCCAAGAAGGGCTGGAAGGTACAGTAGAGGCGGAAAAAGCAGTCCTAGTACCTGTGTGAGCAAATGCAAACGTGAAAGTGGAGGCCTGGCCATTGAGTTGGGCCATCATGCGGGGAAGTCGCTCAAGATCTGCAGAAGAGAACGAGTCTGTGTCCCCAGAGGAGGTAGACACTGGTGGTGCGGTGTCCTGTGTGCTGTTTTGCTGATTGACGCTGACGGGAAGTCGGGGCCTATCCTGGGAGACGTCCATGGAGCTTCCAGCAAGTGGCCTGGATATGACCCATGCGACCGCAGTGATCACACTTGGGTCTGGGTCGGTCCCTAGACTCATTCGAACTGGATGTCTGGCCCTTCTGATTGGTAGCAGCCAGGGCAGAGCAGTCCTGAGTATCACTCCCACTGCGGAGTTGCATGGCAGAGCGGCGGCTGTCCTCCGCCTGAATGTAAGCATAGACCTGTGCTAGAGAGGTAGGAGCAGGATCCCAACCAAGGATCTGAACACGAGCTCCCTCAAAGCTCGGACGAAGGCCGGAGAGAAATTGGAAGATCCGGAAACGTTCAACCATCACCTTGAAGGACTTGACGTCATCTGCGCACTTGGGGGAGTTACTCTGGTAGTGATCGATCTCCTCCCATTTGCTTCGAAGGGAAGCATAATATGTACCAAGCTTCATCTCCCTCTGACGAAGACAAGATATCTCTTCTAGTTCATAGAGCTTGGCGAAATTGCCCACCTGGAAGTATCTCTGAGATACGACATCCCAAATATCTTTGGCTGTTGGTAGGAATATATACCCTTTGCTGATCTGGGTTTGCATCGAGTGAAGAAGCCAGGACATGACAGTCAAGTTCTCCATAACCCAAATCCGATGAGATTTGTCCTTCGGATCTGGTTCTTTAGTAACACCTGTCAGATATCCACTGTAGCCACGGCCCCCAATGTACATGAGGGCGGAAGTCTTCTATTCTAGGAAGTTGGTGCCATCGAGCTTCACAGTGGTGATGCAGAGCTGAGGGTTGTGATCTCCATGAGAGCCATGAGTCACAGGACGATCCTCAAAGGAAGAGCTAGAAATCACAGATGTGGCCTCAGGAGAACTCATCGGAACAGGACCACCAAAAATAGCAGGTAGTGTACCGAAGGCTCCCGGAAAACCAAAGCGAGGTCTAGAGGATCCCTAAAGGTCCAATGAATGGTGCGCCTAGGACAGGAGGGCCCAGAGAGGTCTGATTTTGAAAGAAAATTAAAACCCAAAAAGTAGCGGAGGATCCGGGTGATTTTTGGAAACTTGGGTTCCGACGGTCAGAATTCGTCGAATCAAGTTTCGAACTGTTCCACGAGTAGTACTGAAGAGGGCGGCAAGGTCAGAAGGGCCTCCTGTTGCACAAATATCACAAAAAACCAAAAATCCTTGAAAAACGTGTTGGCCGAAAAAACCCTGTAGAAGCTTGAGAAGAAGACAAACTGGAGCTCTGATGCGGCTGAGGGAAAAAACTGACCAGGAAATAAGAGCCTCTGGTGTTTTGCCTCAGGATTAATCCTCGGATAGCGCAGGAATGATCTTTGCGATTTCTTCAAAAGTTCTCATCGGCTCCGGATGCTCACATAACCGTCTTAAATCGGAATGGAGTCTCTAGGGGACAAAGACACATGCCCTAGAGCTACCATGCTCTGATACCATGTTGTAAATAAGGTTGAAGCCTGTAGATGAAGGTTGTAGATAGAAAAGGGAAAAAACTGTAATGGATGCGGAAGGTGGAGAAGGAGATTAGGGTTAGAGAGAAGTTGTGGGAAGAGGAGAGAACGAAATGTTTATTCATTCTCCCTCACACACTGTACATATATATATATATATGATGGGGAGAAACCCTACAAAGGATAAAACTATTCACGTGACACTATTCACGTGAATAGTGCAAACCCAAAAATGGCCCCACATGGGAAGTGGGACGCAACCCACTTGAGACACCCACGTGGGTGTATTACATAAACTCCAACAAGATCAACATCGACAGTGGCAGGTGCACCAACGTTGTCTCTTCGAGGAGTATTGTCCTATGCCATACCGAGTTATATGGGTAGACGCGTCATCCGTTCCCGTATCTTAGAGGCATCAGGTTCCTATTCAGTTTTCTTCCTATAAGGACAACTTGTGCGATGTGGTACATGTGGATGTAAATCATATTATTCTGGGAAGGCCTTGGTTATATGACCGAGATGTGATGACATTGTTAAGCAGATCGAACATGTGTTCCTTTATATATAAAGGCAAGAGGATTAAGTTGAAACCTTTACCACCCATGAACACCACTAGGTGAAGGGAGAATACCCAAAGGGTAAGAGTAGCAAAGGACCACAATCGAAATCTCTCCACATCATCAGTGCAAAAGGATTTGAGAGAGAGACTAAGGATAAGTCCATCATTAATGCCCTCTTAACCAAAGATCTTCTCCCGAGTCGGTAATTAAGAAACTACCAAATGTGGCTCTCGTGTAGGGAGTTTTTGGCTATTTTTCCTGATGATTTACTAGATGAGCTTCCTCTAATGAAGGACATTCAGCACGCTATCAATTTAATCACCGAAGCAACTCTACCCAACCTCCTTACTACGGAATGAATCCCATAGATCATGTTGAGTTGAAGAAGCACGTTGGTGAGCTTCTTAGAAATGGGTTCATTCGACATAGCATGTGCCTTTGTGTCGTGCCAACACTTCTCACTCCTAAAAAAGTCGAATCTTGGAGGATGTGCATCGATAATTGAGACATCAACAAAATCACGGTAAAATACCGGTTTACTCTACTGAGATTTGACGAAATGTTAGACATGATGACCGGTGCCACGATCTTTTCAAAGATAAACCCTGAAAGTGGCTATCATCAAATTCGTATCCGTTCAGCAGATAAGTGGGAAATTGCTTTCAAGACGAAAGATGGTTTATATGAATGGATAGTCATGCAATTTTTATTGACCAACGTTCCGAGTACTTTTATATGGGTTGTGACAGGTATTTAGGACTTTTATGGGCAAGTTCCTTGTTGTGAATGTCGATGATACCCTGATTTACAATACCTACAAGGAAGAGTCCCGAAACCAAGGCACGAGGACTGGTTCGAGGCTGAGACTTAGGTAGAGATCGTGGGGGTGGTCACTAACTTGTTGCTAAATATTAAGGCCCCTATGACCCTTATGAACGCGTCATGAAGACGATTAAGATTGATGCACCTAACTTTGATGGTTGCCTAGACCCAAAAGTTTTCTTCGACTGGTTGTCAGATTTGGACCATGATTTTGAGTGGTACTGAAGTTCGTAGAGATTGGTTTGCCATGATAACACTGGTAAGGCAAGCCAAACTTTATATAGACCATCATCAAGCATACGGAAATCCTCATGGAGAAGTATCTGTCTTTGACCTATAGCAAGAGACTTTTAGATCAATGGCAATCCCTTCGCCAATGATCTACGTTTATCGCAGACTACATCGCAAAAATCGATGAATACATAATGCCATGTAACATTAGGGAAAACCCTCTCGTGACTCTATCTAGGTTTCGTATAGGTATTCGATTTGAAGTTTAGAGACATCTCATTCCTTTTGCTATACACACTTTGGAGCACGCCTATTAGGCGGCTCAAGATTTTAAGCAGTAGCTGAAACTGTTATGAGTGACGTTTTGACTCCCGCAACCCGACTGCTAAGCCCCTTTCCTGACTTCTAAGCACCTTCCTAGGGAGCGAAACCTAATGTTGGGAGTCAGCCTTTTAGAGCCAGTTCTAGCACTCCTTCCAATTTTAGGGATAACAAAGGGAAGGGAGAGATTGGTCAAACTTTGTCAGGAAGTTGACCGACTCGCTTCTATAATTGCTAAGACTTTGGACACTTTGTGGTCCAATGTCCCTCAACATAACCCACCAAGAATCTGTATATTGAAGGCACATAAGAGCATGAGTAAGGACACTTTCAAGGGAAAACTGATGATCCTGAGCTCATGTCTAGCAGTCATAGGTGCGCCTTTGCCCAGAGCAAAGACAATGATGACTAGCGTAGAAATTCCACTTTCCTCACTTATGTCATGGCGATAAAAGTTGTAATATCATCACTGACAGTGGCAGTTGCACCAACGTTGTCTTGTGGAGCAGTGTTGCCCGTTTGGGATTGACGCCCATAACCCATCCTCAGCCATATTGAGTCGCATGGGTAGACGCGTTATCCATTCCCGTATCTTTGAAGTGTCAGATTCCCATTCAGTTTTCTTCCTATAAGGACACTTTGTGGTGTATTGCTGTACCTATGGATATAGGTCATATCATTATGGATAGGCCTTGGTTGTTGGACTGAGGTGTGACATTGTTTGGAAGATTGACTACGTGTTCTTTTATTTATGAAGCTAAGAGGATTCAGTTGAACCCTTTTTCCACACGAAAACACCACATAGAGGAAAGATAATACGCAGAAGGGTGAGACTAGCAAAGGACCAAAATCCAAATCTCTCCACTTGATTTGTGCGAAAGAATTTGAGAAAGGGACCAAGGATGAGTTCATCATTTAATCCTTCTTAGCCAAAGATTCCTCTCCTGAGTCGGCTGTTGAGATACCCCCCGATTTGGCTCAAGTGTAGAGGGAGTTTGAGGCTGTTTTTCCTGATCATTTACTAGCTGAGGTTTCTCTAATGAGGGACATTGAACGCGATATCGATTTAGTCCACGGAGCAACTCTACCCAACATCCGTACTACCAAATGAATCCCATAGAGCATGTTGAGTTGAAGACGCAAGTTGATGAGCTTCTTAGAAAGGGGTTCATTCAAGAGACCATGTTCCCTAGTGTCCTTCCTGCGCTTCTCACTCCAAGAAAGACGAATGTTGGAGGATGTGCATCGATAGTCGAGCCTTAAACAAAATCACGGTAAAATACCAGTTTCCTCTACCGATGCTTGACGAAATGTTAGACATCATCGCCGGTGGCACGATCTTTTTAAAGATTGACCTTTAGACTGGCTACCATAAAATTCGCATTTGTTCAGGAGATAAGTGGAAAATCGTTTTCAAGACAAAGGATGCTTTATATGCGCGGATAGTCCTGCCCTTTTGATTGACCAATGGCCCGAGTACTTTTATGTGGGTTATGACACAAGTATTGAGGCTTTTCATTAGCAAGTTCTTGGTTGTGTACATTGACGATACCCTGATTTATTGTACCTCCAAGGAAGAGTCTTGTAGATGAGGAAGATTCTCATAATTGAGGACGAGGCTGAGACTTAGGTAGAGATTGTGGGGGTGGTCACCAACCCTTGCTGAATATTAGGGCCCTTCTGATCCAATGACCATATCATGAAGACTGTAAAGATTGATGCTCCTAGCTTTGATGGTCGCCTCAACCCAAAAGTTTTCCTCGACTAGTTGTAAGATATGGGCCACTATTTTGAGTGGTAGTGATGTTCGTAGAGTTTGGTTTGCCAATATGAAACTGGTAGGAGAAGCCAATTTCTCAGTAAACTGAAATGAAGGAAATCCTCGAGGAGAAGTATTTGTCTCTGAGCTATCACGAGAGACTTTTAGATCAATGACAATTCTTTTGGTTTGGATTTATGCCTCTCATTGACCACATCACAAAATTTGACGAATACACGATGTGATGTAACATCAGGGAAGAACCTCTCATGACCCCATCCAAGTTTCCCATTGGTCTCTGATCAGAGCCTCAGAGAGGGCTCATTCCCCATGATATCCACACTCTGGAGGACGCCTATTAGGTGGCTCAGGATTTAAAGCGGTACCTGAAACTGTAGTGTGAGACATTTAGACTCCCACAACCCGACTACTAAGCCCCCTCCCTTGGGAGCGAAACCTAACGTTGGGAATGAAACCTAATGGGTAGACGTGTTTATCAAAGCCCCCTTATCTAAGAGGTGTGAGGTTCCAATTTAGTTTTCTTCCTATAAGTCATCATTCTAAACACGTGTCCGTTTATTTATGAAGCCAAATGGATTAAGTTGAACCCTTTGCCACCCGGGCACACTACTGAGAGGAAAGATAATACGCATAAGGGTGAGACTAGTAAAGAACCACAATCCCATAAGGGTGAGACTGTTTAGATACCACCAGATGTGGCTCCGGTGAATAGGCGGTTTTAGGATTTTTTTCCTGATGATTTACTAGATGAGTTTCTTCCAATGAGGGACATTTAGCATGCTATTGATTTAGCCCTTGGAGAAACTCCACCGAACCTCCCGCACTATTGAATGAATTCCATAGAGTATATTTAGTTGAAGAAGCAAGTTGATGAGCTTCTTAGAATGTGCGAGAGAGCATGTGCCCTTGTGCCATGCTCGTGCTTCTCACTGCCAAGAAAGTCAAAATCTTGGATTATGTGCATCGATAGTTGAGTAATCAACATAATCACGGTAAAATACCGATTTTCTCTAATGAGGCTTGACGAAATATTAGACATGATGGCCGGTGCCATGATCTTTTCAAAGATAGTCCTGAAGAGTGGCTACCATCAAATTCGCATCCATTTAGGAGATAAGTGGAAAATTGCCTCCATGACAAAAGATGGTTTATATGAGTGGATAGTCATGCCATTTTGATCGACCAATGCCCCAGTACTGATATCCTGATTTATAGTACCTCAAAGGAAGAGTCCTATAGATGAGGAGTCTCGTAACCAAGGCCAAGGCTGAGACTTATGGAGATATGGTGGGGGCGGTCACAAACCCCTTGCTGAATATCAGTCCTCCTATTATGTCTGGTGTAGAAATTCCATTTTACACACTTTTGCCGTGTGGCGAGAAAAGTTGTAAGATTACCATTGACAGTGGTAGTTGCACCAAAGTTGTCTCATCGAATAGTGTTACCTGATTTGGATTGACGCCAATAACCCATCCTCAGTCATAGCGTGTCGCATGGGTAGATGCGTCATCCTTTCCCGTAGCTCAGAGGTGTCAGGTTCTCATTCAGTTTTTTCCTAAAAGGACACCTTGTGGTGTGATCTAGTACATATGGATGTACGTCATATCATTCTAGGTAGGCCTTGGTTATAGGTCCGAGATGTGACATTGTTCGGCAAAACGAACATGTGTTTATTTATGAAGGCAAGATGATTAAGTTGAACCCTTTACCACCCAAGAACACCACTAAGAGGAAAGATAATATGTAGAAGGGTGAGACAAGCAACGGACCACAAGCCAAATCTCTCCACACGATCAGAGCGAAAGAATTTGAAAGAGAGACCAAGGATGAGTCCATTATTTATGCCATCATTGCCAAAGATTCCTCTCCTGAGTCTTCTGTTGAGATACCACCTGATGTGGCACCAGTATATGGGGAGTTTTAGGCTGTTTTTCCTGATGATTTACCAAATGAGCTTTCACTCGTGAAGGACTTTCAGCACGCTATCCAACCTCCCGCACTACCGAATGAATACCATAGAGCATGTTGAGTTGATGAACTTCTTAGAAAGTTCGAGAGAGCATGAGCCCTTGAGTCGTGCTACCGCTTCTCATTCCCAAGAAAGCTAAATCTTGGAAGATGTGCATCAATAGTCAGGCCATGAACAAAATCATGGTAAAATACTAGTTTCCTCTATGGAGGCTTCACGAAATGTGAGACATGATGGTTGGTGCTACTATCTTTTCAAAGATAAGCCTTAAAAGTGGTTACCATCAAATTCGCATCCGTTCGAGATATGAGCGGAAAACCGGCTTCAAGACGAAGGATGGTTTATATGAGTAATAGTCAAGCCCTTGGATTGACCAATGCCCCAAGTACTTTTATGAGGGTTATCACACAGGTATTGAGCCCTTCCATGGCCATGTTCCTAGTTGTGTAAGTCGATGATACCCTGATTTACAATACGTCCAAGGACAAGTCCTGTAGACGAGTAAGAGTCGCGTAATGAATGGCAAGGCCGAGGTCAAGGCTGAGACAACAAAGCCAATTCTAGTACTTCTTCAGTTTTGGGGACAACAAAGGAAAGGGAGTGATCGGTGGAACTTCAAGAGGAAGGGGACAGATTAGTTGCTATAACTGACATTTCTTTGGACACTTTGCAGTCCATTGTCCCATAAGAGAATACACCAAGAATCTGTATATTGAAGTCACAAAAGAGGACAAGCATGGAGACTTTGAAGAAAAAACCCTTGATCCTGAGCTCAGTCCCAGTGACGAGGACAATGAGGAGGCTAATACCTCATGTCTAGAAGTCGTTAAGTGCGCACTAGTCTTGATCGAACACAATGATGAATGTCATTGAAATTCCATTTTCCTCACATGTTTAGTGTGGCGAGAAAATTTGTAAGATCATCATTGACAGTGGTAGTTTTACCAACGTTTCCTCGTCGAGCAGTGTTGCCCGATTAGGATTGATGCCCATAGCTAATCTGATGCCATACCGAATTGTTTTGGTAGACATATCATCCATTCTCCTATCTTAGAGATGAGGCTCCCTTTCAGTTTTTTTCAACCTTTGGTGTGATGTCATACCTTAGGATGTAGGTCAGATCAATTTGGATAAGCTTTGTTTCTAGGACCGAGATGTGACACTGTTCAGCAGATCGAACATGTGTTCCTTTATTTATGAAGGCAAGAGGATTAAGTTGAACCTTTACCACCCAAGATCACAATTGAGAGGAGAGATAATACGCAAATCGTGAGAGTAGCAAAGGACCACAATCCAAATCTCTCCACATCATTAGTGCGAAAGAATTTGTAAGAGAGACAAAGGATAAGTCCATTTATGCCCTCCTTGCCAAGGATTCCTCTCCCGAGTCTAATTCAGAAACCACCAAATGTGGCTCAGTGTAGATGGTGTTTTAGGCTATTTTTCCTGATGATTTACTAAATGAGCTTTCTCCAATGGGGGACATTCAGTACACTATCGATTTAGTCCCCGACGCAATTGTACCAAACCTCCGTACTACCGAATGAATCCCATAGAGCATGTTGAGTTAAAGAAGCAAGTTGATGAGCTACTTAGAATGGGGTTCGTTCAAGAGAGCATGTGACCTTGTGTCGTGCTTGCACTTCTCATTCCTAAGAAAGAAGAATTTTGTAGGATGTGCATAGATATTCGAGCCATCGATAGAATCATGGTAAAATACCGGTTTCCTCTACCTATGCTTGATGGAATGTTAAACACAATAGTCGGTGCCACGATCATTTCAAAGATAGGCCTTAAGAGTGGCTACCATAAAATTCACATCCGTTCGAGAGAAGTGGAAAATCACTTTCAAGATGGAGTATCGTTTATACGAGTGGATAGTCATGGCCTTTTGATTGACCAAAGCTCGAAGTACTTTTATGTGGGTTACGACACAGGTATTGAGCCTTCCATGGGCAAGTTCCTGCGTGTGTACGTCGATGATACCCTAATTTATAATACCTCCAAGGAAGAGTCCTAGAGACAAAGAAGGGTCACGTAATCAAGAGTGAGGCCGAGGTAGAGGTTGAGACTTGGGTATAGATCATGGGGGTGGTCACCAACCCCTTGCTAGATATCAGAGCCCTTATGACCCCAATGACCGCATCATGAAGACGGTTAAGATTGATGCTCCTAGTTTTTATTGTCGCATGGACCCAAAAGTCTTCTTCGTGTGGTTGTCAGATATGGACATCTATGTTGAGTTGTACTGATGTTCGTAGAGTTTGGTTTGCCAAGGCGAAACTGGTAAGACAAGTCAAACTTTGTTTGACCAACATCAAGCGTAGGATTGAGAGCAGTGGCAAGGTGCCTATTGCTCAGTAAGCTGAAATGAAGGAAATCTTCAAGAAATATCTGTTTATGAGCTATCACGGGAGACTTTTAGATCAATGGCAATCCCTTCGCCAAGGATCTATGTTTATCACTGACTATATCGCAAAATTCGACAAATACATGATGTTATGTATCATTAGCGAAGACCCTCTCATGACCCTATCAAGGTCTTGTATGGGTTTTCGATATGATCTTCAATTCAAGGAGAGCTCATTACCCATTTTATCCACAGTTTGGAGGACACCTAGTAGGTGGCTCTGGATATAGAGCAATATCTTAAACTGCAGTGTGAGAGATGTTTTGACTCCCGCAACTCAATTGCTAAGCTCCTCCCTTGGAATGAAACCTAATGTTGGAAGTCAGCTTTTGAGAGCCATATCTTGTACTCCTTTAGTTTTGGAGACAACAAAGGTAAAGGAGTGATCAGTGGAAACTTCTAGAGGAAGAGGACAGACTCGATGCTTTTACTTGCAAGTCTTTGGACTCTTTGCGAGCCATTGTCCCACGAGAGAACCCACCAAGCATCTGTACATTGAAGCCACAAGAGGAAAAGCCTGGAGACTTTGAAGAGAAAATCCTTATTCCTAAGCTCAGTTCCAATGACGAGTACAGTGAGGAGGCTAATACCTCATGTCTAGAAGTCATTAAGTGCACACTAGCCCTAATCAAAGACAATGATGACTGGCATTGAAATTCCATTTTCCACACTTATGTCAAGTGTTGCAAGAAAAGTTGTAAGATCATCATTAATAGTTGTAGTTGCACCAACGTTGCGTCGTTGAGCAGTGTCACCCGAATGGGATTGACTCCCATATCGAGTCGCGTGGGTAGACATGTCATCCATTCCCTTATTTTAGAGGTGTCATGTTCCCATTAAGTCTTTTTCCTATAAGGACACCTTGTGGTGTGATGTGGTACCTATGGCCTATGGATGTAGGTAGTATCTTTCTAGGTAGGCATTGGTTATAGGATCGAGATGTGACACTGTTCGGCAGATCGACCACATGTTCCTTTATTTATTAAGCTAAGAGGATTAAGTTGAACCCTTTACCACTCGAGAACACCACTGCAAGGAAAGATAATACACAGAAGGGTGAGACTAGTAAAGGACAACAATCAAAATGTCTCAACATCATATGTGAGAAAGAATTTGAGCTAGACCAAGGATGACTCCATCATTTATGCCTCATAGCCAAAGATTCGTCTCATGAATCGGTTGTTGAGATACCACAAAATGTGGCTGCAATGTATAGGTTTCATGATATTTTTCCTGATGATTTACCAGATGAGCTTCCTCCAATGAGGGTCATTTAGCACACTAGTGATATAGTCCCCGGAGCAACTCTACCCAAGCTCACGCACTACCGAATGAATCCCATAGTGCATGTTGAACCGAAGAAGCAAATTGATGAGCTTCTTAGAAAATTCGAGAGAGCTTGGGTTGTGCCAACGCTTCTCATTCCCAAGAAAGATGAATCTTGGAGGATGTGCATCGATAGTCTAGCCATCAACAAAATCACAGTCAAATACCGATTTCCTATACTGAAACTGGACGGCATGTTAAACATGATGGCCGGTGAATGGTCTTTTCAAAGAGAGACTTAAGAGTGTATACCGTCAAATTCACATCCCTTCGGGAGATGCGTTGAAAACAACCTTCAAGCCAAATGATGGTTTGATAGTTTTGCTCTTTAGGTTGACCAATGCCCCGTGTACGTTTATGAAGGTTATGATATAGGTATTGAGACCTTGCCTGGGCAAGTTCCCAGTTGCGTACGTCGATGATACCCTGATTTACAGTACCTCCAAGTTAGAGTCCTATAGACGAGGAAGATTCCCATAATCTAGGGCGAGGTCGAGGCCGAGGCTAGGACTTGGGTAAAGATCATGGTGATCTTGGGCGAGACCGAGGCTAGGACCTAGGTAAAGATCGTGGCGGTGGTCCCCAAGCCCATGCTGAATATCAAGGCTCTTAGACCACGATGACCGCATCATGAAAACGGTTAAGATTGATGCTCTTAGCTTTGATTGTCGCTTGGACCCAAAAGTTTTCCTCGACTAGTTGTCAGATATGGACCACTATTGTAAGTCGTACAAAATGCCTGAAGGTTTTAGAGTTCGGTTTCCCAAGATGTTACTGGTAGGACAAGCCAAACTCTATTGGACCAACATCGAGAGTAAGATTTAGAGAAGTGGTGAAGTAAACTGAAATGAAAGAAGACTTGGTGGAGAAGTACTTGTCTTTGAGCTATCGCGAGAAACTTTTAGATCAATGGCAATCCCTTAGCCAAAGATGTGCTTCTTAGAAAGCGGTTCGTTCAAGAGAGCATGTGCTCTTTTGTCGTGCCAGTGCTAATGGTATTGAGGGTTATGACAATGGTATTAAGGGCTTTCTTGGACAAGTTCCTTTTTGTGTTCGTCGATGATACCCTCATTTATAGCACCTCTGAGGACTAGTCCTGTAGATGAGGGAGAGACCTGTATTCAAAGGCGAAGCCGAAGTCGAGGCTGAGACCTAGGTAGCGATCGTACTTGTGGTCACCAACCCCTGCTGAATATCAGGGGCCCTATACCACAATGACCGCATCATGAAAACGGTTAAGATGGATGTACTTAGCTTTGATGGTCACCTAGATACAAAAGTTTTCTTCGACTGGTTGTCAAATATGGACCACTATTTTGAGTGGTACAAAATGTCTGAAAGTCGTAGAGTTCGGTTTTCTAATGAAATTGGTAGGACAAGCCAAACCTTATTGAACCAACATCGAGCGTAGGTTTGAGAGAAGTGGCGAGGAGCCCATTGTTCAGTGGACTAAAATGAAGGAAATCCTAAAGGAGAAGTATTTGCCTCTGAGATATCACGTGAGATTTTTAATCAATGGCAATTCCTTCGCCAGGTATCTATGTCTGACGCTGACTACATCGCAAGATTCGACGAATAGTCGAATACATGATGCGATGTAACATTAGGGAAGACCCTCTCATGACCCCATTCAGGTTTCCCATGGGTCTCCGATCTAGGCTTCAAAGAGGGCTCGAAAGAAAGCTTTGTCATTTATCTTCAATATAAAAAATGTGAGGATTTCTGAAAAATACTTAGGCAACCTCCCTTTTATTGGGCGTTCAAAATTGAACGCCTTTGCTTACACTCTGGAAAAACTCTCCCAACTCATTCAGGGATGGAAGTCAAAAAATTTGGCCCAAGCTAACAGAGCCACCCTCATCAAAACTATTGCGCCAGCTATACCAGTTTACCTCATGCAATCATTTCTTTTCCCTAAACTTCTTTGAGCAAAAAAGGAGTCAGGGCAATGGAATATCAACCTTATTTGCTCCCTCTTCCCCTCCCAAGTGATCCATCACATTATTTAAAGTCCTATAAATTCCAATCTGGCCTCTGATAGAATTTTTTGGATCCCCCACCCAAGAGGCAAATTCTCTGTCAAATCAGCATATACCCAACTTCAACTCTGTCATCATCCCACCCCTCCCTCTCTCTTCCCCCATCTCTGTGGATGCGTATTTGGACCATCCCAATCCCTTTCAAAGGTCAACTGTTTATATGGCGTTTCTGTTGGTACATTCTTCCTACTCGAATACTTTTCTTTTGTATCCAAGTGATTGACACCCTTTGCCCTCGTTGTCATACTGATTTAGAGGACTCTATCCATGCCCTCATTAAATGCTCATAGAGCACTCGGTTGTGGTTTGTGTCCCCTGTGGCTATTCACACTGAACACCTCTCTCCTGAAGCAAGTGTGGGGGATAGTTGGGCCATCTATCGTTTAGCTTTCTTCTGTGCTTTAATGTGGCGTATTTGGCTGACCTGAAACACTTCATTCATGCAAATACCACATCTTTCCCAGCCATCATTCTGGATACTATGGCTCAATCTATTTTTTTAAACACGTATGATTGCACCAACCATATCCCGCCCACCCTTGTTCAATGGAAACCTCTTCTGATTGGATGGTTCAAATTGAATACAGCAGGTGGACTCCTTGACAAAGCAGGTTCAGTTGAGGTGGCTGAGCTGAAGGCTGACTTAAAGGGCTTGCAGGTTGCTTGAGAAGCGAATCTTGGCTCTATTTGGATGGAATCTGATGCGAAGGAGTTGATGGAAGTTCTGCAGTCGTTCGTCAGAGGCTGGTTCTCTTGTGGGACATGTGCCCTTACTTGGGACATCTCCTCTTCCTTTTCAAACATTTCTTTTCATTTCTTGAGTCGTATAATTAATGGTGTAAAAACAAAAAAAAGGCAGTAGTTTGGCTGGTTACAATCTTCTGGCTGGATTGTCATTTCTGACTAAGTGATCTACTTGGTGGGGCTCATAGAATGGCGGGTTCCATCTCCTTGCATGTGTGCTTTGTGGACTGGATTGATATACTAGGGATTTACTCATTGTGTCTCACTCTCCTACATTTCCTCGTGAGTTCAGGTCAGTGAGTGGGGGCAAATGTTAGCAAAGTCTGATCATGAAGTTGTAACAGAGATCGGTTTGATGCAGTATTTGTTCGGGTATTAGCCCAAAGATGATTCTAAGTGATGAAATACATCAACTGCTTCTTGTTTGTTTGTTGTCTTATCCATTATTCTGATCATTTAACTATGCTATAACTGTTTGCTCGCTATCTCCTTACCAATCTCTAATCTTGGAGACTATAGGTCTCCAAGGAGGAGCTAATGTTATGAATCTTGTCTTTGCCAGACCTTGGTTAATCTCCAAGTGTTGATCTTTAACATTTTCCTGACAGATAAATGGAACACATGGCCTTCTATCATTAGGGGTGCTAGGAATGACTTTTAAGAAAATTGTAAGTTATTCTAATAGGACAAACAGGTCATTTTTGTTAAGACACAAATGATCTTGGTTGTTGGTCGAGCTCCTCCCACGTGTTTTTGGATTGGCAACTTGCACTAAAGGAAGCGCAATAAAAAAAAAACTCAAATCAAACACGAAGGGGAAGCTGGAAGCCTATAGAGATTATTCATTATTGTGCAGTCAATTTCCTCCTTAGAAAGACTATCTTCAGCATTCCGTGAGCACGAAAAAAGTAACACACTCTCTTATGAACCAAAAATCACATTGATCGAATCTTCCAACCACAATGGAAACTCGTATTAACAATCAAACATTATTGTGTTGGCTGAACCACCTTCAACCTTAAGTTAAGAGGGCTACAAGGAAACTAAAAGTGCAAAAACCATTTATGTGCTGAAAATTTGGCAATTATTCATTAGGGTTGGGACCCATGATGAATCCCACCTAGGTGATATCTGAGGCCAAAAGTCATCTTGACATAACTTCTAACACGGAGGTTTTTTCTGGACTGCTTGCCATGTTGTGTGAAGTGTCCGAAATATGCAATATTGGATGGTTACAAGCATCTGATCAGGTCAAATTTGGTCTAGGGTATTTCCTAGGTGAATCTTCTTGTGCGTCATGTGTACAGGGAAGAGTGCATACTCTTGCCTTTTTGGTTTTGATTCAAGTGTACCCTATTAAATTGTTGGTAAGCATTTTGTAGGATCCTTATTTTTGTTATTTCTCATATCATGTTTGTTTCCAGCTTTATTCTATGGTGAGAGATATGAGTGTGGAGGTCAGGATCGAAGCTTTTCTTGCCCTTGGGAAAATAAAGCTGGTATCTGAGGAAATACTGTTACCCTATCAAAGAAAATCCTAGGAATCATTAAAGAAAGAAAAATTATTGGTAATTGTACAACAAAAGGATTTGATTTACTGGCTTCAGATGCCGCTGGAGCTTTTGTACATGGGCTTGAGGACGAATTCTATGAGGTAACTATGATACTCTTTACGGTTCCATTTCACTCACATTTTACTCGCAATCAAAAGAGTTACAAAGCTCGCCGGAGAATTCGGAAAGAATCTTGTATTTCATCAGGTCCGAAACAGATTGAATTCTTGGTTTTGTTGTAGATTATTTGTTGAAAAATGAAGATTGGCTGCTTTGATACTTCGTTATTGCCATTATTGATGGAGATTGTTGGTTTATCGATTAATGTAGCTTCAAGTCTACTACAGTCTCTACAGATAGGTGGATTAATTCGAAACGTGGGAGCTTAGTTCCTTATTTGGTGTTTGATTGTTCTCACTGTAATCTGTTGTCATATTTAATTAGTTATGATGAATGTACATGTGTGTGTGATTGTATTTGCACAATTTTATCTGTGATTTTCTGTGTAATCCAGAAACAGGAAAGAGAGATGAATTTAACCTGACTGGCAACACATCTGAACAAAATTACTGTACATTTGAGATTGCTAAACCTTGGTAAGTTTGTCGATTTCTTCGCCACCTCAATCTGTAATTCGTTTTTTTTGGATTCCCCCCTCCCTCCTGCATTTGTTCATTTATTTTAGTAAGTTAATTTTCCTTGAATCTCTTGTTCTTCAGGCAAGCTTGGATTCTGGATTTTTCTATGCAGTCAATCATGGTATCAGTCGGGAGTTTATGGATGAGATATTCGCACAAAGCAAAAGGTTTTTCGATCTACCATTAGATGAGAAAATGAAGCTTCTTAGGAACGAGAAACATCGTGGCTATACACTTGTTCTGGATGAACTTCTGCCTTCTGGGTCCTGAAAATCAGGTAAATGGTTGGTTTTAGAACCACTTCTTTTTATTTTTCTTCTATGGTGCATTTTTACTGATACTCACAGAAGCAAAAGATTGGTAGTGATTTGCAAAATTCGGGTTTAATACAATTTTGGACAAGTGGCTGATATATAAAAAAAAGCAGTAAGATTTGTCAAAAGACTCAAAACCAACATGTTTCTCATTCAATGATGCTCTTTTAGTGATTTTGCCTCTTGAAAACATGGTTATGATATTGTGGCATCGATTGGTTTGCATGCATTCTTTTCTTTAATTGAAACAATTTGCGTTCTCCTTTCAGTTATGAACTTTGTTATGTATTTTATTGAACCAAAGTATTGATTGTAATTTTCTTTTCTGGTTCATAGGAGATTACAAAGAGGGATGTACAAAAGCAATCAAAAAGAGTGAAAACCACTATAGTTTTCTTCCAAAATATTTCATTCAAATTTTCATAAAGTTTTAAAAGCAAAAAAGACAAAACTACTTTATAAAAGCAACAAAAGAACTTAAATTACAAAAAACAAGAATTGTTATATAAACAAAACTTTATACTAACAGGTTCCAAATGTAAGGAGCAGGCTATGAAGTTGTTTCAAGAGAAATGATTATAGGAGACATTTATTCACATATCAGATGAACGAAGGAAGATTGACTAGGAACCATTGAGGATAAGTTTTATTTATGATAAGATGTGTGTGGATGATAAGAGTGGCTGTTTAACATTTTTTTAGCTTATTTAATGTGGATAACTTTATTAGGCAATAATGTATATGAATGACTTTATCTAATTATGATATATGTAATTGACTTTTTTAGATTGATATGCATGGTTATGATGCATACTTGCATATATATGAGTGTCATGTGATGTTACTTTAATTTTGTAAGTAACGGGAACGAGTACTTCAAGGTTCAAACACTGAAACGAGTGATAATAAATTTAAATCAACTAATACAAGTGATAGATTTTCGAATTTTTAGCAGCATATGTTACAGGTAAGTATAATTCCAAGTTCCTTTGGAAGCAACCGTATCACGAAGAGAGTATTTGGTTAATGTACTTCAAGGACATGTAGGTTGGTTCCTAGATTTATTCCATTTAAAAGAAAATGTGTTGCGTGACGTATTGAAAGTACAAAGATTATTGCAAAATACTTTGTGTCAAAGTGTGGATGAGAGCGGATGTGTATCTTCCTATACACAATTTGGTATAACAAGTACAAAAAAATGTTGTGACCAATTTCAACTCTCTCTAAAGACCATATATCGTCACACTGGTATAGTGTTAAAGGCCATCCGCAAATTTTCTAAAATTATTTTGCCTCCTAACTCTGATACTGCACATCCTTAAATTTAGCCATGAGGTAAAAAATTTCGTCCCATAGGTTCTATTTAAAAGAAGAGGTGATAGCTGCTTAACTTGCTTAATGTTGTCAAGAGTGTGTTGGGGCGGGGGTTGCACATCGGGCGATGATACAAGCAAAAGAAGGCATTTGCTAAATGTAAGACGTAAGAAACATCATTGTGAGGATGTACGACAACTCAAATGCCACCCTAAGGGTGGAGGGTGTCTTCTCTCATGTGAAAGGCACCTTCTTGCAAGCCAAGTTTCCTCTTGCAAGAACCTTTGTGATTTCCATGTGCTTGACTATGCATGCCACGTCTTCTCTCGGTATGTTGCACTTTCATGCAACTTTTCAGAGGTTGTGAGAATCAGTTAATGGTCGAGTCGCGACTCACACAACTTTTAGGCGACTTGGTTGCCATGTCTTCTCTCAGTATGTTGCACTTTCATGCAACTTTTTAGGGGTTGTGAGAATCAGTTAATGGTCGAGTCGCGACTTGCACAACTTTTAGGCGACTTGGTTGTGTCAAACGCACTTACTTGTTTGAACGACTCATGAAAGAAGCCCATATACATCAATCAGGCTCTTAGATCATCGAATCGGTGGACCATGGGTATAAACTTAAGACACCATAATCTAAAAAGCCTTAGCACCGGCCCACAACGTATATAAAAGTCGAAAAACTATTAATTAAAAAGACATTCCACTAGTCCATAATAGGAGCTATCAGCTCGTGCATAATAAAAGATGTAAAACAGAAGACGCTAGTCCCTAGGCTCCAGTAACGACGCAGCAACAGCGAGCACTTTTGTTGTTGGTAGGGTCAGGGACACAGAGAGCATTAAAAGTGTCGTAGCCATTCTCCTCGCATATCGCGTGACATTGACGGTTATCAATGCACGATCCAAAGTATTTGCATTGTTGTTCCGTTCTTTCAACACCTACATAACAAAAATATATATATAGATAACTTCATGAACGCACCACAAGATAATTGAGGAAGGGAAAACACAAAAATTCTCTTTTTTAGGGTATTTTCACAGTACCTCCTCAAGAAATCTACTATATTTTCATTACTCCCAGTGTTTTACGTTCTTTTGGTCTTACCCTTCTAATTATGTTTTGAACATCATTGACCAAGTTAAAAACATTAACCTTTGGGTAAAACTTTGGTCACAGCGGCCCGCAATCACAGTCGTCACAGGCCAATGAGCTCTCAGTACGTACCTGAGTGCTTTTGCTTCGAGGGGTACATGTCGAGAACTCACTGGCCTATGACGGCTGTGGTTATCGTGTCTTAACCTTGTTACTCAAAAAATGAAGATAATGATTTGGGTGATGGGGTTATCAATCCATCAGAGGACCATTCATCCGGCACAAGGTTTGTTATCCTGTTGCCCATGGCTAGCCCAGGAAGTAATCTGATCGAGGTATCGATCGTAGTACTCCATCCTCCGTGGCAGGGAACTCCTTAGAAGCCAACGAGTAAAGTTTTGATGACAGCGGGCAATGACTTCGACGGTAAGGTAAAAGAAAACTTCCAGTGTGAGATAAGTAGTAATACCGTAAGAGAAGACGAGGCAGAGGATGAGAAGAGTGATGATTGCATGCTTGGCCGCCATTTTAGAGGGAACGAAACACAAACACAGCACCAGCTTTTTAGTTCAACAGAGAGTGGACCAATGTGCTGATTAAATAGACTTCTTCTCTTCATGAGAAAGACGTACTAAAATAGCACTAGGTTATAGAAATAGGATGTTTCCATAATGGACAATTCTTCATACGTGGGGTTGATTTCATTAATTAGAAACTTCTTATTTTAAGAAAAATTCAAAGATTTTACATGCCATATATGTTTAATTTTAGAATAAAAAGATTTCGCCGCTTCAAAAAAATCCGCTGCTTCTGCCTTATATGCTCTCTGCAACCCGTATATTTATTGACCGAGCAACCCCTTCATGGAGTTGCATATGTAACCCCGCAAAAAAGAACAAATATAGAAATATAGTTATTTAAAGGTGTGATTATTAAGGTAGTTTTTCTTGACTTTTGTGGATTTGCATATGTGCGAGTCCGAATTTGCTGTCCCCTCCAAAAGTGCCATCTGGCATACTCTTTTGGGCCCACAGATCCAAGTATATTCGGTTCACCTTTTGGTGGACCTATGCACCAAAAATCAGCTTAATTGGTTCTAGCTATTGGATTTGAGCAATTTAGCAGGGTGATTTCTTAGGGCCCGTTTGGCAACACCGAAATAAGTTGCTTAGTAGCCTCTTATGAGAACTCTTATTTTTTATAATCATATTTATTATGATTTATGAGAAACTAACTAACGCTCATAAATTAGTCTTGAGTTAGAAATTATCTAAAACATAGATTTACCAATTAGTTGATGGGCCCATAATTGTAGATATATTCATGGGCTGAGGCTTGGGTAGAACCTACTAGGCAATGATGGGCCTTTCCTATGATAGTATTTTGCAGCCCAGCCCAATCCTAGCCCATTAACACCCCTAGTAATTTTGGGTGTATTAAAGGAACCCAGCATTTAAAAGGGGATTATCTTTTTTCTTTCACCCATTTAGATCATTGTATGCGGCCGTAGTTTGGTCCAATTTTGAGTTCAATGGTTCGTGAATTGCCTAGTGAATCCTATTCATGTTTGTATCCTGTTTAGACCAATAGTTGCAGTACATATGGTTCAAGAACACTTGATCGAACGAGTAGTTTGTTTCACTGGCCCAAATCTCGAATCGATTTTCTTGAACCATGTCCTTGTTTCAGACAAATTATGCAATAACTTGAATAGCTAATGTGGTAGATCACTGCAAACTGAGCTAGAAACAAATTGCAAAGTTGTTTGGTGATGAAGTTTAAATTGCACGGCACTAATTTACATGGAGCAACATTAAGTTGCTTTCGGGTCAGCCTTGAATTTAGGAAGTGTTTAGGAATGCGGGCGAGGAGCGGATTATGTATTCTGCAGACGTATACGATGAAGCCATTAGGTAAATCACATAAATTGAGGGTTGCATGTATGTGTCCTGGCGGGGAGAGTTCTCAGCTAGCTAATTCAGAAGTGCTATCAGAAGAAAGAAAAAAAAAAGTATAGAAATCATGCCAGCTCGGATCAGGCCAAAGATCATCCACCTCATGTTTGCAGAAATCATCTGTCTTTACTAAAGCTTCCCCAAATCAATGGCATGTTAAGAAAATCAACCCGGTTGTCGACACTGTCTAGGTCAACCCGGTTCAACCGCTAGGAGTCTTATCCAGCTTCTCCAAGGCATCGCCTCAAAAAATTAACATCTCCAAATCAACAGTAGGTTACTCTAAAAACTTGCACCAGTGGTACAAAAACCAACCCAGTTGTCGACCCGCAAAGTGACCGGGTTGGGTCAATCCAGTTTAAGTCACCGGTTTTCTGGTTCAACCAAGTGGGCCGAAATGAGTTTCAAACAATGACTTGCACAATAGATTCACGAGGGACCTAAGCAAAGCTCTTAGAATACCTAGAGTGACGTCGGCTGAAAAGTATCCGGGGGTCCCACTTATTAAAACTTGAGTTCAGAGAACCGCTTTTATTAAAACTTTGGACAAATTGAAAAGAACTAGAAGGCTGGCAAAGTGAATTCCTTTCCAAGGCGGATAAAATTACTTTAATTAAATCAGTTACTTCACCCACCCATCAGTATCTAATGTCTTATCCTAACCTTACGGTTCATGTTATAAACTCCATTAACAAAATCCAGAGGAACTTCCTGTGAGCTAGTCCTAATGGAAATAAGAAAATGGTAGGACGGAATAAGATTACCAAGCCTACTAGTTAAGGTGGATTAAGTATCAAAGCTGCAACCAAGATCAATACTGCCTTTATGGCTAAGCAAGGATGGCAATTTGGCCCGTGGACCGGTCTGGGCCTGGGCTTTTTCGAGTTTGACCTGACCCAACCAATCTGAAAGAGATTCTCGCCAAAGTTTTTTTGGTACTGTGGGTTTATTAATGGTGACCGCTATTGTAGAACAGCGCAAAACATCATGAAAAGGAAAGAAAAAGATACATGCTACACCAGATGGATTCCTCAATTATGATGCTTTTGTGATTCAAAAAAAAGCAGCTATTGTAGGAATTGTAGAGATGAGCAAGGAAGATTCATTGTAGCTATAGTCCAGGTTCTAGGCAAAACACCTATAACTGTTATAGAGGCATGGGAGCAAAGGGAATAATTAGTGTGGCAAAAAGAGGCAATGTAACAAATCTATTCTATTCCTTGCTAGAAGTGAAAGTCATACCGGATGAGATTGGTGTTTCGTACCACATAAGAAGCATCATTAAGTTATACCGGGTGAGATTGACGTTTCGTATCACATATGAAGCATCATTGACGGCATTAAACAAAGTGAATGAAAATTTTCACCATTTTCAAGTGCAATTTTGCTGCAGACTGGATTGACAAAAACACCCTGGTGAATACACTGTAAAACTCTGCATCACCTTGTAGTGTCCGTTACAGAAATCACTTAATAGGGCATTTTGGCAATTATATAGGTATTAAGATTAGAGCACTTTAGCAATTTAAAGAGGATATCAAAGCCAAAATCAACCTTAGTTGAAACAAAAAGCCCTTACCAGAAATTGAACATCTTCATTGCTTATCATTATAATTTCCTGATGAACAAGAAACACAATATAAAAATAACTTTAAAATTTTATTTGGAAACGAGAATCCAAGTTCGCTGCTTTTCCTTGGTAATTACAAATTGTATGAAAGCTACCTCTTAGCCGTAAGATAAAATCCAGAAACAATGGCAACACTAGCCACTGCAACACCTAGGGATGTGAGGATCCTCACAGCAGAAACACTTGACTTTTTTGCAGGAATTTCCAGCAGATCCTTTACCTGCAATACATGTAAAAAGGAACTCTAAAACATGAACACCTAAGCATGTTTCAAACAGAACAAAAAAAAAGGAAGAAGAAAAGCTCCACCCAAAGGCAGTGCAAGTATAAATCCACTTGGGATTTGACCAATCAAGAATGGGGGAACAATCATTGTGCCTTACGGTAATATGAAGAGACCTATGCTCCACTTCTAACTGGTAATAATATTTGACGGTAAGTTTGGAAAATGACCACGAGAGTCTCCAAGCTGTTATATTTTCTATTCTTTTATCAGTGAAAACTGAAAAGGATATCTTCACTAGTAAAAGTCGAGTCTAAGAAAATATAGAGGCTGTAATTTTGGTTGGTTCTTCATATCGTGGGGTCCTTGTATCAATATTGCCAATCTGACAGTGTCAAGGGCAGTCCCGATGAACAGATTCCAATAAAAAAATTAATTCATGAAGCACGTCAAACCATCATTACTGTCTCCTTAGTGATTATTAGCAAGTTCAGCACAGTTGGCAATGGCGTTAACAACCAATAATGATTCATTTGGAAGAGACGAACTTACTCTGATTCTAATTAGTATGTAGTGATAAGGTACACACAAGGACCACTTGTTCCTACTAAGATGGAGAGGAACCAGTACAAAAAATAAGAAAGAGGAAACCTAGGGCACCCAGAAGGCAGACATTAAGGAGGGTCAAGCAAAGCATACTGGCATACTAGGCACCCATGCAGGAGGTTGTATCCACCAGCTGGTAAAACATGGGAGTCCTAAGCAAAAAATCAAGTCATCGTGATCATACACATCCGATCACATTATTTTGCACACAAGGAAAATATGGCACATGGTTCAGAGAACAAAAATGAAACAGATATTATGATCACCCGATCCGGACTTTTGGCATAGCAAATCTCCTAGGTGGACCAATAGAATGGTGTGTCCATCCTATGCAAAAAGACGAAGTCTCATGATCCACCAGCGGGAAGTGGGATCCACCAGCTGGTTAGACCTAGGAGATATCCTACAAAAAAATCAGAGTCATCGCGATCATAACCATTCGATTGGCTGCATTCTTTGGGACACAAGGAAAATATGGCACATGGTTCAGAGAAGCGAAAACAAAGCAGAAGTTAGATCATCCGATCTGGACTTTTGGCATAGCAAATCTCCTCGGTGGACCCATAGAATGGCAAACCCATCCCAATGCATGTGTGCCATGTGTACCCATATGCTGTTTGTAGGTCGTCTTTATGGTTTACTCAAGCAGTACCTAAAGAGTTTCTCGATAAGGAAATGGTCATTACCTCAACATGCTGTTTCCAGTGCTTCTTAATTCCTTGTAGGTGCCCCTTGCCAACAACTGCAACGACTGATGTATGTTCACTAGCAACTCTTAGTAACTTGGATGACATGTACCTGAACATACATAAAAGTTTCAAGAAACAACTAAAATAAAATCCACCTCCAAAAGAAAAACAGAATGAGAGAAGCGATGATCAAAGAGGCTAAGTTACAAGAATAAACAGGTGAAACAAGTTAAATATAATTAAAAATTGATGTCTGAAAGGTTTACAATTACAGAGAGGAGTTCTTTGGTTTTTTTTGCTTTCACGGTTCGGTTTACACCTCTTGGGTTCCATAAACAGAGGTGAATCGGCAGATTTTTATTAAAGTTAATCCATATTCTGTACAAATCTGCCAATATATACATATGTATATATTCTGATACATAAACATAAGTGCATAAGTGTGTGTGTATGTGTGTGTGTGAGTGTGTGAGTGTGTGTCTGCCAATATATACATATGTATATATTCTGATACATAAACATAAGTGCATTAAGTGTGTGTGTGTGTGTGTGTGTGTCAGTGATCATTTCTGAATGTGGTTGTTTTGAGTCTGTATCATACATGGGTTGTATTGATGATCATTTCTGGAAAAGGCCCTCAAACTGAACTTCGACATTAACTTGTCAGGAGTCAGTCTTCTGGGATTTGTGGTAATGAATTGTTAGAGACAACAAACTTGAGGTTAGCAGTTTCAAGCCTGAAAATTTAGTGTAGTAAGAGCTCTAGTGAAGCGCACTTGGTCATTCAGTAAGAAGGCCCTCTAATTGTGGAAGGTTAGGTTCCCAAAGTGATCAGATGGGCTTCCAAGATTGAGGACAGGTCCGTTGTTGCTAACAAGGTATAGGAGAAATCAGAGATCTTACATGTTCCATTTAGGCTCATTTTACATGAAGTTATTGCAGACGCATTTAGCTAGAGAGGGTATGCTAACAGGATCCTTGTGTAACAGGAATCCTTGCCACTTCTGCAACATTTTTGTTGTATTTCTTCTGTCCTTTCAGTAAAAGCAATTATTTATCTCTGAGAGGGAGAGTATAACTAATGTGTAGTATGAGAGACTGTTTTGAATTATTTCCTATAACCGTATGGACCTGAACAAATTTGGAATGGCAAAAGGCCCCTAGAGTGTGATTGTCGTATAAGATTTTTTCCATGTAAAAATCGCTCAGCTTCCTAGAAGACGAAAGAGAACATTCTGTGAAATCGTTCCGCCGTGAAAATTATCGAAAGATGACCAAACTTTTTTCTTTAATAAATCAGATGAAAAACAAACTATATAGAAGTGCAGAAAGTTTCGTTTAAGACCAGCAGTCATCCTTTAACAATAAACTCAAACATTTCCTATGAAAAATCATTAAAAAGTTCAGTAGATAAAAGGGAGCAAATAAAAACTAACAGATCCCGCTCATAAAGAAGGGTCTCCATCAGAGTAGGGAACGCTTTGCTCATCTCTTGAATCACAAGAGTTAGCATGTCAACATCATCCATTTCCTTCAGCTGAAAATAAGTGCGATCAAGTTACAAACATTCCAAAATGCAGACATGATAAAATTCAAAAATATAATATTGATTTCGTCCTCCAACAAGTAACACAATAAGGATACCAAAAGACAAAGAACTTTAATGATCAAATACGAGAACAAGCAAGCTTACCATTTTATTGAGATCCTCGGGGCTTGGTAAGAAGATTGCTTGGAATAATATGCAGTATAGAAATTTTGTCTTGTGCCACAGTGTCATTTTTCCCCATGTCCTCCGTAACGTAATCTATTTCATTTAACATTACGATCATATTTAAGATGGTCCCTTTATGAAAATATCAAGCCCTGAACAATAAGTGCAAAAAATTGAGAAAAGACTGCTTTCACAAACTACTGAAGATTCCAAAATACCAGGGGCCGAAAAGGATACAATAACTAGAAATTAACTCAGCATCAGAATGTTCAAAAATAGCCCTCAAGATCCCGGTTGCTTTGAAATAATTACAAATTTAGAACTCGAATATAAGAAATTTATCTATATCCCAACAATCTCCAGATGCGGTTCTACATCTGAACATTCAGAAAGCACTTCTTGGCATTAGGCAATGGGCAGAGGTCTTATTACTCTATCAAGGCACATGAAATAAGCCATTGAAGCGTGCTGGTGATAGGGCATGGTCAACACTTGGAACAAAGAAGTACAGAACTAAAACACTTCTGAAAGTTTGCTCAAGTAGCTGAGAAGCTCAAGAGGCAAAATGTATCTTACCTGGACTGGACGATCACCCAGTATCACTTTGCCACCATATTTCCTTGCTTCTTCAAATGCCACACGAAACTCAGAACCAGGGAAAACCTCGAGCTTGTTAGCAACCTAACAAGAAGATGCGTACAAAACAATCAGGCACGTGAGAGCACCAACTTAACAGATTGAGAATATTGTAGTTGAGTTAATGGAAATGTGAAACTTGTGGGATCTGAGAGAACATTTAAGTTAAATGAAATTAACATCGAAGGTGTTGTAATCAATGAAGAACATGCCTTGGCAAGGAACCAGCTGTAAAGAATTCCAAAAATGTTCATATTCTTTTTCTTCCACATATCTATCATTTCTCTCATGGTCGGTACCTGTTGAATTAAACATGAGTACATTTGCACATGAAGACCAGATTTAGAATTTTTAAGTAAAACAAGTGGGATAAAATATAAACAGATTATGACAGTAAGGGAAAATATTCAGTTAATATTTTGGCTGATGTACACAGGATGAAGACAAGGAAACACAGCCATGCTATAATTGTTAGATGATAGTCACATAAATAAAAAGGGCTTGAAATTAGAAAGCAAACTACTTTCATATGAGCTTAAAAAATCACTTCCAATTTGATGTTGTATAGTAAAAGATATGATACTTCCAAAAAAATCACTTAACTCTACAGTCACTTTCTTCCTATGGATGGCCATCCATGACAGCATCCTTAAAGTGGATCATCTTATCAGCCATGGTATGTCCATGAAAAATATGTGTACCCTTTGAAGAAGTGAAGCTGAAACCTTGACAATCTCCTCTTACATTGCACATTTTCTTTGAGAGTGTGCCAGTACTTTTTCCAAGCATTTCATATCGAGTGGGTCATGCCTATAAATTTGAAAGGTCTCGTTCTAGGATGGAGTTGTCCTCATTTCAGTCCCGTTGTTGAATTCTATAGAGACTTCTTCCATACACAGTGTGCTGGAGCCTTTGGAAAGAAAGGAACAGCATATTATTTGAAGACTAAGACCAAAAAGACAAACAACAAAGGGACCTGGTCATGCAGCGTTGCGAGAGGAATCTGGCTTCTTGGAAGGCTTGTCTCTTGTCTAAGGGCGGGGGGGTTCTCCTAAGAATGGTGGTTTAGGTGTGAAGAATTTGAAGCTTATGAATTAGGCCATTTTTTTTATAAGTATAAGCTTTATTGAGGGCCAGCGCCAGAAAAGACAAACAAGCCTAAGCTAAAGAGGTCGAGATGACCTACAATAGACTAAGACAAAGCAAACGAAAATACAAGCCAACCCCCTTTAATGGCTATCCCGAGAGCATAAAAGATCCCAACGGAAGACAAAGTCTTCAAAGAATAGTCCCCTACACTCCAGGAATGCCTTAAGACCAAAGGAACATCAGCCCCTTGATGTTAAGGATGAGGGTGTTCATGTCCACTTGCTTGCCTTCAAAAACTCTCTAATTTCTCTCCTTCCAAAGGCCCCCAATTATCACTAGAAGGAGCATCCGCCATAAAACACTGCCTCTTGAGGAGAAAGCTTTAAATTTCCAGCAAAGAAGGAGGGACAAAGAGAAATCGGCATAACCCAACACATCCCAAAATTTAAAAGGAATGAGCACCAGACCTCCTTGGCCACCTCGCAATGGCCATTTTAGATAAATGGTTATGGCAGTTTGGGGAAGAGATCCGTAATATGTGGAGAAGTGTTATAGTGGCTAAGTATGGGTTAGTCAAGTAGGTTGGGTGAGTGGTGTAGTTCGGTCTCTGTATGGAATGCAATGTTTGGAGGGGGTATCTGAATCTTCTTCCGACTTTTTCTACAGAAGTGAAATTCAAAGTGGGTAAAGGGGATCGAGTTAGATTCTATGAGGATTTTTGGTGTGGTGATAGCCCCCTTTACGGAAGTTCCCTTTGCTTTTCAGTATTTCAAATAAATAAGCTATGTCTAGGTTTTCTTCCTAAGTAAGGTGAGGATATTGCTTGAGACTTTGGATTTGGGCACAACCTCAATGATTGGAAGTGGATCTAGTGGCAAACTTACTTTAATGGGTTAACGCTTATCCGATTGATAGATTAATTGATGATAATTGTGTATAGTCGTGCAACAAGAATGGTACCTTCTCAGTTCGATCTTTCTATTTGGCCTTAGATTCATCATTGAGATCCCCATTCTCAGCAACTTAGTTATGCTTTCTCTCCTTGTGGTAGGAGGCTATGGTAAATTCTTCATTTCGCGTGGTTTGAGGCTTATGGAAAGAGAGGAATCATAGGATGCTTGAAGGCATTGAAAAGGGAATCCAAGACATTATTCTTTTGGTCAAACCTATTATGTTTCCGTGGTCTAAGCTTTACAAGGAATGTAGGTGTTTGTTCCTTGAATATTTCGTCTTCAAATGGGAATCTATGTGTATAAAGGAGAGTAGTCTTGATCTCTCTCTCTATTTCCTTTGTCTCCTCTTCGATGGGGGTCATCTCGTCCTCTATGTTTTGTTTTGTGTTCACTCCATTCGCCCTTCAATAAAGCTTATACTCATCAAAAAATATAAAAAAAATAAAATCAAAGAGACTAAATCCCAAGAAAGGATTTGATCTAGATGCCGAGTCCGAAGACCTGAACTCAATGGATGGACAAGTACAATCCATCCCATCTGGGATTTAACCCTTTAAGTATTAAGATTATAATATTGATAATAATATTAAGAAAAAGAAGACAAAGATGAAAGAGAAGAAGATGACAAAAAAGAACTGAAAGGGGAGAAAGCAGTGTGAGTGTAAACATAAAAGAAGAAAATCTCTTATTTCAAAAACTAAAAAACTGAGTATAAATAATGAGAAAAATAAAGCAAAATGAGAAACTCCTAATATAAGCAAATCTTAATTAGCAAAATACAAAAAAAAATGCCCTTTTTATATCCCTAAATTAACCTTAAAAAAACAAAAGGCTTTAAGATCTAGCTTACCGTGCATTAAAATCACCACGTATTCCTTAAAAAGAAACTACAAAAAAAATACCATCCCCGCTTCCCATGGATAGTATAGTTGTCCAACACACAAAAAGAAAAAACTCAATTATACTAGAGTAAATAGAAAAAGAAGGAAGAAACTATAAAGGTGATGGTACACATACTTGTAGATTTTGAGGGGTCAGTATAGCAACTCGACTTGAGCACAACTCCAAGAAAACAACCTGCTATCAGCAGATCAACATTGAAAAATGTATATTAGTTGCATTGTCAATTTGAAATAGGAGATTCAGCAGATAGAGACATTTGAAAGCAGGCAGTTAACCTGCTAAGTGAACCATCCATCAATCAAGTGTTTGTGAGTTTAAAGAGGAGAGCACCTGCGGTTTCAGGTAACTGATGACGGCTTGTACTTCTCTACAGGATTCCTGCAATCGCATAAACAAAGATGAAGATCACTAATAGATGCTATTTCCTAGTCTTTTTTTTCCTCTCATTTGTCTTGGTGGGTATAGGTGGGATTGTACACATGACCACAATGTACAGCTGCGTTACACAGTTTCAAAAAAAAATTAACTATTCTCATGGCAGACATAATAATGGATTAAAAATTTGGAAGTGGCTAAAATGCAGAAAAAGGACAAACACAGCCCTTCAATGTTACAAAATTACAATCCTACAATTACTACAATAAAGTTGCAGGAGTTCAACACGTCAACAAAGGAAACATGTTTATCACAGCTCTTGGGATCTGAAACCATAAATCACTCAAGCTTTTCGTTTTTAACGAGAAATGGTTCCGAATGAAGTGGAACCAGGCAATAGAATTTCATCTAATGCATAAACAAAATCAAAACTTCCCTGAATTTTTATTAAGGTGGTGAACTCAAAATCCTAAATTTCCACTAAGGATCTATATGGTTGCCCTGAATAAGTCTTATAGAAATGATTTTTGCATATAAATGTCATAAAACTTTTTCTGTACTTCCTGACATACAAATCTTTTTTTCTGTAAAACTTTTTGTTGATCACCATAATGAGCCTAAGAATCCAAATTTCTCACAGGAAAGAATAAAGAAAAATCGATCGAATTGAATAACCTGAGAAACATGAGCAGTTCCGACCAAGTAAACATCGCAAGAACCGCCTTCTGCCGATGATTCGCACTCCAAGAATACCACGCTCTTCGAAAGCTCTTCTGGAAGAACTTTCTTCCCTTCTGCTTCCATTGGAGCAGCTTCAAAACCTTCAGTTTCACAAGTTTCAGAGACATTATCGCTTGCAGAAGCATCAAGAGAAGCAATTCTTTCATCGAAATCCTCAGAACTAGGGTTAGGGTTTTGTAATATTTCGGAGCTGGAGTTTGGTCCTGTTTCGTCGACGGAGATCTCTGCAGGATTGGAATTTTCAATGTGGACGAAGTCGTCTGTGACGGAGGCGTCAGATTCAGATGAAGATCTTCCGTCGGTTTCCATTGCCGTCGTTAATTGTTGGCTTTCCTGACGACCGGGGGTGGAACTAAGGGGAGTAAACCGGCGGTTCTGAAAGTTGGAGTTTCGTTTGCGTGGTGTGTTGGTGTGCTTAATTAGGATGGAAGCAACGCCAACGAAATGTCCTGTGCTCAGATTCCGACAGGTAGAGATCAAACCAAAGCAGTGTGACTCAGGTGAGTTGATAAAGTTTATTAGGCGAGTCAGACGGAACATGAATCACTGCACATTTTTTCAGGCCTCATCATGGCTAATTATATAACCACCGTATGAAGTTTGAGGGTAGCCCTGTCCTCGATACACTAAAACCAGGATAGCATTATCCACCCTTTTGGCTAGCACATGATGTGGCACATGTGGAGGGTGAGGATTACGGTCGATGGCCCATGAATATCGCCATGGAGATTTTCACCATGAATCGAGGTCGGATCAGTCTATGGCCTTGCCCAACCCAAGATATCTTCGTCTCGCCGAAGAGGAATCAGAACTGTCCAACGCTCTACAGCACAAGGTGAAGTTCCCATCCCGCTTAAACTTGTTCTGTGTGGTTCTTGCCTTGCCACAGATTAATGTTCATGGATGCCTTTGATGTTTTCTTTTTTTCTATGCGAGCTCAAGTCGCTGACAATGGCGGAGCATAGATTCTCTCTTCAACGATGTTGGCTAAACATAGGTCTTATCCAGTCCAATGCTAGACTCAAAATTCGATCTCTATCAGAGGGTTACCTCACCATCTCGGGCTTAGAAAATTTTTGAACCGGCGATAATGCGCCAATGATCGCGCGTCACATGTAGTCATATACCCATGCTTACTTTTTAAAAAGTTTTTTTAAACTAAATCCTAAACCAGGTATACGTGGCGTAAAATCATTGGGCACATGATCACTGCTTAAAAAATCCCACCGCATCAAAAAACAAAATCTCCCTTGAGCGGGTATGATTGGCCACTGCTTCGCTGCTTCAAAAAATTTCTCAGCGAAGCCATGACAGCCCGCAATATGAGCCATGTGCCACATTTTTAGAGGACGTTGACCATGTGGATGTTTGGCCAATCCCTGTATTAGTGATTGGATCAAGCTCCATGGACCCCCTTTTTTGACCCCTCTCGGGAGTCGTGTGCTTACTGTGGATTTCACGAATCCAACGTGGTTGCGCGCCGGCAAAAAGTGAAAAATGTGGATGCCAGCTTAATGCTATCAACCACCATTGGGTTCTCGGAATCCAAGTCCGAGCACATGACTCCCGAGAGGGGTCAAAGAAAGGGGGTCCCCTAAGCCCGACCCCCGATTTCAAACCTTAGATTAATATAGCTCAAATTCCCACTGTTAAAATCAACCCATGAAAATGACTCCAATCCAACACTTAGAAATCACTAAGCAAATCAATTTTTGGTTTGTAGGTCCACCTAGACCTAGACCACCCGCAATACGAGCTGAAAACTCCATATTTTTTATTGTCAAAATCCATGACAAACTAAATGTTGATTTGTTGGGGTCGTTGATCATGCTTGCTCATCTCTACATCTTGCAGAAGTTTCAGCATAGATGAATCGTCAATATCAAGCTTTGTTTTTCAATTCTGACTCTCACTTCCAGCTTGAAAGATACATTTGGTAAGTATGAACCCGTTTGTGACCTTCAAATCAGGTAGGTATGGTCCCCTTGGGGTCCAAGAGCTTTATTGATGGTTTGGGTGCCCCTCTCTTAATGTTAGAGTTCGGGTGACTGGGACCTAGGGTGCTCGGAATTTTTATGGGGCACCCCCATATGCTGACATGTTTGGTCTGACAACCTCGGGCACCCTGTGAATGGTCGGGCGCCCGAACATTTTTTGGGGCAACATCCTCTTTTTACACTTTCGGGTTCTAAGTATCTTAGGCGCCCGACCTCCTACGGGGCACCCCTCGCTAGTCTGAATTAGGTCTTTTTTTAACCATTGAGTTAGTAGCAACTTGACTCCTTTAAAATGGACTTTTGCCCTAATTCAGAAGAACTTTTTGAAAAAACATTCTCTAGCCATAAAGCGACAAACCTCTGCCCATTTATTTTGAGATTTAGTGACCTAATCTCCATGTGTCATACCATCGCTTGAATGTACTATAACGGAGATCAAGCTGGTGCTTTTGGAGTGATTTGTGTAACAAGGAAATCATTCGATTTTAGAGTTGCACCATTTGGGAACTTCCTCGGGTTTGTAGCCTTTCTTGTCGGCTGGTTAAGCCCCTTGTAGGCATTGCTTCATATATATAATGTTGTTCCTCATATCTATCTTGAGACAAAGTGAGTTGATCTCACTTAGATCTTGTTGAGAGAAATCCCGTGTGAGTTGAGTCACTAGTCAACTTGGCTTGCCTAGCTAGATCGTAACTAGGTGTGGTTTTTGCTTGCCAAAAGCGTAACTTGGTGGAGAGAAATTTGATTATTTTGTGAGTATGCTAGGTGGATTTCTAGATGTTTGCTTCTCAGTTGTTAAAGTTGTAATACTTGATTGATTAGTGGATTTACTCTTGTTGAGCATTGAACAATGGACGTAGGTGTGTGAACACCAAACCACTATAAATCTGTGTTGTGGTTTGTCATTCATTGTATATTTTCTTGTGATTGTACTTAGGATAACTGCTGTAGGTGCTCTTGTGGTTATTCATATCCATTGTTCACTCGATTACATGGTATCACTGCTCACAATGCACTAGATCATCTCTCTTATTCCTACGTTGGCAAACATCTTATTATAATTTTACTGTAAATCTTGCAAATCTCTCACTCACATGGAACTTTAATAGGATTATGACTTTGTTTTGTGTTTTTTGTAACCCCTCCACCAATGGGAAGCCCAGGAAATTTAGTTAGCATCAACTCTTCCAACATTGTAGCACTAAGAAATTGATAATGGATTGCCTCCACCGATGAGGCCGAGGATGTAATCAATCATATTCCGGAGACGAACCTCATTAAAAGCGTTCGTCTTGCTCTCTTTTGTTTAGTTAGTCATATTTATAGCTTGATTAATGCATTTTTATCATTCTTTGTTTGTTATGCGTGAATGAATGAACATTCGACATCACACCCGAATTTTACCGACCACAAAATAACATCGTACATGGGAAAGATGCAAACTCACCATCAAATTAGCAATGTCTTCCCCGTCAAATATGAAACAAAATAAGAGATAAAAAAAAAGGATGACTTGATTGTACAAAGTTAGTCGATGTTACCTGAAGAAAAACGTTCCAGTCTCCCCCCCTCTATGGGTCATCACGGCAGTAATAGCCCTCCAAACACCTCGACAAAAAGCTCTTCCATGGTGGTAGCAACATCCAGACCACCCCGGCCATATTGATGTCCATAAAAAAGGGTAGAATATTTTTTTTTTGCATAACCTCTACATCTCAGTCAGCACCTCCTCTCCTCCATGGCTGACCTCCTCGCCTCCTCGATGGTGCCTTAGCCCCCTCTCCTCCATGGGCAAGGTCCACAATGGAACAAAGAGAGAGAAATAGAGGGAGAAAAAATGAGGGTTTCAACACCTCCACCATGGTCGATCTACCGCCCCCTCGACTCCTCCATGGTGGCACTCTGACTACCTTGACCTGCAACATTGCTAGATCCACCTCAGCTTTCGTTGCCCCAAAAAATTGCAACACAACGCAACCTCGATCGACCACCTCCACACCTTGGTTGGTGCTACCTGCAACTCCCAAACAACATCACCATGGGAGGAGTTTCCAGCACCCCAATCGACCTATGCCGTGACCCCAAGCACCTGGGCTATAGCAACTGACCATCCATCTACTACCCACCACGGCCTCCAATAAAAGTTGACCTACAGGCCGAATTGCCCCTTACTTGGCAACACCACATCTAACTAAAAAAATAACAAAAAAAAGAAGGAAAGAATTCATAAAAGTAAAAAGCAGGGCTCTATATTTGAAGCCAGAAAGTAGAGGGCTCTATATTTGGAGTCAATATAATAAATATACAAGGCCAGGTGATGGACAATATTTTAATTAGTTGTTGTAATTTACTGTATAATCGAACCCAAATCTACAAACACCGAATTATAAAATTTAAGTATAGTGCAAATAAGGGGTTGAACCACAAGGAGGGGTGAGAATGATGAATAACTTGATAAACCAAATTTTTATAGCAAAAAAAAATAAAACTAAAAAAAATACAAGAAAAATAAAGACTAAAATATATAGAAAATGAGAATAGAAGTAAAGAGATTCTTATTAATAAAAAATCATCCACTAAATGTTACCGTGGGATAACACAATTACAAATCACATAAAATAAAATAAAAGAGAATAAGAAGATTCCCGATCCATGGAGAACAATGAGCTGAGGTAAGTGAGAATTGTTGTTTGATTTTAAATTCGAAGATCAAGAAATGAGAAAATGTCTGACCAAAGAGTAGCCAAGAAAAAAACTCAATCCATCGTCTACAATGTGGTCTTTTATAGGCTGACAGACATCCATTTATTTTTTAATTAGAAGATAATCCTATCCGTTCGTCAATGTTGGAGATGTAGTATTGTCAATCATGTCCTGCATTTGCATTATGCGTAGATTCTTCTTTTTCATCTAGAAATGCAATATTCCACGTGTAATTAAAGAAATCTTATTTTTTATAAACACCCTATAAACAATTGATTTACAAAAACCACATGGCACATTCTTAGAAAAAATTGACCATATGAATATTTGTACAATCCCTAAGTAGACCTTCAAACCAAAAATCAGCTTGATTAGGGATTGCTAACCTTTGGATTTGAGTACCTCAAATAGTGCTCAAAATCCATGGTTAAATATAAATCACGAATACGACTCATATCTAATGGATAAAAAATTACTAATGAAGCTGAATATTGGTAGGTAGATCATGGTACAAAGCTCCATATAGTTAGCAGTCTCTACGAGTATGCCACATCGTGGCTCATATTGTGGTCCCTCATCATTGTTGACATGGGACACTATCAACAAAGTTTTACTCACTTGCTACCTGTCCCTCATTGTACCAAAGCTCGTTAATGAGCTCTCTCTCCCTAAACTTTAATACTAACCCTACATGTCTTATTAATTACTTCCCATCTGTACTTTGTACCCAAAATAATGCTCAAAATCTACGGTTAATTAACAATCAACTCATGAAAATGACACCAATTGAATTCTTAGAAATCAACAATCATGTTGATTTTTTTGCATGTAGGTCCACCTAGGGATGACCCAAACATCCATACGGTCAGTGATCTCAAAGAATGTGCCACATATAAGGTGCACGTGGCATCTCTAGTAGTACTTTAAATGTACAATAACTACTTTGCAAGAGCTGTTGGAGATGAGGAGTCGTTTGTTAGCCAAATATCAAAGTAGGCGGGAAGTAAGAAGGCAGACCTGACCTGACGCCAAAAATCTACCATGGGTGGGCAACATCCATGCGGCTGTAAGAAAAATCACTCTACCTGATAACTTGTTAGTTGTTACGTCACGATCTTATAAAAAATTCTCCCCAAAAAAGTTTTGCTACCCCACCAATAAAAAGGTTGTAAACTTCACATACAGCGGGTGCGAAGCATTTGATCTTATTTCATTGTCTCCCGCGATAACGAGTGACTCGGTGCAAGAACTCCCAAGTCTGAACTTCTAAGTTCTAACATAAAAAACCGAGGGAAAGAGAGTTCTCACCAGCGCCCCCTACAGCCGAAACCGCCTGCAAATCAAATGCGTGGATCCAAAGCCAAAAACCTAAGCTCCCTCTTCCGTTCCGCCGCTAACAAGACCTCAACAAGCTCCGATTCGAGATCAGCAACAGCAGAGAAAATAACCCTAAACCAACTCATTCCTTCATTCGACTCATCGCATAACAGCACTTCCAGTTCGAGACATATCCATAAACCGTCGAAGAAATCAGCTAGGGTTTCATCCAAAGCAGCATCTAGCTCGAAGAAACCTGCTTCAATAACTACGAGAGAATCGGCGGCAGTAATATCGTTGTCAGAGACCCCGTTGCCTAGTTCTGGTAATTAATTGTTATAGATTATTGTTCTCGTTGAGTTTTTGTCGCTCGATTGGGAAGTATTTGTAGAAATCATGTTTTCATTTTTTTTTTTCGTGCAGAAGACTCGGAGAAGGAGTTGCTGAATGCAATATCTTCTCTGTTATGCGGTATGTTTTCTTTAAATGCATTTCTACAAACACATAGTTGCCTCTAGAAACAATTGTGCCCTGTAGGTTTCTAGTTATTTCGAATGTTGTTATTTCATTCTCATCTCAATCCAGTTCGATCGACAAACACATTGTTGCCTCTAAAAACAGTCTCCAATTAATTTATTTCACATATCTTCTCTGTAATCTTCTTTTCTTATTAAAGGCGCAGTCTTTTTGGGTAACCGCAAACAAAGAGGAATAGAAGATGAAGTAGAGATCTTTGACCAAATCAAATATTCTGTTAAATAAAATCCAAACTTACAATTTGAAGCTCAACCTGTCCCTACTCTTCTTCATACTAAATGCTGTCTCTTAACTCATACAATGTAAGTAAAACAATTCTCCCAACAAATGAAACTTTTTTTTATAAAGAAACTGAACCTTCCAATTTAGTTCTCTCTGTAACTCTTCTAATCCTAATCTTTAACTTCCAAGTTAGGCAAATAACTAGACTAGGTTCAATGAACCTATAACAAAGATATAGAGTATTTCTCTCACAATCATCCAACCCAATGTAGACCTCACATGTCAAGATTCTCAAACTACTCTTCCAATGTGCACCAGTCTCTTAGTAGTAGAGTCAAGGCTGACTTTTAACACCGTCTTAACAGCATATGAAGTCGCTGATGACACCCCAAACTACCTCTTCTTATTATATACAAAAATGTGCTTGTGTCACTTGGTATCTGCTACAAGTGCTTAATTGTAAAAAGAACAGAAAATTAATTCTTATATGCTCATCTACTCTTTTTCATTCTCAGGTAGTAGTGTTTCAGTTTTGGAGTCACATAGTTTACGTACTGCGGAAGTGCGTAATGATGGGAAATCCCTGGAGAATGTTTTAGACATTCCATGGTTCTCAAATACGTCTCAAATATACATATCACAGCGGCGGAAGGAGCTATCACGTGAAAGAAAACAAAAGTGGATTTTCAAGAAGACCCAGACTCGTCGTTTTGAGCGGTTGGTGACAATGTGTGGAGAAAAACTGGGCACAAAAACTGCTCTTGAAGTCTTTGGTAAGTTGGGACGAGAAACTGGTGTGAAAGAATACAATGCATTGATAGGACTTTGCATAGAGGAGGCTAAGTCGAGTCAAGATGATGATGTTTTGTTAGACCACATATATAGGGCTTTTCAACTCTTCAGAGCGATGATAGAGCAGGGTTTTCAACTAGAAGAAGAAACTTATGGTGTATTTCTCATGTATTTAATTGATACGGGAATGGTAGAAGAATTCCAATTTTTCAGTAAAGTTATCAAAGATGAGAATCCTAATGCATTTTCAAGATTAGGTTATTATGAGATGTTGCTTTGGATTAGAGTCGATAATGAAGATAAAGTTCAGCAGTTGTGCAATTCTATTGGAGTTGATAATGATGGAGACAAATTCAACCTTGCAGGTATAGTTTGGCGCGTTGTGGTAGCTTCTTTCTTCTGCTTAGATTCATATGATATTTGTGGTGTTATCTATTATTCTACTTTCCCTTTAGTTTAACATTTTTCGAATTTGAGGAAACACGAATCGAGGCATGTATAGACTAGGCAAAAGTAGATCGTTAAATCTTGTTCTTATGGAATATTGTTGATTAGCTTTGTAAATTGTTTCTCCTTCCTGTAGAACATGGTTTTTACTAGCATCATGTTAAAATTTCAGCTTTTCATCCATTCTAGCTGAAAGTTTGTGTTGTGAGTGAGGTGGTGGCAAAAAATGAATGATGGTCCTCTTGTGCCTGAAAGTTGTATTTCTTGGTTCAAGCTTGGAGTAAGCTAGCAAAGGGATCACATTTTTCTTTCCTTATTTTACTAAGTCTCAGTTTAGCAAGTGAAATGACTGTTCTATTTTTTGATAATGCCCTTTGACCTAATTGATTCACCACAAAACATGTTCTAATTTTTCATTCTTTTTATTTTAATTATTATTCATATAATTATTTATAAACTTAACTTGAAAGGATTATAATTTTTTTTCTTGTATGCTTGTCCTAATACATGCAAACATGTCAAATTGATGACAAATCTTTGCGTGCATGTTACAACTTTGATTGTGCACACTCTTAAGAAGAGAATACAATAATGTAACTCTCAAAGATGATATGATATGGATGCAATAATTTTCTCTCTAGACAACAATTTTCTCCTTAGTCTATTTAATACGCTACCTAGCTAGATCAACATGTGCTCTTGAATCTACTGATATTTAGATCTAGGCCTTTCTATACCTGCCTGTTTTACATTAATTTCAATCCCATTTGAAGGATCCTTGCCTCCCAAAACTTGGAATGTTAACAGTACGAGACGACTCCATTAGAAGCATGCTAAGGGTATGTTTCATGTATGATTTATATTGTTTTGATTTTGAACTTGTTGCAGAAGGTAACAATAACCTATTTAAAGAAACAATTTGTGAAATTGTTTTTCTATTCGCAATATGGTCATTGGATGATTACCTCTATTACAATTTGCAAGCAATTAAATAGCTTTCACCTATGCATAATTGGAAATCTCACAAGATTTGATTTCCTTGGCAGAAAGTTATTTGTTGGCACTATGCGAAAATGACAGGAAGAAGGAACTTTTGCAATTGTTAGAGGTTGTAGACATAATGAAAGTTTCATCACTGAACTCTGTAGCAAGTATCTTTAAGTCCTTAGGGAGGCTATTATTGGAAGATATTGCAGAGAAGTTCATTTTGGCATTCAAAACCTCTGGTATGTTCATGCTTTATACCTTCAACTTGCTAGGAATTACATGTGTAAAAAAGCATGCCATGCTTGTTTCCTTTGTTGATTATTGATGTCAACATTTTATAGAATATTGATTAGAGATGTAAGCTGTTACATGTAGATGATTATTTGGAGCAAGTTCCTTCTATTCTTTTATTCTATTCTGGAACTGGAAGGTTGTTTCTTTGATTGTGATAAAGAGAATTGTTATTTTTCCCTTTTCACCTAAGTTGCTTTATAGTGACTTGTTTCCTTTTATGTTTTAAATTTACATCACCATGCACTATGCGATCACAGGTTTAATCTTGACTTTATGTGCCAGGAAAGAGAAAAGATTTTTGTTTTCAATGCCTTGTAGTCTCTTTGTCACAAGATTTTTTTTGTTTTCAAGTGTTATAGATGTTATGATTTTTTTTTACATTATGATCCTTTTTTTTTGACAAGTATAAATTTTATTGAAAGAGAAAAACAAAAGGACAGCCCTAATGGGCAATATAGCAACAAAAAGGGGTCTCAAAGTCGGCAACAACTGGAACGGAACCAGAAAAGGAAAACAAAAATTGCACCACGTCTCTAAAACAAAGGCGATCCCATCCGCAAACAAAGTCATCAAAAAAGAGCCCACGACATTCAGGGAACGCTTTTGACCAAAAGAATATCAAGCCTTTAATGTTAACGATAACCCTATACACCTCTTCCTCTTTTCATTTGAACACTCGCCAATTTCTTTCTTTCCAAAGTCCCCAGCAAACCGCAAAGGGAAGAAGACGCCATAAAATCTTGCCTCTAGCTGAAAAAGCATTAGTGTGCCAACTGGAGATAAGCTCCAAAATCGACTGAGGGAGAATCCATAGCATCTCAAAATCTCGTAAGAAAGCCACCAAACTGCCTTCGCCATATCACAATGTAAAAGATGGTTAACTGTCTCTCCACTCCTCTTGGACATGGAACAAAAATCCACAATAATGACCTTCCGAGATCTCAAATATCCAACAATAAGAATCTTGTCCAAAGAAACTGTCCACATGAAGAAAGGCACCTTGGTAGGAACCTTAGAACTCCACACAAAGTGATCAAGAAATCTAAGTGAAGAAGAACTCAACATGTCACCGTAGAAAGCCCGAACGGAGAATTTACCATCTTTTGAGTTCGCCCAAATGCGCCTATCTGCCACCCGAGGATGCTAAACAGTAAGCTCTAAACGAGACAATAATTGAGAAACATCTTCTATCTCCCAATCATTAAGCCTTCTCCTAAACCCCAAATTCCACCCTTCCTCTTCTCCTTCTTGATTCAAACAATCCTGAATAGAACGATTCTTTTTGTCCGATAAAGAAAAGAGTCCGGGGAAATCTACGTTTAGAGGAGCATATCCACACCACCAGTCTTCCGAAAACCTCACCTTGTCTCTGATGCTCACTTTGAATTTCTCACCTTTCGAGAATTTGCCAAACCTCTTCATAATGCCCCTCCATACGCTGCAACCATAGTTATGTACTTCCTTGCCGTCCCAACAAAACTCAGTAGCACCATATTTACCCGCCATAGCTACTCTTCATAGACTGGAAGTCCCTTCCCCGACCCTCCACAACCATTTACCCAACAAGGCCTCATTCATAGCAGCTAATCTACTGATTCCAAGACCTCCTAGAGTTTTTGAAGTGCACACGGTTTTCCAATCCAGCAAATGTAATTTGTTAGTCTTCTCCTTCTCATTCCATAAAAATTCCTTCATGATTTTTTCCAAAACCCCTGCAATACTCTTTGGGATAGAAAAGAGGGAAAGGTAATAAATGGGCAGACTAGATAGACAATGCTTAATCAACACTAGCTTGCCCCCCCTTTGAGACGAATCTGGTTTTCTAAGAAGTCAACCTCCTCTTGACACTTTCAACAACCGGATTCCAGATATCCTTAGAAGTATATTTCGCCCCCAAAGGTAATCCCAAATAGAGCATGGGAAAACTCTCCAATCTGCAACCCAAGATATTAGCTAGCTTGGAGATATTATCCACCTTTCCCACTCTGAACACCTTACTCTTCCCCAAATGGACCCGCATACCAGAAACAACCTCGAAACAACATAACAACCCTCTCAAAAAAATCTCTTGATTCGGCTCTGCTCCAATAAAAACCAATGTGTCATCTGCAAACTGAAGGTGTGAAGTAGCTGAGGCCCTTGCACCAACCTCAAGACCAACGAGCTCTCCTTCTATTGCTTTGGAAACCATTCTGCCCAATGCCTCTACCACCACCACAATGAAGAGAGGGTGATAAAGGATCCCCTTGTCTGAGACCTCTCGACCTTTTAAAGTAACATGCCAGGGACCCATTAACCAGAATAGAAAAGGAAGTTGAGGATATGCATTTACTCACCCAACTCCTCCACTTCATCCCGAAACCCAACCTGCCTAGCATATAATCCAAAAAACTCCAGCTCACGAGATCATACGCCTTTTCCGTATCAATTTTGCAAACTAACTCAGGGATTCTTGCTTTGATTCTAGCGTCAATACTCTCGCTAGCTAAAAGAACTCCGTCCAAAATCTGTCTCCCCTTCACAAAGGCTCCCTGAGACATCAACATCACTTGAGCCAACACGTTGCGAACTCTCGAAGTAAGAGTTTTAGCCATAATCTTATAAACATTTCCCCCCAAACCGATAGGACGAAGATTGGAAATGTGAGCAACACCCTGTTTCTTAGGTATCAACACCACAAAGGTACTATTGGATGTGTAATCCAGATAGTTATCCTCCTAGAATTCCTCAACCACCTTCATGAAATCCCCCCCGATGACATCCCAACATTGTTTGAAAAGGCCAAAGTAAACCCATCGGGCCCAGGTGCCTTATCTCCTGCCAAATTCAGAAATAGAGTTCAGAATTTCCTCATTGAGAAAAGGTCTCTCCACTCATTCTCTATTCTCGGTACTGATACGATCAAAATGCAGGCTGTCTAGAAGAGGTATGAAAGAAGTCGGTTCGGTGTACAACTTTGAATAGAAATTTACCACGCCTTTTCTAAGGCTCTCTTCATCCTCAAGAAAAGCACCATTCACCTCGAGACTACTCAAAAAGTTAGCCCTCCTGTGAGCATTAGCCGTTTTGTGAAAAAAACTTGGTATTGTGGTCGCCCTCCGTCAACCACCGAACCCTCGATTTTTGTTTCCAACTGATCTCTTCTAACTTCACCACATGTTGGAATTCAACTTTAAGATTCGATCTTTTAGTACGTTCTTTCGGCGATAAGGGGGCTTCTTCCTCCTCCTTTCTGTCCAAAAGCATATCTCCTCCAGAATGACTGCCTTCTACTGATCAATCCTGCCAAATTCTTCTCTGTTCCAGATCTTGATTCTATCTTTCAGGGCTTTGAGATGAAAATCTCACGTACGGTTCTGGAATGGGGATTCTTTGAATAGAATGAACGACTGTAACGGATGTCAGCTCAATCCGAAGGAAATTATGCGAAAGCTTTACAGAATTATTATGAAGCTACGCGACAATCAAGAGAATTTTGAATCAGAGCTCTAAGCTTCCGTCTAAATTTCTCTCCTGTCCCTGAGAAAGAGAAACTGTTCCACCATTCTTTCACCTTATCCTTGAACTTGCAATTAAGTAACCACATATTATCGAAATGGAAGGGAGAAGCCGGTTAATAATACCTCCACTGTCCAACAAAAGAGGCACATGATCTGAAGCAAGTCTCGGAACGACTACTTGGAAAACCCCAGGGAAATGAGCTTCCCAATCCACCGACACTAGGAATCTATCAATCCGGCTAATAATAGGCTGTTCTTGGTTATTGGACCAAGTGAACTTGCTCCCACTCATGGGAAGGTCCAGGAGATAATTACGATCAATAAATTCCCCAAAACTCCGCATGCAACTTGTCAGTTTGTTTCTACCATTCCTCTCGTGACTGTATCGAACAACGTTAAAGTCACCTCCAATGCACCATGGATGAGCCCATAAACTCGCCACATCATCTAACTCTTCCCAGAATTGTGTACGAAGCCTCTTATCGTTTGGCCTGTACACTCCAGTCAACACCCAAGTGAAATTCTTCCCCACCTAGTTACACAAAAGGGACACTGAAAAGGCTCCCACTAAAACATCTCTAACCGCCAAAAATCTCCGATCCCACAAAATAACAATGCCTCCAGAAGTGCCTATAGCATGTATATCATGCCAATCCACATCCCTAAACCAGCATACTTCTCTAACGATCCGATCGTCCATCCTCTCCAGCTTAGTTTCTTGTAACACTCCAGCTTAGTTTCTTGTAACACGACCACCTTAGCGCTATATCCCCTGATTATGTTAACTGAAGCACTTTTAGTCTAGTGCAGTGTTATGAAAACTGGACTGGCTGGATGGTTCAGCTGGTGAATTGGTCCCAAAACCAGTCATTTTGACATTGACAAGGAATTTTATTAAAAAACTGTCCTCAATTATTAGGACCGTTTGAACCGTTTGGTTAGATTGGAAAGCATTTGACCTGGGATGGTTAAACGGTTCAAATGCGCCCTTTTTTTTAATTTTTTTTAAGGCAAATGAACTTATTTATGATGTCATATGGCGCACTAGTCACCCGGGTCGACCTGGCTGTTGAATCCAATTGGCCCAGCCAGTCACTTCTCTAGTTTGATGTCTGGTCCAGTTTCCAAGAAAATTGGTCTAGTGTGCATGAATAGCTGTTGCACTGATTACGAGAGCAAACACTCTCGAGACCTGCATGAGTCATTATAATAGTTGTTAATTCATCAAAAAATTTCTCTCAATTTGACTGTAATTGTGGATCCTATTGGAGTAGTTCTAAACGGCTATGATCTGATGAATGTACTGATGCCTAAAGCTAAACATGCATCTCATCTTTAGAAATATGTGCTGTGTATGCATAATAACGTGGTTACCTCGATAAATGCAGAAGCTGGAGCAGAGAATGTCTCATACTTCATCTATAATTATGCTATTAGCATGCCAAATTTAGCGGTGAGGACTTTCTCATGAATGCTACTGGTAATGTCCTTGGCCATGAGTGTGTGAAGTACTTCTGCGAAGATAGAAAATATATGCATTTTGCTTGGATATAGATCATCATTGTAGTTGTTCGCCTGTAGCACTAAAATCATTACTTGAATTAAAAACTGGTTTACAATGTCAATGAATGCTTCCAAGAAATATGTATTCAAGAAGCATGGAAAAGGATTAATATATATCTAAGCAATTGGTGAAAATCAGTACTTAGCATAAAGAAAATTGTAGCAATCCTAAACCATCCAATCAACATGTTAATATAGTGATCCAGTTTTGACCCACAAATTTTCTAGTACAAGCTTCCATTAGATTAAAGTAAGGAACCTTTTTTCAATCCTAAACCAGTCCATACCATAACCTTCTAGCAATGAAACGAAAGGGTGAGAAACAATGGTTTACAGCTCCAATTCACTGCTCCAAAAATTAAAATGATATTCCCAATAATAGGACTGATCTCGTGATTAAGACAACCAGACGAAGCCTTTACGAAGTTGGTAAAAGCAAGATTTAAACAGATAGATTACAATTTACATTAACAGAGAAAGTAATCTCTTAAGTTCACTGCTGTTATGGATTGATGGAACTCCACCGGTGTCTAGCATTTGGCGTTGCATTGTGATGGAGGAGGGTTACATCAGGTTGGAAGGCAGTGGAAACTTTATCCATTACTACTCACTGTATAAATTTCAAAACTATTATGCAGCAAACTCAGGAGTCACATGAGTTGAGACGTGCACAAAACACCTTTTCAGGCCACGAATATTCAACACTAGAAAAACCAAAAAAATCTAGGTAAGAATATAGATTTAGATTGGGGCATGCAATCCAAATTATTGAGGGAGACAGCTAATGCTATAATTTTCTGTTTTAACAGCTCCAGACTTTGAGATGGTTGCAGTGTCTGTTCTGCGTTTGTCACCTACAGTTGCCATCATGACATTATTGCAATGATCAAAAAAATGTTTTACAGTTATGGAGGTGGCTGTTTGTTGGTTGTCTCATGAACTGCCGTGGTTGTTAAGATTAGGAAAGGAAATTGTTTGGTTAGGTAACTTTGTCAGCAAGTTATATTGTTGGGTATAGGGAACTTTGTCAGCAAGAAACTAATTGCTTTTGACACCACTCACAGCAATACACTACTATTTCCTTTTATTCTGGGCTGCAATAAGCTGCTAGTAAATTTTGTATGGTATTTCAAAGCTTAACTAGGAAGCTATTTGTTCTGACTGCCTTATGTAAGACTTTTACAACTTCCAAAATATTTCAGACATCCATCTTATGGTGCTTACTTTTTATGTTTTGTCTCCTTACATGCTGACTGTTGGATATTGAAGGTTGAGGATGTCATTTTAAAATTCAGAAACTTGCATGAGAAGCTTGATGTGACACCTTCATCCACATCATACAAGAAGCTTATTACATACTGTTGTGATTCACTTAAGGTATGATCCACATGATGAAAGATTAAATTTACTAGCCTTAGTCGACATTTTCTCTCTCTTTCTCTATACGTGGTTGGAATGAGAATATGTTTTCTGCTATGATGATTTTTGATCTAAAAATATAGGATCACTTTTTCTATTTAATTTTTTATTAGTTTGAAGATTCCTTTAGCATTGGAGTAGTTTTATTTTAATTTTATTATACTTATCCAAAATGTGCATCAACATGGTTTCAATGAATTTTATGTGGAGTATAACTGTGTCGCAGTTATTAGATACAAACCTTGACATGGTGACATAACATGCATTAACAACGGTTTCAGAGGTTTCTTGCAAAATGTGTGACATCCCAAGCACACAAGCAGTGTGTCCCATCACTTAATGCTTCTTCCTGTCAGGATTGAGGTGGTGATTAGGTTTCATCATAGAATTGAATGGGTTCCACTCTGCAATTCCTAGTTTTATGGAAGGGTTGAACTGTATACGTTCTTTGAGATATGAGGATATTACTTCTTGATGAGACAACTTCAACTCCCAAGTACCTGAAAGGATCTTAATAACACTTAATGTCTTTTAACTTAATGGTTTCTTTTCATCTCCCGCATATGCTGGAACAGCAGTAATAAATTCTTTCTTTTTCATATAAAAGAAAGAAAGGAAAAAAAATAAGAGGAAGAAACAGTACAATAATAGTGCCCTCATTTTCTGAAGGGCCAAATGATGTAAATTAAATTACATCTCAAGAAATCAATACTTAGCAATCACACTTAGGATTATCTCGGCTATTGGGCAATCTTTCAAAACCACATATGGACTTCTTGAGCTCACAAGCCTTGTTTTCCTCCCATGAGGCTAAACTCTTGTGCTGAAGACATGCTGACATCTTTTGATTTTGTAAGGTTTTTTTATTCTATGGTTTAGTTTCTCTTATATTCTAAAGTAAGTTAACTTTGAGCTTACTCCTCTCAATTGGCAGGTGCATGCAGCCCTTGATATATTTGATCAAATGTGTCAATCGGGTTTGTCCCTATCTATTGAAATTTTCCATCCCATTTTACATGCAATTGAGGAGAGCTGTGATATTGATTTGGTATGTTCAACTCTTTTTACATCTATTTTGTTGCACATTAGATGATTCTGGGGGTCTTATGATCATGTTGGTGATGTAGTAGCACTGTATTGGAAGACATGGAGTTTCAATACAAGCCTATGCATATGTAGCAACTTGTAGCATTATGTTACCTTGCATTTATTGCATAAGTGGTTCATAAGGCTTCCCCATCCTCATCCTTAAAATGATGTCATGCAGAATGCCTTTTCCACCTTTTTTTATTCTTCTAGCACTGTAACTTCTTACCGAGCTACAGAGATGTATATCGAGTGTGGAGAGAGTTCGGTATGAGGGTCTTCTATGAAAATCTCAGGATATGGACTCATTAAACTCACTATTTTGGTTGCACGTGGTCATTTTGGTTTATGCATGAATTGTCAAGGTTCACTCAATGTGTAACATTTGGTCTAGTGAAATATTGGGTTAACCGAGTCTGAGTGTTGTAAAGATTTTTACGTGATGATTTCAATAGGTTCACCATATTATGATCTTTGTCATCTTATTACTGCTGACCTCCAGTTTCCGATTACTTTTTAGCAATGTTCTGTTTACGTATGAATTTTATCATTGTTGAATTTTGATTAGAACTGAGGTTTGCTCTCAATTTTTTCCATATCTATACACAGTTGAGGATCTTGTAAAAATTGTTTATTAATCTAATGTGCTGGGTTGATCTATAATGTGCATGAGAAAATGCCATGTAATTATTTCTTTATGCACTTCCACTATTAGCCTTATGAAATGGAGTCCTTTATGTGAAAGTTGGTAACATACTAATGCCATAATTTTACTATTTCATCCTAAGGTTCATCCTATCTATTCAGTGATGCGTCGCCATAACTTGAAGCCAAGTGGAGAGACCTTCAGGAGCATGATAAATATGTGCGTAAGAATGAAAGATGTATGTTTCAATATACTTCTTGATATAAAATGTGAACTACAGTTCTCTACGTGGAATGTTTAGTCATTTCTTTTCATTTTTTCTTATTTGGGCCAAATGTTTGATAAATCATGTTGATTGAAATTGAAGAATACCTATTATACATGTTCCCTTTTTCTTCATTGCAGTTTGAAGGTGCATACAACATGCTAACAGATCTGGAGGAAATGGATATGATGCCCACAGCAAATATATACAATGCTATAATGGCTGGATATTTTAGAGAGGCAAGTTTATTTTCTACAATTCCTTGAGGGGCTTTTGTTGGTTTATTTTTTCTCTAGTCTTTAATTCTGATAAAACAATCATCAAAATTCTTAGTATTGTAGATTTTCTATTCAATTTCGGATAATGTTTTGTTGTTACTGCTGGAGCTTGGAAAAACTATCATGCTACATTTAGGGGGGCGTTTGGGAATGAGAAATAAAAGCACTTCTACTTGTAGTAGAAGTTACTAGTTGATTTTTTACCTCCAAAAAATTCATAGAAATTAAAAGCGTTGGGAGGCGTTCTAATTTTTGAGAAGTAATTTCTCTTAGAAGTTAAAAGCTAAAAAAATTAGCTTCAGTTTTAAGTTAGTTTTTTACTTTTCAAAAGTTAAAATATGAAAAACATCTAAATTAAGTTTTTAACTTTTTGACTTATAAAGTCAATAAGTTACTTTTTTTGTGTTGCCAAATGCCCCTTTAAAAGCCAGTATGTTTTGTTGCTATGTTCTCTTTTAACCATATAGAGATTTAGATGTACAAAGTTATCCTCTGATACACACATCATACTATTCATGATCCAGCCTTTTAATAGTTTAAAAATATCTACAATCTCCTGCGCACTCTAGGGCTTGAAAGCCTCCGTTTGTTGGGTTGGGAATGACACATTCCTTGATGAACCAGTGAGTACTGAAACTTAAAGGTAATATTCAAGAGCAAGCCAACAGTAAGATTCGAGCAAGATGGAACCGAAGTCCTTTTCTGCCCCTCCTTACTAATGGGGGGCCATAAATGCGGTAGGGAAGGGTTGCACCTTCATGAGCAAACCTGTTTGCACTCCTATTGCGCAAAACATTCCTAATCCCCATTCCTAGGAGCATTTTCAATCCTATAATCAAGGCCTCATATTCGGCTTGATTGTTGGGGCATGGGAAAACAAAAATGAATTTTCCATGATGGACCCCGTTGGAGATTGCTGCGTGATCCCAATTCCCAAGATATTTTCATTTCTATATAACCCTTTTTAATGTGCGTCCAATAATCAGAAATTTAGTGTGTTATAAATCTAAATGTTTAGGTCATGTTATTAGGTATGCTAGATGTGGTTAGTTTTGTTATTATTAGAATGCACAACTTATAAACCATAATGGGACCACTGGAAAAATAATTTATGGTGTTTGAATGCACTATGCCTGTGGACACTAGGCCTGTGGCCTGCTTGCTTCAGGACAAGAAAATGATATTTTTTATTTTTTTGATAGGTACAACAAAGTGACAAAATTGCATCCAATTTAATATATAATCAGGATCCACAACTCAATGCCAATGAGTAAACACTCATCAACTAAACAAGAGTTCAAGTTTTTGATAGAAATAATTTAACTTAGGATTTTTTCACAGAGATACTTTCAGTGAATCCACACCAATGGTCGAATCTTCGAGAGAAGTTTCACCACGAATGCAACACTCACAAAGATGATCCTTCACTTCGTAGAAGAGGAAGCTATGTGATTGACAGAGTGAAGCCTATCAAATAGTCGGAGGCTTCACAGAATGATGGAGCTAGAGTTGCTAAGGTGAAGCTCTCAATGAACCAATCCTCCTTAAACTCAGAAGATCTCAATGTGGGTTTTGGAGTAAAATAGTATTGTCTTGTTATCTTAGCTAGGGTTTAACTCCCTTTATATAAGAGGTTCTCAAAGAAGAGAAACATATTCAAATATGCCCGTTGGGATGGGCCCAACAAACCAAAAATTGGGAGACAAATGGTCAAGCCGAGATGCGATTTTAGTTGAAATGAAGAACAATAGAGAATTAGGGTTAGGTTTAGGGTTTCAATGTAAAGAAGAAGATGGAGAAGAGAGAAGAAAGAGTGGATGTCATGTGATGATTTCACCATGACTCCATAATTCTTATGTATATCAAGAAGCAAATACAAAAGACAAATATACCCTTGTAGGGGAGTCTTTACACAACTACCCCTATTACATGTAATATATGTAAAAAATATGTATATGATAACACTCCCCCTCAAGTTGGTGCATAGATATCTCTCATGCCCAACTTGCACAAACATTTATGGAGTTGCCAGCTTGGAACTCCCTTCGTGAAGACATCTGCAACCTGTTCATCAGTCTTCACAAATGGGGTGCACACTGCCCCAGAGACAATCTTCTCCCTGATGAAGTGTCAGTCCACCTCAATGTGTTTGGCATGATCATGCTGAACGGGATTGTGAGCAATGCTGATGGCGGCCTTGTTGTCACAGTACAGGCTCATAGACCCTGAAACTGGGAAACCAAGTTTAGCAACCAGTACCTTCAACCAGAGCATCTCATACAAGCCATGTGCCATTGCTCTGAATTCGGCTTCTGCACTAGATCTAGCGACAACGGGTTGCTTCTTGCTTCTCCAAGTAACCAGATTGCCCCTAACAAATGTGCAATATCCAGAAGTAGATCTCCGATCATCTTTGGCCCCTGCCTAGCCTGCATCGGTATACGCCTCTATACGCATGTGGCCATTCTTCTCAAACAGAAGACCTCTACCAGGAGCTGACTTGAGATATCTCAAGATCCGATGTGCTGCCTCGAGATGAACATCTCTGGGCGAGTACATATACTGACTGATCACATTCACTGCATAGGCAATGTCAGGTCGAGTAAGGGAGAGATAGATCAATCGCCCAACTAGTCTCTGAAAGTTACTTACATCCTGTAGTAGCTCACCACTGACATCTGCTAATCGGTGATTTTGCTCTATAGGAGTGTCCACTAGTTTGGTACCTAATCTACCTGAGTCTTGTAACAAGTCTAAGACATATTTCCTTTGAGAGATGAAGATCCCCTGACTGGATCTTGCAACTTCGATGCCTAGGAAGTATTTGAGGGGTCCTAGATCTTTGGCTTCAAACTCCTCTGCTAACTGACGCTTCAGTTTAGCTACCTCTCCTGCATCATTCCTTGTGAGAATGATGTCATCAACATAAACAATGAGGGCAGTGGTGTTCTTCCCTTGATGCTTCAAAAATAGGGTGTGATTGGCCTGACTTTGGGTGTAGCCCAGTTTCTTCACAGATAGGGTGAAGCTCTCGAACCATGCTCGTGGAGATTGCTTTAGCCCATAGAGGGCCTTCTTCAGTAGACATACCTTGCTACCATTTCCTGGTGGAGTGAATCCAGGAGGAGGCACCATGTATACTTCTTCATGTAAATCACCATGAAGAAAGGCATTCTTCACATCCAACTGATGTAGAGGCCACGCCTGGTTTGCTGCCGGGGACAATAACACCCTGATGGAGTTCATTTTGGCAACAGGAGCAAAGGTTTCCACATAATCAATCCCATAGGTCTGAGTGTACCCCTTTGCTACTAATCTCGCCTTGTACTTCTCAATGGACCCGTCTGCCTGGTATTTGACTGTGAACACCCATCTGCAACCCACAGGTTTCTTGACTCTTGGCAAGTCAACAAGCTCCCATGTCCTATTCTTGTCTAGTGCTCTCATTTCCTCTAGCATAGCAGCTTTCCACCTTGGTTGAGCTAGCCCTTCTGCCACTGAAGAAGGGATAGGAATAGTGGAGAGGGATGTGACAAAGGATTTATAGGATGGAGACAAGGCGTCATAGGAGACAAAGTGTCTCAAGGGATGCTGAGTGCAACTTCTTACTCCTTTCCGTATAGCAATAGGAAGATCAGAAGCATCAGTAGAAGAAGAAATGACAGGTATAAAGGGGGAAGAAGGATTACCTTGAGCCGAGGGTGGTACCACTGGTGCTGGATCAGCTTTGGCTTTCTCCTTCTGTGATAGACTATGAGCTCCTTCTGAGTATCAGGAGCACTGTCAACCACAACAGCAAGTGAAGTAGTCTGAGGCCTCTCGAACTCAAAGGAGGAAGGGGAAGGAGACAGTGATATAGCAGGAAGAGGAATCTCATACCTCTCTTCACTACTATTCTCCCCATGAAGAGAGGCGGAGAAAAAAAGGAAGATCTTCACGAAAGGTGACATCCATAGAAACAAATTTCTGTCGTGTGGAAGGATGGAAACACTTATACCCTTTATGGGAAGCAGAGTAACCCAGAAAAACACATTTAAGTGCTTTGGGATCTAATTTGGTACGATGAGGGTCGAGGATGTGTATATAGCAAGCACACCCAAAAATACGAGGAGGGACCGCGAATATGGAAGCAGCGGGAGCAAGGACATGAAGTGGAGACTTGAAGTTGAGAACACGGGATGTCATTCTGTTAGTCAATTAAGCGGCTGTCAAAACAGTATCCGACTAATAGGATTTGGGGACTTTGGAGCCGATCAGAAGAGATCAAGCTACCGCAGTCAGATGACGCATTTTTCTTTCAGCTACACCATTTTGTTGAGGGGTGTAGCTGCAAGAATTTTGGTGACAAATCCCATGGTCGAAAAAATATTGCTGGAGTCCCCTATACATATACTCTCCACCTTGGTCAGAACGAACGACCTTGATGGAGGCACCAAATTGAGTTAGGATCATCTTATGAAAACCTTTAAAAATGTAATGAACCTCATCTTTGGTTTTCATAGGATAAACCCATGTGTAACGAGTGTAATCATCAACAAAAGTAATAAAATAGCGGAAGCCAAAAATAGAAAGCACAGGGGAAGGACCCCACACATCAGAATGCACAAGATCAAAGGAAATAGAACTTCGATTACCTCTTGAAGGATAATGAGATCGATAGTGTTTCGACACAAGTTTCACAATGCAAGTCAGATAACAGAACTGAAACAAATAAACTGGGAAATAAAAGTTTGAGATATGGAAACGATACATGCCCCAGACGGGCATGCCAACATAAAACAGACTCTATACTACTCCTACTACTACTAGGTGAGGACTGCATTGCTGTGAGCTCAGAAGGTCGTCCATCAAGAAGGTATAAGCCCTCGGCTTCATGTCCAGTGCCAATCGTCCTCCTCGTCTCGAGATCCTAAAAGACACAGTATGAAGGGAAGAAAGTCACACTGCAGTTCAAAGATTTGGTAAGAGCACCAACAGATAAGAGATCTGATGTAAAATTTGGGACATGTAAAACAGAGTCAAGTGGAAGCTTAGGAGAGGGGAGAACAACCCCTTTCCCAGATACAGAAGATAAAGTACCATATGCAGTTCTAACTTTATCACGGCCAGAACAAATAGAATAGCTCGAAAATAAAGAAGACATGCTCGTCATGTGTTCCGAAGCCCCTGAATCAATGATCCACTTAGGACTGGAGGTGGACACATGATGGGCAGATCTAATGATACCTGACTGAGCGTAGGAGGAAGTGGCAGAGGAACCATCTAACTGGGAAAGCAACTGGCGAAGTCCTGCAAGCTCGGAAGCAGCCAAGGGACCTGAAGAGGCTTGTGGAAAAGAACTCTGATGGGGCTGAGCAAGCGGAATAGAGCTCTGATGGGACTGATCAGTCGGAGGTGCCAACATATCCATGCTAACTGAATGGCGAGGAGGCTTGCCAAATAACACCCAGCACTTGTCTCTCACGTGACCCATCTTGCCACAGTGATTAGACTTGGGCCTCTCCCTAGAGGGCTTCCCAATAGTGGAAGGATGATACTGTTGACCAGGTGGAGTATACTGTTGGCTAGGTGGAGAAGTAAAAAACTTCGGCTTCTGGAAGCGCTGTGACTGTGAACTGGAACCACCATATGTAGACGTGACAAGAGCCGATCTCTCAGGAGGAGGAGGTGGTGCCATAGCACTACGTCTGCTCTCCTCACTCTGAACATAAGAGCATACCTCGTCTAGAGAGGGTAGATCAGTCCGATGGCTCGGGAGCTGAACTCTAGCCAACTCAAACTCAGAGTTGAGTCCTGATAGGAACTCAAAACACCGACTCTTCTCCACATATTTTTGGTAGCTATTGATGTTCTCTGAACCAGTCGGATGGAAGGCATGGTAGTGATCCAACTCCTCCCACATGCTCCTGAGAGTGGCAAAGTAATCAGATAGAGACATCTCCCCCTGCTGAAGCCGGGAGATACTCTGTTTAAGCTTAAAGGCCCGACTAACATTCTGTTGTTCAGAGTAGATCTTGCGTGCAGATTCCCAGATTTCATGGGCAGTGTGAAAGAACAGAAATCCACGGCTGATGTGAGGCTGCATGGAACTACAAAGCCAAGACATCACAGTGAGATTCTCCATCTCCCACTTAGTGTATAGAGGGTCGTTAGGTGAAGCAGGCTCAGTAGCTCTCCCTGTAAGATAACTCATCTTCCCACGGCCTCCGATGAACATCTTAGCGGCCTGTGACCACTCGAGGTAATTCTTCCCATCCAATTTAACAGTCGTGATTTGCAATCCGGGGTTTTCCACGACCATTTGAGACACCATAGGTCCTCCAGTACCTCTGGAGGTGGCTTCCGTGCTCAATACGGATCTGGAAGGAGTATCTGGGATAACAGGTGGGGTAGGATCCGGGACAATAGGCGGATTAGACATCACAAAGCAAGGGAAAAAGGACGGAAAGGTCTAAAAACACCCAAGAAGAACAATCAAAGGTATAAAAACCGATATAGTGATCAATAAACACCCATAAAAGTCCCCAAAGGCTTGAAATAGGGAGTAAGAAGAGGGATGGACAGCATAGGATGGGAGGAAATCATCCTTAAAGCATTCAAACACATGAAAGGATGTCTGGAAGCAAAGAGAGAGAGAAATACATTCCAGCCGACAGCCAAAAATGGCTAAAGAGGAGGCCGGCGGTAACTAGAGGGGAGAGAACTCCTCCCACAACCCTCAAAACTTGTCGGATTCGAGCAAGTGAGGTATGCTCATGAAGCTTAGATTGGGGGTGGTTAAATCCAAGCAACAAACCCCTCGAAAAGATCCATTAAGGATCCGAAAAACTTGCTGGTTTACAAACTGAGTTTTTTTCGAATTTTCAAGGAGAAATCCCAAAAAACACACCAAATCAACTCAGAAAATTCTGAAAAAATAACCAAAAAAGAGGAAAAAAAATACTCTTGCTAATGGTGAAGTTTCAGGGGAAAAGATGGAACCTGTCCGTATGGCTGCTGACGTCAGCCGTACGGCTTGGATGACGTCATCACCTTGCTGAAGTTCCTCTGGAAGATATCTCTTCTGTATTCCTCTAGGATGGCTCTGATACCAAGTTGAAATGAAGAACAATAGAGAACTAGGGTTAGGTTTAGGGTTTCAATGTAAAGAAGATGGAGAAGAGAGAAGAAAGAGTGGATGTCATGTGATGATTTCACCATGACTCCATAATTCTTATTTATATCAAGAAGCAAATACAAAAGACAAATATACCCTTGTAGGGGACTATTTACACAACTACCCCTATTACATGTAATGTATGTAAAAAATACGTATATGATAACAATTTTCATGGGGGTCGGCCGCTCAGTGACAACTCTGCTTGAAGGGCGGTTGGCCGCAAAAAATCACCATTCTCAATTTCCTAAGCGTCTTGAGCAGATGCAACTTTAGCATGTTCTCTAGGCTATTACTAGCTCTATTTCCTCTCTTGCTTCTGCTTTAACTTCAGTTTTGTTTAACAAGCTTCAACCATCTCTGCATCTGCCTTATAAATCTCTTTAGGTATATTTGGGTCTATGTCAAGGTTTTAAATTTCGGCGAAATCTTTGAAATTTCGGGCCCTGGTAGACTGAAATTGAAATCCCAAGAATTTCGGCCCTCTCTTGAGTCTCTTCGATTCTTCATTAATTATTGAATTTCAGGCCTTGTTTCCTATTTTAAAGGCAACAATTAAGATTCTCTTATATCATGGGAGATTATGGAGAGAGAAATAGATGAGATTTCCTAATTTTTTTTCAAAATTTTCCAGATTCTTCCCGAAATAACCTAATTTTTTTTCCAAATTTTTCCCGAAATTTTGAAATTTTGGCCGAAATTTTGATTTCGGTCCTCAACGAAATGGCTATTGAAAGTAAAATTTTAAACCTTAGTCTACGTGGCTCCCTGATTTTGGTGCTTCATATCGTATGACCTTTGATGTTTCCCTCCCTATTGAATGTACATTTTCACCCTCTCAGTTTCATTCTGTAATGTTGATGGTTCTCCTCTCTGCGTATCTTAGCAAGGGTCTCTCATTATATGTTATGATCCTTCTGGTCGTTTTATTGTTCCACATATGCTCCATGTTCCTAAACTTTCTGTGAATTTATTTCCAATTAGTCAACTTAAGGACCAACCATTATAATTACGCTTATCAAGCTTCACATCAATGGCGGTGAGCAAGTCTTAGGCCACGATGAAGACTGGAGACCAAAGAGGCAAAAAATCATACACTTGGAAGGCCAAATAGAATGGAAAAGGCTCCTGGAGTAGCAATTGTCGACAAGATAGGGCAATAAATCCGCACACAATTTATAAACAGTAAATTAGGGAGAAGAAGAATCAAAGAAAATCTGACCCTTGTCACCGACCCAAAATAGTAAAATCATCTGGTTTTTGTATAGAATACCACCAAAAAGGTGGAAATGCTAGAAAATACTTTTGGGATGATTTTGGATACTCGATTAAGGTTTTCCGATTAAAACCAGTAAAAAAGTGAGATAAAGCCACCTGAAACCCAAAATTACTATTCATTGTTACCGATGATCTTGGATCTCGCCGAAGATGAGGTTTTTAGAGCTCACTTTAGGGGAAAGTGGGTCTGGTTGGGACCCCATAAAATTTAGAGGGAACTTTCGTGAAAGAGATCTGACGAAAATATTGCAGAAACACTATTCATGTCAACTAGAAAGAAACGTTTGATTCGGCAAATTTCAACGTCCAATCATTGATCAGCCACCACTGATGAAAAGCACTTGTGGAGGGCTTGGAAAGCCCTAAGGTCCCACGTGATTCCGACGTGGTCAAATAGGAAGGTATCAAGGCTCTAATACCTTGTTAGAGAGCCAAAATGGGGAGAAATGAATGTATGTTTATAGGGGCAGCAACTTAAATTATATATACTACAATACAATGTAAAAACAATACAACTAATAAAATATATACAAAAACACATAACCTATGTACATTTAAAAAACATGATCTCTTCCAATTCCTCCTACAATCAACATTTTTTCCTCCATCACTATTTGTTTTCTTTTTATAAGTTGGCCATCATCTTTATCTTCATGCTTAAAAAGTACTATCAGGCTTAGTTTAAGATCCCATGTGGATCACGTCAGTCAAGTAATTGAATCATGAGGATATGTCTAAAAAGCATCAATATCACACCAAAACCTAAAAGAAGTATTCTTAATGGATGGTAGGAGTGAAGTCCAAACAATGTTTGTCCTTTCTCCTCCCTCTCTCGCTAATTTGACTAACCCGATCTAACCCAACTTAACACGATGGGTTGGGCTTGGGTTGAGCTCCTTAGGCCAGACCTTGGCTTGGGTTGAGTGGTCCGAATCTTGGGTTGGGCTTGGGTTGACCTCCAACCCCACCCAACTTGCTTGAGTTGCACCTTTATTGGGTTCCACCCTTCTTTACACCCCTTGGAGTGTGCTATTGGACATCGTTGTTTTCAACGTTGTTCATCGTCTAAGGACGTTAAAATGAGAGGTGGAGCTCTTGCTCACCCACAATTTAAACAGTTAGGCTTTGCTCATGTTTGGGTATTTGTTGAGAGAAAATAGATCCCCAAATCAAGGATGTTCATTCATTTATGTTAAAATCAGATCGTTTACAAGCCCTTAGAATCCTGGTCTTGGCCATGGCTTTGTGTGTTTATTCAACTCGAAAATTGTTATCCTTTTCTCTGATAACGGTTTGTAGCTGATTTTGGGTGTGTTTGTAATAGTCGTTGCTATTTTTTTGGTCTACAAATCCAGTTCGAAAATTGTGGTGTAATATGAGCTTCTTTCCCCCTAAAACCAGGCTGATTTTCCCCCATTAAAACCAACATTACAGCCTGGTTTGGTGTGCTTTTAGAGCCAACAAACAACTCAATTCACCTTGACAACAATCCTGTCATTGGAGAATTCGTTGTTTCCCTGCTAGCTTAAAGCCATCGTCCATGGTGGCAATCATGGCCCAAGGGAGGAATATGTGTGGCTGGTTTTTGCCTTGAGACCTTGGCCTCTGTTGAAGCTTGAGGTTGGAGAATATAGCTCTATTTTGGGCCTTAGCTTTGATTTCGAGCCCAAACCCGTTGGGTTTTAAGACATGACCAAACCTAGTTTAAATGATCAAGCCTAGACCATGCATCTAAATCGGCCCAACCGAGGCCTTTAATCTAGGACCATTAAACTGAGCCCGACTTGCTGTGAGATTTACAATGGCTAGGCTTGGCCTATCCCGAAATCCAACTCACTGCCATGCTGAAATTAAGACAAGAAACAAAGATGAAGAAAAGTGGTTTGGTTTCTTATTAACAATCCGCTTCCTGTAGTTAAGGAGTCTAGGTATTTAGTTTGACTTATGCTTGCAAAAGAACAAGATCTTGATTTTACTACGGCAAGTGCATACTGACCATCCAATGGTTCTTCAAAAATAAAAGAAAAGGAGCATCATCAATCCAAATCTCTAGACCGAAGTCCATGCCATCCCATGACATCGAAGTCAGAAGAATTGTCTCAACCCGGCCCATCTAGGAGAAAGCATAAAAAGGGGCGGTTGAGGACAAAAGCACGACCTTTTGACATGAAAGTGGAATGGGTGGGGAAGCCAATGCTGATTTACGTCACTGCAATCAACTCAGACCAAACGATCGCCCCTGCTTAATTTTAGTCGAAGGAGATGCGCCATTCCAGGATTTTATGGTCTCTTCGCTGCCACATTATCTAAAAAAGAATTGAAGAAAAAAAAGGAAAAAAAGAGAATGGTCGTACATGCATTATTATACATAGCCATATGTTGTAAACTGTGCACACCAGAATTGTGTTATTGTGGATGCAAAAATCTAGAGGCTAGCCATCATTGCCTTGGGATTTTTGTAGTAGTTTGTTGCCAAGGCTGGCGACTATGTCCACCAGCCAAGTTGGCCAATCCACTATTCTTCTTTGTAATACAATATCTTCCCCTCCTCCTTACAAGCCATGAGTGGTCTATTTATAGGGGTTACAATAGTAAGGACCTTCCCAAATTAAAACTCTAAACAAATAGGAAGTTTCCTAGTTAAAGGAGTCTCTTAAGGTAGTAGATATAGATCAAATTTTTTGCCAAAGTTAGACCTTTGTAGTATGCTTCATTTTTTTTTGCTTCGTTGTAGGGTGGTTGCACCGTACTTACTCAAGTCGGAGACATTTTTATGAACATGTTAGTTGATTAAGTTTAGTTGTCTGAGCTTGGTCAACATTGGCTCAAAAAGTCGGATCTAGTTGAAAGTCTGGTATGGTGAGACTCAATTGAAGATTTGGTATGGGCCCATATGTTTCTTAAAAGTTGTGCATGTCTTGAGATGCGCACAATGATCGACACACATACGAGGGTGAGGCAAAGCCATTTTGTAGCATTAAAAGTGGTCATGAGTAAGTTTGTGACCATTTGACATGGGATTTGCACAATTATGATATCCTCACGCTCATGTATTTGAGCTTGATCTTTTTAGAGCATTAGAAGGGAGAAAATTCATTTGTTGTGGTGTAAAGCAGATACACCGTTCTTGCATGTACGAGAGTAGATCAAGGGTCAACTGACATCCAATTCAAACATACCTCATATCGTTGCACTTAAGAAAGTGAGCTTGATCATTTCATGATGTGGTGAAAGGTAGAAACACCATCTGATTCAGGAGCGTAATTATACACTACTTTAGTTTTCTACACTTGGAGGGTCATTTTGTGTTTGATTTGCTCAAGTGAAGGTTTCTATGTGCTTTGGAGGATGAGCCATAGTTTTTAAAATGGAGAAAATGATGCCCAAGAATTTAAAGAGGGCCGATGGAAAAATGAGGGTTTTTGTACAAGATGCACTACGGGGGAAAGGTGTGTAGAGTTGCTATCGATGAGAATCACTTTGAGAATTTTGTCTCCTTAGAAATGATGATGAAATTGAAACTGATGATGGAGCCACATCCACATCCACATCCACACCCACACCCTTATCATCCTAATGGATTGGAGCATTAAACAAGAGTGCACATTGATAAAGGTTGTGTTGTGATAACTAGACACATTTTCATGTACGTGTTGAGGGCTATGTAGATGCTGATTGGGCTGGTTCATCATATGATAGGAGATCTACCATAGGATATTGTACATTCCTTGGTGGGAACCTTGTGTCATGTCGGAATAAGAAAGAGTGTGGTATCTCGGTCTAGCGTAGAAGTCGAGTATTCGGCTATGGCTCACACTACTTGTGAGTTGACATGGTTGATGAATCTTTTCTAGTAGATAGGATTTGCAATTGATCTCCCTATTCCTCTGTTTTGTGATAACCAAGTGGCTGTTCATATTGCTTCTAATCCTGTTTTTGATGAGAGGACCAAGCACATGAAGTCGATTGCCACTTCATCAGAGAGAAAACTGAAAATGGTGACACTTGTACTCCGTATGTGAAATCAGAACATCAGTTAGCTGATGTATTTATCAAGACATTGAGTCACGAGGCGTGATTTCTTATGTTTCAAATTGGGTATATATGATATATATGCTCCAGTTTTAGGGGGAGTGTTTATGTAATGCAAGGGGTATTTCTGTACTTTTACCTTTATTTTAGCATTAGTATGTATAATAATTGTGAGGGTCGACTAGTGCAAGTTCAAAACACTAGTTCAACTTCCTCTTCTCTCTCTCTATTCTTCTCCTTCCTCTTCCCATCAAAACCCTAATTTACTTTACAACTACTTTATTAAGTTGTTAAATACAACTGTAGTTTTGGCAGTCTTCCCTTTGATAAACCTATTTATTTGATTTAGTTATTGGATGGATCTATGGTGTAGGAAATGTTTTCTATTACTTTTCATATATTTCTTTCCTTGTAAATTTTAAAGTCATCTAACTTAAATATAACTAAAATATTATATTATAATAATGTGTACGTCTACATTTCGGACTTCTTGGTGGCACCATGTTAGACATCTTATATTTGTGTCGGACACTGACATATGTTTCCATATGATTGTTACATAGGTCCTTGTGGTGGTCCTTTCTTCCGTTTCTTTAGCATAATCAATCATTTACCTCTCAAAGAAAAAAGTAATCATATAGGATCTTCAACCGACATTTTGTACTTTATATAAAGATGTTTGTAACATGTCGGTGAACAACATCGACATTTTACTGAAGTATACCAACGTTTCACAACATTCATTGACAAGTTTTCATGACATTATACAATCAGATTATGTGTGGAGTTTTAAACTTCCTCCTTATCCTGACACAAATTGAACTTTAAAACATTGGTAATGATAAAACTTTTACATACATATTTTATAAGTTTCAATTACATGGTTACTGTTTTCTGCACTGGAATGTAGAAGTCATGTATAGTGGGAAACTGGGCATCAATGTCTGGTTAGTTTCTAGATTTCAGTATGTTCTGTAGTTAGATTTTCTTGCATCCTATTTTTGAATTTATTCTGGTTGCAAATAATCTTTTTTGATCGGTTGGTTGCTGATAAAATTTCTGTCCAGAAAAATATTCAAGCTGGGTTGATGGTTTTCAACCAAATGAAACGTGCAGATATAAAGCCAGATTCTCAGACTTTCAGCTTATTAATAGGCAACTGTGTATGTGAAGAGGATATTGTTAAGGTATGTTTGTTAATGGATTTCAATTTTTGCTAAAATTTTCATTTCTAGCGCCAGTGTCATTCAATTCTGATTTTTTATGTTTGGTAATATATTAATCTCTATTTTATATATCGCAGCTGACTGTAGATTTTAGTAGTAAGCTTTCCTCTCCTTTATATCTGTGTTTGCAGTTGGACTTTTGACTTATTTGAGGTATCAATATGAGGAAGTTACTTGGTTAATTTAAATGTAGATCCTGTTTGATGCTTTGTTATTGACTTAATGCTATGTGACAATGAGACGAAAAACGTGTCGGTGTCTGACAGATACGCATACGAGGTGTTTGACGCGGCACCTTCAAGAAGTCCAACACGGACGTCCATACACATTATAATAATATTTTAGACTTTGTTATATTTAAATTAAGAGGTTTTTTTTTTTGTATAAAACTAAGAAAAGAAATACATGAGAAGTAAAAAGAAACATTTCTATATGCCATGGAGCTATCCAGTAACATAATAATTATAAGTAGATTTATAAGAGGGAAGACTAAGGCTGCAACTCGGGCTGGTTGGGTTTGGGGTCAACCCTAGCCCAACCCAATCTTCAAGGTTGTGAGCCCAAGCCAAACCCAAACCGAGGTCGGGCCTAGAATTTTCAGCCCGAGGCCACCCGATCGGGTTGGTAAATTACTCATTTTTTATTTATTTTTTATTGCTAGAAAAGGTTAGTAAATTTTTTTTATATTAATTTCCAATATAAAAATACAAATAAGAATTTGTTATTCATCATCTTTACAAACATAAGCCACACTAAAAATAAGCTAGGAAACATAAAGCACATTAACAAAATATATACATTTATATTTGCAGTGTGTATTGTCAGGCTTGGCTTGGGTTGGGTTGCCCAAAGCCTCAGCCCGAGCTCAACCCAATTTTGATCGGGTTGTCAAAATTCACGCCCGAGCCCAGCTTGAGTACTGAAGGGGCCAAACCCAACGTCAGGTTGAGCCCGCCCAAGTTGCAGCCTTAGAAGTATAGTTGTGTTTAAGTACTCAACAAAGTACTGTATAGAGGACGAACACAAAGTATTCTAGCTTCCAAAGTATTCCATTAAGTTGAACCTTTAATTGTAGTTTTTCTTGGGCAAGACATCAAACTAGTGGCAGCTTTTGCCTTGTTATAACAGTTGATTTTAGTAGCTTGCTTTCAGTAGCCAGAGAGAGACCTGGGTTGTATTTTGACTCTCCAAAAACCATGCTCCAAAGAAAATTGTAAAAAATAATTTCTAGAGGGCTAGTGTCAACTTTTGACCATATAGCTGCCATTAGCACCTACTCATGTCCTTACACTAATTTTGACACATAGGACAATGTCAACCTTAATTTTTAATTTTTTTTATAAAAAATAATTTTTAGAGGGCTAGTGCGTTTCATCCTCCAAGTGCGATTTCTTTGGCCAATGCTGGGAGGCAGTTGGAGATGTTATGGCGGCTATGGAGGAATTCCAGAAAGAATTTTTTGGGCCTATGGTCTAACAGTACTTTCCTCGTTCTCGTTCCCAAACGTCATGGAGCAGTGGATATAGCTGACTTTAGGCCTATCAGTCTGGTGGGGAGTTCTTACAAAATCCTGGCTAAGGCTCTTGCGTCCAAACTCAGGCCTTAAAGTGAACTTTAGAAAGAGCAAGTTGTTCCTTGTAGGAGATGTTGATGATGCTTATGCCCTTGCGTCGACTTTGGGTGTTCCAATCGGAACCTTCACGACATCTTATCTCGGTCTTCCCCTTGGAGCTGCTAGCAGATCGTCAGTGATGTGGGATCCCGTCATTGAGAGATGTGAGAAAAGATTGGCCATATGGAAAGCAAAATACCTATCCAAAGGTGGGAGGCTGGTCTTGTTCAAGAGCACACTGTCCAACCTTCCCACGTATTTCCTTTCTATGTTTCCCATGCCGACAGGGGTAGTCAGGAATCTAGAGAGACTGTTTCGTCGCGTCTTGTGGTTTGGTTGAGCCAATGGGAAAGGAGACCCTTTGGTGGATTGGAGGACAGTCTGTGCGCCCAAGGAGGGTGGGCTAGGGGTTAAAATTCTCCGATTGTTGAACCAAGCTCTTCTGGGGAATTGGTATGGCGCTTCGTTGTGGAAGTTGACAGTCTACGGAGGAAGGTCATTGCGGCTAGACTAGGTGCGAGCCTATGGGTTGGTTCGGCAAGAAAGTGAGGACCCCTTACGGGTGTGGCGTGTGGAAAGGGGTGCTGAAGCTGCTGCCGCTCTTTTATCATGGCATACGGTTCAAGGTGGGCAAAGGGGATAAAGTCCGATTTTGGAGTGAAGTGTGGTGCGAGGACACGACCCTTAAGAATGACTTTCCCCTTCTATACAAGCTATCAATGAACATAGATAGTATGGTGCAGAGTTTCCTTGTGGGGGAAGGTAGTGAAGTTTCTTGGGACTTTGGCTTCAGACGGAATCTGAATGATTGGGAAATTCCGTCCATGGCTAATCTTCTTCACAGGTTAGAGGGGATCTCAGTGGATAGATCTAAGGAGGATGCCATTTGGTGGAGTGGTTGTTCTGATGGTCGTTTCTCTGTTCGCTCTCTCTATGTATTTCTTGATGCGGCTAGGAGAGGGACTTAGGCGCTACCTCATGCCCTTCAGAGATGCTCATTCCCATCGGCCAAGATTTTTGGTGTCAAAAGTCCCTTCTAAGGTCTCGTTTTTCATGTGGTGTGCCTCTTTGGGTAAGATCCTCACCGTCGACAACCTCATCAAGAGGAACATGGTGCTAGTGGATTGCTGCATTATGTGCAAGAATGCGGGTGAATCGGTAAGCCACCTTTTACTGCACTGTAAGATTGCTTGGGAGGTTTGGAGCACATTCTCAGTTCTTTTGGGATCTGTTGGGTTCTTTCAGAATCAGTCCTTGACACCTTGCACAGCTGGTCTACTCCTCGTTTCTCCCCCTGCAGGCGCAGACTTTGGAGTATCTTGCCCTTTGCCATTTGGTGGGGAATTTGGAAGGAGAGAAACAACAGGGTTTTCGAAGGAATAGAGGCCTCTAGCTTCGACGTCTTACTCTCTATTAAGACACTCATCTTCCTTTGGTCCAAGCTCTTTGAGGAATGTAAAGGTCTTGCCTTTGAGGATTTGGTTTTTCGTTGGGACTCTATTATGTTGAGGAATCCATAGCTTATTTCTCTCGTTTTGTTTTGTGCCTTTGTAGCGGAGGTCTCCTAGACCTCCTGTTTCTTTGTACCTTTCCCTTCTATTGTTGTAATCTTGGATCGTAACCAGAATAAGAGATTCGGGTTAGAGATGGAAGAGAGGAGAGGAGAAGAGAATTGGGGGAAGAGGAGAAATCGTGTAGAGCTTAGAATAGCCTACACGATTTCACCCAATATATATATTAAGTGAAGTTTTACAATATTACAAGGGCCCCCTGTAGAATATAAGATATTACAAGTAGGTCCCTGACAACACTCCCCCTCAAGCTGGTGCGAAGATATCTATCATGCCCAGCTTGGATAACAGGTGCTCTAAGATCCCTTTAGTAACACCTTTAGTTAACACATCTGCAACTTGATCAGCAGTATGGACGTACGGTGTGCAAATAAGTCCCTGACCAAGTTTCTCTTTGATGAAGTGACGGTCTACCTCAATGTGCTTTGTCCTGTCGTGTTGAACTGGATTATGAGCAATGCTGATGGCTGCTTTATTGTCACAATACAGTTGCATAGACCCTTTGACAGGATATCCGAGCTCACTGAGCATAGTCTTCAACCATAGAAGCTCACATACACCATGAGCCATAGAGCAGTACTCTGCTTCGGCACTGGAGCGGGCGACAACTGGTTGCTTCTTGCTGCGCCAAGACACCAGATTACCTCCCACATACGTGCAGTACCCTGATGTTGAACATCTGTCAGTGACTGAACCTGCCCAGTCAGCGTCTGTATAAGCTTCAACTCGCAGGTGTTCATTCTTACTAAACAGGAGACCCTTCCCTGGAGCCCCCTTAAGATAGCGTAACACTCGGTGTACTGCCTCAAGATGTGGAGAGCGAGGGGCATGCATGAACTGACTGATGACACTGACTGCGTATGCAATATCTGGTCGTGTCAGCGAAAGGTAGATGAGACGCCCAACAAGTCTCTGGAACTGGCCTGCATCAGCAATGGGATCCCCATCAACAGGATTCAACCGATGTTGCTGCTCTATAGGCGTATCGGCTGGTTTAGCTCCCAAGTTTCCTGACTCTCGAAGGAGATCAAGTACATACTTTCTCTGTGAGATAAACACACCCTGCTTTGACCTAGCAACCTCAATGCCCAGAAAGTATCTCAAGGTTCCCAGATCCTTGATTTCGAACTCTGTGCCGAGGTATTTTTTCAATCTACAAACCTCATCTGGGTCATCTCCTGTGACCACGATATCATCCACATATACAATAAGAGGAGTAAGACGACCTTGACTTCTCTTTATGAAGAGAGTGTGGTCCGCCTGACTCTGGAGTAGCCAATCTTCTTGACTGCGGAACTGAACCTCTCGAACCAAGCCCTTGGTGACTGTTTAAGCCCATACAAGGCTTTCTTCAGTCTGCACACAAGTTCCTTACTCTCAGTCGGACTGAACCCCGGAGGACCTGTCATGTAGACCTCTTCCTCTAGATCACCATGGAGGAAGGCATTCTTGACATCCAACTGGTGGAGGGGCCAAGAAAAGTTTGCCGCGAGAGATAACAGAACTCGAACTGAGTTCATCTTGGCCACTGGGGCAAACGTCTCCTGGTAGTCAATCCATAAGTCTGTGTGTACCCTTTTGCAACGAGACGGGCCTTGTACCTGTCGATGCTTCCATCCGCTTTGTATTTCACTGTATATACCCACTTGCACCCCACGGGTTTCTTTCCTCTAGGCAATGGAACCAAATCCCAAGTAGCATTCTTTTCTAGAGCTGTCATCTCCTCTAGCATGGCTGCTTTCCACTGAGGCTGGCTGAGGGCATCTGAGACACCGGATGGCAGAGCGACACTGGATAGGGAAGTAGCAAATGCCCTGTAGGATGGTGAGAGCTGTTGATAGGAAACAAAGTGAGAGATAGGGTGCTTGGTAACACAGTTCCGAACACCCTTCCGATGAGCAATAGGTACATCAATGTCTATGGGAAGGATAGTAGGAGCAACAGACATATCATCATGAGGATCACTGAGGACACGATTATCTGGATCGAGTTGGATTTCCTGGCAGTGAGCTTGGATGGTGGACTGTTTCTCTTTTTGACGTCGTCTGGCATATGTCTTCAGCTGCAGATCCTGTGGCACAGTGTCAGTAGGAGATAAAGACAAGGGTACAGGAGACTCATCAAGCAAATCAAGGGGTACTGGTTGAGGAATCTCCCCCTGTGGAGGTATCGGACTCTCGTCAATACTCCCAAGCTCCCCCTGAAGAGAAGTCCGATCAACTGAGAAGAAGGGAAGACTCTCAAAAAAGGTAACATCTAGAGAAACAAACCGACGACGGGTAGAGGGATGGAAACACCGATATCCCTTCTGAGTGGACGAATAGCCAAGGAACACACATCGGACGGCTTTCGGATCTAACTTGTCCTTCCTGCGATGGGCATGAACATAGCAAACACAACCAAAGATCTTAGGTGGAATGGAGAACACAGGACAGGAAGGAAACAGGAGTGAAAGGGGAGACTTTGACCCCAAGACACGAGAGGGCATCCGATTTATCAAGTAGGATGCCGTCAACACAGCGTCAGCCCAATAACCCTTGGGTACCCGAGTACTAAGAAGAAGTGCCCTAGCAACCTCCAGGACATGGCGATGCTTTCGCTCAGCGGTCCCATTTTGTTGAGGTGTATCGGCACATGAAGTCTGATGAAGAATTCCATGCTCTTCAAAGTAGGAGGCAAGGCCACTGTACATGTATTCCCCCCCATTGTTAGTGCGTAGGACTTTTAGGGTGGTGCCCAATTGATTGCACACCATTTTATGGAAGGTCTGAAAGATAGTATGCACCTCATTTTTTGATTTCATAAGGTAGATCCAAGTGTAACGGCTGTAGTCATCCACAAAAACCACAAAATAGCGAAAACCAAAGATAGAAGTGGTGAGATTGGGTCCCCAAACATCAGAGTGCACAAGCTATAAAGGAAACGTACTTTTTTAATTACTGGTCGGCAAAGACACCCGACATTGTTTTGCAAGTACACAAGTTTCACAGTTGAACTCAAAAAATGGAATAGACGCAAACTGAGGTAACAGACTCTTCATGACTGAAAGCGGTAAATGACCTAGCCTGTTATGCCATCGCATTAACAGGTCTTTATTAACGCTAGAACTACTGACATTGGCACTAGACTGACGTGCAACAGAATATGAAGTCGGCTGGCTATCGAGCAGGTACAATCCACCATCCTCACGACCACTGCCAATCATCCGCCTCGTCTCCAAGTCCTGAAAAACACAGTGAGTAGGAAAAAAGGTAACACTGCAGTTTAGGCTCTTAGTAAGATGGCTAACAAAAAGCAGGTTAGTGGTGAATTTAAGAACATGAAGTATAGAGGATAAAGACAAAGTAGGTGTGGCAGAGATAGTGCCCTTCCCTGAGATAGAGGAGAAGGTGCCATCGGCCACACGGACCTTGTCCTTACCCGAGCAGATATTATAGGTGGAGAAAAGGGATGGCATACCAGTCATATGATCGGAGGCACCAGAATCAATGATCCAGGAAGAACCAATGGGTGCCGTAGACACATGGTGGGCTGAATGGGATGTACCTGTCTGAGCAAAGGATGATGTAGGTGGGGAAGGGCCATCAAGCTGAGTAAGTAATTGTCGAAGCCTGTCAATGTCCATGCTAGAGAAGGTGTTGGACTGCTCAGAGGAAGGGGTCACATCAGAGGAATCTTGACTGGTGGCATGAGCAGCTGAGGTTCCATGTTTGCTACCAGAGGGCTTCTTTGAGGAGCCTTACTTCCCCCCAGAGAACTGTGCAGGACGACCATGAAGACTCCAGCAGGTCTCCCGAGTGTGGCGACGCTTGCCACAGTGATCACATCTGAGTCGATCACGATCATCAAGATCCCCATCCTTCTTGGATGTAGGTTTGCTCAATTTCTGAGTGGCCAAGGCAGACTTCTCAGATAAAGGAACATCAGCATCTGTCTTAGAGCTCATGGCTCTCCTCCTGCTGTCCTCGCTCTGGATGTAGGAGTAGACCTGTGCAATGGTCGACGGCGGTGGATCTCTGCCCAAGATGTTGGCTCGAACCTGTTCATAGCTCTGGTTCAAGCCGCCAAGAAACTCGAATATGCGTCCGCGCACAATCATCTTCCGGAACTCCGTAGCATCCTTGGTACATGCAGGGGTGTAGGTCTGGTAGTGATCTACCTCTTCCCACTTGCTGCGTAACGCAGCGTAGTATGATCCCAAAGGAAGATCGCCTTGCTTCAGATGTGCTATCTCTTGCTGAAGTTCATACATCCTAGCAAAATTCCCATCTTGGGAGTAGGTCTGAGATGCAGTGTCCCATATATCCTTGGCAGTCGGGAGAAAGAGGAAGCCTGTGCTGATCGATGGATGCATGGAGTGAAGTAGCCATGACATGACCATCGAGTTTTCCGCTTCCCACTTCTCAAACGCAGCATCGGAGGAATCAGGTGCAGTGACGCGTCCAGTGATATAGCCGGCTTTGCCTCGTCCGGTGATGTACATCTTGGCAGATTGAGACCATGCGAGGTAGTTGGTCCTGTCGAGTTTCACCGTAGTGATCTGTAGGCCCGGGCTGTGATCACCATGACTTCCCAGACTGGGTGGGGCAACAATAATCTCTCATCCTCGGATGTACTCATGGTAGTAGAGAAGACTTTTCTGATAAGAAATCACCCGAACTGCTGCTTCGGGGGTGCAAATCACCTTCTTTTTATTTTTAAAGCCTCCTGCGAGCAACGCGAGCAGGATTCAGGCCTTTTTGGAACAACTCCTTTATAGATTTTCTATTGGAGAAAAAATCACCCGCGGGAAACTTGTGAATGGTTCCGAGGACCTAAAAAAGGTTCCTGGATAGGTGCGGTAGCACTAGGGAGAGGTTCTGGACGCCTCTGAGACCTGCGGCTAGGTCCAGAGGGTCTTCTCTGACCTTTTGGAAGGGGCCGCTAGGCTTGGTGGCTCTTCTCCAGGCTTCTGGAGTGGGCGGCTATGCCTGATAGCTCTTCTCCAGGCTTCTGGAGTGGGCGGCTAGGCCTGGGAGAACCTCTCCAACCTTTTGGAGTGGGCGGCTAGGGTTTCAGACTCTTCTAAAGCCTGCGGCTATTCATGGGAGATGATCTCCTTCTTTGAAAAGCCCTTCGCATCGAATTTCGCAATCCCTAGGGTTCTTCAGACCTCTAGGATTGAGCCATGGTTACATAACCATGCTCTGATACCATGTTGTAATCTTGGATCGTAACCAGAATAAGAGATTAGGGTTAGAGATGGAAGAGAGGAGAGGAGAAGAGAATTGGGGGAAGAGGAGAAATCGTGTAGAGCTTAGAATAGCCTACACGATTTCACCCAATATATATATTAAGTGAAATTTTACAATATTACAAGGGCCCCCTGTAGAATATAAGATATTACAAGTAGGTCCCCTACAACATCTATATCAATATATTTAACCTTATCAAAAAAAAAAAAAAAACGAGTCACTTAGTAATGATATGATAGTACTTCTGTTTGGAAGCATAATAGAGAGAATTGATTTGAATATTCTATTGAAGTTTTAAATGGAGGGGCAGAGGAGACATGTTAATGATATAAAAAAGTGTAAAGTCGACTGGTGGGTCATCTATCTGGACCTTCCACATGTTAGAAAAACACCATAGATTGACCACCACCAAAAAATGAAACTTCCCCCTGATCCAGATTGTCGAGTTAACAGCTTTAGTATGGACGGTACCAGTAAAAAACTAGTCCATCAGCATTGACCAAGAACATCTAATCATGTGGTTAGACTGCCTAGAAGGGCAGTTGTAGCTAGCCAACAAGATGGTCCGCCGGTTCAATTGTTTGGGATTGGGTGTTGGTATGATGCCAAAGTGTGCCACGTAGCACATATCAACATCATGCGTAGAGAAGGCTCTCTAAGCTTAAACAATCTCTCTTGTTGATAGCGTATTTGTGTAATGGTTTTATATTTCCTTTCAACGATTTAATTGCTGTGGTAAATCTCAGTAAGCATTGAATGGTGTGCACACCACACGAAGAGATGTTGATTGTTTACCTGCTTGCAGTACTATGAAGAATTGCAGTGTGCTGGAGTTCAAGCTACCAAGCATGTTTACATGGCTCTTATAAATGCATATGTGAATTGTGGGCAGTTTGAGAAGGCGAAACAGGTACATTTATGCATGGCACTTACCTTTCTAGTCCTTGAAAGCTTTGCAGTGATGAATGATTTGTCTGATGAATTTTTTTATTGTGAACCTGTAGTACATACAGAAGTTCCCTTAAGAGGAGAAAAGTGTTGTTATGTATTAATTACTTGAAAAATATTTACTTAAATCACTTTTGTTTCTTAATTGCTTTAAAAATATTTACATTGTATAAAATAATTCTTCTTGTTTTCATCTTGATAATTGTTTCTCCCAGGTTGGGTATACTTCTCTTTTTCTGTCGATTGTTTTGAAAAGTTGTCATGCCCCATTGTCTAAATCGATCCATTAGTTGATCCAACCGATTTAATCATTAAACAATGTTGATTTAATTAACCCATCGAATGATGGATTGTTTCATCTTCTTGTGCATCTGTCATTTTCCATCAGAATTATATCCCACTCCTTATTTTGTCATAATCAACAAATTCTTCCTTGAGGGATCAGAACTTGCTCTGCACCAAATCATTATCATCATCAAAGCCTTGTTCCAGCTATTGGGGTCAGCTACATAACCGTTCTAGCCAGGCAAAATATTGCAAAGGAAACAAATATTTGAAAGGAAAACCCTCAATCAAATACAACAGAGCTTACCAAACAATTGCTACGAAGCATCACCTCTTGAATAAGCAAAACATGGGACTGTGCACTTTGAGCATCAAACCTAATAATAGAGAAAGTACTCAATTTTCAAGGGCTGTATCCTTTCACTTGGTGTTGGGGCCCACAGGAAGATCATTCCATTATGACATTCCTAAGCTCATGAAAAGTTTACTTGAATTTGAAAAATCCTGACCATCCAATAAAACCGTTACTTTAAGTCAATTTTCATGTGGCTAGTAATGTCAGAACGAACTGATTTTTGGTAATAATGATCATCCAACTCAGCATCTCCTTGTATGGCAAGTTTGAGCGTAATAGCATTACAACACGGTAAAACGAAGCATGTTTCTTTTGCTTTTTTTATTTATTTAAGAAAGTTAAAAAATTCAATTGCTGCCACTCGGATAAAGTACAATACATGATAGGTCATTAGGTCCAAACATCACGTTGATAAGGGACCTATCCATGTGGGCCCTCTATTAGATTGGCGGTTCGGATTGGCCACGTCAACTCTCCATGTGTAAGAAAATACTACTTGAAGTCCCAAAGTGTAGCTTTAGAAAACCATATGTATCTTTTATAACCATTCTCTAATCCCAGTCCTCCATTGAGAGCAATCTAACAACTTATTCTTTTAGTAGATCGTTTTCCCAACTTTTTGCAAGTGTGCTGCATCACTAATCCTTATACATTGGTTTATCCATGTCTCCAATCTCCATTTTATTTATCTTTTATAAATGTTCAAACCATTTGAACATTCAGTGTGGCCGACATTCCCTACTTTCACTAATCCCGTTGTTTCATATTAAACAGGTAATATTTCCCTCCATTTTTTGCAAGAATTGCCTTACAAAGAAAATGCAGGAAACTAAACTTTTACTTTCATTTGATTTTACCTCGGAATTGTGCATGCTCTGCTTTTTGTAATCTTCATCATGGCATTACTCAATGCTTCTTTGAGCTTATCTATGATCTCAAAGTTACGGTTTTTGGTGATAGGTGGTCTTTGACCAAGGGGTTCCAGTTAAGAACGTAAATGAAATTAAGAGCGTGCTTGTATCAGCTCTTGCAACAAATAGGCAAATGTCAGATGCACTTGAAATATATGAAGGAATCAAGCAAGCTGGATGCGATCTTGAGCCCAAGGCTATTATAAGTCTCATTGTAAGCTGTTATGTTTCATGGATTTCTGTTGTACTGTTTGGTGGGCACAGTATGGCATCTTAGTTTTCTTGCTTTTATTTTCTTCCCTAGGAGCATGTTCAATCTGAAGGAGAATTAGATAGATTGCTTCAGCTGCTTGAGGACTTGAATGATCCAGACATTTGGTTTGACGGGTGTAGAAGAATCGTCTTATATTGTGTTCGATACAACCACCTAAGGTTCACTGACACTATTTTCTTTGGTTTCCTGTAAACTTGCTTTTACATTGTTCCATTTCCCTTACATTTATCCTTTCTTTGCTTAGTTCTGCTGTTGACTTACTCAAGCAACTTAAGGACAAGGATGAATTGTCTATAGATGCTATTATTGATCAGGTTCCGATCTCTCCATCCCTTGTTCTATCATATAGAAACTCTTTATTGTATAAGCAGACAATTAGAAAGTTCCAAACATCATGCTGTAAGTAACAACTGTGACAAATTATTAGGATACGACACTTCATGTTATTTATTCCTACGGGCTCTGTTGACAGATCTAAAATGACAGGTAAAATGACAGGGACACAAGATAAGCCAGGTGGCACACTGTTACAGGATTCTGACCGTACGGATGTTTGTCCTATCCCATGGTGGACCTACAAACCAAAAATCAGCCTGATTAGTGATTTATAAGTGTTGCATCTTTGTACCTCAAATACTGCTCAAATTCCCACAGTTGAGATCAGCCCATGAAAATAAGTCCAATCCAAAGCCTATAAATCACTAATCAGGCTGATTTTTGGTTTGTAGGTCCACCACGGGATAGGACAAACATCCATACGGTCAGAGTCCTGTAACAGTGTGCCACGTGGCTTATATTGTGTCCCTGTCATTTTAGATCTGTCAACGGAGCCCGACCCTTGTTACTATTGATGTTGTTAATGCTTCTGTTATTTGTATGGGTGTGAGGTGATGGTAACCTGTAATCTAATGGTCGTCCCTAAAACAATTAACCTCTTAGACATGAAATTCCTAGATTAAATGAAAAGTACCTTCTAATAATATACGAAGTCTTCGGAGACTTTGTGTTTAGATGGGATACTCTTTGTACTAGGGAGGGATGACCTTTGTGCTTTGTTTGGCTTTGCCTTGGTTTCTAGGGGCTTAGCCTTGTGTGGGTCACCTCGACCTCACTATTTCAATAAAATTTATACTTATCAAAATAATAATATACTTCTAGTACATGATAGTATTTATGTTCCAGAAGTGACCGACCTTCATCAATTTCCCGCTTTATCCATATTGTTCGATCAATATAGCCACTTTACTGCAATGTGATTGCCCTATCTATGCCACTTAATTGCTCACCAACTAAAGATCTAAAAATATGGTGGGAAGCATTTGTATTAGATTATCCAATTGAAGATGCAGCTTAGAAAGCTTCACAAAACATAGACAATAAATATTGATACAAAAATTAGGTGATGAATTCGCCCCATAATAAACATTATATTTGAAATATATTAATAAGAGAAAATGCATGGACAAATAAGAGAAGCAGATGATGGACATGTGTAAACAAACTGAAAAACATTGTGAGAGAGATTTATGTGATTTCCTACAAACACCCACTGAATTAGGGGCTACATGTTCTTGCCCTATGATACCCAGATACTTCAAAATGCTCAGGGTATTCGTATGCACATGATATGTACTGACATTGGTGCTAGATACTGTATAGAAAAATCTACCTTACAATTTTTTTTAATTCTTATTGTTGGGTAATTTTTAACTTGTGACAATATCTTCCTTTGTTTAGTCAACAAAAATATATAAATAGGATATTGTAACAAATCTTATTGTAAATGTCTTCGTGATATTAAAAGTTTCATTACATTTGATGACATGATGTGGCACGTATGGCTAAATGTATTAAAAGAGTAGTGAAAGAGTTCCTTGGGGAATCTAAAGGAAAAAGTCATACAAACAAGGAAACTTGGTGGTGGAATGACGAGGTTCAAAAGGTCATTAGAGAAAAGTGGATTTATTACAATACCTAGTAATTGCCTAGAAACAAAGAGAACTTGTAAAGATATAAAAATGCAAAAAAAGAAACAAAGAAAGTGTTAAGTGAGGCTAAACATAAAGCATGTGATAGTCTATATAATAAATTAGGAACAAGAGAGGGTGAGAAAGGTGTCTACAAGTTTGCATGAACAAGAGAGAGAGATGCTAGATATATAGATCATGTTAAATGCATTAAGGGCGGCAACTAGAGAGTCTTAGTGAAAGATGAAGAAAGTAAAGAAAGATGGAATATTTATTTTCATAAATTATTAAATGAGGATGACATAAAGGACATAGGATTAGATGGAAATACTAAGGAGAATATAAAACATACATATTTTTTGTAAAATTAGGGTATCAGAGGTGAAAGCAACTTTAGCTAAGATGAAGACAGACAGAGCCTTTGGACCAGACAATCCGAATAGAGGTGTGGAAATGCATAGGTGGAATTAGATTTTCTTGGCTTACTAAGTTATTTAACAATATATTGAAAACAAGAAAAATGCCAGATGAATGAAGTACTTTGGTGCCTATATACAAGAACAAAGATGACATACAAAGCTACACAAACTACTGTGGCATCAAACTTACACACTATTAAACTATGAGAAAGATTGATGGAGCAAAGATTAAGGCAAAAGACAAATCTGAAAATCAATTTGTATTTATGCGAGGAAGGTCGACCATCGAGTCACTCTTCTTGCTTAGACAAATGATGGAAAAGTATAGAGAAAAGAGGACATGGTCTTTTTTGATTTAGAAAAGCATATGATTCCCTAGAGAATTAATTTGGCGGGCATTGGAAAAAAAGGGAGTCCCAAATGGATATATTGACATCATTAAAGATATGTATGAGAGAGCAATAACTAGTGTTAGAACAATTGGTAGTGAGACAAGTGAGTTTCCAATCATAGTGGGATTACACCAAGGATCAGCCCTTAGGTCGATGCCTATTTGCTTTAGTTATAGATGAAGTAACAGCTTATATCTAAGATAAGGTCCCCTAGTGTATGCTATTTCCCGATGACATAGTATTAGTTGCCGAGACTAGGGATAAGGTAAGTGCAAAACTAGAACTCTGAAGGAACGGTTTGGAATCTAAAGGTTTTAGAATATGTCGAACTAAGACAAAGTATATGGAAAGCAATTTTAGTAAGGATGCACATAGAGATGATCCGCTCGTTAAAATTGACATCCAAGAGTACCTCGAAGTGACCAATTTCATTACCTTGGTTCTATTATTCATAAGAAAGGAGAGATTGAGGAGGATGTTGCCCATAGAATTGAACAGGGTGGCTAAAGTGGAGATGTGCTTCTGCAGTGTTATGTGATCGACATGTGCCAATCTGACTAAAAGGAAAATTCTATAAGACGCCAATAAGACTGACGATGCTTTATGGAGTAGAATGTTGGGCAATCAAGAAACACGCTCGTAAAATCAGTATAGCCGAGATGGATGTGTGGTAAGACAAGGAAATATAAAATTAGAAATGAACGCATTCGTGAAAATATAGGAGTGGCCCCAATAAGTGACAAAATGAGGAAAGTTGATTGAGATGGTTTGGTCAAGTGCAATGAAGACCAATGACAACACCAATGATGAGGAATTTGCAAGTGGAAGGGCCTAAAAGGGAAGGGGAAGGCCAAAACGGACGTGGGGTGAGGTTTTACAAGGAGATTTTGAGAAACTTGCTTAACGGAAGAGATGGCTTTAGACAGGATTGAATAGAAGAACATGATTCGTGCAGTTGGCCCCATATCGTTGGGAAAAGGCTTATGATGTTGATGATGATGATACATTGGCATGATGTAAATAAAAAAACAATACTTAGGTTAAACTAAAAAGAATTAAAGCATTGTATTTCTTAGAGTTTATGTAATACACCCATGTGGGTGTCTCAAGTGGGCTGCGTCCCACTTCCCACGTGGGGCCTTTTTTGTGTTTTCACTATTCATGTGAATAGTGTCACGTGAATAGTACCACGTGAATAGTGTCATGTGAATAGTGTTCTCCTTTGTAGGGTTTCTCCCCATCAGTGTGTGGGGGAGAGTGAATTAACAATTCATTCTCTCCTCTTCCCACAACTTCTCTCTCTCTCTCTCTCTCTCTATATATATATATATATATATATATATATATATATATATACAGTGTGTGGGGGAGAATGAATCTCCTCTTCCCACAGCTTCTCTCTCTAACCCTAATCTCCTCCACCTTTCGCCTCCATTACACTTTTTTCCCTCTTCTATCTACAACCTTCATCTACTGGTTACAACCTTATTTACAACATGGTATCAGAGCATGGTAGCTCTAGGGCATGTGTCTTTGTCCCCTAAAGACTCCATTCCGATCTAAGATGGTTATGTGAGGATCCGGAGCCGAGGAGAACTTTTGAAGAAATCGCAGAGATCATTCCTGCGCTATCCAGGGATTAATCCTGAGGCAAAACACCAGAGGCTCTCATTTCCTGGTTAGTTTTTTCCCTCAGCCACATCAGAGATCCAGTTTGTCTTCTTCTCAAGCTTCTCCAGTATTTTTCCGGCCAACACGTTTTTCGAGGATTTTTGGGTTTTGGTTTTTTGTGATATTCGTGCAATAGTAGGCCCCTCTGACCTTGCTGCCCTCTTCAGTACTACTCGTGGAACAGTTCGAAACTTGATTCGACGAATTCTGACCGTCAGAACCCTAGTTTCCAAAAATCACCCGAATTTCCCACTACTTTTTGGGTTTTGATTTTTTTTCAAAATTAGACCTCTCTGGGCCCTCCTGTCCTAGGCGCACCACTCATTGGGCCTTTAGGGATCCTCTAGACCTCGCTTCGATTTTCTGGGAGCCTCCGGTACACTACCTGCTATTTTTGGTGGTCCTACTCCGATGAGTTCCCCCGAGGCCACATCTGTGATTTCTAGCTCTTCCTCTGAGGATCGTCCTGTGACTCATGGTTCTCATGGAGATCACAACCCTCAGCTCTGCATCACCACTGTGAAGCTCGATGGCACCAACTTCTTGGAATGGAAGACTTCTGCTCTCATGTACATTGGGGGCCATGGCTACAGTGAGTATCTGACAGGTGCTACTAAAGAACTAGATCCGAAGGACAAATCTTATCGGATTTGGGTTATGGAGAACCTGACTGTCATGTCCTGGCTTCTTCACTCGATGCAAACCCAGATCAGCAAAGGGTTTATGTTCCTACCAACGGCCAAAGATGTTTGAGATGCCGTATCTCAGACATACTCCTAGGTGGGTAATTTTGCCAAGCTCTATGAACTAGAACAAGAGATATCTTGTCTTCGTCAGGGGGAGATGAAGCTTGGTACATATTATGCTTCCCTTCGAAGCAAATGGGAGGAGATCGATCACTACCAGAGTTACTCCCCCAAGTGCACAGATGATGTCAAGTCCTTCAAGGCAATGGTTGAACGTTCCCGGATCTTCTAGTTTCTCTCCGGCCTTCATCTGAGCTTTGAGAGAGCTCGTGTTCAGATCCTTGGTAGGGATCTTGCTCTTACCTCTTTAGCACAGGTGTATGGTTACATTCAGTGGGAGGATAGCTGCCGCTCTGCCATGCAACTCCGTAGTGGGAGTGATACTCAGGATCGCTCTGCCCTGGCTGCTACCAATCAGAAGGGCCAGACATCTAGTCCGAAGGAGTCTGGGGACCGACCCAGACCCAAGTGTGATCACTGTGGTCGCATGGGTCATATCCAGGCCACTTGCTGGAAGCTCCATGGACGTCCCCCAGGACAGGCCCCGACTTCCCGTCAGCGTCAATCAGCAAAACAGGGACCTCCCTTAGCGCACTTAGTAACACATGACACCACACCACTATTGTCTACCTCCTCTGGGGACACAGACTCGTTCTCTCCTGTAGATCTTGAGCGACTTCGCCGCATGTTGGCCCAACTCAATGGTCAGGCCTCCACTTCCACGTCTGCATTTGCTCATAGAGGTACTAGGACTGCTTTTTCCGCCTCTACTGTACCTTCCAGGCCTTCTTGGATCATTGATTCAGGGGCGTCTGATCACATGACTAGTATGTCCTCCGTTTTCTTTAGTTATGATATTTGCTCTGGTCGTGACAAAGTTCGGATAGCTGATGACACCTATTCCCCTATCTCTGGAAAAGGGGATGTTCATGCCACACAGGCTCTCTCTTTGTCTTCTGTTTTGCATGTTCCGCAATTCACCGCTAATTTACTATCCGTCAGTAGTCTTACCAAAAGTCTTAACTGTAGTATAACGTTTTTTCCTTCTCACTATGTGTTTCAGGATCTGGGTCGAGGCTGACGATTGGCAGTGGACGTGAGTGTTGTAATCTTGGATCGTAACCAGGATAAGAGATTAGGGTTAGAGATGGAAGAGAGGAGAGGTGAAGAGAATAGGGGAAAGAGGAGAAATCGTGTAGAGCTTAGAATAGCCTACACGATTTCACCCAATATATATATTAAGTGAAGTTTTACAATATTACAAGGGCCCCCTGTAGAATATAAGATATTACAAGTAGGTCCCTGACAACACTCTCCCTCAAGCTGGTGCGAAGATATCTATCATGCCCAGCTTGGATAACAGGTGCTCTAAGATCCCTTTAGTAACACCTTTAGTTAACACATCTGCAACTTGATCAGCAGTATGGACATACGGTGTGCAAATAAGTCCTTGACCAAGCTTCTCTTTGATGAAGTGACGGTCTACCTCAATGTGCTTTGTCCTGTCGTGTTGAACTGGATTATGAGCAATGCTGATGGCTGTTTTATTGTCACAATACAGCTGCATAGACCCTTTGACAGGATATCCGAGCTCACTGAGCATAGTCTTCAACCATAGAAGCTCACATACACCATGAGCCATAGAACGGTACTCTGCTTCGGCACTGGAGCGAGCGACAACTGGTTGCTTTTTGCTGCGCCAAGACACCAGATTACCCCCCACATACGTACAGTACCCTGATGTGGAACGTTTGTCAGTGACTGAACCTGCCCAGTCAGCGTCTGTATAAGCTTCAACTCGCAGGTGTCCATTCTTACTAAACAGGATACCCTTCCCTGGAGCCCCCTTAAGATAGCGTAACACTCGGTGTGCTGCTTCAAGATGTGGAGAGCGAGGGGCATGCATGAACTGACTGATGACACTGACTGCATATGCAATATCTGGTCGTGTCAGCGAAAGGTAGATGAGACGCCCAACAAGTCTCTGGAATTGGCTTTGATACCATGTTGTAATCTTGGATCGTAACCAAGGTAAGAGATTAGGGTTAGAGATGGAAGAGAGGAGAGGTGAAGAGAATAGGGGAAAGAGGAGAAATCGTGTAGAGCTTAGAATAGCCTACACGATTTCACCCAATATATATATTAAGTGAAGTTTTACAATATTACAAGGGCCCCCTGTAGAATATAAGATATTACAAGTAGGTCCCTGACAACAGTGAGGACGGTGGCTTATACATCCTAGATTATTCGGTTTCTGCATCTGCACACCAGTCTAGCATCAGTACTGTAGTAGAGTCAATAAAGACCAGTTAATGCTTTGGCATAACTGGCTAGGTCATGTACCCGTGTCAGTCTTAAAGCGTGTCTTTCCTGCTTTCTCTTCTGTTTCTGCAGTTCCCTTTCATTGTGAAACATGTGAACTGGCCAAACATTGTCGTTCTGTTTTTCCCATTAGTGAGAATAAAAGTACTACTCTTTTTTCTATTGTGCATTCTGATGTGTGGGGCCTCGTGCCTGTGACTTCTTTGTTTGGATATTGGTACTTTGTTACCTTTGTAGATGACTTTAGTGGTTGTACCTGGGTGTACCTTATGCGAACCAAAGATGCTGTATTCTCCATTTTCCAAGAGTTCCATAAGATGGTTACCACTCAGTTCCATACCACTCTTAAGATTCTTCGCTCTGACAATGGGGGGGAATACCTTGATAGGGGTCTGAAATCCTACTTTGCTTCACGTGGCATTGTTCATCATACTTCGTGCCCTTCGACACCTCAACAGAATGGGACTGCTGAGAGAAAAAATCATTACCTTCTTGAAGTTGAGCGTGTTCTCCGGTTAGGCATGCAGGTTCCTAAACACTATTGGTTTGAGTCTGTCTTACTTGCTGCTTACCTCATCAATCGTATGTCCTCTCGGGTTCTCGGATTTCAGACTCCCCTATCTCTCTTGGTTCCTGACTGCTCGGCTTTCGTTGTTCCTCCAAAGGTCTTTGGGTGTGTTTGTTATGTCCATATTCATTTTCTTCGAGGGACAAGTTAGATCCGCGGACCTTAAAGTGCATCTTCTTGGGGTACCCCTCTAATAAAAAAGGGTACAAATGTTATCATCCTGCTACCCGTCGTCGCTTCATCTCTAAGGATGTCACATTCACTGAGTCCATCCCCTTCTTTGGTGAGTAGACCTCTCTTTAAGGGGAGCATGATGTTGCAGAAGAGAGTGTCCCCAGCCCTCTGCCTGTCTCTATTCCTATTCCGGGACCTCAGTCTAGTGACAATGACACTTCCACTACTGCAGCTAATGTGCGTGTATATGTCAGAACCAAGAAGAAAGGACAAGCCACTGCCACTGCCCCTGCGCCTACATCTGCAAGTCTCCCCTTGGATCCAGTTCCAGGTATTGCTTCTGTCCCTGCCTTAGTACCTATTTCTGTTCTTGAGCCACATGCATCTCCTACTTCTGATGATCATATGAGCACTGATATTGACCTCCCTATTGCACTTCGGAAGAGTGTACGTACTTGTATGGAACACCCTATCTCACATTGTCTCGAATCAGTCTGTCTCCGTCATATCAGAATTTTGTCAGTATTGCCTCCTCTGTTTCTTTGCCTTCTAGTGTTGCAGACGCACTTAGTCACCCAAAGTGGAAAGAAGCTATGATGGATGAAATGCAGGCTCTTGAGAAGAACAAAACATGGGAACTTGTTCAACTACTCAAAGGAAAGAAACCTGTGGGGTGCAAATGGGTCTTTACAGTGAAACATAAAGCTGACGGGTCAGTTGAACGATACAAGGCACGACTCATAGCCAAGGGATTCACTCAGACATATGGGATAGACTATCAGGAGACTTTTGCACTTGCGGCCAAGATGAACTCAGTCAGAGTTATTCTATTCTTTGCTGCCAACCTGTCCTGGCCATTGCATCAACTAGATGTGAAGAATGCCTTTCTGCATGGAGATTTGACAGAAGAGGTGTACATGAAACTACCACCTGGGTTGACACTTGCTGGAAGTGACGACAAGGTGTCCAAGTTAAGGAAAGCCCTGTGTGGGCTAAAGCAATCTCCAAGGGCATGGTTCGAGCGGTTTAGCAGTGCGATCAGACGAGTGAGCTACAAGCAGAGTCAGGCCGATCACACGTTGTTTGTGAAGCACCAGCAGACTAGTACCACGGCACTGATCGTCTATGTTTGATGACATTGTCATCACTGGGAATGATCCTAAAGAGATAAAGCAGTTGAAGACCTTGTTCTCAGAGTTTGGGACAAAGGATTTGAGGCCACTGAAATACTTCTTGGGAATTGAAGTTGCTCGGTCTCAAAAGGGCATCTTCATCTCTCAACAGAACTATGTATTGGACCTTCTGGATGAGACTGGGTATTTGGGAGCTCGACCAGTCGAGACTCCAATTGATCAGAACCATCGGCTGAATTCTGAGGAGGGTGACACCCTTGAGGATGTCGCTATGTTTCAGCGATTGGTTGGCAAGCTGATCTACTTGGCACACAACTGTCCGGATATTGCTTACGCTGTTAGTGTTATCAGTCAGTTTATGCATGCACCACGGTCATCACATCTTGAGGCAGTTCACCGAGTTCTTCGATACCTCAAGGGCTCTCCAGGTCGTGGAATACTGTTCGGGCTACATGGACACTTTAGAGTGGAAGCATATACTGACGCAGATTGGGCAGGTTCAGTTACTGATCGTCGGTCTACGTCAGGATACTGTACCATTGTTGGAGGAAATCTTGTCTCCTGGCGAAGCAAGAAGCAGTCAGTTGTAGCTCGATCCAGTGCAGATGCAGAATTTCGCTCTATGGCACATGGTGTGGGCGAACTCCTTTGGTTGAGGACCATACTTGAGGAACTGGGACTCCAGGTGACAGAGTCGATGAGCCTCTACTGTGACAACAAAGTTGCCATCAGCATTGCTTACAACCCAGTCCAGCATGATAGGACCAAGCATATTGAAGTTGATCGTCACTTCATCAAAGAGAAACTTCAACAAAGATTGATTTGTACTCCGTATGTGAGAATACAGGAACAGGTTGCCGACATACTCACAAAGGGGGTGAACAAGTCTATTCTTCATACCTTGACTGGCAAGCTGGGCATGATGGATATCTTCGCACTAGCTTGAGGGGGAGTGTTGGAGTTTATGTAATACACCCACGTGGGTGTCTCAAGTGGTTTGCATCCCACTTCCCACGTGGGGCCTTTTTTGGGTTTTCACTATTCATGTGAATAGTGTCGCATGAATAGTGTCACGTGAATAGTACCATGTGAATAGTGTCACGTGAATAGTGTTCTCCTTTGTAGGGTTTCTCCCCATCATATATATATACAGTGTGTGAGGGAGAATGAATTAACAATTCATTCTCTCCTCTTCCCACAACTTCTCTCTCTAGCCCTAATTTCCTTTTTCACCTTCCGCCTCCATTACACTTTTTTCCCTCTTCTATCTACAACCTTCATCTATTGGTTACAACCTTATTTACAACAGTATTGACATATCGGATGAGACTCTTGTATCCGTGTCTTGGATTGTGGGAAATGAAGAGTCATATCCGTGTTTCCCATACCAGTTGTGTTCCTATTCGTAATTGGGCATCTTAGATTATGCCATCGCTGGGCAATCCCTACTAACTCTAATTTTCTGCTCCCTTTCTTCTCTTACATAAAATTTTCTTCCTCTGATACTTTAGGGGCAGATTGCTACTTCAAGTATCCATCACCTTGTGAGTGAGCAAAAATATCATAAGTTCTTATAATTCATGCTGCAGTACTGACACATGTCCTCATCTGTCTGCTTCTCATGCATCTATAAAGGGCTACGGTTTATTAGAAGTGTCACATGCAGCTAGAGTCCATGATACCCTTGTGGAAATCCTTGGGTATTACGACATGACGAGAGTAAAAAAAATGAGATTATATATGGTCCATCTCCATTTTCCACTTATCATCAAATAGGCTGCTACTTGAACCACATTTAGTAGAACCAAGAAGCACAATGTATTGCGGCAGATTAGCATTCCCACTTACTAGGGTTGGATAACATTGTAACACTCCTACCTAATTGTCTGGTGAACTGATGTTGGAAAACCAACAAAAACCATAAATGTTGTATTCAAGAATGTAGAAAGATGGGATAGGGCTTATTTGACCTAATCGAAGAGTTGAATAGTCATCATGGTTTATTAGGGTAAACAAGGAAGGTTCATTGTGTTTGAGGGTTAGTTAGGATAGGTTTAGGTTGTTGTTAGGGCTCATGAAAATAGATTAATAAAGGCTGTAATGGGTTAAAAATTGGATATGGGGGGTTGCGAAACTTTGGAAAAAGAAAAAATTAATTCTTGGTTTAAGATTTTTTTTTGATAAGTAAGAAGTGTATTAATAAGAAAGGGAAAACCCCACAAAATACAATAGAAGGAGAGCCTCACAAGCGCTCCTCCCAGCCGGGAAAATATACATATCGAGGAGGAGAAGAGACTCCTAACAGATCATTCCATCTAAACAAAAAGGTATAAAAAAAAACTAAAAAGCGTTAACTTTCATCATAACCATGAGGACATCTTCTTCCTTCCCTTAAAAAATACGGGAATTCCTCTCTTTCCAAACATCCAAATGATGGCGAATGGGAGAATCCACCAAAGAAACCTTCCCTTCCTCTCGAAGCCCTCCACCGCACTTCCTTGTATGATACCAATCAAAAGTTCTGGAACCGCATAGACAATGCCAAGTAGAGAAAAGAAAATCTGCCAAACCTCAATGTAGGAATAAGAAAATAGAGAATAGAATTCAAGAGAATAATAGATACAAGCAGAAGATAAAAAAGGTGGATGTGAAGTAGAGTTGCAGCACTTTAGAGCTAATAGAGAGAAATTGTACCACTCCAGTGTCACCCTTAATGGAGTCGCTCGACTCGCACCACTAAGTAAAGAATATCACACCTCCTCAATTCATGTAGAAGCGAAGCTTAAGTCTTTCATTCAATGTGTAAACTAAAGAAGAGGCTTGGGATATGTATAGAAGAGCTGGTATGTTACTGTTGTAATCTTGGATCGTAACCAGGATAAGAGATTAGGGTTAGAGATGGAAGAGAGGAGAGGTGAAGAGAATAGGGGAAAGAGGAGAAATCGTGTAAAGCTTAGAATAGCCTACACGATTTCACCCAATATATATATTAAGTGAAGTTTTACAATATTACAAGGGCCCCCTGTAGAATATAAGATATTACAAGTAGGTCCCTGACAACACTCCCCCTCAAGCTAGTGCGAAGATATCTATCATGCCCAGCTTGAATAACAGGTGCTCTAAGATCCCTTTAGTAACACCTTTAGTTAACACATCTGCAACTTGATCAGCAGTATGGACATATGGTGTGCAAATAAGTCCCTGACCAAGCTTCTCTTTGATGAAGTGACGGTCTACCTCAATGTGCTTTGTCCTGTCGTGTTGAACTGGATTATGAGCAATGCTGATGGCTGCTTTATTGTCACAATACAGCTGCGTAGACCCTTTGACAGGATATCCGAGCTCACTGAGCATAGTCTTCAACCATAGAAGCTCACATACACCATGAGCCATAGAACGGTACTCTGCTTCGGCACTGGAGCGAGCGACAACTGGTTGCTTTTTGCTGCGCCAAGACACTAGATTACCCCCCACATACGTACAGTATCCTGATGTGGAACGTCTGTCAGTGACTGAACCTGCTCAGTCAGCGTCTGTATAAGCTTCAACTCGCAGGTGTCCATTCTTACTAAACAGGATACCCTTCCCTGGAACCCCCTTAAGATAGCGTAACACTCGGTGTGCTGCTTCAAGATGTGGAGAGCGAGGGGCATGTATGAACTGACTGATGACACTGACTGCATATGCAATATCTGGTCGTGTCAGCGAAAGGTAGATGAGACGCCCAACAAGTCTCTGGAACTGGCCTGTATCAGCAATGTGATCCCCATCAACAAGATTTAGCCGATGTTGCTGCTCTATAGGCGTATCGGCTGGTTTAACTCCCAAGTTTCCTGGCTCTCGAAAGAGATCAAGTACATACTGTGAGATGAGCACACCCTGCTTTGACCTAGCAACCTCAATGCCTAGAAAGTATCTCAAGGTTCCCAGATCCTTGATTTCGAACTCTGTACCGAGGTATTTTTTCAATTTACAAACCTCATCTGGGTCATCTCCTGTGACCACGATATCATCCACATACACAATAAGAGCAGTAAGACAACCTTGACTTCTCTTAATGAAAAGAGTGTGGTCCGCCTGACTCTGCGAGTAGCCAATCTTCTTGACTGCGGAACTGAACCTCTCAAACCAAGCCCTTGGTGACTTTTTAAGCCCATACAAGGCTTTCTTCAGTCTGCACACAAGTTCCTTACTCCCAGTCGGACTGAACCCCGGAGGACCTGTCATGTAGACCTCTTCCTCTAGATCACCATGGAGGAAGGCATTCTTGACATCCAACTGGTGGAGGGGCCAAGAAAAATTTGCCGCTAGAGATAACAGAACTCGAACTGAGTTCATCTTGGCCACAGGAGCAAACGTCTCTTGGTAGTCAATCCCATAAGTCTGTGTGTACCCTTTTGCAACGAGACGGGCCTTGTACCTGTCGATGCTTCCATCTGCTTTGTATTTCACTGTATATACCCACTTGCACCCCACGGGTTTCTTTCCTCTAGGCAATGGAACCAAATCCCAAGTACCATTCTTTTCTAGAGCTGCCATCTCCTCTAGCATGGCTGTTTTCCACTGAGGCTGGCTAAGGGCATCTGAGACACCGGATGGCAGAGCGACACTGGATAGGGAAGTAGCAAATGCCCTGTAGGATGGTGAGAGCTGCTGATAGGAAACAAAGTGAGAGATAGGGTGCTTGGTAACGCAGTTCCGAACACCCTTCCGATGAGCAATAGGTACATCAATGTCTATGGGAAGGATAGTAGGAGCAACAGACATATCATCATGAGGATCACTGATGACACGATTACCTGGATCGAGTTGGATTTCCTGGCAGTGAGCTTGGATGGTGGACTGTTTCTCTTTTTGACGTCGTCTGGCATATGTCTTCAGCTGCGGATCCTGTGGCACAGTGTCAGTAGGAGATAAGGACAAGGGTACAGGAGACTCATCAGGCAAATCAAGGGGTACTGGTAGAGGAATCTCCCCCTGTGGAGGTATCGGACTCTCGTCAATACTCCCAAGCTCCCCCTGAAGAGAAGTCCGATCAACTGAGAAGAAGGGAAGACTCTCAAAAAAGGTAACATCTAGAGAAACAAACCGACGACGGGTAGAGGGATGGAAACACCGATATCCCTTCTGAGTGGACGAATAGCCAAGGAACACACATCAAACAGCTTTCGGATCTAACTTGTCCTTCCTGTGATGGGCGTGAACATAGCAAACACAACCAAAGACCTTAGGTGGAATGGAGAACACAGGACAGGAAGGAAACAGGAGTGAAAGGGGAGACTTCGACCCCAAGACACGAGAAGGCATCCGATTTATCAAGTAGGATGCCGTCAACATAGCGTCAGCCCAATAACCCTTGGGTAGCCGAGTACCAAGAAGAAGTGCCCTAGCAACCTCCAGGACATGGCGATGCTTTCGCTCAGCGGTCCCATTCTGTTGAGCTGTATCGGCACATGAAGTCTGATGAAGAATTCCATGCTCTTCAAAGTAGGAGGCAAGGCCACTGTACATGTATTCCCCCCCATTGTCAGTGCGTAGGACTTTTAGGGTAGTGCCCAATTGATTGCACACCTTTTTATGGAAGGTCTGAAAGATAGTATGCACCTCATTTTTTGATTTCATAAGGTAGATCCAAGTGTAACGACTATAGTCATCCACAAAAACCACAAAGTAGCGAAAACCAAAGATAGAAGTGGTGGGATTGGGTCCCCAAACATCAGAGTGCACAAGCTGTAAAGGAAACATACTTTTTTTATTATTGGTCGGAAAAGACACCCGACATTGTTTTGCAAGTACACAAGTTTCACAGTTGAACTCAAAAAATGGAATAGACGCAAACTGAGGTAACAGACTCTTCATGACTGAAAGTGGTAAATGACCTAGCTTGTTATGCCATCGCATTAACAGGTCTTTATTAACGCTAGAACTACTGACATTGGGACTAGACTGACGTGCAACAGAATATGAAGTCGGCTGGCTATCGAGCAGGTACAATCCACCATCCTCACGACCACTGCCAATCATCCGCCTCGTCTCCAAGTCCTGAAAAACACAGTGAGTAGGAAAAAAGGTAACACTGCAGTTTAGGCTCTTAGTAAGATGGCTAACAGAAAGCAGGTTAGTGGTGAATTTAGGAACATGAAGTACAGAGGATAAAGACAAAGTAGGTGTGGCAGAGATAGTGCCCTTCCCTGAGATAGAGGAGAAGGTGCCATCGGCCACGCGGACCTTGTCCTTACCTGAGCAGATATTATAGGTGGAGAAAAGGGATGGCATACCAGTCATATGATCGGAGGCACCAGAGTCAATGATCCAGGAAGGACCAATGGGTGCCGTAGACACATGGTGGGCTGAATGGGATGTACCTGTCTGAGCAAAGGATGATGTAGGTGGAGAAGGGCCATCAAGCTGAGTAAGTAATTGTCGAAGCCTGTCAATGTCCATGCTAGAGAAGGTGTTGGACTGCCCAGAGGAAGGGGTCACATCAGAGGAATCTTGGCTGGTGGCATGAGCGGCTGAGGTTCCATGTTTGCTACCAGAGGGCTTCTTTGAGGAGCCTTGCTTCCCCCCAGAGAACTGTGCAGGACGACCATGAAGACTCCAGCAGGTCTCCCGAGTGTGGTGACGCTTGCCACAGTGATCACATCTGAGTCGATCACGATCATCAAGATCCCCATCCTTCTTGGATGTAGGTTTGCTCAATTTCTGAGTGGCCAAGGCAGACTTCTCAGATAAAGGAACATCAGCATCTGTCTTAGAGCTCATGGCTCTCCTCCTGCTGTCCTCGCTCTGGATGTAGGAGTAGACCTGTGCAATGGTCGACGGCGGTGGATCTCTGCCCAAGATGTTGGCTCGAACCTGCTCATAGCGCTGGTTCAAGCCGCCAAGAAACTCGAATATGCGTCCGCGTACAATCATCTTTCAGAACTCCGTAGCATCCTTGGTACATGCAGGGGAGTAGGTCTGGTAGTGATCTACCTCTTCCCACTTGCTGTGTAACGCAGCGTAGTATGATCCCAAAGGAAGATCGCCTTGCTTCAGATGTGCTATCTCCTGCTGAAGTTCATACATCCTAGCAAAATTTCTATCTTGGGAGTAGGTCTGAGATGCTGTGTCCCATATATCCTTGGCAGTCGGGAGAAAGAGGAAGCCTGTGCTGATTGATGGATGCATGGAATGAAGCAGCCATGACATGACCATCGAGTTTTCCGCTTCCCACTTCTCAAACGTGGCATCGGAGGAATCAGGTGCAGTGATGCGTCCAGTGATATAGCCGGCTTTGCCTCGTCCGGTGATGTACATCTTGGCAGATTGAGACCATGCGAGGTAGTTGGTCCCGTCGAGTTTCACCGTAGTGATCTGTAGGCCCGGGCTGTGATCACCATGACTTCCCAGACTGGGTGGGGCAACAATGATCTCTGACTTGGCAGAAGATGACTCCTCAGATGTACTCATGGTAGTAGATAAGACTTTTCTGATAAGAAATCACCCAAACTGCTGTTGTGGAGGTGCAAATCACCTTATTTTTATTTTTAAAGCCTCCTGCTCGCGTTGCTCGCAGGATTCAGACCTTTTCGGAACAACTCCTTTATAGATTTTCTATTGGAGAAAAAACCACTCGCGGGAAACTTGTGAATGGTTCCGATGACCTAAAAAGGTTCCTGGATAGGTGCGGTAGCACTAGGGAGAGGTTCCGGGCTCCTCTGAGACCTGCGGCTATGTCCAGAGGGTCTTCTCTGACCTTTTGGAAGGGGCGGTTAGGCTTGGTGGCTCTTTTCCAGCCTTCTGGAGTGGCGGCTATGCCTGATAGCTCTTCTCCAGGCTTTTGGAGTGGGCGGCTAGGCCTGGGAGAACTTCTCCAACCTTTTGGAGTGGGCGGCTAGGGTTTCAGACTCTTCTAAAGCCTGCGGCTATCCATGGGAGATGATCTCCTTCTTTGGAAAGTCCTTCGCATCGAATTTCGCAATCCCTAGGGTTCTTCAGACCTCTAGGATTGAGTCATGGTTACATAACCATGCTCTGATACCATGTTGTAATCTTGGATCGTAACCAGGATAAGAGATTAGGGTTAGAGATGGAAGAGAGGAGAGGTGAAGAGAATAGGGGAAAGAGGAGAAATCGTGTAGAGCTTAGAATAGCCTACACGATTTCACCCAATATATATATTAAGTGAAGTTTTACAATATTACAAGGGCCCCCTGTAGAATATAAGATATTACAAGTAGGTCCCTGACAACAATTACCTCTATAGATTCATAGAAACTGATTTCTATTTCCTCTTTCCCAATTTGACCCCTACTAGTTCTATTACTACCTATACTTCTAGAAACAATCAATAAAAAATCTTCCTAGTTGTTGCTGGACTTCTAATCTAAATTAAAGACTTAAACAACTTGTAAATAGGGAACTTGTGGTTCCCTTTTCTACATGTGGAAAGCTTTCTTTTGGGCCCCACTCAAGGATGGACATGGGCATTCTATATTTTAGTGCCTATAAGCTAGACATCACTATTAGCTAGCATCACACCACCTTATGACCAGAAGAAAATGGACTTTATATATAAACTAACTTCACAATTTTGAGTAAACAAGGATTTCTACTCATTATGGAAAGCCACCAGCATTATCAGGTGTTTGGATCTGACATGAAGTAACAAGAAGACACAGAGAAGCTGATCACCACAATATAATGGTATTCGATCAAGTTAGATTAGATCATAGGTTTGAAAGAGACGTGACATGGGAATTTCATTTTAAAAGAAATGAATTTGGAAAACCATTTTGACTGTTGTTTTATTTACTAATCTCATATTCATTGTGTTGTTGGTAGTATATATTTCTACTTGTTTAGAAAATATTCTCTTTATGATCATCTTGGACAAATGTATCTTTTATCGCATGGGGCCTATTAATTAATTTGTGTTTCTTTATTACAATCATTGAGTATAGGTATTTTGCCAAATTTCGGAGACAGAGCCCACATCTTTGGAGATTGGACTGAATTTTCTCCAAGCTTTCAAGAAAGAGCTTGACCTTCACCCTTCCAGAACTAGTCTTGATTTTCTTCTCAGTGCTTGTGTAAATGCCAAGGATCCACTTCGTGCTTGGTTGATTTGGGAAGAGTATCAGAAAGCTGGCCTCCATTTCAACGCATTAACTTTCTTAAGGTTAGTAAATGCTTGTTATGGTCAATGTTGTGTCTTGTTTTCTTTCTTTGTTGTCATGTTTGAAGCTTTTTTGATTGGTAATAAATGGATTTTATTACAAAAAGAAGAGGGAACAAGAAAATATGGCCCAATGTACAAACTTTTCCTAGAAGTGCCTTCTTTTACCAAAATATCTGTTGAATAAGTCTATAAAAAATATTTAGCGTCACGGATAAAGCTCTCAGAATGTATATTGTATTTACAAATTTCACATTATGCTAAATGAGCCTACAAAATGACACTAGATGAATTGCGTTCAACTACAAGGTCGCTTGAGAAATATTTACTAAATATCCATGCCCTCCAAAAGTGGCAAGGCTTCACCAGAATTTTTTTTGTTTGTGTTGCAGTATCAGTTAGGACCTTTAGTTCCACTTCAGACAAGTTTGTTATTTCTTTCTTAGTCCCTCATATAAAATGATTCAAGTCATGTAATCTATTATCCTAATCTAATAGATTTTTTTCCCAACATGGTATTAGAGCATATGATCCTGTGAAGGAAACCCTAGTCCATCTTCCTTGTTTCTTCTTATCTTGTTGTCTCTTCCTCTTTCCAAAGTCTACCGTTTTGAAACCCCTTTATTTTTAGCCTCTAGTTGGTAGGGTTTTGATCAAGCCATAGGCTTTTGATCAAAACCCTAATCACCAAGGTTAGAGTTTGTAGTGCGTGAATAATGTTGTGAACAGTGCCGTGAATAGTGCTGTCACCAAGGTTAGGGGTTTGTAGTGCCGTGAACAGTGCGTGAATAGTATTATTGTGTTGCTGCCCCTTGTTTTTATGGTGATTTACTGACGTTTGGTGCTCCGTGGACTGTTTAAAGAAGTTATGCTGTCGGAAGTTTCTGTTGCTCTTTAAGTGTGTTGCAACCCCAATTTCTGGTGTTTAGTGTTTAGGTGATGTAGCACCCACCCCAAGTTTTGAAGTTTAGGTAGGTTTTGGTGTTTAGGTACTCAAAGTTTAAAAATGCTAGTTTGGGTACTGAGGCGGTTTGATTCCAAAAGGTGAGGCATAGCCTTGAGGCGGTGTTGAGTCGTAAGCCTCGTTAAAAAAAATGCTTGAAAAATCCTAAAAATAAAATATAATCAATAAAAAAAATTATAAACAACATATTAGGAGTGACACTGTTGGGCACTCGGGCTGAAAGCCTGATGTTGATATGAAATCTTAAAAAACATAAATCACATAACTAAATTATTAGATCTAAATCATTAATAAGCTAAGTCCACTAACAAAGTATCAATACTAATAAAGTAACTAACAAGATAGAGCTAGGAAAATAGTTGAGCAAGTCTACTATGCTTTGATTATGCTCGAGTTTGGTGAGGTTTTCTTCACATGAAAACCGTAAGAAGTGACAGAATCAAAATCCGATGACAGATAGAAGCTTAGATTTAGGATTTCTCACAAAATAAAAGGTTTTAGAGAACAAAATTAAGACTTTTTAAGTCGTTTTTATTATAAAGGATTATTGGGGAGGGTATTTTGGAAAAAAAATGAAAAATAAGGGGTTACGGTTTTGGGTTTTAACGTGTAAAATTTAGGCTATAGTCTCAAAGCTGTTTCTCGGCACTTCAAGGTGTAGCCTCAAAAAGCTTTTTTAAACAACGTGGGTGCTGTTGCACCCCTATTTCTGGTGTTATGGTGCTATCGCACCCCAAGTTTTGGTGTTTAGGTGTTGCCGCACTACTTGGATTTGTTGCTGCTGCACCCCCAAGTGGACTGTTTGGTGGCTGTAATGATGATTCTTGTTACTGCCCAAGGTGCTTGATATGGTGTGTGTGAAGGTTCTGCTTGGGATTGCTGTTGCAGGTTTGTTGTTGTGTGGTGTTACTGCTTAGGCTTTGCTAGTGTAGATTTGGTGCCGAGGTTGTGTTGTTGGAGCTTCTACAAGGGGATGTCATGGAGTTCTTTTGGCAATCTCATGAGAATTGTCCCCATGAGATTGAGGGAGGAGTGTTGAAGTATATGAAAGTTTTAGTATTAGTGTTAGTATAGTGTTAGGGCCTTTAGTCCCACATCGGACAAGTTTGTTATTTCTTTCTTAGTGCCTTATATAAAGGGATTCAAGTCATGTAATCTAGTATCCTAATCTAATAGATTTGTTTTCCAACAGTGTGTATTGGCCCAAACATCTTCACAAAAGCAGCCAAGTCATTCCAGAAGATGCAGCCAATCCTTGCCAAACTGAAATTTTTGTCCATTGAGATAAAGCGTTTGATCAAAACCTTCGGTTTATCTCGAACTTCCCTTGTAACGGCCTGGGTCGAACCCCCATGGTCTTGCAACTGTAATTAGCATCATGTGGCTATCATGACACTTGGCTAACATGATTTCCTCTTTGCTATGGATTTGGTTTGTGCTTTTCTACATATTTACCCTTATCAGGCTCTATATGTGATCAACAAAATGTTTTACGGAAAAATGATTTGTATGTCAGAAAGTGTTGATACAGAAAAAGTTTTATGACATTTATATGCAAAAATCATTTCTAAAACTGATTCAGGGCAACCGAGCCTAATTATATGAGTTGTAGGGGTAATAATGTATCCTAGATAAGCTTTTTCACTGATTTTGATTCATTGCATGCTTCTGCAGGATGTATCAAGTCCTTTTGGCTTCAGGGGAATCTAAAGCTGCAAAGAATATGCTGAAGAAAATACCAAAAGCTGACCCCCACATTCGTTGCATCATCAAGGCGTGTGAAGCGACTTTTGGCACGTCTGTAATGGGGAAGAAATGAAATGTAACTTTTGGCATGTCTGTAGTGGGGAAGAAAATATGAAATGTGCATATCATGCACTTTTCACTTATTGAGATATCCCATCGAGAATGTATAAAATTTATTCATAATTAACGTGCTCTCTTTCTGTATCTCTCTCTCTCTCTCTCTCTCACACACACAGGCTACATTATTGGGATGGGGGTATTACAGTATTGACGTGGTGTCCATCACCTTAAATTAGAACATCAATGTACCCTCCTTCAGTATTTGGCTAACCAACTCATTCATTAGGAGTTTCAGATGAGTGGGCTACCACTTGGATGAGGCATACACCAAGAATTAGATCGAAAAATCTTGACCATTTGATGTAGAACCAAATGTTCTACTGTTAAATAAGATTGAAAAGTTCCAAGTGTTAATAACTTGATCTAAATAAAATTTTATAAACCAAATTTAAGTAATTAACCCTAATCTTTGATTCAACTAGTATAGATTAAGCTACACACTCACACTAGTAAAAAACCTATGAGTTGGTTAATACAAAGCCAATGGTTTGATGGTTCTCAGTCATAAGTTAATAACACCTCAATACAATAACATTATAGTCCATTCTATTACAGAGGTCTAAACTACATTGTGCTTACATTGGAGATTTGACTCAACAAGAAGACCCATCATTTAACTTGACTCTGGAATCATTAGATTCAACTAGGATGTAATGCCATTTTTTTTGTGTTAAAATAATACCTTGAACGTTAAAACCAGAAGTAAATATTGACTATCTGTTGAGGGTTTCCTTATTTTAGCATATGAATGGTTGAGCCATGATTACTGCAATTTGAAGAAAGTTCCCTGTGTGAAATATAGTTGGGTGATAGGGCCGGCAATGGATCCGGAGATCCGATCCAAAAAAATTGGGTCCGGAACCTTATTTTTGGTATCGGATCAGTACTGGATCACAGATTGTCGATCCAATCTCTTATCGGATCGGTACCGGATTGACCCTGTTCCAATCCGATATAGACCCTATATCTATACTATATGTATAATATAGATTTTATATATATATATATAATTTGCATTTTATATATGTTTGTTCTCGGAAAACAAACGCAGCCTTAATGGGGTTGTGCTATCCCACACTTAACTGTAAAAAGAGTCATTTGGTTGAGCCATAGACAACCGGATTCAAGAGTCACAGTCCATGCCAATGATTGTAAGGGTAAAACAATCATTTGTAATTCACAGCCACGTGCACTGTGGATCTTGCAAACCTAAACCTGGTTGTTCCACCGATAGGATCATCCTGTACTGTATAAAATCAATAAAAAAAAAACTAGATTTTAGCCATAGCTCACAATTCATTAAAAAGAACTTATCAAGCAACATCTTCTCTTTTCTCCATTGTCTATTTTATCACAATTCATTTGTCTATTTTACCTTTTACCTTCATAGGATTTATATATTTGCAAGAGACTCAATCAAACTAAAACAACTATATAAAAAAATTATGGGAATCCGATCAATGGAATTCTATATTGAATCTTACCAAGAGCATCACTAGTTGTTGAACCAAAGCATGAGATCGAATCATTTAACTAACTGTCAGAATTTTCAAGTCGATGGGACGACTAGGAAACAATAGTTGTGAAACATAGGGCAACAAATATATGCAGTGGCGGAGCCAGGATTTTGTTCCAGGGGGCAAAAAAAACTAAAAGTATTTTAGGGGGGCAAAACAGAATAGAAAGGTATTTCAAGCGGGCAAAACAAATTAAAATGACTGTTTAAGAAAAATAAAAATAAAATTTTTAAAGAGTTTTCAAAGTTGAGGGAGGGCTACTGTCCCCTGGCCCTTCCCGGCTCCGCCACTGAATATATGTAACATTTTCTTGGTGTCAACTCACGGTCATTCGCTCCAATGTACACAAAGATATGTACACTCTATGTTGATGTGTAGTCACTCTCCCACAATTGACATTACATCACACTACACGGGTAGTCATCTCACATACAGTGACCAAGCAAGTGAGTTGTCTTGACTCACCCCCAATCATTATATTTCCATGTCAACATCAATCCGGAGAATCAGTTCTTCCAGTGAAACAAACATGGCCAAACCACCTATTTTCGTCAAGTAAAATCTTGATTCTGAGTACACAGTTCACCGAAGAAAGCCCACTTCATCCCATGTATGGTGCAATCAAGCAATCAAGCATACAATACTATATAATAAATAGAATGTGACAACATGATGTAAATGACAAATTAAAATATATATCACCAAATGGATTGAAGGGGCACAATACTAACAAATCTCTTAAATTCGACTTCTCTATTTTGTGGTTAAGCGTGGGATATCATTTTCCTATTAATTTTGAATCTTTTGATTATCACAAAATTTTTTTTGAGAAATTTTTCTATATTTTTTTAAGTTCTTTTGCAAAATGGGTTGCTAGGGTTAGGCTAGGGGTGTCAATTTGTACCCATTTAACCAGAACCAAAAAACCTGATTCTCGTCCCTCATTTTTTGGAACCAACCAAACAAGAAACAGAACCGGAATTGAATCGTTAAAAACAGTTCGATTCAGGGTAGTTTGATATTGGAACTGAACCATAACCAATATATAAATAGTGTTAAAATTATCATATTATCAAGATTGGAATTGATGTACCCCTAACCGGAACCAAACAATTGCTTCCGTTCCAGATCCATCATTTTGAGAACCAGAACCGTTAGGAACCGGAACCAATAAGAACTGACAATTTTGGAAATCTCTAGGTCAGGCCCTTGGCTATTTGACCTTTTTATTAGTCTCCGTAGTTGGAGTCTGTTGGACTTGATTTTTACGAATTCTACATATATACACGTGTAAGTACACCCATCGTTCTTGCGTGGGTTTAGCAAATGCGACTGGCTACATCATTATGTCAAACCAGTCCCTCAATCTCCAATCTTTCAATATTGTTTACTCCACATTGCTCCTTCTCGATTCTAGCGAGTTCAATCAAATTCGCTTCAATGGCGGCCAGAATTAGGGTTTCTACACACGAACTTACGATCTAGGGTTTCTTCAACATGCAGGAATTCTATCGTATTTCAATCTGACCAGTCTCAGAATTCGTTATTCTTATGAGTATCGATTTATACGTAATCAATAATCTACCGGCAAAGGTTATTTCTCTCGGCGACGACTCAATTTTGCTTGATTTGGGAGATTATATCCATTAACGATGCTCGAACGAAAGCTCTACAAGACGAAGCTTTGCGTACTGTATCAGAAAGGGCACTGTCCGCGTCAGAGCTGCTCATTTGCCCATGGCGATGCGGAGCTTAGGCGGTTCTCTGGTTCTTTTAATGGTAATAAGATTTCTTTCCTTCTCCTACTGCTTCATAACCAAAGAAAAATTTCGTTTTGGAGTTAGAAATTTGATAAATTGCAGGGAATCTAAGGGAAGTCTTGTTTATGTACTTGAGCATGCATATGTTTAATGTGCCAGCGGAGCTGGACCATAGAGCAAAAAATGTTTGGAGATAAGAGTTTAACGCTCGCTCATCATCTATTTAAGAATACTCGAGCGCTTTTGAGAAAATTCATTAAAGGAAGGATGATTTAATAAGAATTTAAGAAGATAGTTAAATTTTGACACATTGACATGGTATGAGTTTTTTTTCTTCCCTTTTTCTTGTTGGTAGACTGGGGATTTGAATGGTATTTGAGAAATGAGAATATCGAATACAGCCTTTGAACATTTAGATGAATGCACATTTGGTATAATAGGATACAAATCTAACAAAACTTTGTGGCTCTGCTTGAATGGTCGTTGTGACTGATAAAGTGATAATTGATAAATCATGTTAGGTATGAATGAATCTCGCAAAGTGTACATTCCATTTATTTGTTGTTGATTGTCATCAACTGAAGCAACAATATTGCTTGGATCCTAACTGAGCAAAATAAAAATAAAAATAAAAATGCTAGGGTCCAAAATTGCATAGACATTGATGTGGGGTTGAATGGTTGAACCTGTCCTTCAATTGGAGAACTGCTCTATTGCAATTTGAATACTGGTTATCCCTCCTCTATGCAACCTACATGATAAGTTTGTTTGCAGACGCGCACTTGATTCTCACATATCCTGAATCTTGTGCCTTCAGGTTCCCACCTTTGCAACTGGACCGGGTATTGACTTTGAGCTGTAGTATACATAGTGGAAGTTATTTGACATTGTGATAGCTAGATTTTGGTCAAGATAATTTTCTTTTGTTACTTATTGAAACGAAAATGAAAAACAATATGTAGTTACAATGTCTTGTTGGTGGTAGTGAAATCTCTAATAAGATGCTCAATATTGGAAGGGAAATGTAAAAGATAAAACGTATGCAGATTTTAAACCACCCTACTTAAAATTTCGCCTCATGCAAGATCTAGTCTCATTAGAGATTCTAGACTATCTCGATTTCATTTTGGGGAAGCCACATCTTTGCTTCTTTTTAAATGAGTGTTCATCGAACCTTTGCTTGTGGTTCTTTTGATGAAGTGTCAGTTCTTTGCGTGTTCATACTTGGATGGAATAATTGCCTTGCACCTTTGATCTTTCTGCATTTGACTTCCATTTTCCTATCTCATGTTAATTTTTTTAAAATTCTCGTCATAGATAATGAAGGGACTGGATACCAATTTCTGCAGATATATACTTATTAACAAAAATAAATAAATTTCTGCAGATATATTTTGCATGTCATTTTGTTCCGCATAAGTTAGAGCCAAAGACCTGCACAGATGAAACCTTTTTACGGAATATATGTGGGAGAATCTTGGTTCCTTGACTCAATGGTCGGAGATATCATTGAAATTTCTTGCTAGCGATTTATCTAGTATTATATCAGCGACATGGGTAGTCCATTCATCACTAAAAAGTAAATTTTAAGTGAAAGATTAATTTCTTTAGTGGCTCGAAGGACTACGCCTCTTTGTGTTTGTTAATACAGTTTTTGACAATGTTTCGCTCGAAAACTTATTTTTGTTTTTGGTTGTTGTGGTGATGCTTATATGAAACAGAGGAGGCCAATATAAAGGATCAGAAAATTAGGTTTTCTTGAATATATTTGATGGTCCATGGTAATTTAAATCATAAACAGGTTCAGTGAATATCCAAATGTTTTTTGTAGTAAGTTCTGCGGTTCTTATAATGGTGGAGCACATGGTATTCACCTCATATATCAGTTCCTCCTTGACTAATATGGCAAAGGGATTTCTTGGATGGAGAAATATAGCAGATTATTATGGGAAGATGTTGTTAACAGAGGCCAACTTTATTGCGTGGGAGATACATTTTTTATTATATCTAACTATGGCACCAGCGAGAAATCTCTACAGTTGAGATTTCATTATTTTTCTTATTCTCAAGAAGGCAGGCGTATCAACTATCCTCTATTAGTTGCTTATTTGTTATTCAAAGGGTTTTCTCAGTGGTATACGCTCAAACAAGGGTATATCCATATGTATTCATTATTATATGGGCGTTAGTTTCCATGGCCCCTTTGGAACTGGCAAGGAGGCACTATTTCTGTTCATTATTAAGTTTCTCATATTGCTCCATGTGATGGTAAGCTTAGCCTTTTAATCATTTTGGGGTTCTCCACTTGACTTTCACCTTAGTAAAAGAGAATGAAAACCTTGTCTCCCTACTGGAATATTTTTCTTGTTTCATTATTGCAGGTAGGCGGGACCATCGAGGTAGTGACTTGAGGGATAAGCTTGACAGAAGGCAATCTCCCCAACGAAGATATTCCCCAGGGAGAGATGCAAGAGACCGACATTCATTTCATGGTCAGGATAAACTTCCTTGTTAAATGTCTTTATTTAATTGTGTTAAATGTTTTCTTTAAAATTTCTTTCCTTTTTCCTGTTGATTTGCAATGAATGTTTTGATACTAAGACATCTACTAATGAAGGATGTGGCTCTTGATTTGTTCATTTCTTTTTCCTGTTTTCTGTTTATGGTTGACTTGTTATGAAGAACTTTTAGGAATGTGGTTTACCTAGAAATTCATGACAATTTGTCAATCTTATTTTCTTTTTCTTTGTCTAATTGATAACCCACTGATCTTTTTTCATGATCTGTTCTGTTGTAAATTCATTTGCAGGATATAGTCCTTCACGGTCCCCTGGGAAAAGGAGGTAAAGTAATATGAATTCTTTGAAGCCCCTCCTAGTCTTTGACATTATGGATTTGTTTAATGGATAAAACTTCTCTTGAATTGTCTCTTTGGAAGATACCTACTGTAAAGCTTTGAATGTTTACATGATATTTTATTTTTGCTTGAAAGATGATGCATGGTTGACTATAATAGGCTTATTTTCACTATGCTTACAGCCATTCAATTATGGAACAGTCTCTAGCCATTGTCTTATTATGCAATGTTGAGGAGTTAGGAAGGATACTATGAGTTGGTTCTTTTCCTGCATATTGTGTATATGGCTTGATTCAGTTCTGATTTTTATGTCCAACATATGCCAAAAATGGATCCATTCGTTGGGCCTTCAGCATGGTGGATCTAGCTTAGATATTTGAATGAAGTTTACAAGTCCGGCCTTTATGTTGCCCCGAGGGTGTGCCACAACTGGAGACTTGTGTTACGACGAGCTTCATCAATGTTATGGAAGCTGTTTCCACTTTCCATTTTCCAGTTTCTATACATCATATGGCTCCTTGTTCACTCATCACCTAGGTCTAAACTCTGTACCCATGTTATATGGAAGGAATATAGGTTTTTGAAGTCTTTTTTGTGTTGATGTGCGGTTGATCCCTATCAAAAAAAAATGTTAGGTTTATAATGCATACTTCATATAATCTTTGCCATTGTATTGGCAAAAGAGACACCATTTAATTCCGTTATTAGATCTTTTTTATACTTGCTTCTGTTTTCACATTGGTCTTGTTCGGATACAGTACAAATATCTTGTCTTCTTTAAGTACTTTAGTCTATGTAATTCCGAGTTAAATGCACAAAGGATTTAAAATCCCAGATGATACCAAGTCATGTCCTCTGATTTGTCTTGGACTCAAACAAGGTCAGGGCGAGTTCCACTGGTTCTAGTCAGAATAGGATTGGCTCACAGAGAGTTGTCCAATACCAAATGGTACTTGCATATTGTCCCGTAAAATACACATGTTCCTCAAGTCAAACTTGTTGCTTAGAATTAAGGCTGAATTATAGAGTACGATCTTGTGATTTGGTCATTCCTTTTGAGAATCGAGTGACATAAAGTAAAATTGAAACATTGATCAATGAATTTGATGATTGTGAGTGTTTTTGGGCATATCAATTTAGAGGTATGTAATACTTAATTTCTTGCATAGAGTAGTCATTCTGGAATCACTAAAACCTTAAACATGGGAAATAAATTAGCATACTTAGATACTTCTACATGTCTATTGTTTACCATATTCATACTGGTTGGACACCATTTTCTTGTGAATGTTATATTAGTTTTTTTTTTTTTTGATTTTTTTTTACTTTATTCGCAACTTCCTAATATATTGTGTTATAAGAAACGTTCAACAACACAGTTGGTCAGGTCTTTTGGGGGTTGTACCCAAAAACCTGGGTTCAAGTCCTGTTCTTACCTGGGGAGAGGGGGTTTAAGGGTTTCTAATAAGAAAAAATTTGGACTTGTCAAAAAAATAAATAGTGTTTCCAAAATAAGATTTGTGGTGTATTAGATAGAATTTTTCTGTAACTAGTAGAGGTTTCATTGAATTCATTGAACACAAGATGTTCATTCAACAACGCACATGTGGATTAAAAAAAATCTTTGCGGGATAAAATTAAGGTTAAATGTATGGTATTAGCAATGCTAGATGGGATATCGGGAAAATTTTTGTAGTTTACGGTTTTTAGCTATTGGGTATGTCTGTGATTGTATACTGGTAATTTGTTTAGGATGGCTGTTAGAGTTATTAGGTTCTTCTGAATCATCTCTTTTTGTTGGTGTTTGTGTCATTATCATACTAATATTTGAATTTATAATATGTTTTTTTTATAGCGAGAGAGGACAGAGGAAGAAGCAGCATTTTGATGGCCAAAGTGATGTTTCTGGAAGTCTCAAGATCTCAGATGGTGCTGATGGAGTTAAAGAAGGGAAGGTCACATCCTATGGTGCCAAAGATGTTCTTGAAGAGCAGGTTTGAATTAATTTTATCCTTTCGTGTTGAAATATTGGGATGTTCTTCATTTTGAATTTGTTTAGGAAGGATGGTTTTAAACTATCAATTATCATACTTATAAAAAAAATATCAATTATCATCGTATTCTTTTGGCTCACCCTATTTCCGTCTTTTATGGAAACCTTATGCAGTTAAAGCAAGTACAGTTGGATATTGACATGCTCGATGATCATAAATGTCAACTTGAGGTGAGTTCATGACTATGAGTTGCTATGAATTGCTTGAAGTGTTTTTGGAGAAAGTGTGAGCCATATGGTTGATGGGCATGGATATCATGCAAAAATCTCATATCCTGGGTGATTTTCACTTCCAAAATATTTGTTGCCTGTTTATTATGTAACAAGTTTGTTAGACACTTTGATCTAGTTATTTGGCTAACGTTTTTATTCAAAATTTTCCTTCTCTTTAGGTGATAAATATGTACTGGATGTACTATTAGTCTGTAGCTGTTTCTCTATATGTAATTCTCATACGAACAAATAGTACACAAAGTTATATCTTTCAACAATACCATATGATGAGATGAACATGTCAGTGTGTCTGGATTTACAAGGTCAACATGTTTGACTCTACCTATCACTGTCTAATATCATCCACATGTTAAGTAGAAGTTACCTAGCCATTGCAGTGTCCTTTGAATTAAGTAATACTTTCTATTGCATTTGTTGATGATCTTGGCGTTGTCAAAGGTCCCTAAGCGCATATGCAACCACGGGCTATTTGGAAGTTAGGGTATAGTCTGCCTTGGCAACCCTAGGCGAGGTGCTTGCCTAAGCTACTCTGTGAACATGTTGGTGAGAAAAGTAATCAAGCTCGCATCTAGGACCCAGGGCTGAGAATGTCAGTGTGGATGATGACGATTATAGTGATGGACTAGATGGTGGCGGTCATGCAAATGCTGACGGGCTTGCTAGTTGTTGACTTGTTGGTTGCAAGGGACAAAAGTGGACTAGTGCTAACCATGAGTTTGTAGATGGTTTTGAATTTCTGGTGATCTTTTGACAACGCATAAGTGCTAAAATAGTTGCCTATCAAAAATAAAAGGGTGCTATAATAGTTGGGGTTGTTTAGAGAGTTATTGATGCCATCATATATATATATATAGATAAGTTATATATATATATATATATATATATATATATATATATATATATATTTGTTTTGGACTGTTTATGTTTACTCGTCTTTTAAGTTGTAACTTGGGTAGTTGGTTTGGTGGTTCGAAGTGTAATACTTTTTTTGCTTATTAGTATTCGAAAATCGACCTTCAATATTTTTCTATTTAATTCTGTCACATTTGGTATTATAAAATTAAAACACTAAACTTCCTTTAATAAAATATTAAAATTATAAGTAATGATTATTTTTTTGTTACTAAAAAATTCCAGGATAATTTCGTCACCAGGTGCTAGCCTTGGCAACCAGTAAGTTGTAGCACCTTGGCTCGCTTAGGTGTTCTGAAAATAGTTGTTAACCTTACAATTTCATTATGTTTGCTTGTATCTATTTTCTTGCAAATTATTCATTTATTTGATTTTATCTGTCGAAGAAAGATCGACAGTTGTAAAGATTTTGAGTAATTGATCCCTCCAAGCGTGGAGGCATTCTTGGACGGTTGCATTGGACAAAGTCCTTACGGGCCATCTATACATAGGAAGCAATTTATTCCAAATAGGTGCATTATGTGCAAAGGGAATGAGGAAAATGTCAATCACCTATTCATCCATTGCAAGGTGGTTAAAGATATTTGGAGTTTTTTTCTTCACTTAGGTGATCATTTTTTTTCTTTTTTCTTTTGATAAGTATTTAGATGATTGCTTCTTGAGTTGGTCTTGTGGTGCTTTTTGTCCTATGGGGAGAACTCTTTGGAATATTCTACTGTTATGCTTTTAGTTGGGTTCTTTGGAAGGAATGAAATAGAAGAATCTTTGAAGATAAACATAGATTGATGGTGGAATACTGAAGTGCTATATGAAGGTTAATGACAGATTTGAGTTCTCATCGTGAAAGAATTCTGGGATTTTAAGGGAGCAGATTTCATGTTACTGGAGGGACATCTTGTACAGCATTTATTCCAAGATTTATCTTAAGCCATCGTGGAGGAGGCCAGGACTCTGGATGGATGAAACTTAATTTGATGGAAGTGCTCAAAGGGTTGTCATGGATTTGGCTGACATTGGAGGAGTTATTTGGAATGACTGATGGGTGGTTCTTAGAATTTCTTAGGTCTCATTGGTTTCACAGATGGTAATAAATTGGATATAAGGGCTTCTCTTCAAGTTTGCCAAATTTTCAAAGATAATAATAATGGCCCTTTGGTGGTTGAAGGGGACTCCTCCAATGTTGTTACAATGGCAAGTACAGCGGGATACGGTCTGTGGAGACTTGTTAATGTGGTTAATCACGTTAGGGAGTCGGCACTTGGATGGATAGTCATTTTCTCTGTACAACTTTGGAAGCCCATGGCCACGATAGCGAAAAAGCAGGTGCATAGAGAATCTTTGTATTTATGGAACTGTTTTCCCTAATTTTACATCTTCTTCAGCAATATAACTTGTTACTTATCAAACTTATTATTTCATTTCGTGTTGGTCTTATTTGCTTGATTGGGTTTTTCTCTTATGCTGTTATTCTTATTTGCTTACGGATTGAGGTGCATGTTCTTTGCTGCACTCTGAGTTTCAATCATTATTTGATTCAGGATCTTGTTTATACATTTTAATGACTTTTTAAGTAACATTTGTTTAGGAACTTAATTCCTTTGAAGGTAAAATATATGAGAGCAGTTGCTTAAAAAAATGAGAGAAATTTGAATGATGCATCGGGGGTGGAGAAGAAAAGAGAGAACAAAAGGAAACTTAGATGGAAGTTCGTAGCAAATTGAATTAACTAAAATGGAAATGAACACAATATGCAGAACTTCATACCTTAGCCCTATGGAGTTGCTAACCCCACTATGGTAGTTGAATTATTTTCCCTTTGGCATCTACACCCATTATATGTGATATAGTTTGGGGATCTGATTTCTGATGCTCTTTTTTGATCTGGTGTTTGTAAATAAGGTTGTAACCAGTAGATGAGGGTTGTAGATAGAAGATGGAAAAAGTGTAATGGAGGCTGAAGGTGGAGAAGGAGATTAGGGTTAGAGAGAGAAGTTGTGGGAAGAGGAGAGAATTAATTGTTAATTCATTCTCTCTCACACACTATATATATATATATGATGGGGAGAAACCCTACACGAGAGAACACTATTCATGTGACACTATTCACGTGGTACTATTCATGTGACACTATTCACGCGACACTATTCACGTGAATAGTGAAAACCCAAAAAAGGACCCACGTGGGAAGTGGGATGCAGCCCACTTGAGACACCCACGTGGGTGTATTACATAAACTCCAACAATTTGATACTTAGGTTTAACCGCTGTAATTGTGTCGGGAGAATATTGTGGACTAGTATGTGTATGGATTTTTAAGCATGCAAGTTATTGATGGAGAATTGGTTTTACATTTTCCCATCATCTCATTGCAAATTTGGATCTTAAGACACTAGAGCCTCATTTCCTTCTTCTAGCAGTGCTTCAGTTGTATTCTATTGGTGGATTGTGCACAGTGGCGGAGCCAGGATTTTGTTTAGGGGGGGCAAAATCGCAAAAAAAGAAAAATCCAGGGGGGGGGTGGGGGGGGGGGGGCAAACCAAAAGAAAATGATAGTTTAGGTCCCCTTTGGTAAGTAAAACAAAATTATTCTTAAAGATATTTCCAAAAGTTGAGGGGGGCAACTGCCCCCCCTGGGCCCTTCCTGGATCCGCCACTGATTGTGCATATCAATAAGCATAATTTTTCTCACACAGTTACCAATGGAAACCGAAAAGGAGAAATTTCTCACTTTTTTTAATTCATTATTCTCTGGGTGCATTTAGTTCTCTTTAAGGGAGTTGTATGTTATATGGACGCACTGCTTAATGCCTGATTTCTCTTTGCATGATATTATGGTGCCTCAGGTGTTTCTATTGTCTCTCTTTACTCCATATACTAGGATCAACATAAACTACCACTTATTCGGACTTTTTTTTTTATATTTAAAGATCTACCTGGAGGAGAGGGTCCAGGAAACTGATAGTCTTGCTTCCAGAATTGAGGAGCTTGAAACCCAACTGAGCAAAGAGCAAGAAGAATGTAAAAGGTATTCACACACACATATACTGCTGTTCCTTTTACTTTTAAGAAGGTACTGTCATCTACATGTTCAATGGAGAATCTTTAGCCTTTTTTGCGGGGAATAATATCTTCAGGATAACTTCAAAGATTAAGAAGTTCATCAAAGCACACAGTCGTTATTCACGGGCACAAGAGGAACTAAAGAGGCAAGTCTTTATTTTATGTTTGGCCGTCTGATTCTCTATGAATACATTTTTGGCTTGGATAGCCAATTTTTCCCCTGATTTTCAGATTTGTTGGGACTTAACTTGGTCTTTATAATTTCTTCACATTGACATGCATGCAAAGGTCACAAGCTCGGCTTCAGAGGTTGGGAGATCAGCTTGCTTCTGATGCTTCAAGACCTAGTGCCAATGAAGAAGATTCAAGTGTCAATATTGTTAGTGATGGAGAACCTAATGTTGATAATGGACTGAGCCCAAGGAATGAGCTGCAGAATCATGCTTCTCCAAGCAAGAAAAGGCCGCGGATCAGCCTGGGAGCTAGTGAAGAAGCAAAACCAGGTGACACTTAAAAAACATTTCCGTGCTTGGCTCTGTTGCGTATCTGGAGTTATATCGTATGGAACTTTTGGAAAGTTGATATTATTTGCTAACTCACACCTTAATTATTTGGTTACTGAATAAACCTGGTGGAAGTGTATTGATAGAAAACCCTGCGGGTGGAACTGTGCGTTATTTTTTTCACAAAGTGCCCCTTCGTACACAGAAGTTGGTAATTTTTAAAAGGCTAAATTTTCTTTTCTGCTTTTGTTTAATATTCTTCCATATTATTATTTTACGTAAGTATCACATTTCTGTATTTTAATATATGGCACAATTTATCACGTGCAACATGTTCTTAGTCTTATAAACTGTTTTTTTTTTTTAATTAGTAGTCTTATAAACTGTTTGTATTGTGACTTTTTGGGTTTCTTTGAGTTAGCATGTCTGATGCCTTGTATCCTGCTTTGATACATTTTCATTATCATCAACATTAATTTCTCATGTTGATGATGACTTGACAAAAAAACTGCTGATGATGATTTAGCTTATTTATTAATCTGATTTTGAAGAAAAATAGCTGTTGGATGGTTCTCTCATAATTTTTCCCACTACCAAGTGATTTTACTGTCTTTGTCTTAGTAGTTCTAATTTCTGTCCTCGCTTATAAGCTCTTTTTTTAGTTACAACTTACGTAACAACAACACAACAATTTCAGGTTTTTTGCCGTGTCGGACACGTATTGACACATCCTGATATGATGGCAGTGTCACCCTTTCTTTTTATGAGATTTTATATGAAAATTACTTCTAAAAGAGGGTAGGTGTGTTCCATCTTCCATACAATACTTTGTTAAGTTGTTAAATACAGCTGTAGTTGTTTGATAGTCTTCCCCCTAGTTAGCAATTCGGCGTACTATTCCCGTATTAAACACGAGTAGTCCGATTTGTTGAAAAATCGTTTTAAACGTCCGTAACAATTGAACTGTTCGGATTATTTGACTATTTTTCTCCTAAATCGAATAAAACACGTATTTCCGATCTTTCCTAATAAAACTTCTAAATTCGGCTGTTTCACCGTCTTCATCTCTACTCAACCTCAACCACTGTCTTCGTCTCCCAAATCCCCACCCCTGCCCCATCGTCTTCATCTCTACGATCCCAGTTTCCCACCCCAACTGAACAGCGAGTTGACAGAGACGGACTACTTTCGGTTCAGGTACCTCTCTCTCTCTCATATTTCCCTGGATTTGAGGAACGAAGAGAATTCATTCTCTCTTGTTTCTGTGGAAACACCCTAAAAAAAAAAGATTCAAGCTAAGGAGAAGAAAAACTTCATTAGTTTCACAGTTTTAATTCGTAACCGAAACCTCCGATTGCCATTGACCCAACACAAATCTCACCGGCGAAGGTGGCGGAGACATCGGAAACTCAAATTTCTTGAAATCGAAAGAACCCAAATCATCTCTCTTTACAATATCGTCTCTGAGAGGAGATTCTGCTAAGGTTTAGTCCTTTAGTTCTCAAAATCCACCTGTAAAGCCACCGATTGAACCGGTGAATCAGCAAACCATCTTCGGTTTGATGACCAATCTGGTTTTCAAAACATTGTTCACTGTAGACAAATCTCCATGGGATGAGTATGGGGTGATTCTACTAAAGGCTGCTGAAGGAAACCTTATATTCTTGTGTGTAAATAAGGTGTTCCTTCTATAGAGGACTCAATAAGGTTCCCTCTTCGCGTGTTTACATTGGACAAAATTATGTTTTTTTTACTTGTAGCCTTGCTCTAAGCTAAGACAATTTGTTTCTGAACTAAAAAATGCCACAAGGCCACCCTATGGAATCTTATGTAAGGGATACCTCATGGTCTTGCTAGTTGAATCTTTGATCCATACACACGAATTTTTGGTCCCGAATTCTTTATACTAAACAATATTATACACGAATTATTTGCGTATCGTTTTTTTTCCGTTTTCCGTTATTTGACCGTTTTTTTACCATACTCAAAAAATTTCAAACCGGATTATATTCGTACTATTCCCGTCCCGAATTTTTTCCGTACGCCGAATTGCTAACTAGGGTGTTCCCTCTTAAAAATCTACATCTACTAATTATGTTATTGGGTAGCTTCACTTTTGGTTTAAATATAACTAAAATGATATTACAAGACCTATGTATGGATGTGCGTGCATTTCGGGCTTCTCAAGAGTCAAAGGTTCTGTGTCAGATACCTTGTATCTATTACGGACACTGATACATGTGTTCATGTCATTGTTACATAGGTTACAAAATGTCATGCATGGGTCAAACCACTTATTCTATTGACAATAACATGTTTGTATTATCCCAGTAAATTCAAGAAAAAGTCTGGTGGGAACAACTAGATTAGAGAAGCTTACTCGGTGGGATGGACCGACCACTCAATCATATAATAACTACAAGGAAGCAGAGACAGTGAACAAAATTCTGATTGGAAGCAATTGTCATAAGCCCCTAGCAAATGCGGACAAGAGTAAGCGAAGAAAGAATGGTTCTCCTAGTATTGCTTTTATAGAAAAGGTATGTTGGGTGTCTACTATTATTTAATTCTATTTATTTAATTGTCCTGCTTGCTCTTTGCATAAAGCAGCCAAACTTTTCTATTATATATATAAGCAACCAAACTTTTTATTCATATATTTCTTCATATTAGAGATCTTTTTAGCTTTTCTCTGTTTTTTCTTTTTAAATCAGTAGTATGAAAACCATTCTTTAGCAGCTTTCGTTGGAATGTGCAGGTGAAGGGTTTGGAATCAGGACATGTGTTGCCTTCAACCAGCATGGCTGCTCATGCAGTTGATGAATTTATTGAAGCCATTGAAATGGAGGAGAAGACTGAGGTGGTGGAAGCTGCTACTACTGTCTTTGAGAAAGGAACTGCAAATGAGAAGGCAAGCTTCCCATATCTGCCACCCCCACCTCCACCTCCAGTGGCTCCGCAAAATGCTTACAAACAGGTTAATATTCTTTTAACATTGGCAGACAACCATTTCCTTGAAGACTGGCTCCAGTTTAAGTTTAGATTTGCTAGCTGTTCTCATGCCAAATTCTCTGGATTAATACAAAAAATGTTTTAGTTTATTAATAATGAGAGTTAGAGAAAAATGGGTAGTTATAGTGCTATAAGCTCATCTATTGTTTAAGCTATAGCATTCTTATGCAAGTTTCTCAATGTGACCTGAAATGGGTAATGGCGCGTTGGCACACTCATGGATTTAAATTTTGGTTTCGACCTAGGCCGAAACTAAAGTTTAGTAAAATTTTGGAAAAAAAAAAGGTAAGATATTTTTAAAATTTTACAAAATCCCTTATTTATAGGAATAAAATCTAATCTCTTTCTCTCTACAATTCCTGAGATAATGAATTCTTAATTTGTGCCTTAATTATAGGAAAAAAATGAATTATCTCCTTTTTAACTTACATAGAATAATTGTCAGAAATTTCAGAATTTATTGTATTTTGGTTTCGGCGGAGCCCAAAACCGAAATTTTGGCAATTTCGATGAAATTTAAAACCCTGTTGGCACTCAATCCTCTTTTTGCTTGGCCTTCCTAATAGCAATTGACTGTTTGGTAATTTTTGGTTTTCTTGCTGTTGGTGTTGCAGTACGAGGGTGAGGACGAGGATGTGGATGTGGATGTGGAAGAGCTAGGTGTGATGGGAGATGTTGAAATCAATAGTGAGGTGGATATCGTGCAGCTATAACATAGTCTTTTTATCTATCAGTTATAACTGACGTAGTTAGTAGAAGATAATCTTTTGTTGCAATGACAATATTTAGTGTCCGCAGGTGTTTTATCTGATACCCTTGTAGTTGCAGCGTAGTTCTGATATTTATTCTAGTTATAGTTTGTCGACTTATATATTCAGAAGAATTGGAGTTGGATTAACCGGGCCAAATCAGCTTAAGTGTATACAAAATTTTGAGGGAATGCGTGTAGTTTATGAGTTATGCATAACTGTGATTACTCTTGAAGGTTGGCTGGCTAAGTTGATGCTGGTCCCTGCAATGTTGCACTATTTGGAAGTTTTGTATGCATTTTTAGGAGTAGAAAACACTTTGTTCCTTAACATTTGTAACCATAACCATCCTGATACTAGAGGTTCATTGAGTTATTATGTTAGCCACCCAATAAATGTGTTCTTTGCCGAGTTTCACATTTTATGGTTGTGACTACTGTGCCCGAAATATTCTTTGGCACAAATTGCTAGTGTAGAGTTCAAGCCTTAAATATTAAGGTATTAATATGTACATGACAGAGTGAGAATATTTTAAAATGTCGCGTATCGGTCATGTACAGATGGCTCTACAGCTCCACATAACAAATTTACTCCCCCCAAAAAAAAGGGCATAGTTAAGATTTGTTTGTGTGTGTGTGTGTGTGTACGTTTCATGTCTGGAGTGGAAACAATCCTACACCGCACCGAAAGAGACTCGACACCACAAAAATTTACTTTGCAAAAAGCCTTGGCATGCATTCTTGTTGCTTTTTTCCATTTTTTAAGATCGAATTCCAAATTCTATTTTTATCTCTTAGAAAAATATTGTACTGAGTTCCTTTTTGCTGGCAGGTCTTGATTGGACACACAATCCTAAAACAAAAATTTACTATTTCGCATGAGTCCAGTGTGCAGTCATCGATGACAGAGTTCAATATGAGCCACGTGGCACACTCTTAGAGGACTCTGACTGTATGGATGTTTTTCCAATCCCTAATTGGACCTACAAACCAAAAATCAGCTTGATTAGTGATTTCAAACCTTTGGATCTTTGTACCTCAAATAATTATTAATAATGCTCAAATAATAGTCAACGCTTAGAAATCACTAATCAGGCTGATTTTTGGTTTGTAGGTCCATCTAGGGATTGGCCAAGCATAAATACGGTCAGAGTCCTCTCTCATATTGCACGATGACACCTATATTGTGTGTGTTTTTTTTTTTAAATCAATGACACCTATATTGTTGTGGAAGAAATTTTTGAAGCCGCGAAGCACTGGCCAATCACATGGCGCCACAACCTGCTGTTGCTTTCGTACAAACCCAGAAATGCTTTTTTGAACAGCAGGTTGTGGCCCCATGTGATTGGCCACTGCATCGGTGCTTCAAAAAATTTCTCATTGTTGTCGGGGTTCTGCCGTGGACCGTGATCGAGGTATTGGATCGGATCCCATAATCCGTGGGGCCCTCCCACGATGGTGACTACAAAAACAAAAAAAAGAATACGGAGAGAAAATTAACAGAAAAGTCAAGGACACAGAAGCAAAGCAGGTTCGATCCTAGTTTACCAATATAAAGCCCTAAAAGCAAAAAGAGAGAAAAAAGAAGGAAATAAGATAAGAAAAAAAAAAAAAGACAAAGCTTCATGCACACGTCTAGCTAAAAGTTCTCGTTAACATTACTTAAAGCCCTTTTTTGCATGAGCAAAGAGAGAATAGAAGATAAAAAGGGAAGAAGCAGCCATGGATAGGAAGTTGCACACAGCTGCAAGGCTAGGAAACGTTGAGTTTCTTCAGCAACTTGGAGATGAAAATGCCCCAATCTCCTCCAGACCCCCACCCCTCAGAAGAATACTGCACTTCACATAGCTGCTAAACTGGGACAACTCGAGTTTGTGAAAGAAATCCTCAAGAAATGTGATCTTCTTTTCAGACAAACAAACATGCTTGGCGATACGGCCTTCCATGTCGCGTCGAGGGCCGGACATGTTCCTATAGTCGAGTTTCTAATAAACTATGGAAGATCAAATTCATGGGATGACGTCGAGGAAGGGCAAGTTGACGAGGGTCATGCTGAGACTGAAATATGGAGAATCGGGAACAAGGAGAACAACACGGCCTTGCATGAGGCCATCAAGCATGGACACTATGAAGTGGTGAGGATGTTATTAAGAGAAGATGACGATCTAGCATGCTTTATTAATAATGCTGGTGAGTCACCACTTTATTTGGCGGCTACGGAAGGATCGGTGGAAATTGTAAAGAAAATCTTAGCCACGGCTTCTGTAATAGTAGAGAACGGACCAGATGGTCGGACCCCTTTGCATGCTGCGGCCACAATGGGGCATTTCGGTGAGCTTTATTATGCCTGTTTATGTTGTTATCGTCATCCCTTATTATTAATAGTTAGTTATTGTCATGGTTTTAAAAACCGCCTTTTAAACGGTAACGCCCCAAGCCTGTTTCCGTTAAAACAGTTTAAACACGTTTTAACGTTTTTGAATTTAACGGCCGTTCTTTGTTTTGACGGCCGTTAAAACTGTTTAAACAACTGTTAGATTTTAAAAGAAGTTGTGAAAAAAACGGCCATTAAATCCTTTTAATTTCTTTAAAATCCGTTAAATTCTATTTTTTTTAAATTTTCAAATCTAAAATTTGAATTTCAGCACCATTTTTCCCGTTAAAATCCGTTTAATTCTATTTTTTTTTTCATTTTTGCCCTTGGCTGTTTTAATCTGTTTTAACGGCCGTTTAAACGGTAACATCCCCAGTCCGTATAACCGTTAAAACGGCCTCCTTTAAGCCTTGATTATTGTTATTATTATTATTTGATTTTTCGCTGGCATCCCCAACAAACAGAGAAAAAATTCGATAGTCCCTCGGAGTTTCAAACTTTGAAGATCCCCTCCCAAAATGTCTGATACGTACCTTAACCATCTAATCAAACCCGGTTTAATGTAGATTGGGTTTAGGCCTGGATGTACGTGTCAGACATTTTGGGAGGAGAACCTTTAAAGTTTGAAAGTCCTTGGGACCAGCTAATCTTTTCTCCCCCACAAACAAAAGGTTTCTTTGACAAGATGGATAGCAACAAGGGAATCTGATTCCAAGCATAAGATTCAGTTCCCCTTCTAATTCAGCTTCTTATTTTAGCCCGACGGGCCGGGCCCACCCTTCTACAGGCCTTGGGCCAAGCCCGGGTCTAGGCCCTTGTATTTGATCCAGCTCGGCCTGGCATTGTAGACCAGGCACGGCCCAAGGCCCGGTCAATTTGAAAAAATGAAAACTATAAAAAAAGGGGTAGCTATTTTGTGTCGGGCTGGGCTGGCTCGGGCTTCATGGGGCAAGCTTGGACCTGGCCCAAGGATCTAACGGGCTGGGCTGGGCCCAGGCTGGGTAGTGGGCCAAAATTACAGGCTGACTTCTAATCATCTTTAGCTCGATCAAATATTTGATGTTCATGATGTTAACTGATTCAATGTGTACATTGAGCTTTTGGTGGATACCGCACCACATGATCATTAATTTAATCAAGATCAAATGGTGATGATTGAGAGCATACCGAATTTTTTCATGGTAGAAACATTGGTAGGTCTTCATCCACATAGTCTCGATCGTGATATTAAGAAACTAATGCAGATTTGTTGAATAAATCAGACGTGTTGGTAGAGCTTCTGAAGGAAAGGGACCATCTTATCAAACAAGTAGACACTTTGAAAAGCACAGCTCTTCATTACGCATCATCAGCTGGCCATGTCAATATAGTTCAGAAACTATTAGAGACTGATCCTTCACTTACGTATCTCTTAGACGAAGACGGGCTGTCACCTTACACTTCGCCGCTGGTTCCGGCCACCTGCAAGTTGTGCGCAAGCTACTGGAATACTGTCCAGATGCGGCTGAACTTCTTGACCAAAGTGGCCGAAATGCTCTTCATGTTGCCATCGAGAGTGAAGAGTTGGGTGTAGTTGAGTACTTGGTGAGAAAACCGGAGCTTGAAGAGCTTATAAATGAGTCTGATTGTTGTGGAAACACGCCTTTACATCAAGCTGTGAAGAAAGAGAATCATTCGGTTGTTAAGCTTCTGCTAGAAACCGGGAGGGTGGATCTTAGGGCCATGAACAAGGATGGGCATACAGCCCTTGACATCATTGAGGTCGCCGTGGAGCGATCGTATGAACAGGTAATGCCTCTCTGTGCTCATGTACGTACGTACAGCTACTGTCTGAAATTCTGAATAGTGGGATTGTAGCACACCAAATATTAGTATCAAAACTTTCCGAATGTTTGGACGGGGGTGTAAATTTGGCCCGCGGGCCGAATATTAGACCGGGCCCGACCTGGGCCGAGACTGGCCTGACCAGGCCCGACCCAAAGCTTACCACTCTGGGCCTTGGGATGCACCCGGGCCTAGGCCATGAAATTTTGCCCGTTCCGGCCCGAGACTGTAGACCACGTTCGAGTGCTCGACCTAGCTCGGCCCATTGGGCCAAATTGCCACCCCGAGTGTCAATACTCTTGTTTAAAGAATGTTATCAAACATGATTGCGTAGTATTTTGGGTCCTTACAATATTGTCCACTAAATCTATACAAGAAAAAGATACGTATATTTTACTTAGCACAGGTGAAATTCGCGAAATTTATGTGAAATAATAAGAATGAAATTATGTGTGACGGCGGAAAAGAAAGTGAAGCGGATTAGACGGCGAGTTGAAGGACGCATGATAGTCATTTTTTCGGTAGTGGCAACAAACCCCGACCTCAAGTTCTTTCTTACAAAAAAAAAAAAAAAAAACAAACAAACCCCGACCTCTAAAAGGGATGCATTTATAGAAAATCTAACATTCGTATCATGCCTACAGGTACTAATTTGGAAAGCCTTGCAAGCTGCCGGAGCCGCTCGAGGTCAACGCAGACATAGCCGAGACAAGTGGCAGCGTCCCAAGACAAGCTCAACCACCGTGAATAAGTCTTACAAAGCCATGGCCAACACCCTCTCAGTGGTGGCAGCGCTCATTGCCACCGTCACATTCGCAGCAGTATTCACAATGCCAGGAGGGAACAAGATCGAGGGGTCTGAACAAGTGTTGCCATTCTCATCAAAGACACGGCATTCAAAGCTTTCGTCATCTCTGACACTATCGCCATGTGTACATCTATGATTGTGGCACTTACACTAGTCTGGGCAGTGCCAGGTGTCCCAGGCATGTTGGTCAATGCAGTCGGGTGGGCCCTCAGGCTTATGTGGATCGCATTAGGAGGTATGGTCGTTTCCTTCGTTACAGCAGTGTATGTTGTTGTGTCAGAGAAGTGTATGTGGCTCGCCATTGTCGTCTGCATCATGGGGTGTAGCGTTCCCTTCCTTGTCACTCCAATAGTCACGATGTCGGCCCGTCAAACGCCACATGCGAAGAAAGAATTCCAGTATGATCAAATTCAACCTCTATTAACATAATCTTCACGTCAAATTCCAGGATTTTCTTTGGAATAAGGATATAAAACATGGGTTACTGGTAAGCGCGCAGCTCCTTCATTTGCTGGTTGTTATGACTTATACCGCTTTCTCCTGCAACATAATTAGCTTCTCGTCACAAGACGGTACTCGCTGGAACTCCATCTGAAGAACTGATCCTTCACATGAAAGTGGTGATCCTCCTTGAGCTCCCTTGCATGATGGGCGCTGCTCAAAAAGAGTGATCCTTATATGGTTTGAAATTAAATACTGTTATAACGGTTAATGCTCCTATACCGTTATGTTCAATTCCTGTTAAAAGGACAGTGTTTGGCAAAATAATTGTAACATTAACAGATGTACCGTAATACTGTCTCTTTTAAACCATAAGTTCAGTAATATTATTGGTGCAATATTAATAACGCGGCCCATCAAAGAGAACCTATATTTATAGTACTTGGTATTATTTGTTTGAAGACACCCCATCCATATCTGTAGAACTTGGGGCCTACCGTTTATGTTTACAGTTAACTTGAAAATTAAACCACATTTGATGGTCTCTATAGTGAGGAGATCATCTTCACAAAAATTCAAATCAATCCGATATTCATATATAGATCGGTTTACAAGTTGAAGAATTATGGACCGTCTATTTTTATCGTTGACTTGAAAACCACATTTGATGGGGTTAGAAATTTCAGAATGTGCTGAGTTTTTGTAGGGGTGGTCTATATGATGAGGAGATCATCCTCATCAAAAATCAGCTATTGATTCATCTTCCATGTGCTAGGGTACGCCAAAATTATTGTCAAAAATGTTGTATGAAATTGTCCCCTCCATCCTAACCCTATATATATATATATATATATATATATATATATATATATAGGGATCCTCGGGGTACAACAATTTTCACAACATTTTTTACAACAATTTTTGCGTACCCACATAGAAGATGAATGAATGGCTGATTTTTGTGAGGATGATTTCCTCACCATATAGATCACCCCTACAAAAAATTAACCCATTCTGAAATTTCTAACCCAATCAAGTGTGGTCTTCAAAGAATGTGCCTCTTAGTTGAGGGAAAGACTGCCCCAACTAAAGATGAATATATGCCTTTATATTAATGACTAGTGGGTGGCCCGTGCCCACGGCATTCCCTGACAATGCATTTGCTAAAATCGGGTGTGAATGGTTGAGATCCACCATGCATTTTAGGGGATTAGATCTTGACCCTTCTTTGTTAGAACTTATAAGAGGGGGTATAAGTGGGGAGACAACCACTATGTTTTGTTATATAGATAGTTTCCCGGAGGGAGCTATATCCTTTTCTTTAAAAATTCCCGTGGTCCTCTCCATCCACAAGCCTCAAATGATAGCAAAGGGCACTATACTCTATAACATATTGACCGTAACAGATAAAGCAATCTTGTGCCAGCTTGCTAACATTGCTCTAATGTTCCTATATGTTGCACCAATAATACACACATTTGTAGTACAATACTGATACCATTATTTTTCTCCATTAGCTAGGCACAATAAAGTACTAGTGATGTCATCGAATTTTTGGACTTCTAGCTTTTTTGAGAATCTCCAGCACATCCTCGTCACAAGAGCTTTAACAAAAAGCTGTTATCTCCATTTGCTTCGTTTAAATAGCCAAGAGATCGATTTAGTAAAACAACTTAATTTTGATCCTTGCACGTATATGTACTTACAAAAGAGTAAAATGGTAAGGTTTTAAATGACGGGAAAATATGACGAATGAGGAATTTCACTAACATTGGCGGGTGAAGAGTTTTTTAGCGAATCCCTCAAAATAGCAAGGAGGTTAATTAGAAACCCTAATGGAGGACGAATTTGAGGGTTTTTCTCTTAACTTTGGCTTGGAGAACGAAGATGATCGATCATGAGGACGTGCTGATGGAGATGCTGTTACCCAGATAGAATTACCGATTGTAATTATTTATGGAGCTCAAAGACATCATCTTAATATAATGCTTTCGAATAAAAAAATAATGCTACCTAATCTCATTGAAGATGATAATGATATTCCCTCTATCTTTTGAAGTAGACAAGGCACCGATTACACAAAAAAAAAAAAAAAAAAAATAGACAAGGCCAAGGGATGAGTGGCTCGATTGAGTTTTCCATCTATGATCGCCACTGACCAAGTTTGATCAACAACAAAACTCTTTCATAATCATTGAAATGATGAAAATACCCATTATTTTCATAAATTCCTAAAATATCCGTCATTGTTAGCTGCCCCAAACTGAAAAGGGAGCAAGTTGTGCTGATCTCATTGGCACACTCGGCGCCAATCAAACCAAATGGACAGTTAATGCACCAAGTTTCCTATGTTTATACTACTACTGTTTTACGAAACTTGGCATTGTTTGGAAGACAACCCATTCATATCTCTAGAACTTGGAGAACATATATGGTTGCCGATCGGGATCAGGGGAGCAACAAAAGTGAACCAACTTGGCATTGTTTGGAAGACAACCCATTCATATCTCTAGAACTTGGAGAGCATATATGGTTGCCGATCGGGATCAGGGGAGCAACAAAAGTGAATCAACAAATTCACTTTTGTTCTTGGCGAGAGAATCCAAACGGATACCATCTTTTTTCTCTATTAGGCACGGGGAAGTGATGTTTTTAGACAATGAAGCGTACGACTTCTTACATAGCCGTTCAATCAGTCACAACATATCATTATAAGAAGATGCTTTACTAATTTCTCAGACATCTATTCGTTTTCTGGTTTTTGTTTATGTTCTGATTAGGTCTCTCGTAGCTGTTCTTTGGGAATTCTCTCTCTTGTTTCTGAGTTTATATGGATCCAAATCCAATCACAAGTTACTAGCCCACAATATGAGCCACATGGAATATTTTTAGATGATAATGACCGTATGAATGTTTGGCGAATGCCCAAGTGTACTTACAGACGAAAAATCAATCTGATTAGTGATTTCTAAGCTTTTGATTGGAGTCACGGCTTGGCTTTACTCCCGTATTTATTTCCTTAAACGGAAAATTTTAAAAAATTCGACATTTAATCAAATTTTAGACGATACTTTTATTTTTTATTATAAAAAACTTACCGGCATCCGCGAAATCCATGATACAGACTTCTGTATCAAAATTTTGATGCAGAAGTCCCTAAATTTGCCACGCAGTAGACTCTTTTGGGCTCACTACCTCCGTGGATGCTTGGCCCACATCTTGGTGGACCCACACCAAAAATCAGTGTGATTAGTGATTCCTAGCAATTGGATTTGAGCATTTCATCATGGGCTTGGAACCAACTCAAGGCCCGTTGAAGTCCATGATAAAAAGTGCTCAAACCCTACCGCTAAATCACCACCCTGATTTTTGGTGTGTAGGTCTATCATAGTGTGGGCCAGATATTCAAGGGGCAAGTGGGCCCGGATGAGTCTAATGCGTTGCAATTTGAAGGACTCCAGCATCAAAGAACAGCCCACAAGTCGTTGTCCACAAAAAGTTACTTTAATCCTGTCTTGTCTGTGTGTCTCTCTGAAAGGAATTGACGGTCACTCTCGTAGAAAAAGGAGTAAGCCTTTGATGACAGGGTGCAATAGAGCCACGTGGCATACTCTTAGAGGACTCTGACCATATGGATGTTTTTCCAATCCCTAGGTAGACCTACAAACTAAAAATCAGCTTGATTAGTGATTTCAATCCTTTGGATCTTTGTACCTTAATAATGGTCAATAATGCTCAAATTCCCCGGTTAAAGTCAACCCATGAAAATAATTCCAATCGACCATCAAGAAATCACTAGTGGGGCTGATTTTTGGTTTGTAGGTCCATCTAGGGGTTGGCCAAATATCCATACAGTCAGAGCCCTCTAAAATTGTTCCACGTGGCTCATATTGTGCACTGTCATTGGCTTTGATGACAGGGCTGTCATCAAAGTTTTATTCTAGAAGAAGATACGAAGGAGGTGAGTACGTACGTGCCTCCGTGGGGTGTATTTGTTATGGGTTCGGTTCCGTGGAATCAATTAAGGCCCCGTTTGATTACCAAGTGGGAAAATTGCATTTTCCTTAGGAAAACACAACTGTCCATTGTTAGATAGCCAGTATAAATCTGTATAATTTTCTCTAACAAGCCATTTAAATTTGGATAATTTTTCCTACTAACCCCGGAATTCATTTCCCATCCAGATAGGTGAGAATTCATTTCCAACCTGAAAATACACATTTATTTTCTCACATGATTGTAATATGTGTTCTCAGTTGCAATCAATCAGCCATTTAAGGCACATCCCAGATGTATTTTCTCGGGAAAATTTTTCGTGCAATCAAACACGGCCTAATACTCAAAGAACTACCGCCCTGTCATCTCCTTTGGTGACAGGGCCCTGTCATCGAAGTTTTACTCTCAAAATCTCTCTTTCACTATCAAACACAACCACCTTATCTCGTCTTTCACCACTAGGAGTTGTACTATGTGGGTGGTCGCATATCACGTTCCATGTGAGAGATTGTCGGGACATTTTTGGTAAAAGTGACAAAATAAGAAAGTTTAAAGTTTAAATTAGACAGTTCTGATAGACAATTTTGGAAAATTTACAACCGAAGGTACAATTCGGAGGGCGTATTTGAAAATGGTTCGGGCTCAAGGGAGCCCCATTTTTCTGACCCCTCTTGGTGTTCGTATGCTCGGCCGTGGATTTCAAGAATACAAGTGGTTATCAGCGCGGAGCTGCTAGCATCACTTTTGGGGCGCTGACAACCATAGTTGGATTCTTGAAATCGAGGGCCAAGTGCACGAACACCGAGAAGGGTCAGAAAAAGGCCGAGCGCATGAACACCGAGAATGGTCAGTAAAAGGGGGTCCTCGGAGCCCAAGCCATTGAAAATTATGGTAACATGTGAACTCCAAACAGTGCCTTCAAATTTTGGCTTCAGAAAGGAATCTTCTTGAAATTTGAAAATGGAGACACCTTTCAAAAAGTTTTGAATTACAATTAACCAATCTTTAAAAAAACATCTTTGGATTCAAAAGGATACAAAAGGCATTTAAAAAAGGATACAAATGAAATTAAATTTGTTCAAAATATTACTAACATGATAAAGATGAAAATTCAAAAAAGCAAAAAAATAGATCTCTATATTCAATAGAAATAGAAGGGCCCGCTTCAAATTTTGAGAAAAATATAAAGATGGGTTAGAGTTGGATTTCAAAAAACATATCTATATTTGAAGATATAAAGACCAGTTGGAGTCACTCGAAAAGGAAAAAATTGAAGTTTACCGATCAAAAAAAAATTGACGTTGGAAAAGTCCATGTTGTCCATTTACTTCAATGAAATCATTTAGTGTCATTTTAACCGCCATGGGTATTTTGGTAAAACCCTAATTGGCCTTTTGCTTTTATGGTCGTACGTGATTATATATTCCATTAATACTAGTTTGTCTAGAGCTACACCTATTGCTTACATCCAAGGATCGCTCTACGGGCACCCACGTCTTTAAGCCGGGCACCCCGCTTGAACCAAAATGCCCATCCCATCAGCCGGGCACCCACTCCTTCCCCGTCCCTTCTCCTCTCTCTCTACTGTAACTCCCCCTCTCTCTCTCTCTCACTCTACCCACTCTCTCTTTCTCACTCTACCCTCTCTCTCTCTGTCCCTCCTTCTCTCTCTCTAAGCTTTTAGCCCCCATGGCGCTGAATTGCTGTGGGGACTATGTAGACCACGGCCAGCCTGACCATGGGTACATAGCCCCCACGGTAGTGCAGCACCATGGAGGCTAAAAGCTAGAGAGAGAGAGAGAGAGAGAGAGAGAGAGAGAGTAGGTGCCCGACTAAAAGGGGGGTGCATTTTGGTCCAAGTGGAGTGCCTAGCTGAAAGACGTGGGTGCCCGTAGAGCGACCCTACATCCAATTTTTACACTCAGTGGTAGGGCCCGCATACAGATAATGTTGGACAACCCAACTACACGGTGAGTTTTCAAACTTAATGTAGTTACCCTCACGAAAAAAGGACATTTTGACATTCCTAATCTCATGAAAAATTAACTTTAATTTGAAAAATTCAGACCATCCAATTAAATCATTATTTTGGGCCAATTATTATATGGTCAGAATTGTTGAAATGAACTACTTTTTGGCGATGATGATCATCATGGCAAGAACAACTCGATGTATTGTTGGATTGTCCAACATAATCTCCATATGGTCCCACCACCAGGTGTAAGAACTGGATGTAAGAAATGGGTGAAGCTCTAGATGGACTCTAAATAATATGTATTCCATTATTGGAGTAAATCACAAAGTTGATCTGGTACCAATTCGATAGCTTTCTGGATCATGATCTCCAAATCCAGACCCGAGGTTATTGAATCGGATCAGATTGGATCATTGGAGCCAGGAGATCCATAGACAACTCTAGTTAGTGTTAGTTCTAGAATATATGTCATAGGGTAATTGTGCCAAAGATCCAACAATGATCGCGAGGACGTGAGGGGGTATCCCTAGTTCTAGACGTATGGTTGGAGGTCTATATGTGTGCTATGACTTTGAGGACAATCAGTGGTCTCTGGACCGAAGGACGATAATTGAGAAAACGGCCGGATTTTTGAAGTAGTGATAATGCGCGCCCAATGATACGTACCACGCCACATATACCCATGGTTTAGAGTCTTTATACTTTGGTTTTATAAAGTAATCATGCGTAAATGTGGCACGCGATCCTTGGCGCATGATCTCCGCTGCTTCAAAAATCCCCCCGCTTCAAAAAATTTCTCATAGTTCGTTACACCCCAAAGAAGAAGAAAAGGAAAAAAAAAGAGAGGACCAAACAATAGCAAAAGAAGAGAACTTAGGAGGCATATGAAAGCGACCCTTACATGTACCATATACAAAATAAATAATCACTGTCGATCACAACATACACAATGCAAAACCACTGTCTCCATGTCTCTCAATTTTGACATATGATCTCTACTTAAACCTAATCATTATATATGAAGATATACAAAACCAAAAGCTTTGCAAATCTAACTTGCATTATGTCTCATTCCAAACTCCAAAAATGTCCAGAAGATCATCCCACTGGCCTCCACCGTCCAAAAAACTACCCCTTTTTTCTCCCAGGGCCTCAATATCTCCTCTTTTAGAGTTTGTCGACGACAAACAACGTTTCTCCATATCTACGTCGATGCATAACCTCTGGTTCATCTCTTCACCATCAAGAATTAGATTGTTCCACCACATGGTATGCTCGTCTAAGGTCTTTGGCATGCAATGTTCCACTTCCTGTTGTTGTGGTTGTTGTTGGCTTCCTGAAGCTTGTAGACCATTTAATTGAATTGATCTAGGGATCAAAGTCCGAGCTTGTGGTCTTATGACTTTAACCATTTCAGGTTTGGGCTTCAGCTTCTTGTCATGTGCCGCTAACTTTTTGCTCAAGTGCGAGTTCCAGTAGTTCTTTATGTCATTTGCAGTCCGGCCTGGTAGTCTACCTGCGATCAATGCCCATCTGAAAAAAAGAAAGAGACGATTAACAATTTTAATAGGATAGATCGATGACTTGATTGAATAAGAAACGAAAGGAAGATAAGATTTCAACTTGCCTATTGCCCAAGAGCTTATGTAGCCTAATGATGAGGTCGACTTCATCTTCTGTAAATCCTCCTCGCTTGATGTTCGGATGGAGATAGTTCAGCCATCTCAGTCTACAGCTCTTACGACACCGATTCAACCCTTTTAAATTCAAAGAGATTGAATAATAATCTTAGTTCTTAACCATTTTCTAAACACTAACATGTTAATTCTTGTTATTTCTAATTTCATTTTTATTTTTGAATGAAAGAAAATCATCACTTGCCTGCCTTTTGAGGTACTTCATGCCACTTCCCTTCTCCATATTTCTCAACACATTTCCTCAGCAGTAAATCTTCTTCTTCCGTCCACGCACCTTTTCTAACACCCAGAGGAGAATCCATCTGTACACAAGTTTCAAAGATGATCGTACTGCTCCTAATCAACAGTTAGCTTCTTGTATCACTCTTGCTTCCCATACTCAGGGTTTTAAATAACGACTCGATTGGATGGTTTACTGTAGATAAAGATCACGTTCATCTTTGGTTGGATGATGTAAGAATGCAACTGTAGCAGATAACAAGAGTATGGAAAAATTTTAGATTCAGAGGACTTTTGATGCAGTTGATGCAGAGGGCTCTCCTAACCCTACATAGCTCATTTTTTGGGGCCCACTAACCACATGGATGTTTAACCCACTCCTTGGTGCATATAAATACAAAAAATCAGCTTGTTTGATAATTTCGAGCCATGGGATTAAGTACTCAAAAAATTGAAAAAAAAATCCTTGAATCCAACGGCTAGCATCAATACTAAAAAAAGTGCTAAAATCTATGGCTGTAGAAAATCATTCAGACTGATTTTCAGTATGTATATCCACCAAGGGGTGGGCTGAACATATATGCGGTTAGTGGGTCCAAAAAAATGAGCTATGTAGGGTCAGGAGAGGCCTCTGCATCCAAAGTCCTCTGCATCTAATTTTTTTCCAATGAGTACGTTCATCTTAATTTGCTAACTTGAAACGCTGAATGACGTGTGGATTTATTAGCCACTACTAAAAATGTATTAAAAGGAGAATTTTTTTATTTTTTGGATTGAATAAAAAGTGCCATGTGCACACTAAAAGGCAGTGTTTTGAACTGGACCGACCCGGGTTTAAAATTTAATCGGTCCGGTTCTTCTAAAATCGGTAAAAAGTTGGAACCGATTGTTTTTTCAAAAATCAACAGTTATCGGACCGTCGAACCGAATAAACCGACAGATTTTTATAACCGATTTTAGTAAAAAATAAATAAAAAAACTTGTTGTGTAATGTGCTGAGATAATTTAGGAAAAACATCATAAATATTAAGATAACAAGATTTCCTAACAAGAGGAGTTTACGTAATCTAATTTTCTCAAATCTCTATTTTTTTCTATCTAAAATATAGAATCCCCAAATTTACCAAATCTCTACTTTCATTTTAACGTTAGTCAAATGATAGTTAAAAGTGTTAAACTAGGTCAATTAAGAAGGGGGTAATCCTAAAGCTTGAAAGTATAAGGGGTTATTACAAATTACTATCAAATTTCAGGGGTGTGTAACTAAAATGCCCAATTTTATAAGATATTTGCCATCATTATTAGGGGTAGAATTTGTAGCCTGTTACAGTTGCACCAATCATTTCCACGGTTGTGAACATAGTTAGCAAATCTCCATTTAAAACACGTCTTTTTGAAAACAAAAATCTTCGTTTCGTGAAAAATAAATTTAAAATATAGTAGTAACTTAAACATGAACTATTCAACAACCCGAAAGAACTCCATAATTTTAATTTTCAAAATTAAATCTCACGAATAAAATTCACTCCCGTCGTTCAAAATTAAGGAAGATTTTTATTTATTTATAATATATATCACCTAATTTCGATTTATCAATTTTTTTAGAAGAAATACAAGGATTTCTCCACTTTAAAGACCTTGACAAATGAGAAATGTATTTTGGAAACTATGAAAGTTGCTTACACTATATAATTTCGCACGGTGGGATAATGCAAATATTCACCGTGCAAAATTATATCCAAATATACACGTTTTTTTTTTTTTTTTTTCTCGAGTGTGTAGATTTGGACTATATATATATATAAAATCCAAAGTCTTCACTTATCAATATTTTGACATTTTTGTCTCCTCTCATTTTAATCCGTATCCCATTTTTTAGTGGACGAAGTTTTGCTGTATAGTAAAAATTAATATTCCTTCTCTAAAGGGACAAGAGAATTGAGGTTTTAGACATTGAAGTTGAGATTGAAGGCTACGACTTCAACTTTTTCATATAATGCCTTCCAAATCTAATAGGTCACAAGATGACTCGTTGATTACGCTTGATGAAAGACGCGCGTCCATGCATAAAGATGGATCACAGTAAGCAAATATGTTTTTTTAGTGCTTAGTTTTGGAATAAAAAAATATTAAATCCGAAGTCTTCACTTATAGATATTTTGATGTTTTTGTCTTTTTTACCATTTTTGTCTCCTCTTTTTTAACCTATATCCCAGTTTTTAATAGGGAAGATTTGCACCTTCACAAGCGTACTGTGCAATTTCCTGCCGAAGTCTTCACCTACAATAATTTGACGTTTTTGTCAATTTTACCATTTTTGTCTCCTCTCTTTTTAACTTATATCCCATTTTTGAGTGGGCGAAGTTTTTGTATATATAGCTGAGGACCTGGTGCAGTAAGTCAACCAATTGAGCTCCGGCCACAGTCAAACTTTGTGTTGAGAGTCATTATTGTCTCTTTAACGTTTCAACCTGTTCGGCTTAGGCAACCTTATCAATGCCAAGATCAGGACTAAGGTGTTCTATTTAAGAATAATCTTTGATCCGCCAATCAAGGATACGAAAAGAGCTATTTCTTAATCTTAGTCAATTCTTCAGTTTTGACTGTACGTTTTCTTTTTATCCTATTCTCTCTTTCATGGATGGATTTCTCGCACGACAGTTTGTGCTTTCTTTTGAAATTTTATCCTAAAGAAACTCACGATGTCTACTTTTAAAATCTCAACAATTTGCTTTTGTTACGATAGGTCGCTGTAGCCTGCATAGCCCGTCTCATACCCTTAGCATTGATCGCATGATCAGTCATGTCTGAGTAACAACAGTCAGAAAATTATTATTAAGGTGTAAGGGTTAAAACCGGGATTGTCATCTGATGATCCAATCAACCCTCCACGAGCAATAATCCCACATTAAACAAATAGCAAACATAATAAAATTAAAATATAACACCGTACGTACGTGGATCGTCGCCGGGATTCTTGTCGGCGACTACATCCACGGGAGGTCGTCAATGGCCAATTCTTCATTATAAGATCACATATTTACAATATCCATTGATGCATGAAACTTTCTCTCTCTTGCTTATCTTCCTCTTCTTTCTCTAGTTTCCCTAAGGTTTCTCCCAAAGAGCCCTCCAAAGATCCCTCTTCTCTCTACAAATTCTTATTTTTATATCTTTTTCCCTCCGCCACGTGTCGACCCAAGAGGGTCTTTAGGGCTTCGGGGAGTGATCTCGTGCTTCGCGATGTATCGGTCATGATATATATAAATTAACCATTTTTATGTATCTACGTAAGGAAAGAAAGATTGAAACCTAACTGTCTTTCCTTATGAATAATATATTCGAAAACAAAGTTGTATCTCCTAACTATCGATTTGAATTGGCGGCATGGCCATCTCGATGCAAGTTGAGGCCTAAGGCAAAAACTCCATATAAGGCCTTTTTATATTTAATATATTAATATATGGTATTAATTAAAAAAATTATCTCTCTCTATGTATTAGAAAATCTTATTTAACAATTATTCATGAGAATCAAAAGCTACGGAAAAATGTACTGCATAGGACTCCTGTTGTTGCAGAGGACTCTCGTGGCCCTACATAGATCAATTTTTAGGCCTAATGACTGTGTGGATGTTTAGCCCGCCTATCGGTGGATAAACACACTAAGAATCAGCTTGATCGATGGTTTCTAGCCATTGGATTTATTACCCAAAAAACATGCTTGAATCTAGTGGCTAGAATCAATCCTAAAAAGTACTAACATCTATGGCTAGAGATAATCAATAAGGTGGATTTTTGGTTTTTATACTCAACAAGGGGATGGGCTAAACATCCATGTGGTTAGTGGGGTGGAGCCTAAGGCAACCGCCTTATGTTTGATGGGGCAAAGGTCCCTTTTAGTGGTCCCGGTCAATAATTCCGGATCTACCAATGCGAGTAAAACTTCGATGACAGGGCCTGTCATTGAAGGAGATGACAGGGCAGCAGATCACGACACCTGGATTTTTTACGGTTGGACCACCTCGGCCTTACCGCACACGTACACAAGTGAGTCTTTTGGCAAAAAGCACTCACTTGGGTACGTGTGTGGTGAGGCCGAAGTGACCGGTCCGTACAAAATACACGTGCCGAGATCTACTGCCCTGTCATCTCATTCGATGACAGGGCCGGGTCATCAAAGTTTTATCCTACCAATGCCTATATAGTTGCATCAATCATTTGCATAGTTGTGAACAGAGTTAGCAAATCTCTATTTATAACAGAGTAAAACTTATCGCTGACAAGGCCAGGTGGCTACAGTTCACGGCAGCACGTGGATTTTGTACGGAGGACCACCGGCCTCACCACACATGTACACAGGTGAGTGTTTTGGCAAAATGCACTGAGTACTCCTCACTTGGGTACGTGTGTGGTGAGGCCGAGGTGGTCCTCCCGTACAGAATCCAGTGAGAACTGCAGCCATGTCATCGGCCGCGATGACAGGGCCAATCATCAAAGTTTTATCCTTTAAAAGTTTAAAACACGCCTTTTTGAAAAAGAGGACTGGGTTAAAACACGTTTTTTTAAAACACCAATCATAGCCTTCAAAAAAAAAAAAGAAAAAAAAAGCACCAATCATTTGCGTGATTGCCGCAATGAAACTGATGTATCCAAATTACTATTTTAAGGTAGACATTTTTTTTTGTAATCTATTTTAAGGTAGACATGAAAACATAATGACCTAGTCTTATTTTCACGCCTATTAGATTCCTTGATACTCCTAGTCTTATTTCCCGGTTGTGCCCCAGCAAAGGTCGCTCTCTTTCTGTGGTCCAGGTCAATAATTCCGGCATTGGTACGGATCTACCAATGCCTATACATAATGACCTCAATGTCTCTTGTAGCGTGTCACTTTCTCTTGGTAAAAACAAAGAAAAAGCTCCAAAAGTCACCGTTAGCTCAAATTCCTATGGTTAAAATCAACCCATCAAAATAATTTCAATCCAACGCTTAGAAATCACTAATCAAGATGATTTTTTGGTTAGCATACCACGTGGCTTATATTGTGGGTTGTGGCCGAAGTTTTACTCTCCCTTTCTGTCTTCTAGAGTCTTAGAAGACCATTCGATTCTCTGTCTTCTAGAGTCTTGGAAGACCATTCGATTCTAGTAATACACGGAACTTACTAACAATGAAATCTACTCACAGCTCTCTCTCTCTCCCTCTTTTTCTCCCTCTTAGTAGTTGTACGATGAGAGCCATGACCCATGAGACCCCAACGTCATATGCTTGCCGAGGTAGTGCCAAACAAGATCTAAGCAAATCTTGCTTTTTTGAGTAAAACTTTGATGTCAGGGTCCTGTTATTGAGGCCGATGAAAGAGCACAATATGTTCCACGTGGCACACTTGTAGAGGACTCTGACCGTATGGATGTTTTTCCACTCCCTAACGGACCTATTGCTACAAACCCTACACTTAGGAGCACCCAAGGATCAAAGTCTCGGGATCGGACCCCTCCGATCCCGAGTTGGAACGCCTGGATCGGTCCGATCCACCGTGATCCCGGGATGAGAAAAAAAAATCCAAAAATATGTAAAAAATTGCAGAAAAAATTCAAAAAATTGCAAAAAAATCATAAAAAATCATAAAATACATAAAACAATAGGAAAATAAATATTTTAACCTCTTGTGATGAAAGAAAAGTATAAAAAATAAAAAAATAAATGTGAAAAAATCATAACCTAAGGCATATCACAAGATTCTCACTAATGTCTGCAAGATTCGAAGCAAATGACAAATATATTGAGATTTGGAGAAAATATACCTGCAAAAAATATTAGATCTCACCCAAAACTCACAGGATTTTCAACCCAATTCGAAGAAATTTGAACAAAAACTTTTGATCTTCATAGATCCATGTGTTTCGAAAGTAGATCTATCTTTTCTAAGCTATTTTTAGGTTCCAAGAAGGGTTGGGGGAGGAAATGAGAGAGGAAAACGAGTGAAGATGTGAAAAAAAAAAATCGGGCTTTTATAACATGGTTTCCACTAGTTCAACTCACTGAATTGGATCGGCTAACTCGGTTGGATACGGTGATTCAGCCGATCCAACTCGCTGGATCGGGTGATCCACTGCGATCTGAGACAAACCTTGGATCTTCGTCTCGGATTCCTCCAATCCCGATCTGGATCGCCCGAGACTTCGAACCATGGGTGCACTTGGCGCAATATCATTGGCGCATGATCCCTCCTTCAAAATTTTCGCTGCTTCAAAAAATTTCTCCATCAGCTTACCCATAAAAAATAAAATAAAAAAAAATAAAAAAATAAAAATCTTGCTTCTACAAGTTTCCTTCTAATTTTTATACACTATTTGTTGCTCTACCCCCATTGAATATCTCATTCACTCATTCGATTTTTTTCACTTTGGAAATAGTGCTTCATGTTGCTTCGCTCTACGCACATAATTGGACTGAAGGAGTATGATTTAGACTCGGTCGTGTTCATTTCTTATTCAAATTCGCTCGTCTTTTCTCTTCTATCGGTGAATCAAAAACATTTGCTTATTTCATATCAAGAACTTGATGCTAAGTTCCAAAATACATTTTGATTTGACCTTCAAACTTATCAACAGAATCTTCTTTTAGTTTTTAAAATCACAATCACATTTTGCTCAATTAATAAAGAAATGGTTTTGTAGAGAGCATGTGACAACTTTGTGTGTGAGGTGGGAAATCTAACTGTGTAGAAGAATTAGAGGTGGGAAAATTCTAAAATACCATGGAGCAAAAATGTGAGGCAAAACATCTATATATAACAAAACAGGACGGTTGTCTCCCCCTCTTATCCAGCTCATAAAGGATGGCCGAGATCTTATCACACCAAATGGACGGTGGATCTCAGCCACCCACACCTAATTTTGACAAACGCTTTGTCGATAAGTGCCATGGGCACGGGTCACCTACTATTTATCAACATATAAAGAATGAAATGGGTTGGATTTACATATAGCCCAAGGGTCAAGCTCAGGAGCCCCACTTTTTATGCCTCGAGAGGGGTGTTACCGTTAAAACGGATTGAAACGGCTAGGGGCAAAAAAGAAAAAATAGATTTTAATGATTTTAACAGAAAAAAGTGGTGCTGCAATTCAAAATTTAAAATTTGAAAAATTAAAAAAAAAATAGACTTAAACGGAAATTTAATGGTTTTCTTATATGCTTCATATCGATGGCTGAGATTAACTCCCACCCGATTATGACAAACACTTTGTTAGAAAGTGCCGCGGCACAGGCCACCCACGCATATATCAAGACAACTCAGTTGTATTCTCTTATCTTATCCATTCATCTAATGTGGACGGTTAGATAAAGAGTGGTTGAGATCAAATCCATCGATCTAATGTGGACAGTTAGATTTCAGCCACTCAATCCGCCTCATTTGACCTCAATTTATTCAAAATTTAAATTTCAACACCATTATTTTTTTGTTATGTCTGTTATTTTTCCATTTCTACCTTTGTGCGTTACAATCCGTTATAACAGCCGTCATAATGGAAAAAACGGTAACGCCGCAGTCCATTATACTGTTTGAGTGCCGAAGGTACCCAATTTTTTCAAATGATTTTGTCGTAGAGTGCCGTGGGCATGGGCCATTTACTATTCTATATAACAAAACACATTGGTTGTCTCCCTACTTATACCTCCTCTTATAAGCATCAACAAAGAATGGCCGAGATCTAATCCTCCCCCAACGGTGAATCTCTGCCGCTCACCTGATTTTGGCAAATTCTTTGTCAAGGAGTGCCGATGGCACGGGGCACCCACTAGTCTATATAACAAAATAGGACGGTTGTCTCCCCCTCTTATCTGGCTCATAAAGGATGGCTGAGATCTTATCACACCAAATGGACGGTGGATCTCAGCCAGTCACACCCAATTTTGACAAACGCTTTGTTGATGGGCGCCGTGGGCGCGGGTCACCTATTATTATCTATATAACAAAATAGGACAGTTTTCTCCCCCTCTTATCCGGCTTCATAAAGGATGGCCAAGATCTTATCACACCAAATGGACGGTGGATCTCAGCCACTCACACCCAATTTTGACAAGCGCTTTGTCGATGAGTGCCGTCGGCACAGGTCACCTACTATTTACCTACATATAAGGAATGAAATGGGTTGGATTTACATATAGCCCAAGGGTCAGGCTCAGGAGCCCCACTTTTTATGCCTCGAGAGGGGTGTTACCGTTAAAACGGATTGAAACGGCCAGGGCAGAAATGGAAAAATGGATTTTAATGATTTTAACGGAAAAAAGTGGTGTTGAAATTCAAAATTTAAAATTTGAAATTTGAAATTTGAAAATTAAAAAAAAAAAGAATTTAACGGAAATTTAATGGTTTTCTTATACCCCTCTTATCTTATATGGCTTCAATAATGAGTGGTTGAGATCCACTACGCTTCATATCGATGGCTAAGATTAACTCACACCCGATTTTGACAAACACTTTGTCGGATAGTGCCGCAGGCATGGGCCACCCACGCATATATCAAGATAACTCAGTTGTATTCTCTTATCTTAGCCATCCATCTAATGTGGACGGTTGGATAAAGAGTAGTTGAGATCAAATCCATCGATCTAGTGTGAACAGTTAGATTTCAACCACTCAATCTGCCTCATTTGACTTCAATTTATTCAAAATTTAAATTTCAACACCGTTATTTTTTGTTATTTCTGTTATTTTCTCATGTCTCCCTTTGTGCATTACAATCCGTTATAACAACAGTCATAATGGAAAAAATGGTAACGCCCCAGTCCATTATACTGTTTGAGTGCCGAAGGCACCCAATTTTTGCAAACGCTTTTGTAGGAGAGTGCTGTGGGTATGGGCCATTTACTATTCCATATAACAAAACACATTGGTTGTCTCCCTACTTACACCTCCTCTTATAAGCATCAACAAAAAAGGGCCGAGATCTAATCCTCCCCCCCAACGGTGGATCTCCCCCACTCAACTGATTTTGGCAAATTCTTCGTCGAGGAGTGCTGATGGCACGGGGCACCCACTAGTCTATATATAACAAAACAGAACGGTTGTCTCCCCTCTTATCCGGCTCATAAAGGATGGCCGAGATCTTATCACACCAAATGGACAGTGGATCTCAGCCACTCACACCCAATTTTGACAAATGCTTTGTCTCGATGAGTGCCGTGGGCACGGGTCACCTACTATTTACCTACATATAAGGAATGAAATGGGTTGGATTTACATATAGCCCAAGGGTCAGGCTTAGGAGCCCCACTTTTTATGCCTCGAGAGGGGTGTTACCGTTAAAACGGATTGAAACGGCCAGGGCAAAAATGGATTTTAATGGATTTTAACGGAAAAAAGTAGGGCTGTAATTCAAAATTTGAAATTTAAAAAAAAAAAAGAATTTAACAGAAATTTAATGGTTTTCTTGTACCCCTCTTATGTTATATGGCTTCAATAATGAGTGGTTGAGATCCACTATGCTTCATATCGATGGCTGAGATTAACTCCCACCCGATTTTGACAAATACTTTGTCGGAAAGTGCCGCGGGCACGGGCCACCCACGCTTATATCAAGACAACTCAGTTGTATTCTCTTATCTTATCCATCCATTTAATGTGGACGGTTAGATAAAGAGTGGTTGAGATCAAATCCATCGATCTAATGTGGACGGTTAGATTTCAGCCATTCAATCCGCCTCATTTGACCTCAATTTATTCAAAATTTAAATTTCAACACTGTTATTTTTTGTTATTTTTATTATTTTCCAATTTCTCCCTCTGTGCGTTAAAATCCGTTATAACAGCTGTTATAATGGAAAAAACGGTAACAACCCAGTCCGTTATACTGTTTGAGTGCCGAAGGCACCCAATTTTTGCAAATGCTTTTGTAGGAGAGTGCTGTGGGCATGGGCCATTTACTATTCTATATAACAAAACACATTGGTTGTTTCCCTACTTATACCTCCTCTTATAAGCATCAACAAATAATGGCCGAGATCTAATCCTCCCTCAAATGGACGGTGGATCTCCGCCACTCACCTGATTTTGGCAAATTCTTTGTCGAGGAGTGTCGATGACACGGGGCACCCACTAGTCTATATAACAAAACAGAGAAGTTATCTCATGCTTGATCTTATCCGGCTTCATAAGATAAAGAGTGGTTGAGATCAAATCCATCCATCTAATAATGTGGATTGTTAGATTTCAAACGCTTTTGTCAGAGATTAGTGCCGTGGGCATGAGCCGTTTACTAGTTATTAAAATGTACTGCCATATCGACAGTGAAACTGTTAAATCATGACGGCAACTTGAAATACTTTTCAACCAAGAGAAAATTAATCCTATCGCGCGCATTGGAACCACCACAAAAAAAAAAAATCCTGCTTAAGCATAGTCAAATTAAGCTGGTTCGGTTTGGCTTTTTTCTATGCTGCACATAGGGGGCCACTAGCCAGCATTCTTGTTTTGGGTACAAAACCTCTCAGCATCACTTTCAACGGATGTAGGCACCCCACCTTGGATGTATAAGTTGCAGCCAAGGGATGGTGACAGCTTTGGTACGAGAAATAATTTTTTTTTTATGTAGTGTACGGTCTCATTTTGGGGGGGGGGGGGGGGGGGGGGGGGGGGGGCTGAGCAACTCCAGCGCGTCCGATCACCCTTTTGTCATATTTCGGTAACAATCAGCCGGGCTTTCACCGATGAGAGTTTTAACAAGGTGTTATTTCCATTTGCTTCTTCAAATAATCCAAAGATTTAGTAAAATTATTATTTTTGTCCTTTTTAAATCATAAAATTACTTTTGATCGATACTGCCAATGTGGTATTTCGCTAACATTGGTGGGGTGGAGAGTTTTTTAGCTAACCCCTCAAAATAGAGAGGTTCGCAACCTTGTGGAAGATGAATTTGAGGGTTTTTCGCTTAACTTTTGCTTGGAGAACGAAGATGATGACGTCCTCTCGTTCCAAATGATTTGAGTATGGTACTCCCTTTTGCATTATAGGTGTCCACACTTTTCCTGATTCACTTAAAACTTAACTATGGTTACTTTTCAATACGGATCGAGGCAGGTTTAAAGTAAACCTTGTAGCGTACATGGGCCGTGATGTAACAAGGTAGAGCCATTTTTGTTACTTGCCGCTGTCATCTGGGCTCCCTGACTGCACAATGCTTAGCCCATCCCTTGGTAGACATTCATACCAAAAATTAACTCGTTTGATGACTTTTAGCCATTGGATTTAGTACGATAAAAAAAAGAGAAAACATTCGATTGTCCAGGGGTTTGAACGTCCCCTGGCCAAAATGCCCAACACGTACTTCAAGTCCTAAACCCATCCCATGTTAATACCTTGGTTAGTTTGTTAAGGGTGGTTAACAAAGGGTACGTGTCAAACATTTTGGGAGGGGACCTTCAAAGTTTGAAGGACCCCGGACCAGCCAATTTTTTTCTCTCAAAAAAAGATTGAATATTCCAGTACAGTTAGAGTTCAATAATCACACCTTAAAAAGTACTAAATCCAAATAGCCAGAGATTACCAATTAGGTATTTTTGGTGTGTATATTCACCAAGGGGTGGGCTAAACATCCATGCAGTCAGTGGGGCCAGAGGGAAGCCATGAGCAAGGTTTAAAGGAGGCCATTTTAACGGCATAACGGACTGGGGGCGTTACTGTTAAAATGAAAAAACAAAATTTAACGTATTTTAACAATTTTAATGGAATTTAACGGGAAAAAAAGCGCCGAAATTGAAATTTTCAAAAAAAATAAAATTAATTTAACGGTTGTTTTTTTCACAAACTTTTCAGAATTTAACGGCCGTTTTTTTTGCAAAATTTTCCAGAATTTAATGGCCGTTAAATTCAAAGCTTAAAACGGGTTTTAATAAAACGGGCATGGGAGGTTACCGTTTAAACGGCCGTTTTTAAAACCATGGCCATGAGTTACAAAAATCGCTATACCTCATGCTTTTGGCATCAGGTGATTCAGGTCTACGTTGCTACATCTTTTTCCTTCCTAACATTTCAACTTTGACACGATTCAGTACAGTAGTTGCTAACAAATTCGCTCGTCATTCAGCATTCCAAATCCACAAATTAAGATGATTGAACGTAAACCAGCCTGTATGTTGTTATTTAAAACCCTGAGTAGTATGGCAAGCAAGACCCATATCTAGCGCTCACGAAATTTGTACACAGATGGGTTCTTTGGGTGTTAGAAAAGGTGCATGGACCAAAGAAGAAGATTTATTGCTGAGGAAATGCGTTGACAAGTATGGAGAAGGGAATTGGCATCGAGTACCTCCAAGAGCAGGCAAGTGCTTTTTTTTTTTTTCTTGCTTTGCTTCAATTTAAGCACATGTTAGTTTTTAGCATTCATGGCGTGATTAAAAATGGTTAAGAACTAAGATTTTTCAATCTCTATGAATTTAAAAGGCTTGAATCGGTGCCGTAAGAGTTGTAGGCTGAGATGGCTGAACTATCTCCACCCAAACATCAAGAGAGGAGGATTTACAGCAGATGAAGTCGACCTCATCATCAAGCTACATAAGCTCTTGGGCAATAGGCAAGTTGAAATCTTATCATACTCTTATCTTCCTTTCTTTTCTTATTCAATCATGTCAAGTCATCCTATTAAAATTGTAAATCATCGATCTCCTCTTCTTCTTCTTTTTTTGTTCAGATGGGCGTTGATCGCAGGTAGACTTCCTGGCCGGACAGCGAATGACGTAAAGAACTATTGGAACTTTCACTTGAGCAAGAAGGTAACGGCACATGGCAAGGAAGTGAAGCCCAAACCTGAAAAGGTTGAAGTCATAAGGCCACGAGCTCGGACTTTAACCCCCAGATCAATTCAGTTCAGTAGTCTACAAGCTTCGGGAAGCCAACAACAAGAGCAAGACGGACATTGCAAGTCAAAGCCCTTAGACGAGCATACAATGTGGTGGAACAATTTAATAATTCTTAATGGTGAAGAGATGAACTAGAGCTTATCCGTCGCGGAGATGGAGGAGGGTTTGTTGATGACAAACTCTAAAATGGAAGATATTGAGGCCCTGGGAGAAGAAAGCGGTAATCTTTTTGACGGAGGAGGCCAGTGGGATGACCTTCTGGACATAAACTTTTGGAGTTCCGTATGACGCGATCCAAATTAGATTTGCAAAGCTTGTGATTATATCTTAATAATGATTGGATTCAAGTAGAGATTAGACTAATATAATGCTTGCATTACATATAATGACATGGAACTGATAATGGATATGTATTCTGACTTGCAAGGTTTAAAATTTCAGTTTCACATGCCATTTTGGTGAGGCTCGGAACTGAAATTTCGTGTGAAATTTTGGAAATTTTGAAATTAAGATTAGTAATGAAAATTTTAAAATTTCAACCGAAATATTACGAAAAGTTTGAAATTTTAACAAACTGGAATTTCACGAAATTTTAAAAATATCCAAAATTTCATTCAAAATTTCAAAAAAGTCTGAAATTTCCGTCGAAATTTTGGGATTTTAAAATTTTCGATTTTTATGAATTTCGGCGAAATTTAAAACCCAGAATTTCTGAGAGAAATTTTGGTCCCTAGCACTTGTGACCGAAATTAATGACTAGAGCATGTTCACTTGACGAGTACTTATATAAAAGAGTTTAACTTTTCAGGGGTACTTGATAAGTGGAGAGACGCTTAATCACCAATTTTGGTCCTTAGCGCGAGTGACTAGAAGTGACGTCTCTATTGTATATGGTCCACAAAGGGTCGTTTTTCTTGCCTTTCAAAGAAGAAAGAGAGAATAAGAAAATAACGGGACGATTCTCAGGAAAAGAGATATCCAGTGGTTGGTTTAATTTGCACTCTTCTTCGAAGACTTTGTTTTAGATGGGATCTGATTTTTTCCAAGGATGCGTGTTAGTTGGTGTTCTGCTTCTTTGTTTCTTACTTTTTGTTTTTCGTCATTTGCAGGTAATATTGATCTCTCTAGCAGTTCTTGTTTTTTATTTGGCTTTTGCCTTTTTAATGCATTCTACAATTATAAAAAAAAATGGTTGGTACGCAGGTTGTTTTTCTCAACCACCCAGGAAAGAAGAAAATACATTTATTGATCTATGCCTTTATCTAGCAATCGAGTAACTATTGTTGCAAGAGAATCTTCCTGTGCTTGTATTTTCTCCGAGTGTGCTCTTTCACAAATAGCAACCAATGAATAGATCGATCTTGCCTTGCTTGGAGTTATTCTATATAAAGGGTTATCGTTAATAACTCTTTTCATAGAATGCTGCGTGCTAAATAGTGATGCTGAAAATTCCATGATTAAAAATCAACCCATGAAAACGACTCTAATTGAATGCTTAGAAATCACTTATCAAGCTGACTTTTTGCATGTAGGTACCTAGAGATGGGCCAAACATATATATATATATGGTCAGTGGTCTCTAAGAGTGTGCCACGTGTAAGATTCTGCCACGTGTAAGAGGTGCACGTGCATTGTGCGTGTACCTAATTTGTGTTTATAAAAATAATTTTAGAAGAAATAAAATGATTTCTCCAATTTAATGACATTGGAAAATGATAAATGTGTCTAGGAAACTATGTCACTTACATCACTTAATGCCCCATTTGTTTTTTTACGACCGCGGGCGCATTGGCGCCGATGTGCGCACCTCAGCCAAAAAACATGTTGTTTAAACTTAAAGGAACCACCATAGAGTTCGGTATTGTTATACTTTTATTACTACTTAATCTATAGGAAAATTACCTAAATAATTAATATTTTCACTTTTTATTACCGAAAAGTGATTCTTAGATTTTTAATTTTGGCACATTTTCGAACATTACTACCCTTACTGTCAAAACAAGATAAAACTCACATTTTCCCTGCAAAAAATTAAAAGAAAGTACAAATCAACCATTATACTATTTTTCTCTTTTCTAACAAAAGCTTCTCATCTTATACTCTTTCTTGTCCATCTTTCTTCTTCTGTAACTACATCTTCTCCACCATTTTTCTTTCAATCTCTTATCTTTTCTTCTTCATTTTTCTCATCTTCATCGAAGCTTCCTAGTTCTCATACACGGTGATTATAATATGGTAATAAGTCATTCCTTAACATAGGAACCCACTCAATTTTTTTCTCTGCAAATCTACTTCTCTAATTTTTTTTTTTAATCTGTCTGCTTCGTCTTAGCCGAAGCTTCCCATTTCTCATACGTAGAGATCGTAATACGGTAAGAGGTCATACCCTAAAGAAGGAACTCACTCCATCTTTCTTTTTCTTCTCAAATATTTTTTCCTTTTTTTTTTTTTTCTTTTCTTTTCTTCATCTTCATCGAAGCTTCCCATTTCTCATATTTAATGTTTTGTATTTTTTGTAATAATCTCACAGGTTCTACTCTTAAAGTTATCTTAAATGTAGTGTTAATGTCGCGTATAGATGGATTAAATTCATCTGATTATAAACACCTCTTTAGAGTTGAAAATAGTTTTCAAATTGTTTGTCATCTATTTTGTATACTCGTGTTATTTATTTTTCAGCACCTTTTTTGGTAAAAGCTTATATTTGGTTTATATGAGTTTGTCAATATTCAAATAAAAGTTTAGATTTGATATCCGTCTACGATAGGGTAATAGAAAATAAAGAAGGATATCATGAATACAAATGTGATGTAAAAGTTGAGAATTTGTGGAATGGAAAAGACTACTGGAGGTGCCTCGCAGCCACTCCCAAGAGATCGACGTACTGAGAGTGCAAATGCAAATGTCCAATCATCTAATAGAGGTTGGGAGACTGCTTAATTATATGGCACCACAGTTTGTCATTCCTCTCCCTTTACAGCACGACACGCAAAAATGGTTCAGGTGCCATCGCTTGGTACCAAGGATTTACAACCTCTGATGACAGGTGCCAAGATAAAATGATTTTCATATGTTTTGTACATTCTTGTCATCTATTTTGTACACTATTGTCATTTGTTTTAAGTGTACAAGCTTGTCATCTGGTTTATATGGGTTAGCGTAAGTAGACTTGGATGTACGTACTTGTACTTGTAACTGAATCCAAATAATGGTATCACATGTGACCATGTTATAAAATGCATCTCATTTTATAAATTAGACGCATACGATTGACTTCTACCAATTATACGAATCATGTTATCTGTTGAAACCACAACTGTTGTCTATTTATATGTATCTTGTCATCTGTGACAATAACTGTAATCTCTTATAGATAGATCTTGTCATCTGTTACAACTACAACTGTCATCTATTTATATGTATCTTGTCATATGTGACAACAACAAGTATCATTTCTTGTCGATAAATCTTGTCATCGATTTAAATATAAGTGTTATTTCATTTTGATCATCAGGTCTGAGTCGAGTTCTCTACACGAACTATGTTGAAAGTTGTAATACTATAATCTTGGATGAAAAGGGCTTCCTATTACTTGTCTTGTTAGGAAATACGGGCCAACTACGCAAATCATTTTAACCAGTTTCCTAAGAAATGAGAGAAACTAAGGGATGTACTAGCGTCGTATGGGATAATTAGGGGTGTCAATTTTACCCGTTTAACCGGAACCGAATAGGAATCGAAATCGAAAACACCGATTCCGGTTCCACATTTTTTGGGAATTGATTAAAAAGTAACCGGAACCGGAACCGAACCGATAATAACGGTTCCGGTTCTGGGTCGCCTAATATGAAACCGCAACCGATAAAAACTGGAACCGAACCGATAAGAACCGATACCAATAAATAATTATAGTGTAAAAATTCTCATATTATCAAGATTTGGCCCAATATGCCCGGAACCGGAACCGGAACCGACATAAATACATAATCGGTTCCGATTCCAGATCCATCACTTTGAGAACCGTAACCGTTAAGGAATCGAACCGATTAGAACTGGAACTGATTGTTCCGGTTCTAGCCAACTTAAGAACCGAACCGAACTGACCCGTTGACACCCCTAGGGATAATTGATGAAATAGACCAGAGTGTGACTCCACCATTAGAAATGGTTATGCCAGGTCATCTAAGGAGAGTAAGAAAAAAATCTAAAGGAGAATGTGTGCCTATTCAACCAAGGTTTTGCTTGAATTGCTGCATGAAGATGATACAATCGTAAGACTTGTGCTAAGTAAAAGCCAGAAGAGAGACCACATGTCTGTCTTATCCTAGAACTATATTTTACAAGGGACAACGAATGATGCATTAAGTTATTTTTTTTAAAAAATCCTAGCATCTTTTTATAAAGCATTAATATGAAGACAATTTTCATTAATCTTTTGCATTTGGTAGGTTTTTTTAGAAATATCTAAGTTTTCCTTGCTAAATATATTCATGCCAAACGATACTAAGGTGAACTTAATGATGTTAAAGCGGTGACAGTTGTGGTTATAACAGCTGACATGACCATATAAAGGGTTGACAAGATGTATATGCATGAACCGGTGGCAAATAACATAAAGTAAGAAAACCAGTAAAACCTATTACTTTTAAGTCTAAAACACATATTTCATTGGATTTTGTGTGTTGTGTGTGCAATGCTTCTACGTTGGCTATATTATATCAACATAGCTATTTGAACCGATGTCAATTGTGGTAATACCAATTGACAAGATCCATATGAATTATAATGACAGTTGTGGTTATAACTTATAATAAATGAAAAGTTGTACAATGACTATATTTACAAAAAAAAAAAAAATGAGCTTTTAACTTAATTAATAATATACGAAATTCGTAAACAAGAATGAGCAAAAAGACTACAAAATGATAACAGATCAGATCACGGAGAAAAGAAGATAAAAAGCTAAGTTACATGCCTTTAAATTGTAGATCTTCTTCGAGTTCGTTCGAGTAGGAGAGCGGATTTATTAAAGTTGCAGAGCTCGTTCATTTAAAGAAAAATGTTAATGATGAAGTTGAACATGTTTGCGAAGGCTTTACAGAGAGTTTTGATCTTACGTCGAAATATCATCGGTTAATTTTTGGAGTGATCCCCAACCGTTAAATAATAATCAATTGTTGATTTTTGTCATAGTATTGTCTTTTCGTCAAAGCCGTCATGGTGAATAGTCGTGAAAAAAGTTTCCATGGTAAGGTCCGTGCAAATGTTTTCTGAAGGGCAAAATCTATAATCGTTTAATTTTTAGGTATTTCAAAAAACTTCCTTTTAACTTTTGGGTAATAAAAAGTGAAAACTTTAATTATCTAGGTAATTTCCCTGGTCTGTCACATCATGGGAGATTAATGAACCATACACGTAAGGGCTTTTTGACTGTAGTTTTGAACTAAAAAGTATTGGTTGTGAAGTGTATTGCAAGGTTTAAAAAACGGACGATGTAACGAAAATAACGGCCGTTATAACGGATTTGGACCTACCCATTACGTTATGGACCGTTAAAACACCCAAAAAATAACAGCCGTTATAACGGATTCGGACCTACCCGTTACGTTATGGACCGTTAAAACACCCAGAAAATAACGGCCGTTATAACGAAAATAAGGGCCATTATTTTCCGTTATTTTTTCGTTATAACGAAAATATCGACCGTTATTTTCTGAAAAATTTTGTGAAAAAAAAAAACGGCCATTATTTTCGTTTTTTCCCGTTATTTTCTGTTATATTCCATTTTTTTTCGTTATTTTCCATTTTTGAAATTTTGAAATTCAAATTTTAAAATTCAAAATTTGAATTTCAGCTCCATTTTTTCCGTTATTTCTGTTATTTTCTATTTTTTCCATTTTTGCCCCTGAGCGTTTTTTCGTCATTACGGCCATTATAAAGGAAAAAATGGTAACGCCCCCAATCTATTATACCATTATAGCGGTCCCCTTTAAACCTTGGCATATTGTGCCATTTCTTTCTCTAATGGAGACAGACTATTGATGTTTGGAAAAAGATGTAACAAGGTATGCCTGAAATTTTTTAAAATGCAGAAGCACGGATTTTCTTACTCATCACTATCATTTGGGCCCACTGACCGCATGGATGTTTATCCCACCCCTCGGTGGATATACACACCAAAATCTTGCACCCTGATTGGTAATCTATAACCATTAGATTTTAACACTTTTTTAAGGCGTTCTTAGAGCCGTTGAAAGCAACTATTTTTTTAGTACTAAATCAACAGCTAAAAATCATCAAACAAGCTGATTTTTTAGTATGCCTTACGGTTGCAGCAATAAAACTGATATATTGACATGTTACTATTTTTAGGGTAGACATGAAAACTTCTAATTATTAAGGTGTTGATAATTTTCACAACTATGGGTCGTGATGTAACAAGGTATACCTGAGATCTTTTCATTTGCGGAAGCGGGCATTTTTGGAGTAAAACTTCTGTCTCGGATTGCAAATCACACAATCACAGCCAATGAGTTCTCGGCCCGTACACCTAAAAGCAAAGCACATGGGTACGGTGCAAAAAGCACTTGCCTACGTGCCGAGAACTCATTGGCTTGTGATTTACAATTTCTTGTGATAGAAGTTTTATGCATTTTTGGTAGTCACCACACCCATCTGGGCCCACTGACCTTATGGATGTTTAGCCCACCCCTTAATAAACACTCATACAAAAAATCAGCTTATTTAATGATTTTTAGCCGTTGGGTCTAGTACTCAAAAAATGGTTGCATTCAACGGCTATAAGAACGTCTTAAAAAGTGTTAAAATCTAATGGTTATATATTACACTCAAGTTGATTTTTGGTCTGTATATCCACCAAGAGGTGGGATAAACATCCATGCGGTCGGTAGGCCCAGATGGCAGCGGTGACTACCAAAATGCCGCTTCCTCAAATGAAACAGTTTCAGGCATGCCTTGTTACGTCTTTTTCCCACAACTATTTGGATGTTTGGTAGTCCTTATTTTCCGGGTCTGCCACATGGCCTACATCAAAGGTCCCTCTCGTTCAATGGTCCAGGCCAATGATGCTATATAATGACCTCAATCTCTTATAGCCGTCACTTTCTCTTGGGAAAAACCAAAGAAAAAAGCACCAAAAAGTCACTGTTAACTTTAATCCTCTCGGTCTTCTTAGTCTTAGATCATCCGATTGTAGTAGATACACGAACTTACTAACAATGGAATCCTCCAACAGGTCTTTCCCAAAAGCAAGTGGCCGTCATCTCTCTCTTATAAAAAAAGGATTACATAGCATCTGCTACATCATTGACATCTAATCTAGCGCTTTTTATTCAAAAGAATGACGGACAAAGTCCGTTAATTTTTATTTTCAGGAAAATGCAACGAACTTTGTCCGTCGCTTTCCTCGCGTTTTTTTTTCTTCTCAAATTATAGTGCTGATGTCATTCAACATGAGTACTGGTGAGTTGCTGGTGAGTACACAGAGTAAGGCAAGAATACATTATAACTCACACACACACCAAACATAAGCCTGACCGATGATTTCTAGCCTTGAGCATGTTAATATGATGATCTAGCGGTTGGATTCAAGCATTTATTTGAGCAATCAGATCGAAAGGATAGAAATTACCAGTTGTACTAATTTTTGATGTGTAGGTCCCTAAGAGGTGAGCTACACATTCGGGGGTCAGTGGGCCCGAAGAATGCACCATGTGATTTTTTAGGAGGGATGTGATCAAAGTTTGGGTAGCCTTAAAAAAAAATGACAAAGTTTATAAAGGAGGATAATAGTGACCCAAAATAATCGTCCCACTCGGCGTTACATGGCCGATGGACCTCAAAGGCCACGTTTAGATGTCATGTAATATGCATTGGTTCACTTCGTTTCTATTACAATTCCCTGATCGTTCTTGTGGGTCAACGCTCAAGAGGGCGATGTTTGTCTCTACAGGCGCTAAGGACCTAAGGTGGAACTAAAGGTGGCAATTTGGCCCGCCGGGCCGGAACTAACTCCTAGGTCAGGCCTCGAGGCGAGCCTCAGGACTGGGGGGCTAGTCGGCCAGGCCACAGGCTGACTTGTGGGGATGGGCCGCTGGCTAGACTTACAAGGCACGGCCTATTTTTAAAAAAGTTGAAAAAAAAAACTAAAAAAATGATTATTTTTAGGGAGGGCTTTAAAATTCAAAAATTTTAAGAGGATTTGAGCTTCATGGGGCCGGGCCGGACCAGCCTACAAATCTCTATTGACGGGCTGGGCTGCGAGTCAGGCTGCAGACTCAAATCCATAGCCCAAGCTTGGCCCGGAGGCTTCACGGGCTGGGTTGGGCCGGCCAACTATCGGGCTATTTGGGGTGGACCAGGCCTGAAAAAAACGGACTGGGCCGCGGGCCAAATTGCCACCCCTAGGTGGAACCAGGGATGGTGTTGATCGCCTACACGACTAGCCACCTATGCATTTAGGGTGGACCCCAACATGACTTGAAATAAATATGCCGTCTCTACCTTAAGCCCCCAGTCCATGTCCCAAAAATCAACCTGATTGGTTATCTCTGGCTATAGATTTTAGTACTTTTTAGGATTGATTCTAGCCGTTGGATTCAAGCATGTTTTTTGGGTTGTAAATCCAATGGCTAGAAATCATCAATAAAGCTGGTTTTTAGTGCATTTATCCACCATTAGGTGGGCTGAACATTCACGTAGTCATTGGACCCAGAAAATGATGTAGGACCACGAAAGTCCTCCGCATGGACTGCAACAAGAGTCCTCTGTATCCAAAAAATTTCCGTAGTCTTTTATTATAAAGAATAGTTGTTAAATAAAAAATTTCTATTATGCAGAGAGTTAAATTTTTTTAATTAATACCATATATATTAATATATTAAATATAAAAGAAGGCCCATATAGAGTTTTCTCCTTAGGCCTCAACTTGTATCGAAACGGCCTTCCTTGTGGGCCCTGAATGCAAAGGTGGCAACTCCTGAAGATAACCAACACTGAAGCGATGTTGGTCACCAGCATCCAATTTTATAGTGCTTGACACACAAATAGGATTGATGATCGACACAGAGTTACGAGTCTTCAACAAATTACAACGTGAGTGTACGTCACAAATCATAATATACTGATTGGATCCAGACCCTTAACCTTTAGCGTTGCCCAAGACCAGCCCAAATCAAATCCAAAGGATAGGAATAACTACCAGGCTCTTTTCGTGTTCTCTGAATCCATGTTGGCTACATGTCATATTAAAACACGTCAATGAGAGGTCCAACGTGTCATGCTTGTTTGGTGTCCTTGTGTTGGGCTGGGCCCAAGCTTGTAGGTCATTAGGCTTGGCCCTGTATAACTTGGTGTTTATGGCCCATTAACACCCGACGCCTATCCATCCAGTTAAGAGCTTTCCTCGAATCTGAGCTACCGTTGGACTCGTGAAATCCATGGCCGAGAACTCGACACTCCCCAGAGTGGTCAGAATAAGGGGGGCACCTGAGCCTAATCCTTAGCACTAAGTTGGGCCATGGTCAGCTCATATTCCATATAGGGAACCAAGGACCTAGGCCGAAGTCCTCCCATCACCAAGCCGAGAAAGCACGAGGCTAAAGGTGATTTTGGGTCAGGGCTTACTTTCATTACATTTTTTTTCCACTTCTTTCGTAAGATGCCTATACTCTTGAGAAATTTTTTTAAGCCGCGGAAATTTAGAAGCAACGATCATGCGCCAATGATGTTGCACTAGCTTCTAAACCAGTCTATGAATATCAGAATGATTTGAATTTTTATGATCATCCTCACCAAAAATCAGCCATTGATTCATCTTCCATGTGGGTCCGCCAAAATGGGTGTAAACAATGGGGTCCCCCGAGCCCGACGCAATATTAAATAAATATAATTTTTTTTTAAATAACCCCTACATTTTAATGAAAATCTTAATTCTGTATTGACGATAATAATGAAATAACCCATTAAAAATCCCAAAACAACCCCTTGAAATTTCAGAACTAAAACGAGTTAGCGACGAGAATCGCTTGCCTGCACCGAGCCTTGGCCTGCTCAAGCCTCTCGTTCAGCGTTTCTTCCTTCACCGCAGCTTTCACCATGACCAAATCCATCTCCATCAACCTCAGAACTCTAAACAGCTCAGTTATCAACTTCTCATCCACCTCTCCTTCCTCTCTTAGCACCTCCGCTTCTTCTCTCGCTCTCTCCGCTACGATCTCTCCCGTTTTCGCCAAAAGCTCCGTCGACCCATACTCTCTTCCCATCAAACCCTCCAATTTCTCCAAGAAATCGGCGATCACATATCCTTTCGGCTTCTCCAACTTAATCTCTTTCGTTCTTTTCCACCCTATCTCGAAATTCGGCGGATCCGGTTTCACTAAACCGACTCGGGACTCTCTATCTCGGATTATTTCGGATTTTCTTCTCTTCTCTATTTCAAATTGGCCCGGCTGATCATCTTTTTCGGGCTCTGGTTTTGGGTTCGGAAAATCGGTTTTAGCCGTTGGATTTGAAGTGCATTTAACGGTTAACTGTTTTGGGCTGGAGAGATGATGGATGACTAACTGTGATGGATTTGCAAAGGTTTGAGTTTTGTAGGAATTCCGTGGTTTTGGATGAGAGAGCAGTTGAAGAGCTGCGGAAGCCATGACCGAAGAGAAAAATGACAGAAGGAGATAACGTTTTGGCCTTTGGGCTCTTTGGTTGGATAAAAATTCGTTCTGAGTTGACGGCGCACACCAAATCTGTCCATATCAGCACACTGTGGCCTACTTACCAATTGATCCCTGCTGTTAGATCTAAGCGTCAACTCTTTGATGGACCTTGTGTCAATAGTAATACACGTGAATCTTACTTCACATCAATCCAGACCGTTCGAATGAGTGATCCACCACTTAGATGGGCTTTAAACCATAATCATACAGATCAAATGGTGTTGATAGTTTGATTTGTGGAATTTGATTTCAGCATTCAATCTTAGGTCCTGATCGAACGGTGAAGATCATTGGCTTATGTAGGTGGGTCCTCTCACTTGTATGTAATCAATATTTTGGTATATTGCATTACACAAGTTTTACATTTGGGAAATTTTAGTGGCATCCTGTGAATTGTGAGGGCACCCCGGTGGAAAGCACCCCACGAATTATGCTTCAATTTGCTTAATTAATGAAAATGCCTTCCTCGATCACTGCGTGCAACTTCATGCAAGCATTTAAGGGCCCACGTGACAGTCTTAGAGGACTTTGACCGTATAGATGATTGGCCAATCCCTAGGTGGATCTACAACCAAAAATCAGCCTGATTAGTGATTTCTAGGCATTGTATTTGAGTTACTTTCATAGGTTGATTTTAACCAAGGATGAAGTCTCAGATCGGAGGCTGGATTGGTGGGCTTCGATCCCAATCCGAATCAGTTCGATCCGGAACAGGATCGGCCCATCTTGTCAAGACAAAGTGAGACTCCTTTGTAAAACAGTGTTCTTGAGACTAGACAAAGCCTGGTTTGGATCGATCAATGGGATCCGATCCCGATTTGGATCGCCCGATCCAAAGGTTTGAAATCACTAATCGAGCTGATTTTTGTTTTGTAGGTCCACCTAAGGATTGGAAAAACATATATAATCTGAATCCTCTAGGAGTGTGCCACATGGCTTGTATTGCTTGTTGTCATCAAAGTTCTATTCTAAAAAAAATCACATCTATTGTTTGTCAACATAATTGTCAGATAGATTATAAAAATAAGAAAACTTTTGACATTCCCCCCATTATTTGAAAAAGCTGACATACCCCCCCTATGACTCGGTCCACTATCATTTGACCCGTGTTGACCTGAGTTGACTACCAAATTCTATATTAATGGACAAAAGTGACCTTGTCTTGAACCTTAGAACAAGGGTTTGGGTTTGGACCAATACCCAAACCCCAAATCAAACATGAAAAGAGGAGATTAAAAATAAAAATAAAAACCATTGTTGGTAAACTTGAGATTTTGTGTTTGTTTATTTTTTTTTTTTTTAATGAATTAAATGAAGATTGAAAATAAAAAAATCATAAAAATAGATAAAACTCATGAGGGAATGCGATTTCTTTTAAAATTGAAAGAACCCATCTTTCCAAAATCCACGTCTCAAAGCTTAAAATCTAAATTGCTTTTATTCTTATCTTTCATTTTTGTTAATGAATTTTTTAGAAATATAATTGTATGCTTTATAGTTTTTTCAAAACCTTGAGTTTTAAATTATTGCCGGAGTAGTAGCGGCCATAAGACTTCAATGGGTTGCTCGCCCAGTTATGGGCGACTAACCTATTGGAGTCTCTTGGCTGGTTGTCTTCCACATCCGTTCGATATGGGGTTTAGGTTTTAGCCCAAACCCTTGTTCCAAATTTGAAGACAAGGGCGTTTCTATCATTTAATATAAAATTTGGTGGTCAATTCGGGTTAACACTGGTCAAATGACAGTGGACCGAGTCATAAGGGGGGGTATGTCAGCCTTTTCAAATCATGGGAGGGTATGTCAAATTTTCAAAATAACATGGGGGGTCTGTCAAAAATTCTCTAAAAATAAGAGAATTTTTTGACATATCCCCCCTGTTATCTTTAAAATTTGACATACCCCCTCACAATTTGAAAAAGCTAACATACCCCCCTATGACTCGATCCACTGTCATTTGACCAGTGTTGAGTTGACTACCAAATTTTATATTAAAGGATGAAAGTGCCCTTGTCTTCAACTTTAGACAAGGGTTTGGGTTTAGGCCAAAACCTAAACGGCAAATCAAACATGAAAAGAGGAGATTAAAAATTAAAATTAAAACCCACGTTGGTTATCTTGAGATTTTTTTTTTTTTTTTTAATTTTTTGATGAATTAAACAAATATTAAGAAGAAAAAACCTCCAAAAAATAGATAAAACTCATGAAGGAATATTTTAAAATTGAGAGAACCCATCTTTCCAAAATTCACATCTCCAAAGTTTAAAATATAAATTACTTTGTCTTGTTTTTCATTTATGCTAATTAAAAATTTAAAAATTTTATGTTATTTTTTTTCTTTTTTACCTTGGGTTTTAAATTATTGTCGGAGTGGTGGTCGACTAGCCATGAGACTCCGGTTGGTTGGTCGCCGGTGATGGGCGGCCAACCTATTGGAATCTCTTGGCTAGCCGTCCACCACAACTGTTTGATTTGGGGTTTGGGTTTTTGCCCAAACCCTTGTTCAAGGTTGAAGACAAGGGCATTTTTGTCATTTAATAAAAAAAGTTATAGTCAACTCCGGTCAACACTAGTCAAATGACAGTTAGGCCTATCAATGGATATTCGAATCCGTATTCGAAAAATCAGATATTATCCAAAAATTTTGGATATCAGATTCGGATATCATTTTAATATTCGAATAATTTTCGGATACGGATTTGGATATTGATGTATTTGATTCGATAATATCCGATCCGATATATTATTTAGTAATTATATTTATAATAAATAGATTATATTATATTTAACATATTAATTAATATTTATTCTAATAATAATAATAATATTTATTATATTTAAATATAATATATATATATATATATATTATTATTATGTAAATATAATAATATATTATCTATATCTAATTTTCGAATTGGATATTATCGGATATCCGATAAATTAATTGGATTCAGATTCGAATCTTGATTTACAATGTCTGTCGGATATCGAATCAGATTCGGATATCGGATTTTTTTTCTAATTCGGATTCGGATATGCCTGTATTCGATCCGAATAGCACCCGTTAACAGCCCTGACGACAATGGACCGAGTTATAGGGGGGTAGTCAGCTTTTTCAAATTGTGTGGGTATGTCAAATTTTAAAGATAACATGGGGGGAAATTCCCTAAAAATAATTGTTGGATGAATTTTAGTCTGGGTGCGCTCACAATTCAAGTTATGAATTGACGATAGTACCCCTACAAATAACAAAATTGTCACTTTTGGTGCTCCGTGCTCAAGGGCATGGTAACAAAGGTCAAACTATCAAAGGTTGTTAAGCACACATCTCCGCTCACCTGCTGTTGTTGGCTATCTTGCGCATATGGCGAAAACAGCGTTAGGGTGCGAACCAGCGGTGGGGTCGCTAACGCCGTCGAAGAAGAAAGAATACAGAGTGACGAACAGACTACAAGAGGGAAAACGTCCTCTCTACGCCGTTGCCTTCAATTTCGTCGACGCCCGTTACTACAACGTCTTCGCTACCGTCGGAGGAAATCGGGTACTTCAGAAAAAAAAATAAAAATTGGGATAATCTTATTCGATTTTTAACTTCTCGAATTCCACGTTTTGAGATGCAATTACGGCACACATTTATCCCTGAAACAGCACCAAATCCCAAAATTTTCCAGATTTTGATTTTGTAATGTTTGATTTCCAGATTTTGATTTTGTAATGTTTGAGAGATTGTTGGAGAATTCCGGAATCACTTTGGATATGGAACCATTAGGGCTGTTTACTTGTTGATCCTTGTAAATTTGAAGTGATACAGTGTACTGCCTTAGCACCACAATTGATGCATGTACCTGTCAACCCCGACTACCCATTATATGTGCCCGACCTATTAGATGGATTGTTGCTCAAATTTCAAACTGGCCAGACAATCCTCACCATCTGATCAATCTATTGCTTTTGAACATTCTGTAATAACATCTGATGATCCCTTGAAAATTCCTTCATCCATGGGACTTATAATTAGGTGCCGAGGAATCACATTGTATTATCTCCTACAGTTCTTGCTTTGTTTGTCTATTTTTTAGCATTTCATGTAACGGAAATTCAATGGTTTCTCAGGTGACTGTTTACCAATGCCTTGAAGGTGGTGTTATCACCGTTTTGCAATCTTATGTCGACGAAGATGTAAGATAAGAGAGTTCCCCCCCACCCCCATTTGAACAATGGAGCTATATACATACATATGCATATTGAGATAAATGTGTGGATATTTATTTATATTCATGAAGAATGTTTGGGTTTGTCATGTGTTGTTTAGTTCAGAAGGAGGAGTCGTTCTACACTTTGAGTTGGGCGTGCAGTATCGACGGGATCCCATTCTTGGTTGCTGGTGGAATCAATGGTATAATCCGTGTCATTGATGTCGGCAGCGAGAAAGTACACAGGGTATACTATCTTATATGTTAACTGTGGACATGCACTATATTAAATCGTATTTCATATTAAGACCCAAAATAATCTAGTTACTTCTAGAAAAAAATTTCACCCTATAATGAAATCGAAGTTTATCCTTGACTCCATAGATAAACTACTTTGTAAATTGTATAAGTTATGGAAATTGAAGTTCTTTGAAATGCTCGTGTACATGCAGAGTTTTGTTGGCCATGGGGACTCCATAAATGAGATCAGGACTCAAGCATTGAAACCGTCACTTGTGGTGTCTGCAAGCAAAGTATATAAGTCCATATGTCACAAATATAATACTTTTTATGTTGTTTGGTTGATTATTTCTGAATATTTGGCTTATTCAATTAGGATGAGTCTGTCCGGCTATGGAACGTACATACTGGCATATGCATTTTGATATTTGCTGGAGCTGGGGGTCACCGCAATGAAGTCTTGAGTGTGGTAAGTGCAGACAGATCACGGATGTGCACTAATTTTTCTTGTCTATCTTTGTTTTTTTGTTTTTTTTAATTCCATCAGGGATCATTTCATGAGCTAAGTGCTAACTATTTAAATGGAATCTGGGCTGCTGTAGGACTTCCATCCTTCAGATATATACCGCATTGCAAGTTGTGGCATGGATAACACTGTTAAGATTTGGTCAATGAAAGGTAGGCCAACTTATTTTGAATGACCATTTGTGTTTTTATGATGGGAAGTTGTTTTTTCCTGTGACAAAAACAAAATTTTGTTACCTTGATTTTAAACCCCAGACTCTTTTAATCTGTGGGCTTTGTCAGTCTGACCAATGAAATTATCAGAACTGCCCTATGTATTGATCTTTTCCCCGACTATCAAACAACTTTAATTAAGCCTTACAAGTTTATGCTCTTGAATGGATGGCTAAGATTGATAATAGATATGATTTATGGCTTATGGCTCAACTGAGAGGTGGCCCGATTGTATGGTCAAGCAGATAGCTCATGTTCTTAGAATAGTGGGAAGTACACAAATTTTATAGCCTTTTAGTATCCTTATCGTGACATTGGCAAGTTTGCAGAGTTCTGGACATATGTTGAGAAGTCTTTTACATGGACGGACCTTCCATCAAAATTCCCCACAAAATATGTGCAATTTCCAGTAAGTAGAAACTATCTATTATGTTCTCATCTGACTATACGTTATTCTCATTGAAATGGAGGTGATTTTTATTGTGTCAGGTATTCATAGCTTCAGTTCACTCCAATTATGTTGACTGCAATAGGTGGCTTGGTGATTTCATCCTATCAAAGGTGAGTTATTGCTCTATTGGTTGCCAATGGTTTACTGAGCTTGAAAAACTTAGATACAACTCAGTTTTGTCTGAATCAGACTCAAAGACGAGAATTCATCATCGTCGAGATTGCATTTGCATGTTATGATATGCAGAGTCAGTCCAGTTAATTCAATCCACAAATTGTCTGAGTGTTACTAATGGGATTTGGGGGTCTATTAGTTGGCTCTGGTAGCAAGAATTTAGTTTCATTGGGTTTTGTTGTACAATGCAGAGTGTTGATAATGAAATCGTCCTGTGGGAACCAAAAACTAAGGAACAGAGCCCTGGGGAGGTAAGAATGTCTTCTCCACATATTTTCTCTTTTGGAATTTGCAGATTAGTTATTTGACCTTTTATTTAACACATGTATTTTCCATTGCTTCACATGTGTGCCAGTGTTTTAACACTAGGCAATCAGAATTGAGAATCAGTTGATCACTCAGAATCGACAAGTTCTCTGGTTGGATTGCCCTCTGACTCGGGCACCTATAACCAGGACTTTGGCTCGATTACTTGGCTGAGTTACTTAAAAACTTGGCATTTTGAATCACTCAATAAATTCATTTTCTTGATTCTCTCTTTAATTTCTTTTGTTACACATTCCAATACATCTAAGGGTCGTATAAATGGAAACGAAAACTTTAACCCCTTCTTCATTTTATCCTCTATCCAAACCTTAATCTCCCACCAATCAAGCACCAAAAGAATCAAGAGGTAAAATTCCATTTTTTTCAGTTCTTTATGATTTTACAGTTCTTTTACCAGTTCAATGTCCAAAAAAAATCGTAACTCAGTCCTTCTTTTTTTATTTCTTGAGTCCTTTTCTTTTTCTTCTCCTTGATTTTATTAGCTTCAAACCCAAACAGTGAATCTGAAAATTGGAAGCTAAGCAACCCGTTAGTTGGTGAAGGTCTGTCTTTTAAAATTATTATTTTCATCGAAAGCTTTCTATTTTTTTAAATATTTTTGTTAATTGAAAACTGAAGCTGGCCAATTTTTGTGGTGTCCCTGTTTATTTCTTTTAAAGTTGAGTTAGAATTAATAAGGAGGGTACTTGGGTACATGACAAATTAGTTTTTGGAGTATTTGTCATCTATATGGTATTTAATTTTTCTAGAACTCAGATTGTTGAAGACCTTCGATTAACGATGATGACTTCTTTGTCATAAAATACTTCTAATGTTATGAATATTATATTTTGCATTAATTTTGAATATTATGATCATGGATATAGAATCGTTTATGATATTATTAGTAATGACTGGCAAATCAACTGGTTCAAATTGCCAAGTTACTCGACTCAACAGAGTTTTGAGTGAGTCATTTTTTGAGTTTAAAACAGTGACGTATGTTATGACCGTCATCGTGAATGTTACTGACGTAGAATCCCATTTGTTGAAATCTTGACAATTTCAATCTTGTTTTTCTGTTTAGGGTGCAGTTGACATCCTTCAAAAATACCCTGTTCCAGAGTGTGATATTTGGTTCATCAAGTTCTCCTGTGATTTCCATTACAATGCAGCAGCAATAGGTAATTGAAGAAGGATAGTGTATACTTATCACATGCACTGGAATACTGGGTTTGTTCTAATTTCACTCTATGTTAAGGGGAGACATCTTGTGTCCCTATCAGGTAGAGCCTATGAACAATGGCACCATTCTCATACCTGCACGTGGACATACTGGCTACAGGATCCCACCTTTTAAACCTCATATGCCAAAAGCAGACCCGATTGTTAGTTGTAACCATTCCATTTATCGCCTTTTTATGGACTACATAAAAATAAGGTGAACGGTCGTCAGAAATGCCCCACAGAACGAATGGCTACAGGAATTTGCATAAGAGATCTCGTAGGCCTGCACGCTTGTGCGCCAAGAATGCAGGTATGAAGAGGGTAGCCCGTAATTTATCCAAGAGGGTAGATTTACCCTGTGGTGGAGCTAGGATTTTGATCAAAGGGGGGCAAAACCACAAAATTTTGTTAGGAGGGGGCAAAATCGCAAAAAATGGAAGAATCAGGGGGAAGGGGGTGGGGGGTGGGTGGCAAACCAAAGTAAAAGTGAGTTTAAGAAGTAAAAAAAACAAAACCATTTAAGGGTTTTAAAAAGTTGGGGGATGGAGTTGCCCCCCCCTGGATTTACCCATGTTGAACTATTTCTGAGGCTGATTATCTGGTGGAGAAATAATATCAATATATATATATATATACACACTCTCTACGAAGTGTTGCATTCTATGTAATCTTCATCTGGTCCAATTTTTCCATAGGTTTCAGCTAATTCAATTCTGTATTTATCAGGGAATAGAGAAGGCAAGATTTATGTTTGGGAGCTCCAATCCAGCCCACCCGTCCTCATTGCCAGGTCTGCTTGATTTCCTTCACTTTGTCAATGTTTGATCGAATAACCTTAAGTTTTCTTTGCGGCAAGTGGGTAGTCAGGTTTCAGTTCGGGGTTTCTTGGATGGCCCTTCTAAAATAGAAGTCTAGACAGAATAATTTTCTTACACATAGCAGGCTAGCAGCTGAAGTTGCATCCTTACCCCCAACATGTTTTGCCACCTCTTCCCACGTGGCAGGTTTCAGTCCAATAGCCTTTCACCATCTTTCAAAAAATAGCAGGATTCTTTACTTCTTTTCCTATTTAAAAATGTTTAAGAATGGGGAAGGCACAAGACATGGTATGAGGGTGACATTGCCAAGGGCACTTTCCACATGGCAAATCCACAGAATCCTCTATTAGATGAACAGAATGGATTGGCCATGCCATCCCTGCATGTGGCAAGAAGGGCCATCCCGAAAACAGTTTTCCCTTAATGTTTCTTACCTTTTTTCTACGGAACTGTTTCTGTTTCAGGCTGTCTCATGTTCAGTGTAAATCTGCAATTAGACAAACAGCCATGTCCTTTGATGGAAGGTAAAACCCACTAGCTTAATAGTGACCCCCATAGATAGACATTCTGGTATCTTAAACACGCATGATGTCTCTGTTTCCATTTGTTGCAGCACCATCCTTAGCTGCTGTGAGGATGGGACAATCTGGCGGTGGGATGCAGCGGCGGCAACAGCAACAACAGCAGTAGTAGTAGCAGCAGCAGTACCCTAAGCGTGCCTTTTGGCAACATCAAATTGGCATGATTTAGGCCCATCCATGACCAAGGTGTACATGCTGACCGAGAAATGTGTGGAGGTGAAATTCACTATACCTGGAAGAATGTGGGCCTAAGGTTTCAAATTGTTATCTGTTTCTATAACCATATGTACTTATATATAAATCCAGAATTTTGTTCCGGAGCAACTTCATTCTTATGCAAGTGTTGCTTTCAGTCTTCAGAAGTACTGATTTCCTACGTTCTTTATACCGGAAGTAATAGGTTTTCAGGGACAGTTTTTCCGGAGCTGCACTCCAGAACTCTTCTCAGGAGTGTGGGCTTTTCTTTTCTGGCAACTGTGGTGGTACCAAAGGGGACCATGGGTTTTGCCACCTCATCATCTCCCCAATTTCAAGTTTCAGCTCTGCCACATGGCAACCTGTTTGTGTTACAGTTTCTCTATTTAAGAATTTTTCTAAAATTCAGTGGCTGCAATTCTAGGGGAGAAAGTACAGTGCAAGGTGTGTTAGGGCAGCTTAGGAACTAGTGCTTGCAAAGGGGAGGTTCGGAGCAACCCTTTGCAATGACTCCCGCAACGACGTCTGCCTCCAAAACATGGTAGGTTAGGGTAAAGGCAATTGAGAGGGTTGTCTATGAGATGGAGTCTGGATTCACCAGGCCAGAACACAGACATAGGGAGGACTATACGTGCAAATGAACACACATTTTTCTCAATTTGGCTGGTCACATTAACATAATAATTGTAAAATCTACTATAATCCAATGGTTCAGGCTCTGAGGACCCCCTTTTTTTCGACCCCTCTTGGTGTTCGCGCGGTTGGCCGTGGATTTCAAGAATCCAACGGTGGTTGTCAGCGCCACCAAAAGTGAAAAATGTGATGCCAGCTAGGCGCTGACAACCACCGTTGGATTCTTGAAATCCACGGACACGTACACCAGGAGGGGTAAAAAAAGGGGGTCCCCTGAGCCCGACCCTAATCCTATAAGCTCAACTATCTTCATCCATCATCTCAAACATCGGACAAATAATAAGCGAAATCAAGGATTTTATGGGAGTTGACAAGTGGTGTGTTCTCTCTCTCTGATGAAATATTCACACTAGATCAACTCAAAACCAATGCCCTAATTCTATTAGGCCCGGGCTCCAGTTACCGCCCCAACATGACAGGCTCGGGTTACAGGACACGATATGAGCCACGTGGCACACTTGTAGAAAACTGACCGTGTGGATGTTTGGACAATCCTTAAGTGGTCCTACAAACCAAGAATCGGCCTGATAAGTGGCCCCTCCACTCATCTTAAAACAAAAGAGTACCTAAAAAATGATACCGAGAAAGTAAGAACAAAGAGAAACCATTGGAAAAATTAATGGAGGTTTGAGTTTATTGATTTGATTGAACCCTATTTGTGGAGAAATTAATAGATTTGGTTGAATCCCAGTAATTATTTCATTCTGATTTAAAATCTAGAAATTTTTTCTTCTAACGATTACCATCCAAATTCGAATTCGAATTATTTCATTTTGATTTAAAACCTATAAATTCTTTTTCTTCTAAATGATCAAGTTGAGAGATGAGACTAGAGACAGAGAAGTGGTTTATCTTTCGTACCTAGGTTTTTTTTCCTCTAAGTGCGTGTTTAGTAAGCCATTTCGCAGACAAATCCAAATATTTAGCCGTGTGAATCATATTTTTTACACATTTGGTTGTCAATTTTCTCGGCTAGATATTTGTCTAGGCCTATTCTTTTGCTGATGAATGTGGCCGAATATTTTATCACAGTCTTATTTGGGAAAGGGGGTTCTTAGTTCAATTGGTTGTCATTGCTCCTCTACCAGTGGTCGTGCTCCTTTTCTGCTAGCCGTTCTCCTCCTTCAGGTAGGGGTGTAAACGGGTCGGTTCCTAAGGTGGCCGGAACCGAAACAATCTGTTCTGGTTCTTATCGGTTTGGTTCCTTAATGGTTCCGATTCTCAAAGTGATGGATCCAGAACCGGAAATGATTGTGTATTTCTGTCTATTCCGAGTATAATGGGCTAAATCTTGAGAATATGAGAATTTTACACTATATTTATACATTGGTACCGGTTCTTATCGGTTCGGTTTCAGTTCTTATCGGTTTCGGTTCCATATTAGACTACCCGGAATCGGAACCATTATTTTCGTTTTAGTTCCGGTTCCGGTTCCTTTTTAACAGGTTCCCAAAAATGTGGAACCGGAAACAATGTTTTAGTTTCCAGTTAAACGGGTAAAATTGACACCCCTAGGTACTGTAGTATGGGTTCATCAATTTTCACAATGGTAAGCCATTTTGTTTAGGTTTTTCTAGTTTTTATGATATTTTGTTTCCAATGTGAACTTACGTACTCATGATGATCTCCGACGGCGTTCGACGATCTCACTGTACATACGGTGATAATTGAACCTAAGGTATGTTTACAGAGATCTTTAGTTGAGGATTATTTTTTGTGGACTATTTTTTTCATTGAGGAAGTGGCCCTTTGTATGGTAACAAATGTAAATTTTTATACATTTTGGTTAGTTTGCCTGTTTAGGTTTTTGGAATTTTGAACATAAACTCAAATTTTTAGGTGCTGGAAATTGTTCAAAAGTAGAGTAAGTTTATTTGAAGTCTTGATGTTCATGCTTTCTTCTTGCAGATGGTAGTAGCAGCAAGAGTATATCTAACAAAGTGGAATGTGCATGGCCTATATAAGAACCAAATGACCCAAATGTATGAGAATCCAGCCAGTGGAGTCATCTATTTTGTGTTATCATCAATCATTGTTATTAGATTCATTTCTTTGTTCTGAAAATGAATGTGTTAGATCAACATTATGCAATAAATAGCAGGATATGTTTATGTAATTCTATAAGGCTACAAATTGCTCTAAAAATATTTTCATTCACGAATATTTTCCTACGACTATTTTATTTGAGAACTTAAACCTCGACTTACCAAATATTTTTGAGTATTCTAGTTGAAATATACAATTTCCTATATTTTTCAATATACAATTTATATCAAAATGGTGTTTTAACTGAAGTCGTATAATCAGTGGCCGAGCCAAAGAGGGGCGAGGCATCGACTGCATGTTGTTACCCATCAACAATTTTTTCCTCTTTGAGGCGTCGATTGCATGTCGTTAACTTCGCTTTGATGGTCGCTTGCCCCCCCTAGAACAAAATCCTGGCTCCGCCACTGTGTATAATACAAATGAAATTTTTAGTACTACTTTTTCTATGTAATGAGATTGGGATAAAATAACCCCCCAAGAGTTATTATTTTAACTCTTAAAATTATGTCAACTTGACCTAAATATTTCATATCAAACATCTTTGGGCAATATTTTTTAAATAAATTTTATTATATTACTGTGTCCCCATTATTAACATTACGTTTACATAGACATTTTCATAATAGACAATTACTTTGTGTGTACACATTTTTCTGACTCATAGAGTCATTTGAGATCATCACATTATCAAAATTTTGATGTTATTATTTAGGGGTTGGTTTACAGGCACCCACATCTTTCAGTTGGGCACCCACAATAGACCAAAATACCCCCCTTCAATTTAGGCACCTAACCCCCTTAAATTTAGGGAAAGAGTGAGGGAGGGAAGAAGAGAGGAGAGAGTTGCAGTAGAGTAGAGAAAGAGAGAGGAGACGAATGAGAATGGGTGCCCACACAGGGAGGGGCATTTGGGTCCCATGTGGGTGCCTAGCTGAAAGGCAGAGCGACCCTTATTATAGTACTTATTTAATTCATATAAGAAGTATTTAATTAGCCTACATACTTTATATTTTAGGCCTTCAATTACAAAGCCTTTTAATTGGTCCATGTACATTTCTTATTTTAACTCTCCCCATAGGAAATTCATTTTTTTATTTTTTACATCTATTAGATGTATTTTCAAGCTATAGATAATTGTTATGTCTATCAATACTCTTTTCAATTCTATTCTTGTATTAGGAGAAGATGTTAAAGAAATCTAAGCATTCTTTTGCTAGTATTTTTCAATGGTTCGATTCATTGTCCCACAAAGACCCAACTCTTAGTGAGTACAAAATTATTAGATTGAAAGACCATCTAGAATCGTTTCTTGCACATAAGAAATTCGAAGATCATGTTCTTGCCAATTTCAGGAACATGAAATACCTCATTTGTAGTTTTGTACTACCCAATTTTATACATACATACCAAAAGGGTTATACTATAGTGACCATTTCTTAACAAAATGACTTGAAAAGAACCCAAAAAAAGTATTAAGAGTTCATAGTCTATCCGTGTCACTTAAAAAAGGGAACAACCTCATATAAATTAAGGCTTTAGCCTTAATCTCTACCATAAAGACAAATGATCTGGTACAGAGATTAAATCACATATGGGGCAAGCAAATAATCAAAGGTCATAAAACTTTTAAAAGTGAAATAATCAAGTCAAAGTCGACGATCCAATTATAACAGCCAACCCAGTTTGATGTGGAAAAGTTGACAAGCGTAATTGAAGGAGACATTGAGTATTACACGACGACCAAAGCTTTGTAGATATCCCAAACAAAAGACAGACGACACCGCACGTACGACCTGTCTACCAGACGGCACCCGCACGTGCAACTTGTCTACCAGACGACACCCGCACTGAGACTATGTAGCAGACGATACTCGCACGTGCAACTTATCTACCATATGGCATCCGCACGTGGGACTTTCTAGCAGACGGCACTCGCACGTGCAACTTGTCTACTTGACAGTACCCCGCACATCAAACGGTGTTGTATACCAACTTCCATTCATAAAGTGCCCAATGGGTATTTGCATATAGCGCTAAGACGATAGTCTTGCTCGCGCAAGGGTCACATGCCCGCTAATAAAAATTCTATTTTATCACGTTAGTTAGTGTCGCACGTTGGCATGGAGGTCATAGATAAATCGTAGAATTGGCCGGGCAAGTGTATGAGAGGTTGGTCAGAGGCAATCTTATTCGCAAAACCACTAAAATACGTGAGAACGAGATACTCGTTTGATGGACCGCCGTCCGGGCAACACAGAGGCATTGTAACATGTCACGTGTTCGATCGAAGAGTCATAATCCAAATACGACGGCGCCACCTTTGATCCACGTGGCATGATACACACGATGATGATTGTCAAATTAATTACAATCGTGCTCTCTTAAAAGATGAGGACACCAGAGCCAATGTGTTATCCTGATCTCCTACTCTGTTCCATTCTTCTTAGTATTTCCTCTTCATCTTCTTTGTGATTTCTACGAACTTTTGATTTGGATGTTATGGATTTCTCTTGTTTCGGTTTCTGATTTCTACGAACTTATGGTTTGGATGTTATGGATTTCTCTTTGTTTCGGATGTTATGGATTCCTCTTGTTTCTAGTTATGTTATTGTGTGTTCTAGATCTCTTTCTTAGGAAAACAAGTCACAAGGCAGGCCCTCGTGAGAAAATAAATCTCACAAGTATACCCTATATTTATATATTAGAGATTTAGAACAAAGCTAAACCAAGCTTCTCTGTTCTCAACATTGGATGGAATTATATATTTTTTTGAGGTTAATCACCAATTTATTCTCCAAAAAAAATCAAACAATCCCCACGAATAAAAATATTAGAAAAGAATGGAAAATGAGGTCATCTAAAAAAAAAGTAATTACTAAGATTTATTTTATTAACGCATAAAACTAGAATTTATTCACAAACCCTGGTGAGATACAGTGATACACAAACCATCACCACACAGGGTCTCTTAAACGAAAAGAAAAACACACGGAACAAGGATAAAAGATGAAGTTTTCAGACTTCAAGAGGTGCTAACAAACAACCGCACCATCACAGACACAAGGAAACATAACAAGGAAGCAGACTAAAAGCGGGAGAGATCCATTAAAACCAAATTCCCTTAAAAACCACCACGGAGACGGAGGACAAGGTGGAGGGTTGACTCCTTCTGAATGTTGTAATCAGCAAGGGTGCGCCCATCCTCAAGCTGCTTACCAGCGAAGATAAGACGCTGCTGATCCGGAGGAATCCCCTCCTTGTCTTGGATCTTGGCCTTCACGTTATCAATGGTGTCCGAACTCTCAACCTCTAGGGTGATGGTCTTCCCTGTGAGAGTCTTCACGAAGATTTGCATCCCACCACGCAGACGAAGGACCAAGTGAAGGGTCGACTCCTTCTGAATGTTATAATCTGCAAGAGTCCTCCCATCCTCCAGCTGCTTACCAGCAAAGATCAACCTCTGCTGGTCCGGGGGGATCCCCTCCTTATCCTGGATCTTGGCCTTAACGTTGTCAATCGTGTCCGAGCTCTCAACCTCCAAGGTGATCGTTTTGCCGGTAAGGGTCTTCACGAAGATCTGCATACCTCCCCTTAGACGGAGCACCAAGTGGAGAGTCGATTCCTTCTGAATGTTGTAATCAGCGAGGGTGCGACCATCCTCAAGCTGTTTACCGGCGAAGATCAACCTTTGCTGATCGGGAGGGATGCCCTCCTTGTCTTGGATCTTGGCCTTAACATTGTCTATCGTGTCAGAGCTCTCGACCTCCAAGGTGATGGTCTTACCGGTCAAGGTCTTGACAAATATCTGCATGCCACCCCTCAACCGGAGCACCAAGTGAAGGGTTGACTCCTTCTGGATATTGTAATCAGCGAGGGTTCGCCCGTCCTCGAGCTGCTTTCCAGCGAAGATCAGACGTTGCTGGTCAGGGGGAATACCCTCCTTGTCCTGGATCTTGGCCTTTACGTTGTCGATTGTGTCAGAGCTCTCAACTTCAAGGGTAATAGTCTTTCCGGTGAGAGTCTTTACGAAGATCTGCATGCCTCCACGGAGACGAAGCACCAAGTGAAGGGTGGACTCCTTCTGGATGTTGTAGTCGGCGAGTGTTCGGCCGTCCTCGAGTTGCTTTCCGGCAAAGATCAAACGTTGCTGGTCGGGGGGGATGCCTTCCTTATCCTGGATCTTGGCCTTGACATTATCGATGGTGTCGGAACTCTCAACTTCGAGAGTAATGGTCTTGCCTGTGAGGGTCTTTACGAAGATCTGCATCTGTAACCACAACAAGTATAGATCTTAAGCCGTTGATCATCGATCGACAAATAGGATCAAATCGAATACATACAGAAAATTCTAGAAGCTCAGGAACATAGATAAGACGAATCAGATTTAAACAGATCGATCACCAAACATAGGATCCCTTCAAAACCATATAAAGAAACAGATTTATCAGCAAAACACCGCTCACTTCTCTCAAAATCGAAACGATCAGAATCAGACAAGTTCAGGAAACAAAACAAAAGAGCTTGTGCCCGAAACGATGCCCAAAACAAGTCAACTGCTACTCGTAGATCTGTAACTAAAAGTAGGAATTAAGAGAAATCAAACCCTAGTAATCATTTAAATCGCTAAAGAAAAGTGGAAACATTAAAGTAAGACATCAGATCTGCCAAATTAGGAATTTTTCATAAAGATCGACGGCATGGATTTGCAGATCTACGACAATAACAGAAAAAATCAGACAAAAGCCTTGATCTGTCGTTAAAATTGGTCCAGAAAAATAAAAAGAAAACCATAAATCGATAAATAACCAGAAGATCAACAACATCAATTTGTAGATCTACAATCATTAGTAATATCAAACAAAAACCTTAATCTGTGATTCAAATCGCTTCAGAAAAACTAAATGCAAACCCCAAATCAGAAGAATTAGGAGATCTCTCCCTCACAAATCAATGGAAAACAATAAAAAAAAAAAACTAAAGAAGGAGGAAAGATCCCCTTTACCTTGAGAGAGATTTGGGTAGCTTCTTTAGATCACAAAAAAAGAGATATCAGAATGATACATCCTCGCCCCCAAGAGCTTCCATTTATAATTAAAATTGCCGACTCAACCACGCAAACTAAGAACCCGTGACGGAACGGCCAAAACAGAGCAGCTAATCATATGAGGACACGTGTATAGTATGACCTGATAACCACTACCTACAAGGAAAGGCTGGTATCTCTTCTGGCCCCCTCCTGGAGGATAACGAGGAGATTAGGTAGGTGAACGTTAAGATAGTTATAACACCGTTAAAGAAGACGGTTTTACATCGAAGTTATCATTGTCGAGGAAGATGTCCGTCTCCCAAAGTCCCAGTCTTTGTCTTCTAGTCCCAGAGGACTTTGTATTTCCCGGTGGTATGACGAGGAGTTAGGTCAGGAGTAGGTGCGTTATTTAAGATACCAATAATGCCGTAAAGAAGACGGTGGTTAAAACGGAATGTCATTGGAGGAAGAATATGTCACCGTTTCCCTCTCTGACTGTCGTCTAGTACCAAAGGAGTTTGTCTTCGGAGTTGGGATAAATTCAGTGTAACCCAACAAGACGGCAAGGTGAGGTGCCTCGTGGGGAGTAAAACTTGTGTCACAAGATGTTGTGACTGAACACGGTCACAGCACTCAATATGAGCCACGTGGTATACTATTAGAGGACGATGACTGTATGGATGTTTGGGCAGTCCCTCGGTGGACCGGTACACAAAAAATCAGCTTGATTTGTGATTTCTAACTGATTCTATTGAAGTTATTTTCATGGGTTGATTTTAACGGTAGGAATTTGAGCATTATTGAGCGTTATTTGGGTGCAAAAATCCAAAGGTTTTAAATCACTAATCAGGCTGATTTTTGGTTTGTAGGTCCACCGAGGGACTGGTCAAACATCCATACGGTCAAAGACCTATGATCGTGTGCCACGTGTCTCATATTGAGTGCTGTGACCGTGTTCCGTCACAACATCTTGTGACACAAGTTTTACTCCCTCGTGGGATCCCTTTCTTTCTCCCTATGGAACGTTGGAAACCCAATTTGGGTCACGCTAAATTAAGGTTTAAAATACGTTACGGACATATATAACGTCGTTAAAACAGGTCACACGGTAAAAATAATTTATTTAATTATTAAATATTTTTTTCCAAAATAACATCGATAAACGGATAATGTCCCTTTTTCCGGTTTTGAACTTTTTTCTTTGTAAATAACCTAATAGTTCGACCGTTAAGTAATGGAAAACGTTGGCGTTATCACACTTTTTTTTATAGCATGTGCTAAACTTTAAGAAAAGTTCTTTTTGGTAAAGCTAAAGAACAATTATTTAGGCAAGTGTTAAATTCAAAGGAACGATGGCGTTAACTTCAGGCCATGGTTCCATACCAGCGGCGGGGCCAGGAATTTGTTCAAGGGGGGCACAATCAATTGAGTAGAACCGCCCATGGTTTAAAAAGTCGCTGTTATAACGAAAATAATGGGCGTTATAACAGATTCGGATTAGAATTGCATGCATAGGAGTAGATCCCCGTGCTGCGACCAAATAGTGATTAGGTTAATCCATTAAATTTTATTTTGAATTGTTCTTACTGATATAGATTATTTTTAATCTTTACTTCGGAAGCAAAGATTTCTGCATATTCTTGACCATAATGTATCAATTCTAACTATTTTTTTTTTTTTTCTGAACAAGCATCCAATTTTTTCAATTTTTTGTTTAAAAAAAATTATATTTCTTGATGCTCTTCTTCTAGGTGTTGACCCTTTTTTCACAGGCCCACCAAAAGCTAGGAAACACACCCTTTTTTTATATGATGCTCTTCTTCTAGGCCGTAGCCCTATAAGCCCTCCAAAAGTTAGGAACACTAGTGTTTGATTCCAGAATTGTACAAACCAAGGTTTAAAAGGGGCCGTTATAACGGACTGGAGGCATTACCGTTATAACGGCCGTTAAAACGAATTTTAATGAAATGGAAAACAACTCAATAAATTTTGGACTTTTTTTTAACGTTTTTTTTCAAAAAAATAAAAATAAATAATGATCGTTATTTCTGTGATAACGACATTATTTTAAAAAAGTTATAACAAAAATAACGGACATTATTTCCTGGGCGTTAAAACAGTACATAACATAACAGGTGGGGTTCGAATCCGTTATAACGGCTGTTATTTTCGTTACAGTGACCATTTTTTTAAACCATGGTAGCACACCTTCTCCGTCTGTTAATTGCAAAATATAAACTGAGTCTTTAAATGGCGCATTAGGTATAATTAAGGGAGTTCTCTCCCATCAGCATTAGCCAAGGTCTTTAAGGTATACAAAATTTCCCAATGCATAGAACGTATCTCTTATTTCTGCCTGTTTCTTACATTCTCTCAACATATATTTGTATTTATATATTATATATACAGAAAAGAATGGCCAAATATATATGGTCGGAGAATTCTTAAACCCAACCGTATACAACAGGAAGTGACAAAAAAAGGCCGCTTAAATTTGAGTCCGCAATCGCGTCAATAGAATCTGCATACTTTCAAGCTTCTGATTGAGTTGTTTAATATCGGAGATATGTTGCTGCCGTGTGGAAAATTCTGGACTACCGAATTCTGCAAGGAGTGCTGAGCACTTCACCTGTGAATCCAAAATCGCCGACTCAAGTGAAGCCACTGTTGATTCCAAGCTCTGGTGCGGGCTTTCATTAATCAAATTTGAAGATGGTGTGAACCCGATACTGCCGGAACTGTTGCGCCTGCTGAGCTTTTCTGGGGTGAAAATCTTGTCCAAGCTCTCACTCCCTGCAAGTCAATTAAGATTATGAAGACTGAAATTATCCCTCCAAGAAAAAGATGAAAAAGAATATAAGAATCAAGAGAAAGCATAAGATGGATCTGGAGTCCACCTTCAACAATACCCAACCCCCCACCATATACACATGGCTCACCAACTCAATGACTTGGATTTTGGGCCATGTAATTGGTGAGCAACTTCTCCTATGTAGGAGCGCCAAAATTCCGACAACCATTGGATCCCTTCTTTTTCTTTTTCTTTATTTCTTTATTTATTTCAGGTAAGCAACAACCAGAGGATCTCAAGGTAAACCTTGGATGGCTAAGCAAGTACAAGGCAAGGTCAAAGAAGTCATACAATGGCAGTTAGAGGTGTCAGCTTGTTCTGATTTTTGGGGTATACCCAAACTAGGGCTCATTGAGAATGACAAACCTTAAATTATCTCAAAATAAATTGCAACGTAATTATCTTATCAAGGATTTCATAAAATACCAAGGTTGCTAAGCTGATCTATGGCTGCCTGGCCGATTGACGCTTCTAGTTTAAGGACTCGCAGAATTCCAGCAGTAATTCGACCCATTGAGTCAATTTCGGACTTGACAAGAACAGCAAGGTGTTGCAGTTCCTCCTTGGTTGCAACCGCCTCAATCTACAAAGCAGAACTTAATCAGAACTGACCCTCAACCTCCAGTGCAATTCTTCGTTAATAACAGAAAGGCCAAGAGTGGAATATTTCAGAAGTTTGGATATCGTTACCGGCTGTTTAACTGAGAATTTCAAGTTTTCCACCACCCACTTGACCATTTCAATGTTATCATCGTCCTCGGAGATTACCATGCGAAGTTCAAGATTTACCCCCCCTCCAGAGTTCTCAACAGTTCCTTTGATCCCTCTCGATGAGACACCAGCTTGAAGGATGTCCTTCCTGGTTTGGGGCTTCAAGGCCTGCAAGCCCTCCACACCAACCTGCAAGCAATTTCATTAAGTGATTAGATAATATACAAGAACAAGTAACGAGCAAGCGACACAGACAGGATAGTATTAGGTGTTATTGGCAATTTCTAAATTTCAATATTCAAAAGATTAATAACTGGGGATCATTTCCAGATGAGAAATACTTGCATCAAACAAGCCCAAGAAGCTGTCCTGCACTCCAGTCCCATTAACCATGGTGCACATGCATCAACGGAGGGTCCCACCATCTATTGATCGCAGCCACAATATCTCCTAAGCCCCAGATTGTACTGGTACAATAATCCTAACCACCTGATCTAGATATTTGTGTGTATTAGTCACCCTCATTTTATCCAGATGGTCCAACCAAATGCAACAGACAGATGGTTAATCCCATTGTGTCCATATCAACCTGGGGAATCTGCATGGGAAACATCAAACGGAAGGTCATGACCCCCTTTGGCAGCACAAAGTGCACCCTAAAGAGCTAAGGAGGACCACCACCTGTGATCCTGCAGTCACTATTTTGAGTATCTATCTTCCCAAACATATTCCTTAGGAAGAGAACTCTCCAATATATAAACTAAATAACTAGGATGCCGGAAACTTCTGCTGTTCTTCTCGGTTCACAATGATTTCAAGTTGCCAAACAAATGAAAAGCAATAGATGTCAATGCATATCTATATTTTAAGACGATGTTTAATGTGAGACATCAAAAACAATGAAAAATGACATCTTATATCATATTTAATTTAGCCAGAGAAAAGAAACCGAAGGAAATGCTCACCGTGACCAATTCAACAGGATATTTCCGAGACCGAAGTGATTTTCCTGTGCCATTTGCAACATGCTTTGGACTACTTTTTGCCTTCACTTGCAAACTCTGAAATGTAGAGTGCCAACACCTTTCCTCTCTTCCGACATCCTCATTATAAAACCACCACCTTTCTGCCATCTCCTGTGCACCTTCGAGAGCAAATAACCAATCTTTCAATTCTATGGATACATCCACATCATCTGGCTTTCCCAGGTCCAACAACCCACCACCTTCCCCATCTGAAATCATACAGAATAATGAAATAAAAAAAATCATTCAAGAACTAAGACAAAACTGCAACGAGACAACGGCTCATAGAAAGGTAGGATAAGTTACAGAGAAACACAAAATCCCATTTCTCAAGAAATAGAAGCTTAGAATGAATGCAGCATATTTGGAGCTCCATTTAACTAAATAAGAATTCACAAGTTTACTGTTCCGTACTCTCTTCCTGGTCATCCTCTATAAGAGGCGATGCTCTCAAAAGCTTTAACAGTGGCCCAGCAGATAAATTCTTCAACCCTTTTGAAAGCCCCTCTCCAGGACCACCATCTGGCCCAAGTATACCAAACCGATGCAGCAGAGCTTCAGCATAATTCATTCCACCACCAAGGCGCACCCCGGCAACCTTGGCTGACACACTCAAACTGTGACACTCCATATCTTGTGCACTGTATGGAATCACATGCACCATGCTTATCTCTAAAAATGGAACTGGCTGCATGATGCCATTTGGATGATGCTTGCATCTGTTATCAATCCAAAAGACAGCTCTCATGTCTGGGCATCCATTCCCAGCCACGAGCAGACCATGTTCAATGGGAGCCTCCACCGTGCCATTCTTACACACCAAGTTCCTGTCTCCATCTACACACTCCACTTGAACACTCTCCCAATGTACACTGGATGACACTGCCATTGCACCACCTAGGGTTCTATGAGTAACTTTGATAAACAGATCTTCTCCACCAACCTGAACTAAAGGCATCCCTTGAATATTCATCGAAGAAGATTCCAGAAATCTAAGCTGGAGGTCTTTCATTGCTAAACTCACTGCTGTATCACTTGGAACCTTTTCCATAAGCCTTCCCCCCAAGGATTCCATTCTACTTCTCTTCTGTCTGTTACTCTTTCCAACTTTTGCGATCTTTTCACCGACTCTACCAAAATAGGCATAGAGATCCAGAACAAAGAATAGCTGCTCAACTGAACTGTTGGATAAGTATTGTTGGCAAGCAACCCCTATTCTGACAACACCTCCTGGAGGAGGAACAGTTATTAGTGGACTTCCATCTGCAGTTGCCATAGCTGCCTCAATACATACCTCACGCAATTCAACACATCTCCACAAACCCACAGAACAGTTGGGAAAACTTTGGTGTTCTGTCAAGGCACTGCAGGTTTCAAGAGACAAACTAAGGTGCGAAACTTGAGTTTCCCATTTCTTCTGGCTGGCATCAACTGGTTGATCCTCCCAGAGACAGAAGCAGGCTGGATCCTTGTCCAGGTTCAGTAGCCTGAGTTTTACTGCAGGCGACTCTGAGAATATCAGATTCTCAACATGAAGCCTTGCTCCAGCGAAGGAGCTCTGGAAGGCATCGTTGCTATTGACAGCACACTTATCAGATTTTTCGGCATCCAGAGGAACAGTGAGATCTAACTCTTTGAGACTAAATACAAGTGAGTTAACTGAGAAATCTGGTAAAACATCACCAGGATTGACCACAATTCCATCCGCTAAGAAGGAGGAAATCCTTAAACAAGATTCCTCTTGAAGATTGATCTGAGCAAAAAAGAAAAGAAAGAAAGTGGTCAGGAAATAGGAAATCCAGCATAAATAAAAGCTAAAGAATTTCTTATGGATATTCTTGTTTGATATACCATAAGAGGCTGACAATTGATGACCGTTTGTGAAGCAAAAGATGGAGGGGCTGGTGAGGGCTTGATCTGAAGAGAATGGAGGCAAATTAGGGGAACACCCACATTTAATTGCCACCACTGGTCTCCTAGAGGATAGATTGGAGGGCAAAAATTCTCACCTGCTCAAAAAAAGGTGTGAAAACCATAAAATTTAAATGAAATATATACAACAACCTATTATCGGCATCATTAGCTTATGTATTATTAACTGAGTTATCTTACAGAAGAAAAGGACCAAGTTAAGAGATACCAAAGTCAGGAACATGCAGAGAATCTGCTGTAACAGCCTGCATCGATGGCTGCACTAAGGTGCATGGCGGATGAGAAAACGTGTCCCTGCAATACAGCCAGAGGCTTATGAATTGAACTCCAGTTATATGATGTCGTAAACTAGAAAGAACTGTTGTATACATAAAACTGGCTTTGCCTTTCGCTTTCAGATATTGTATACCAAATAAGTAAGAAATTAGCTTTTCAAAACTAATTGAAGAAAGGTAGTACAAGATCTGAGAGATATGCAGTGTGTTAACTTTTGTGCTGGTATGTAGATTTAGCCTCTTTAGACTTTAGAGTCGGTGAGATATACACAAGTAGGAAATAACTAATAGTTTGATAATGCCATTTGGTATTCATAGGAAAAGGAGGTTCAAGTGCATCTAAACATTCCAAACAACAAAAGACATATACTGAGCAATTATAAGCACAATAACTTCTTTTTGTGGTCAAAACTGAAACTGAACCAGAATACACTAAGTGTACCTCAAAAACAGTCCACCAACTGTAATTCGTGACAAATTTTTGGTATTTTCTCCATCGGATACACTTGCCTGCAAGGAAAACACAGCCACGCAAAACAAGACGGAGGCATGTAATCTAAAGATAGCAGCAAACAGAACCAAAGACACTGCACAATGGCCTAAAGAAAATCAGAAATGCACATAAACCGAAAAAAGAAAGCAAAAAAGTTAGTAAATTGGATTCAAAGAGCGCCCATGGAGGGCAGGACCCAAAACCTACATGGCCAAAATAACACCCCCTCCTGCCATTGAGAGAAGAAATATTCTGAGGCCTTGACTCCTTTTGAAGGAGAAAATAGTACAATGGCTCAGTCCATGTAAGACCTTTTTTGCATTTTTGCTCAGCCAAGACATCTTATAACAAAAACATACAATGAATCCAGAATAAACTCAAGGTTGACACAAAGTTGATAGATTTAAATTCATACACCTTCAACGGAAACAACACAAAAGATAAGTGATTGGTAACCAAAAGCAGTGCATTTAAGGGAATCAAATGGATTAGGGATCCGTACCCGAGAAAAAAAGAGTGACTGCATCAAAAGCTCAAGCTGGAACTCTGAAAATAAATTAAATTCATTGGTGATTAGTCCCCTGAAATATGTATGTTTTATAGGACATACAAACAAAAACAATAATCTTAGTATAAATGTGAATGAAAAACTTTTGCAGAAAAGTGGTAACAATTTCAACCAAGAATAACAAACCAGCATCTTTAATACAGAGAAATATATGGTCTACAACAATGGAGACAAGAGAACGCCCAGCTGCTTCCGTACACCGCTGCCAAGGATTCCATCAAACATGCCCCCATGAAGAGAAACTCAATTCAGTCTAGTTTTCTATAGTAAGCGAACATGAAAAATGTTTTTCCTCGTAAATTTGCCTAAAAAGGAAAATGAAGGAAACATAAAACCTGTTGAGCCCTAGGGTCCACATCTCCTCTATTTAGGCATACATAAAATCCCGTCATGAAGCGGAGAAGAGCACGTAGACCTGCTTGCATTGCGGCATATTTTACTCCATCTATGTTATATCATTCAAAAAAAAAAAAAGCAAGGCAATAACAGATGACAACAAGAAGTAAAATAGATGACTTTTTGCTTACCTGGTTCACTTAAAGCAGGACAAACAGCTTCTGTGATATGCAATTGAACCTCGAGCCCTAATGGACTGTTTAATTCTGTCCTTTGCACCGTGATCTGATCATGATTACAAAGTTATGAAAGACTGAGAATGGTATATAAATAAGAAATCCCCACAATGTACTATAGTAAGCCTATGGAAGAAAGTTCCCCAAGAATCAATTTGAAGTGTCAAAATTAGCATTACATATGCCTGTCCTGATATTCCTTCCAGAAACCGTTCACCCCCAAAGAACACTCGTTTTGCACCATCATCATCTCGCCCGTTTGCTCCGTTGTTAGAGCCGGTCAAATGAGCATCGGTGAACATATCAGGATGAGGTAGGAGGTCAACAGATAGCGATTCCCATTCCAGTTTCTGGTGACAGAGAAGAGGCTAGCATCATCAAATGCTTCAATGCACGAGAACAATGAAAGCTTCAAGAGAAGATGGCACACTCAATACAATAGGTCACATTTAACATTTATACAAACAAAGGTTAACAGTTTTGGGGTAGCTTAAAGCAGTTCAGATAAACAAAGTTAGAAACTAAAGAGAAATTACAAGTAGACGTTATTACTTTGAAAACATATATGCACTTTTTATTATTGGAGAAGTCCCTTGCTTCTTTAAGATTCACAACCTGTTAAAACAAGATCACGTTAAAAATGATTCTTTTAAAATGGTGATAAATCATCCAAGAAATTATAAACATGCAATCAATTCAAGTAAGTACCTGCCAGTTTTCATTTGTGGTATACAGCAAAAGGTTGCGTATTGTGATAGATGCTAGGGGTGATGCCCTGCTCATAGATGAAGAATGAAAAATGAACATCCAAACAAGCAAGCACATAACTTTAATAAAAATTCTAGTACAAAACTTATCCTTGACAGAGTAAAAGCTATCAAAGTAAAATAAAATAAGTCTCAACTTGAGTCTGTTCCATATATGTTGAAGCACTCAAAACAATTTGCCTAACTCTTAGTATGGAAACTTTGTTCCACAGATCCCTACTGATCAGTTAACATACACTCCGTACAGCACTTTAGAATAAATGCTAGAATACCTAAAACCAATCAGATCAAAATATGCACTTAAAAAAAAGACAAAAAAGAAAAAGAAAAGCAAACAAACATTAAATTGCTGCAGGTAAATCTAAATTATTTCAAAAACATTTCGGCTGTCAGCATTACTGGGAGTGGATTTCTCTCCAATGCAAAATTTCAAATATGTTCACTGCTTCTATGTTTAACTCATATTGAAAAGTGAAGACAGAAAGTTTAGCAATCAAACAGAACCTAATAGATGGCAGACACCTGATGAAAAAGAGGTATCAAAATTGCCTAAAGTAAAACATTTTGGTCTCTGTTAAACAGAAAGTTCTCATGCTGAACGCTGGTAAAAGAAACATTTTACCATAAATTAGCAGCATTATTTATTGGAACAAAAGCATTTAAAACAATTTTAAAAAAGTGTAGTTTCATTTCCATGCCTCACTGCATGGTCAGGAATTGTGCCACAGTTGATCAAATAATAGATCAGTACCAATGTATCTTCAGGAAAACCAAAAAAGAAGCCATTCATTGCTGATAAAAAAAACTTCTACCATAAATTACTGGTATGATGTTACTATCTGATAATTGGACAAAATTCACACTATATGGACTAAGGTACTAAACTTCGACTTCACTGTAAACCCTGGTCAGTAAAAAAAGGGAAAGTTAAGGGAAGTTTGAAAAAGAAAAAGTAATTATGGAAGAGTAGAAAATTATTGCAAAAACTTAAGAAAAACTCATAGATATTTCAGGAAATGTTAAAATAACCATGAAAACACATTCATTACCAATTAAATCACTACAAACAACTATTTGGGTTAACATATGCAAGATAAATGGTGTTCCATACATACTGATGCAAGTATTAAAATACTTGTTCTTTATTGTTTCTTTGTACATAGGGAGGATTTAACCTACGATACTCGTACTTTTAACACATGCTGTAAAATCCCACTTTTTTGAGTTGCAGAAACTTTAAATTTTGACTGAAATTTTTGGAGGGAAACTTAGTAAGTCTCTCATCCCTTTTAACCTTCTGTTCACTTCTTTAGTTCCACATTGGATAGGGACAAAGAGTTTTGATGACACATATATATACATATACATACATACACACACACATTATATATATATATGGGCTGGGATAGAATGACTAATGGAATTCTTACTAATATTCTTACTAATGGACGTGGGGCCCACATGCGGATGAGTTAAGGGATGATTTTTGGTGATGATATTCTTCTCAATGTAGATATCAACCACACAAAAAATCAGCCCATTCCAACATTTGTAGCCTTGTGAAAAGTAGATTGCAAATTGAAAAACTTTGGACCATCCATTTTCACCGTTAAATTTAGATCCGTAATTGGTAGGGTTAGAAGTTTTAAAAATTATTGATTTTTGGTGAGGGTGATCTCTATGGTGAGGAGATCACCCTCACCAAAAATCATCCCTTAACTCATCTGCATGTTGGCCCCACGTCCATTAGTAAGAATTCCATTAGTCATTCTATCCCAGCCCTATATATATATAAAGCTCTAGTAGTAGAATGCTCCATACCACATGCGCAAGTCCATATTGAGCCAGTTAGGCATAACCCGAATGGACTTTGGGCTTTAAGCTCTAATGAGCAACCTTTTTAGACAGTTTTATTGACTTTCCTTGGCGACTCGTATTTAACATCACTTAGTTTTCAATTTTATTTCTTTGAATTATTTGAGCATTTTTTGACTGTTAGTGCACTTAGTGCTATTTGCGTTTTCTGACCGTTTGAGCACTCAGCTTGCGGCATTAAGTCTTCAAAAGGCTACCCCTATACTCTATATATAGAGGTTCTTGCAAAATACAGAAATCTACAGCGCATACTGAAAATTTCTTTCACACTTTCTGAGAGCTTTTACATTTCTTAAAAGGATATTCCACTATTGAAGTTCGTTAGGATTGAGGGTGTTGGAGTGATGCCTACCTTCAATTGAACTATTGAATCTTTGGAGTAAAGACGTCTGCAGAACCTGACAGCATCATAATAAACATGCATAGGACGAATCTGCTTTAGGACAACACTTACGTGAGCCTCAGCTCTTCTAAACTAATATGTGTACCATTTCTTTTATTTACAAATTATCAGCTTATTGCTCTAGAATTGCATGCTTCTTACTAGATTGTGGAAGTTCTACAATTATTCGGCTACCTCAGGTTAACATATAAAGCTGCCTTTAGTTTCCTGATTTTACTGTTTTCTTAGTTATAAAATATCACTTAATTGTTACTAAAACACAGGTTCTACATCTAACAATCTAAAGCAAATTCTTTTAGAATTGTTTGTGTTTCTATACCAGTCAACACAGTTCCAATAACAATAGGGCCACCTGACATATTTGTACGAATAAAAGTGTCTTCTCCTCCCACGAGCCAATGGGTAAAGGATAACAACTATTCATGGGAAACTCATCTACATCAACAGTAGTGGGTAAAGGGGAGACAATTCTGAAGTTCACCTCCAAGAAGGTCCTAACGCTGAACAAGGTGCTGCAAGTCCCAAACATATGCAAGAACTTGGTTTCCGGCTCTCTCCTAAGCAAGAAAGGATTCAAGCTAATCTTTGAGTCTGATAAATTTGTACTCACTAAAAACATAGTTGTGACTTGTGAGAAAGGGATAACTGTCTGAAGGGCTATTTAAACTCAATCTAATTGTTGAATCTATGAATAAAACTATTACTTTTGCTTATGCATATAGGTCATTTAATTTGTGGCATGATAAACTAGGACATGTGAATTATTCTTCTTCGCAAAAAATTATGACGGTTTAATACCTAAAACTTCAATAGATAAAGATCACAAATGTGAGATTTCTGTGCAACCTAAATTATTCCAAAAAAAAAACTTTTAAAAATAGTAAAATACACAAATTAGATATTTGTGTGGAACCTAACATTCCAAAAAATTTATTAAAAATACGGAAAGATCTTAAAAATACAGAAAGATCTATAGAACCTTTAGAATTAATAAACAGTAATGGGTGATCTAAAAAATACACAAACAAGAAGAAGAAAAAAATGCTTCATAATATTCATTGATTATTGAGAAGATATTGTAAGGTGTACTTGTTACGGAGCAAGAAAGATTTTAGAGAAATTTAAAATTGATAAAACAAAAGATGAAAATCATCATCATAAGCCTTTTTCCCAACGATATGGCGTCAGTTGCACGAATCCTATTCCTCCATTCAATCCTATCTAAAGCCGTCTCTTCCATTAAGGCAAGTTTCTTAAAATCTCCTCTTAGAACCTCACTCCATATCCATTTTGGCATTCCCATCACCTTTTTAGGCCCCTCGACTTGCTCATTCCTCCTCACTAGTATTATCATTGGTCTTCGTTATACATGACCAAACCATATCAATTGCCTTTCCCTCATTTTGTCACATATTTGGGCTACTCTTATAATTTCACGAATGCATTCACTTTTAATTTTGTCTTTCCTTGTCTTACCACACATCCATCTCAAAATCTCTATCCCGGCTATACTCATTTTATGAACATGTTTCTTGATTTTAAGATTTTCCTTATTGTCAATTTTAATTAGTAGATTTTCCTTTCATCTTATTGTCATCTTATAAGATTTTCCTTTCAGTCTAATTTGCACACATCGATCACATAGCACTCCAGAAGCATAGGTCCACTATAGCCACCCACTCTAATTCTATGGGCAACATCCTCCTCAATCTCTCTTTCATTATGAATAATAGAACTAAGGTAACGAAATTAGTCACTTCGAGGTATCTCCTCATTGTCAATTTTAATTAGTAGATTATCTCCATGTGCATCCTTACTAAAATGCATTCCACATACTCTATTCGACTAACTTTAAAACCTTTCGATTCCAAAGCATTCCTCAAGAGTTTTAATTTTGCATTTACCTTATCCCTAGTCTCGTCAACTAATACTATGTCATCAACAAATGACATACACTAGGAGACCTCACCTTGGATATGAGTAATTACTTCATCTATAACTAAAGCAAATAGGTATGGACTCAGGGTTGATCCTTGGTTTAATCCCAATGTGAGTGGAAACTCACTTATCCCACAACCAATTGTTCTAACACTAGTTATTACTCCCTTATACATATCTTTAATGTTGTCAATATATCCATTTGGGACTCTCTTCTTTCCCAATGCCCACCAAATTAATGCTCTAGGGACTCTGTCACATGCTTTTATCTTTAATGATGTCAATATATCCATTTGGGACTCCCTTCTTTCCCAATGCCCACCAAATTAATTCTCTAGGAACTCTATCACATGCTTTTATCTAAGTCAACAAAAACCATGTGGAGATTCTTCCTCTTCTCACTGAACTTTTCCACCATTTGTCTAAGAAGATTGCCTCGATGTCGACCTTCCTAGTATAAATCCAAATTGGTTTTCAAATATCTTTGTCTTTTGCCTTAATCTTTGCTCCATCATTCTCTCCCATAATTGAAAACCAATTAAGAAAAAAAGACTAAAATACTTAGATTAGATAGAGGATGTGAATTTGAGTCAACTTCTCAATCAAAATTCTGTGAACTTAATTTAATAATACACCAAACCACAGTTCATTACTGATAAAAAAAAAACCCACAATTCATTACTCACCACAGCAGAATGGAGTGGATGAGAGAAGAAAACATAATACTTAGAGACATGGTAAATGTCAGGTTAATTAGTTCAGGTTTACCTTTGAACTTGTGGGGGAAGCTCAAATTTCTACATTTTATATATTAATCAAAATACCTTTCAAGAAAACCGATAAAACACCTTTGAAACGGAAGAAAGCCTTCCTACAAATACCTTAAAGTGTGGGGATGTTTAGCCCAAGTAGCTTTGATAATGCTTATTTTCTTACCTAATTATCATTATTATCCTAAGCATTATCATAATTACCGCACGTAAGAATCCCAATCTACACAAGAAGTCACACGATTTCTTCACTCCACTACATTGTAGGCTTCTCTAGGCATCTTCATACAAAAAAAACACATTCTCATGCATGCCCAATGCAAAATCTCTCTCTTTAGTCTCTCATTACATGTATCTTGATAATTACAAGATAATCCATAGGCTTGGGAGCACCATGGAGATCTCAAGGACCCTTCTTAAAGCTTGAAGATCATCCAAGAGTATGGAGGATCAAAGAATTTGAAGAACTTCCAAGAGAGTCACATGATCAAGTATCACTCCTTGGTACACATCTCAGCCACACATCATAGAACCTAGAAGATCAATTAAGGAGATCAACATTGTGGAGATCTTGAGGTGGAGAAGAATTAAGATTGAAGCATCCGAGATGATCAGGAAAGATAGGAAAACCAAGGCTGGATCTATGGCCTAGAAGACCAAAGGAATCAACTCACCAAAGTAGGCCCCCAGTTGTCCACGTGTCATCATGTGGAGCAATCAAGCCCAACCCACTGGGGAGAGAATTTGGACCTCCCAAGGAGCACTGTTCTATCCTTGCTTTCCACCTACTCCATGCCTTTTTTCTCTTTTGGGACTTGTCTCCATCCAAGCACATCCTCCTACTCCACTTTCCTCTTTAAGCTTTGTCTTGGTTTTTTCTTTTGGAATTGTGATACACCAACTTGCACCATTTTGGGTTCACAAACTCACCTTTGACCACATTGGTTGTCCCTCATCTACCTATCATTCCTCCACATCATCTTCCACCTTACCACATTTCATCTTCTATATAAGCTCACTTTGAACTTATGAGAAGCGCATTCTTTTCTCTTGTTAGTCTTCCTTATAGACTCAAAAGAATCCCAAACAAATTTATTCTCTCATCTTCTTCATCTTTTTACTTATGTTTTCCTTTATCCAATACTATGTTAGGCTAAGCACCATAGCTAGGGCTAGAGAGGAGGCATTCTCCATCTCCATTACTTATTGAGTGTAGATCCATGTCATAAGAGCTTCATTGTAGAGTTTTTCTCATACTTTAGTGGTATTTTGTACCCTCTTCATGTTGTATGCCATGTATACTCCATAGCTGAACATCAAGATATTAATGATTTGAGGTATTTCATTTTATTTGTTCTTATGCCTTTTTGTGTTTTATTTTGATCTATTATGCTATGCATCATAGATGCTTAGGATCTCACATACTTGCACTCACACACTACAGTGTTCTAGTCTTCATTTTATGGTTTAAATGCCTTAGTGGGAAATGACATCGCACTTCATCTTTGTGATTTATTTCTTTATTTTTGGTAGTAGAGCAACTCTTTAATGTCTCTTCCCTTCTTAGATCGCACTCATTAAAGAGCAAAGGGGAAGGATGTAGGCCAAATCCTAATACCCTAGCACTCTTCTTCCCTTGTATTTTCCTCCTAAAAATATCCCACACTGGTGGTACATTCAATCAAATTGCAAACTTGTTACTTTCATTCCATAGCATCCATTCACTTCATATCAAACACCATCCACACTACTCTTCTTTCCATCTCTTTTCTCCCACTTGTAGTAACACTTTCACTAATCATTCACTTCCAATCCATGTGGTTCGACCATGGGACTTTCATGTTTTTAAAGCAAACTACAACTTGACATCCCTAGTTACAATCACCTTCACTTTGTTATACATATACTTTGTTGTCTAAGGAGACTACTGTTGCATCCATATCATATCATCTTTAAGAGATATATTGTTGTATTCTCCTCTTAGTAGTGTGCACAATCATAAGGCACACACTGTTATAGAATCCAAAGACGTTAAATTCTTTGAACATTTTTCTCCACTTAAAACCAACTTACAAGAAAAAGTAACTAAAACCTCTAATAAAGTATCTAACAACCATTATGAGGCTATAGAAAATGTAGAACCTAGAAGTAAAATGATTTTCCTAAACGGAGAGTTAGAAGAAAAAAAATATATATATATATGGGCTGGGATAAAATGACTCATGCTATTCTTACTAATGGGCGTGGGGCCCACATGCATACGAGTTAACGGCTACTTTTTGGTAATGATATTCTTCCCAACATGGATATCAACAAAAAATCAGCCCATTCCAACATTTGCTGCCTTGTGAAAAGTGGATTGCAAAATGAAAATTTTCGGACCATCCATTTTCACCGTTAAATTTAGGTCCATATTTAATAGGGTTAGAAGTTTTAAAAATTACTGATTTTTGGTGAGGACGACCTCCATGGCGAGGAGATCATCCTCACCAAAATGCAGTTCTTAACTCATCTACATTTGGGCCCCACGTCCATTAATATTCTATTAGTACGAATAGCATGAGTCGACGTATCCCAGCCCATAGAGAGAGAGAGAGAGAGAGAGAGAGCAACCTGAAAGCTATGCAGTTGAAGGCCAAGGACATAAAGTTTGTAGGCTTATAAATCTTTATACAGATTGAAACAAGCTCCAAAAAAATGGCATGAAAAATTTGATCATGTATTGATCACTAATGAATTTAAAATAAATGAATCAGATAAATGTGTGTACACAAAATAATGGAGATTGGATACTCATGTAATTGTCTGTCTAATATGGATGACATGTTAATAATGGGAACAAACATTGATGTAATAAAATCCACTAGGAAAATATTGACCAAGAAATTTTACATGAAAGACTTAAGTCTAGCTAACATAATTTTAGAAGTCAAAATAATAAGAAATCCTTAGGGGATTACCTTATCCCAATCTCACTATATTGAGAAATTTAATCAGTGTACAAGTCAACTCCTATAAGGACACTCCTTGACATAAACTGTAATTTAAGGAAAAAACAAAGGAGATAGTGTATATAAACTAGAATACTACTTATATTTGGAAGTTTAATGTACATAATGAACTGTACTAGATTAGATATAGGTAGGCTAAGTTAATACACCAGCAACCTCATGCATAATCACTGGGAAGAACTTATTAGGGTGTTAAATTATTTGAAATATACTTTAGAGTATAGTTTTCATTATGATATATTGACTTCGTTACTTTTCAAACTTGGGCTTTAGGATATCCTAGAAAAACTTGCTAAGTGAACATGCGATCACCTTAGTTTCAATTTGCTCGATGCGACCCATTACCCTTTTGGAACCTAGCTTGTTCGACTAAACAAACTTAGTGGAATTTTTTGGATGGTTGCATGTGTCCATCGGTGCAATTTTTCTTAAGTACACAATTTTTGTGACGATCTCACTAGAAGGATTACTTATTAGGTGATAGGATCGTAAAATTTATTGCAGTTCACTTGGGTTAGCTTGGATAGGCCCCATGTTTATACATGCATGTTTTCAACTTGCCTAAGTTTAGGGAAATCTGTTGCTCTTATATTATTAGATTCTTTAAAATGTGAGGTCAAGGGCACGGTAAATAATTAAGATTTATGATTTTTTGTGTATGATGCATTTCTAAAACACCCCTTTGTAACCATTTACTGCCTTCTCATTGACATTGTATGAGTATGGATATAGCAAATAACTAAATCCTCTACCAAGGCCACTTGTTCTTGCGGAGACAAGTTGATAGGAAAAATGTCTTTTCGCAGAATGCGCAACATGATCTACAGAAATCACGTTGCATAAAGACAAATTTCATTAACTTGAGAAAATTTATTTAAATTTAGCACCTTGAACTTATTTAGATATCATTTAGTTTGAGAATAAATACTTTTTATATTATTGTATGAAATTTGTCTTTAGTTTTTTTTATGGGTAATATATAATAAGTTATGTAACTTAAAAAAAAACAAAAAAACCCTAGAAACTAACGTAAGCACTAAGAAACAAGTTACCAGGATCCCTCTAAAACAATTTAAATCTTACTGCATTGGGGTGCTTAAGAATTGCATTATACACAAAAATGACATTCCCAGGCTCATAAATCTTAAATTCTTAAATATTTACTGATAAAGAAAAGTAGCCTTGATGACACTATTTAAAGAATCTAAAAATGATAATGAAATATATAAAAGTAGCAGACTCCCCTAAACTTTGGCAAGTCAAGGACACGCAAGTATAAACGTCAAATGGTTGACTAAATATGTGGGCGCCTAGCCAAGCTAACCCAAGGGAACTGCCAATCAACCCAACGACGTTGTCACTTAATATGTAATCCTTTCAATGAGATCATCAGAAAAATATGTACGTAAGTCAAATCACACCAATGGACATATGCAACAATCCAACAAATTCTCCTAAAGCTTGTTTCAAACAAGCTAGGTTTGAGAAGGGCATTGGGTCACATCCAGCAAAGTGAAACTAAAGTGATCACTTGTTCACTTAGATATGCTTCTCTAGGATATCCTAATGCCCAAAATTGAGAAGTAACCAAGTCAATATCTCCTAAGGCCCAACTTGTCTTGTTCAAAATTGGATTAACCCCAAATCTGACCATACGAGGATCTTTATACTAAAATGAGAATTTTAAATGATATAAATTGTATTTGGTATTCCTGAGACAATAATGCTACTTGAAACTTTTCAGTGGGCATCGATAAGCATATTTCTGCCCCTAAACTTGTATCTCATTCCCTCACTTTGTGCTCCCTCAATCACAATAAAGACTTCTACTAAAGTATGTTTCCGAATAGCCAAGAAGTACACTTGTAGGACATGCATAAATCAAACTTAACTTTATTTATTGAACTGCACTACAAACAGCACTTCCATAAGAAAAAATTGTAAGTCACCAACCCATACTCATGGTGTATCAAATGTAGGGCATGTTCTGGCTTCCAGCTAAAAATGGTTTCTTACTAATTTGGTTGACCCATTATGCAATTTTTGACGATTGAAAATACCACATAATGTTGAATATTCAATAACCAACAAGTGACTCACAATTTTGATGCAACTATGACATAGAGAGGATACAATTAGAAAGTTAGAATGTAGCAGCATATATTAACAATCAATCGATTGTGGAAACAAAAAATTACCATGTTGCACCTCCTTGGCGTCGAGCACCTCCACGAGTTTCAATCATAAGGTTGACGGTACCTACTTCTAAGGTCATGCCATCCGCAATCTACGAACACAGAGAAAGTCAAAGCAAGTTATTCAAATTTATACAAAGACCAGACACACAACAAGGTAATTGTTTATTTCTCTATCACAACAAAGATGAGGCCAATGGTTAGCCTTATACTCATAAATCAAAAATGTGTACTTGAAGAGTGACAAAAGAAGCAACTATTCCACAGAAGCTTCCACCTTTCATCTTTCTCAACATTGAGTTATCTTACTTTGATAGCCAGCCAAGGCTTAAAATGTTGGCCTAGTCAGTGCCAACTCATAGGAATCTTCTACAACTCATGAATCCATGAGTCGTGACAATAAAAAAGTGCCACCATTTGTCTCAGATGAAAAACATAGTATCATCATTTATCAAAAAACAAACATAGTCGTCAAAGATTTTTTTCTTTATTTATTTTTTTATTTTTTGATTAAGAAAGTGAGGTTGTATTATGAATTAAGTAAATGTACAAGCATGGCCAGAAATAAATAAATAAAAAAAAAAAAAAAAGAGGAGTTATGGGGAGGGCAGCCCGATGATTCCATAAAAATAGCATCAACTTGAGTTGACACCCAAAAACAAAAAGCTCTAAGGAGTGAACAAATTCTTCAAATGAAAACCAGTGTACTTTATTTAATATAACTACCCAGTGACCAATTGTGACTATAACTCTTTTGAAGACTGCTTCATAGCCACGATATTTGTCCTAAAAAATCCTCATGTTTCTTTCCTTCCATACTACCCACCCAATCACAAAAGCAATTAACCTCAACACTATTTTCGTTTCTCGCCCAAGCCATCTAAAACCAGCAACTTAGAAAGCTCTAAAACCTTACTAAAAAACACCATGAGACACCAAACATTTCAAGAAGCCGAAACCAAATGCCTATGGAGAATTGCAATAATCAAGAGTTGATCAACCGACTCACTGCCTCTCTACACATGAAACATATATTCGGCAATATCTTTTTGCTACTAATCAAGTGATCAACAGTGAGGATCTTATCAAACAAGGCTGTCCACATAAAAAACACTACATTTGATGGGATTGGAGATTTCCATAGAAGATTAACTCGAAACAACAAATCATAATAATAGAGTGATACATGTGCATCTTAGAACTTATGCTAGATCATATAGTCTTCGTTAGTGAGATTCTTTAGCAAAAGGCAATTCTTAGAGGCGTCTGGCTACCTAGGAGACACACCTATGCAATTCTTTGTTAATGTTGCCAATGCCACTTGAATCAATATGAATCCAGTTTTTCGTTACTGGGCTACCCACAAATGAGGTGAAATACCAGTTTGTTAGTGTTAAAGTCGCTCGCGGCATCATCCACTTCCATACCAACCGGTTCATTCTTCCTATTTGGCTTTAGTCTCTCCTCGTGGTTCCTCTTTTCTGAGGACTATTATTTGGAGCTCTAAGGTTCCTTCTAAGATCGTTTTCTTTGCTTGGACGTTGTCTTTAGGAAAGATGTTGACCGTTGACAACTTGATCAAGCGGAGAAAGATTTTGGTGCATTTTTGTTTCATGTGTAGGGTGGACGGAGATCTATAAACCATCTCTTTCTTCATTAAAATTTTGCTTGACAAGTATGGAGCTATTTCTTTTTGGCTTTTCGTATCTATTGGACTCTTCCTAGATCTGTCCTCGATGTGTTCTTGGACTCCTATATATGAGCTTTCGCTACTAGGAGTTGTATTCTATAGAGGCTCCTCCCCTTTGTGGTGTTTTGGGGTCCATGGAAGGAGCGGAATTATAGAGTTTCTGAAGGATGCAAAGAGGCTTTAAATGTAATCATCAATATAAAGGTCCATGTGTTTCTGTGGTCTAAGCTCTTTAAACAATTTAACGAGGTCTTCTTTGAAGACTTTATGTATAAGTGGGAACTCATGGTGTATAGAGTCGTTAGTTTTCAGTTTCCTTAGGTTTAGTTGTCTTTTGGTTGCTTTGGCTTGTTTGTATTGCTCTCCTTTGCAGGTCACCTCAACCCAATTGGTACCTTTTAATAAAACTTTTACTTATTTGTTGAGCACCACTTTACTCTAAAAGCTTGAGCTCTTAGAGGGAGGCTTAACAATGTATATCAAAGGATCCCCTGCACACACACGGACTGCAAGAGTCCAGCGCACACGCGCAACCCCCTCCCGCATGTGCAGGATACACAGGGCACACGCCCCCTAGGAATCAAACTCAACACCTCCCGCTCGGATACCATGTTGACAACCACTTTACTCTAAAATCTTAAGCTGTTAGAGGGAGGCTTAACAATGCATATCAAAGGATCCCCGGCACACACACGGACCACACGAGTCCAATGCACACGCAAAACAACATTATCGAAAAAAAAAAATCAGCGCTTAACAAGTTGTCATTACCTCGCTCAATGATGTATGGAGTTTGAGGATGTGCACGTACAGGATCCTTTACTCATTATATTTGAAACTCTCTTTCATTTTGCTCCCAGTATATGATAACTGATAAGTACGTATAATTCATATAAGGGTGTTGGACTTAGTAAGCATATACACATCTAGGTATCAAAAAGAAGAAAGAAAACTAGCATTATCCCGAATGTAGCTCTCACATACTCTTTGCTTACACTCACATCATTAGAAAAGAACACAAACCACAAGCCGATGTGTCAAAATCATAGGCAAGGGTTTTCTTATTACAAGCTATAACCATATATGACATAGAAAATCTCCATCGGCCGAAAGAGATGAGAGTCTTACCTTATCTGCAAATCCATAACCGCTGCCCTTTCCAGAGCTAGTGGATGATTGTGTACTGTTGGATGACAAAAGAAAAGTGAGAAAAGCTCCTAATCTAAATTCATCTCAATTCTAATCTAAATCCTAAGTAAGAACGAAATGACAGTACCTGGTTGAGCTCCTACAAGTATCGGAATCCGAATTCTCCTCCAGAACCAGATCTAGTCTATCAATTTGAACGGCAATCGGCTCGATCTGTACATTACTAACAGACGGAAGCTGCCAGAGTATATCAACGAATTCCATTAGAGATCCAATTAGACCGAAAGAAATAAAACATGTGGCGTCCTACCTTTATCTCTAGTTTCCCGACTTTTGCAGTCGCCACATTCAACGCCGGCGGCAATCCAACACTAGCATGTAAAGCGTCTCCATTTATATCTAATAATTCCACACAAAAAATGAATTTTTCCATCTAGTTTATCCGTTGTTTCTTTCAAGCCAGATATGTTCACAAATTCAAACAAATCAACAAAAAAAAAACCGTTCTCTCTCATAATTTACCTAAATTCGAGAGCTGAACTGTTCGACCCTGCAACTTGAACTGATCTCTAGAGAATGATTTCAACCAGTACTTGAGCGTATACTCCAACGCCCTAGCGAGTATCGACTCCATCTCCGGTGCTTCACCTTGTAGAATTTTCTAGAAGCTTCTAGAATCCACCGAATTCGACATCTCTGGTGAAATTCAGAAACATTTTCTCTAGATCTACAAGCACTGAAACATGTCCCCGTTCTAGAATGCGAAACCCTAATCGAGGACGAAGAGTTAGAAAGAGATTACAGGAAAACCGGAAACGGGAAGGTGGTTTTACAATCCCGGTTTCGAGGAAGCGGAGGAGTTCGCCTATTTTGCATGGTTAACGGTGTTTTCAGGAGGGATCGGTGGGGGCATTGGGTGTGTCATGTGCGTTTCAGATCGCACTAACATGAGCCGCGTGTGGAGCTAATACGTGCGGCACGTGTGAGAGAAACGTGCATTGGAGCAAGACTTGCCTGACCAACCACAATATAAGCCACGTGGAAATTTATTAGAGGACACTGACCGTATAGATGTTTGGCCAATCCCTAGGTGGACCTACAAACCCAAAATCAACCTGATCAGTGATTTCTAAGCGTTAGTTGAAGTAATTTTCTTTGATTTTAGCCGTAGGAATTTGATCCAACGTTTTGAAATCACAAATCAGGCTGATATTTGGTTTGTAGGTCCACTTACAGATTGGTCAAACATCAGATTGGTCAAACATCTATACGGTCAGTGTTCTCTAATAAATTGCCACGTGGCTTATATTGTGGGTGGTCAGGTAGCTACCTGACCACGCATGGTCAGGCAAGTCTTGCTCCGTGCATTGGATCTCGGTGCGTGTCAGAAGCCGGCGATATGAACATAGGAGGATTTGTCGGTGTGTTATGTGCTCGGGGAACTTCAAAAGTTATAGATTATTGCTTGGAGTAGTGCTACCAAACGGATAACCGGACAAAAATATGTGCGGTTGAGAACATTAGCCGTTGGATTCAAGAGATCGACGCAGTTGTTGCCTTGCAGACTGTGGATCTCTTGAATCCAATGGTTAATGACCTCAAAACCACATATATTTTTGTCTGGTTAACCGTGGGATAGCATTTTCTTATTCCTGGTGAAGTTGTCATATGATTCTCAGATAAATTGACTGACCGACCGACCATAGCCTGCTTTCAAATGGACTAAATTACCCTCGCTTTAGGTTTAAGGCCTTACGAGGTTCTTTGTCTCCTACGTTATATTTTATGGTTATTTCGGGAACTTCCATGGACGGTATTTATGTTGTATGATACTACGATGTACTAGTTTAGATCCGGTTTTTTTTCGCTATTTTCTATTTTTGCCCCTGTGCGTTACAATCCGATATAACGGCCGTTATAATGGAAAAATGGTAACGCCCCAATCCGTTATAACGGCCCCTTTTAAACGTTGGTTAATACATGTTTGATAAACGTAATTGATTAAGAAGAGCACTCGCATCAAAGTGGTGAATGGGACAACAGCGTTCCTCCTCTCAGTCCCTCACTGACAAATCTAGTATGCAATCCTTTACCTACTTAAAAGTATGCAAACATTGTCAGATATGTGTGGCCCCCACACCCACTCATCATCACGCGTTAATCGTGATCAATCAATGAAGTTCTATATATATTATATATTTCTTGTGCAATGGGTCATTCTAGTGGTACGATACAGAATTCTGTATCAAATGTTTGATATAGAAATACCTCAAAGTGCCCACGTGACACGCTCTTTCGGGCCCACTGACCCATGAATGCTTGGCCCACATCTGGATGGACCTACACACCAAAAATCCTGATGCGTGATTTCTAGTCATTGGAGTCCAGCACTTTTTCATCTCAGACTTCATGAACAGGCATACGGATGAGTTTCAAGAGCCTATGATGAGAAAGTGTTTGAATAACATGGCTAGAAATCACCAACCTAGCTGATTTTTTTTGTCTAGTTCCCGCCAGGTCGGAGTTTGCCGAGGCTGAGGCGGGTCGGGCCCACTAGCTTAAAAAAAACATACACTAGATTAAGAGGGGTTTCGGGTCGGGTTGTGCTGCCCGAGAAAATGGGCCATACAGCCTGGCCCACAAAACTCCCCTTAATGGGCCAGTCCACTGGCTCAAGTCATACAAAACCCAGCTAACGTGCATAGCGGGCTAGGTCCAAAAAACAGGCCAAGCCCGCGGGGTGGGGCAGTAGCAATTTACACCCCTAGTTCCACCAAGAGATGGATGTAGTCAGGGGGGCCCGAAGAGTATACCATATCACATCTTGAGAGATTTCCGTATCAAAAGGAACATTATACGAATTTTTTAAGTGGGTCCAACTGAGCCCAGTTTTTGTCACTAGCCCTAGTGACCAACATTAAAATCACTAGTGCTTTTCCGCTTTACAAGTGTTATAATTTTTTTAAAAGTTAAAACTTTTCTAGATAACAATATTGTCAGGGGTACTTGTCAAGTGGAGAGGCATCTAATGACCAACATAATTCACTAGCGCTAGTGACCAAAAAAGAAATCCTAGGAACTGGGTCCATATAATAATTGGAGGAAGGAATGAAATTTTTTGACTTTGAACCCTAGCACATGTCACTCATAATTGCAACAACTTTACACTTTTAATTTCTTTTTTTTTATGGTCATATTCCCTCATGACGTAGCATGTAGCATGGCAATAACAAAAATGCACAATATTTAAACAAGGGTCGGGATCGGGGGATAACCATTTGGCGGACCCACATAGAAGATGAATCAAAGGCTGATTTTTGGTGAGGATGATCTCTATGGTGAGGAGATCATCCTCACAAAAATTAAAATCAATCCGATATTCATAGACTGATTTAGAAGTTGAAGAATTATGGACCGTCTATTTTATTCCTTGTAACTTGAAAACCACATTTGATAGGGTTAGAAATTTCAGAATGGGATGATTTTTTTTGCTGGGGTGATCTATATGGTGAGGAGATTATCTTCACCAAAAATCAGCCATTGATTCATCTTCTATGTAGGTCCGCCATAATGGTTGTCAAAAATGATTGTCCCCCGATCCTGACCCTTTAAACAAATGCATCTTACACCCAACAGACTAGTGCAGATGGTTGATGTGTATCCTCTCCTTATGGGAGGTCATGGGGTGCTGATGATGATGACCCCATGACCTATCGGGGATCATGGGGGTAAAGGGTACCTTTACAATTTAAGTCATAAATCTTTACAATTTGAAAGAGAAAAACCTGAGGCCCATGCTACCTCTTTATATCAAAGGGTCGTGATGTAACACAGTATACTTGATGCTTTTTGGCACGAGAAAGCATGATTTTTTGTAACTCACTGCTGCCATCTGGGCCCAGTGACAGCGTGGATGTGTAGCCCACTTCCTGTTAGACATTCATACCAAAAATCAGCTTGTGTGATGTTTTTAGCCATTGGTTTTAGTACAAAAATAATGGGTTTTTTTAATCCAATGACTAAAATTGCGCCTTAAAAAGTACTAAAATCTAATGGTTAGAGATTACCAATACATGATTTTTGGTGTGTATATCCACAAAGTGGTGGGCTAAACATTCATGTGCTCAGTGGGCCCAAATGGCAATGGTGAGTAACAAAAATTATGCTTCCTAATTCCAAAAAGCGTCAGGAATACCTTGTTACATCTTTTTCCTATATCAAATGTTATTTCTAAAAGCGCTCAGCGGGCCCAAATGGTAGTGGTGAGTAATAAAAATTGTGCTGCCTCACACCAAAAAGTGTCAGGTATACCTTGTTACATCTTTTTCCAATGGGTCGCTCTACTGGTACCCACCTCTTTCGGCTGGGCATCGATGCCTATTAGAGGGCCCCTGTTTGGGCACCCCATTTTGCTGGGCACCCACATTAAAATCTAAAAAAGAAAGTTTGACTTGGGCTCCTAGCTGTGGGTGACCTGGCGGCCACGGTTGGCTTGGCCATGGGTGCCATGGTGGCCACGGTAGTTCAGAGCCGTGGAGGCAAAAAAAAAAAAATTTGCGGGCTTGCCACATATTGTCCATCCATTTGTGGGAGTATGGGGTGCTCCAAACCACCACTCTACTACCACTCTACCACCACCACTAAGTCCACAACCACCACTACCATCAACACCACCACCACTCTACAATCAACTCTACCACCACCACTCTACCATCACCACCACTCCAACACCACCACCGAGTCCACCATTACCACCACCACCACCACCAACTCCACCAACACCACAAACCCCACCACCACCACAAACCCCACCACCACTACAGCACCACCACCATTACCATCACCAACTCCACCATCGATCACCACCACCACCACTCTACCATCACCACCAACAAGAGGAAGAGAAAATGAAAGAGAGAGAGAGAGAGAGAGAGAGAGAGAGAGAGAGAGAGAGAGAGAGAGAGAGAGAGAGGAGGGAAAAGTAGTTTCGTCGTTTTTTACGCGAATGGAGGTAATGAGTGTGGGTGCCCAAACAAAACTGTAAAGGGATGGGAAAAGACAATTTGGTCCTCAAAAATTGATTTATTTTGTGGGTGCCCGGCTTAATGAGGTGGGGGTGCTCTTAGAGCGACCCTGTTCCTATATCAAATGTTATTTCTAAAGGAACTCTTTCTATTAACTATTTTAAGATTTAGGGTCTATTTGGTAATACACCACGGCGGGAAAATAAAATATTTAGCCACGCTAATATTCGCCCCAGTGCGTTTGGTAGCCACTCGCCCTAGGCGAATATTTAGCCGGGCCCACATATTTGTCCTCCGCGGCGGGAAAACATTTGATCACCTCCCCCACCCCCCGTGTAAATATTTTCACGCCGATTATGCCTTGGTGAGAAAATTTTATTTTCTCGCCGGAAAATCACTATTTTCAATAAAAAAATAGTTTTTTAATATATAAAAAAGATAAAAATGAATTATTTTTTTTATCCTTTGACATAATATGTGGTTCCCGCACTCGCCCAACCTATTTTTGACTTACTTTAATATGTGGGACCCACTCAAATTGAAAGAAAATGAAGTAAGCTGAAGTGAGCTAGCTCATACACGTACCAAACATTGTTAAATATTGATATGAGCAAATATTTAGCCAAGATAATATTCACCTGGCTAAATATTCGCCGTCGGAACTCTTTTTCTCACGTACCAAACAGACCCTTAAAGGCAATTTAGTCCTTTTATAACTAATTTAAAGCGATATATATACTCTGTTAGCGCATACGTTTAAGGGGACCAAAACTTGGAGCACATCAACAATATCTAACCGATTTGAAGTGTTAGGGACCAATGTTTTAAAAGCCTGACCTGCCATTGACCCGGTAGACTGGCCAGTTCATCGGCTCACTAATTCGACTGGTTTGCCAAACGGATGGCCCGACCAAGTTTTGCCAATTTCTTCCTATAAGATAACCAAGTTTTTGGATTCCCAAGTCAATGTTGACCCGTAAGCTTTTCGGGGCTGGTTCGCCAAGTCACTAATTCAATTGACCGGACCGAGTTCGACAACACTACTCAGGACTATATGCATGGCTCACAAACTCATCAAAAACCTGAATAATTTTAGGGTATATTAGTAGCACCCCCCCCCTGAAATTTGAAAGTAATTAGTAATACCCCCTTATGCTTTCGAATTTTAGGAATACCCCCTTGACCTAGTTCAACCATCATTTGACTAACGTTAAAATGTGACATGCATCATGCACATGTTAAAGCACCTATGAAAGGACTATAATATTGTACAATGTTAATTAACGATGTGTGATTCAAGTCCGATTTAACTTAAGTCAACCATTATTAAACTAGGTCAAGGAGGGTAATCCTAAAATTTGAGAAGTATAAGGGGTATTACTAATTACTTTCAAATTTCTGGGGGTGTTACTAAAATATCCATAGTTTTGTGTTGCTTGCTGATATATGCTTATGAATTGCAGCCTCAAGAAAATGCGTGTCAAACTTGGCACACCTCACCCACACTAATACATCTTTGGAAGTTTTAATGCTGTGAATTACGTGCGTTTGTAGGTGCCACCCACTAGTCACTCTATATATATATATTTATTGTTCTCGCTTTCTTGGTCAACTCATGTTTAGTCCAGAACATGAGCTACGACATTTAGACTGTACACAGAATTCTCTTATAAGAGCATATTTGGTACGTGAGAAAAAGAGTTTTAACAGCAAATATTTAGCTAGACGAATATTATCTTGGCTAAATATTTGTGCATATCAATATTTAGCAACATTTGGAACTAGTATTAACTAGCTTACTTCATTTTCTTTCAATTTGTGTGGGTCCCACATATCAAAGTAAGTCAAATATGGTTAGGTGAGTGTGGGACCTGCATTTTAGGTAACATGATCCAAACAATTTCATTTTTATCTTTTTTATATATTAAAAAACTCATTTTTATTGAAAATAGCACTTTTTCCGCAATGAAATAAAATTTTTCCACCGCAATGGCCTACCAAACAGGCCCTAAGTGTCTACTCTAATTTCAAAACTCTCATGGTATTCCTTTGGCAACTATTGGTTCTCCCTTGCCAGTTGCCATTTGTTATTTTCCCAACTTAAAGAATACCTTTAATGGATAGCCCAAATTCCGAAAGAATTAGCTCAAAACTTATGAGACAATGGGTTTCCCACCAAACCTCTTTATTTGTAACAGAGTGGCGATCCCAGACATCTTGTAAGCCCAAATATATAACAGCCCATCCAATAAATCAAGCCCATTAGGTTAATCCAATACGAATCCAATTGACCAAGTTGATACATTGACGTGTTGATCGACCCGGTTGACCGGTTGATTGACCCACTTGACTCGATTAAAAAAAAATTATGCTCTTAAGAAGTGGTTCCACATACGGTCCTACTACTATAATAAATGCTTTGGAAGAATTTTTTCCAAAGGTGGTAGAATTAATGGTAGAACATGGCAAGATACTTGGGAATATTTCTAGTAAATTAGATTATACATTTACAATGTTTAAGCACAAATTGTATATCCATGCTTACGCTCATGGAGTTGTTAGAGATCATAATTCTTGTGTTCAACAAACAGTTGATCATTAGGGTGAAGAACAAGTAGATCATCACAGGTGTGCCATATGTTCAAAGAGAACGACTTTTTTCAGCGGAAACAACCATTGTGCCTAGAAGCAAGGATTGGTTTTACCAGCTGATTTTCACGAGCATAGAAGACATTGTTCTCCTGATCAACATCGTGGTATAGAAAGAGACGAGGACAAAGGTATTTTCTACTTAAGTTGATATCCTAGTTCCAAAAGAAACCATTTTAACTGAAAAGAGGCAACAATTGAAGAAGAAGAATCTAAAGAAGTTGAACCTCTTCAAGTGCCTATTCTCCATCACTCAAGTCCACTAGATCTAATGATTGAAGATTCACCATTGATTTTTATGGACGTATGCTCAGACTTCAAGGACCATAAAGTTGCCTTATTGATGGATTTGGAAGATTTGTACATTCGTCGCTTTGACTTTATTAGAGTCAACAAAGTCCCTCCCATTACACTTCAAAGTAAGCTTGATCAAGAAATTCCGATGCAAATTTTGTCATCTGATTAGATGATGACAAGAAGATTTTGAAGAAAGAGAAACGATCTCATTACCCCATCCAATGGAAAGGTTGAGTACAGTTCTAAAGTCCATACTCAGGTTCAGGGTGGAACGATTCCATCGTATTTCTTCTCGATTGTCGAACGATTCATGTCCGTAAAGGTCATTCAAGAGGTAGCCCATATTTTTGTCGACAAATAAATATTTTTTTTCTCGTGTTTAAGCTAATGATATTGCCATGAATTCAATATAGGAAAGAAGACGAAGTATGTCAATAATGGAGGATACTCATGTGATTTGCTGAAGAAAATTGATTGGCTGAGAAAAGAGATGGGGTTGCTCGATCACTATTTTCTTGTAAAAGTTGTGGTGAGAGGGAGAGAGAGAGAATCAAATTGCAGCTACCGTTTTGTGATCAGAATTCTTCAGAGGGGTTGGAGGGGAAATGAATTACTCTCCCAACTATACGATTTGGTGGTCAGAATGCCCCGTGTAAATGATACTAAAGGCTCTCTCAACCCTTCAACCAAACAAATAAAGAAGGGTCGGACTCTTGGGACCCCCCCACTTTGGCGTACCCACAAAGAAGATGAATCAATGTCTGATTTTTTGTGAGGATGATCTCCTCACCATATAGATCACCCTTACAAAAAATCAGCCCATTCTGAAATTTCCAACCCCATCAAATGTGATTTTCAAGGATGAAAGGTAAAAATCAACGGTTCATAATTCTTCAACTTCTGAACCAGTCTATGAATATCAGAATGATTTGAATCATAGAGATCATTCTCACCAAAAATCAGCCATTGATTCATCCATGCCCATCCTAACGCTGCCTTCGCCAAAGTCCTTCACTGCGGCTCAGTTGGCGGCAGAACTGGCTGTGAAATCCATCATCGATGTGACCCGCTCCGGACGCATCTATCAACTGGCCCATCTCAAGGGGCCCGCATCCCCAGTCATACCTTCTATCTTGCCTCCGCCACGCCCCCTAGAAAGTCTTGTCGTGGCACCTGTAGTAGGATAGAGGACTTATCGTCAGACCAATTTGCAACTAGTTCTGGGCTCCATTTTCTAGCCTCACGGCAAATATCATTACCTTCCTGATTAAGATCACGTCCCTTATTACGAGCTTGTACACACGCTTCTAGGGCTACTCGATTAGCTACGGCACCCGGTGCATTTCCCCAAGGATGTCCTACGTCCTCCACCGAACTGTAGGTACGCTAACATGGGGGTCCTTGGAGTCCGACCCAATAAGGAAAGGCAATATACACAAATTATACGTGAATATTGAGAAGTTAATGGAAAGAACATTAATAGTTCTTCGAAAGGGATGGGCCACAGTATGAGCTACTCGGGATATTATTAGAGACTACTAACCCTATGGATGTTGGGTCCATCCCTAGGTGGATCTACAGACCAAAATCTGTCTGATTAGTAATTTCTAACCGTTGGATTGCAGTCTTTTTCAGTGGCTAATTTTTAACCGTGGGATATCTAACATTATTCGGGATACTCAGATCCAAAGGTTAAAAATAACTAATCAGCTTAGCTTTGGTCTGTAGGTCCATTTAGGGATGGACCAAACATCCATACAGTTAGTGGTCTCTAAGAATGTGCCACGTGGATCATACGCTGGTACATCATCAACGTTGAAGACGGGAAGTTCGGAAAGGGTGATTCGAGTGGCCGTTGAATTGACAGCACTCTAAAGATTGCCACATGCTTGATTAATGAATTGACACGTGTTATTATACTTATGGATAGATTGTCGTAATCTACCGTGTTCCCTTTTGTATTTTTCTGATAGACACGGCGTAATCTATGGTATCCAAGGGAGGCAATGAGTTACTCTTGTTTCCCAGACTCCAATTTTGATTATGAATCTCTTTAAGCATGGACGCTCACGGACGTCCTAATAAGACACGTGGACATACTTAGAGTTTACTGACCGTACAGATGTTTGGCTCATTCGTAGATGGACCTACAGACCAAAAATTATCCCGATTAATGAATTATAACCGTTGGATCATATTTAACCCAAATAATTCTTGAATCTTAGAGTTAAAAATCAACCCATGAAAAATATTATAATAGAACAGTTGGAAATCACAATCAGGACGAGTATTGGGCTGTAGGTCCATTTAGAGATGAGCCAAACATCCATGCGCTCAGTAGTCTCTAAACATGTACCACGTGGATTATCTGATGTCCGTGAGCATCCGTGCTCAAAGACGTCCGTGATAGAGCAAAATTGGACTCTTGTTTCCCACATGCACGCCTTGGCCAACTATTTGGACAAAGTTCGAAAATCGGCGCTTGGCTCCGCTCGGCTTTGCTTGGCTGGTCTTTGGCTTCCCTTAAGAAATGCCCTTTTAGATTTCCTATACGTACACGTGGCACGCATGCGGACCCATCTTATCTTAGCTATTCAATAGTCAGCTCTAACATCTTGATCAAGGTTTAAAGGGAACCGTTATAACGGTATAACGGACTGGGGCGTTACCCTTTTTTCCGTTATAAAGAAAAAAATGCTCAGTGGTAAAAACGGAAAAAGGGAAAATAACGGAAATAACAGAAATAACAGAAAAAACAGAAAAAATGGCGCTGAAATTCAAATTTCGAATTTTAAAATTTGAATTTCAAAATTTCAATAATGGAAATAACGGGAAAAAATGAAAATAACGGCCGTTTTTTTTTTACAAAATTTTTCAGAAAATAACAGCCATTATTTTCGTTATAACGGAAAAATAACGGCCGTTATTTTCGTTATAACAGCCATTTTTTAAACCTTGATCAAGATCAAGGTTTAAAGGGGACCGTTATAATGGTATAGCGGACTGGGGCATTACCTTTTTTCCGTTATAAAAAAAAAAAAAAAACACTCAGGGGCAACAATGGAAAAAAAGGGAAAATAACGGAAAGAACATAAAAAAACGGAAATAACGGAAAAAATGGCATTGAAATTCAAATTTTGAATTTTAAAATTTGAATTTCAAAATTTCAAAAATGGAAAATAACGGAAAAAAACTGAATATAATGAAAAAATAACGGAAAATAATGGCCAGTTATAACAGAAAATAACGGCCATTATTTTCTGGGCCTTTTAACGGTCCATAATGTAACGGGGTAGGTCCGAATCCGTTATAACGAAAATAACGGCCGTTTTTTAAACCTTGATCTTGATTACCAAGTGATCTCGACTCTCATCTCAACTGCTCATTCGATTATTGGAGGAGGAAATCAAGTTGATTTGGCCCGTCAACAAGGTGGGTCCCCTACATACATAAGCAATGGTTCATTCATACACCCTATGCTTGTCGACATACATGTCGTCATATTAACTCATGATCCGGACAGACCAATTAAGTGGGCCACGTCTTGGATGCGGTATAGCCATATAGCCACAAAATCAACCTGATGTGACAATCTTTTGTTCTAAAGCTAAATCTGCTAAATCTTTGATGGTAGAATGAATCAGGTGAGTCCAATAGTTAGCAATTTAGCAAATTGGGTTGTCATTTGAAAATTAACTAAAATGAGGTCGTTGGCCAACAAAGAAATTTGGAGCTCTTTTTTACTCAATAACTTGAAAACAATGTTGCAATAGTGTTACAAGGGTATGTGTCGGATGCGGAGGCGTTGTTGAGAATGTTCTCGAGAATTTGCAGATTATACCCTGGTGACTCACTCATTGAATGGTGACTTAGTGGGTCACATACAGGGCCGTCTCTTCCATAATGGTGACTTGAATGTTTGGCCCATTCCTAAGTGGACTACAGTATGAGCCACGTGCAACATTTTTAGAGATCACTGGCATAATATGGATGTTTGGCCCATCCCTAAGTGGAACTACGTACCAAAAATTATATTCATTAGTGATTCCAAACATTCGGATCTGAGTATCAAAATAATACTCGAATCCAACGGTTAAGTTTTTAGTATGCAAATGGTTGCCTACTAAATTTGTCCGGTGGATATTCGGTGTGAGTTTTTGGACTGTAGCGAAATATAAATAAACACTTGTTAATGCCTAACTCTAGAAAATACGCAAGCTGACAATGAAGATATGAAAAACGCCAACTAAGCCAGTTGAGGCGCCGACTTGTATGTACGAGGCTTCGCCGTACTTTCGCTTCTCCTTAATTTCTCCTTATGTTTCGTTTAACGAGAAATTAAATTATGTTTCCCCAAAGCCTATCCTACCCTCGTCTCTTTTTTTGAATGACCATCATGTCCGTTTCTAATGACAATAATAATACCCTCACCTCTAAATAATTTAGCCTATAACTTGAAAATTGAAAACCATAATATTCTCCTCCTCCCCCAATTTGTACATTGTTTTTTGTTTTAAATTCCAAATTTCTATTAATTGAAATACATTTTCTTCCCCTTAGTTTCTCATCCGTCACGTGTTTCGACGAGAAACTAGACGAAGAGAAACTCGAGCCCGTAGCTCAATTGGTTCATGTTTTGCACCGTAACCTTGTCGTTGCACATTTAATCCCAATTAAACCTAATTAGAGACTGTAATCAAAAGAAAAAGACAACCGTTGAAAAAATCCTTGTGTCATGTTAACACTTGCATCAACAATAGAACAATCGACAATTGAATTTAAGCCGCAGGAATGTAGTCGCGGTCAATTCTTGTTGCACGTTTGTTTTGTTTCTTCTTTCTACCTTTCGAGATCTCCTTGATCTTCCGTTTTAATGCATTTTTCGGAGTCTTTGCATGAGAGGTGTACAAATGTATAAGTTTCATTATGTTCAGCTTCATTGGAATGAATGCTTACTAATTTCCATATATTCGGCCAAATTAGTTAGTTCGCCTAATCATTTAGAACAATGTTTCATTACTAGACATAATTGATGTTAACGGCTACTGGCTTGTTTGTTTCTCCAAGATTTTTTGAGGCGCAAATCATGTGTTTTCCTCCAAAATACACAATATTGAGCACGTGCTTATTCTTCAATAAAGTGTGGTCCTGCACCGGCTAAAATTTTGACTCGTTGCAACCAAACACACCCTTATGTATAGTTAAATGGCATTTTAATTACTACTAAGCTAGGTTAAAGAGTAATAAGGTCAATCTCAAGAACGAAAGGGAGGTAAAGGTAATTTAAATGGGTCTACGAGAAATTTACCCACAACCATGTTTCCAAAATCTCGGGTTTACTATGCAGTATTTATCGTACTCAAGAGTAAACGTTGCTGACATCACAGTCAGCGACGCCGCTGACTTCAGTCAATATGAGCCTCGTGGCACATTCTTAAGAGTACACTAACCGTATGGATGTCTGGCCAATCACTAGGTGGACCTACAAACCAAAAATAAAGCTGATAGGTGATTTACAAGCGTTGGATTGAAGTTATTTTCATAGATTGATTTTAACCGTAGGAATTTGAGCATTATTTGGTACAAAGATCCAAAGGTTTTAAATCACTAATCAGGCTGACTTTTGGTTTGGAGGTCACCTGGCGATTGGCCAACATCCAAACGGTCCGTGTCCTCTTAAGAATGATCCACGTGGCTCATATTGGCTGCAGTCAGCGGCGTCGCTGACTGCAGATGTCAGTTAAGGTTTATTCCGTACTCGATAAGAAATCTAGCTACCCTGCTACAGAAGAAACCCCGATCAGTAGAGTAGAACTTTGTTGACAGGCGCCAGTCAATAACATTACTGACCGACTACTCTATGAGCCACGTGGCGTATTCTTAGATATTTCTGACCGTATGGATGTGTGGACTAACCCTACAGAGACATAAGTCCAAAAATTACGTGATTTATAAGTGACGGATTGGAGTCATTTTAAGGGGTTGATTTTTAACCGTGTTATTTCAGCATATTGACCTTTATTTGAGGTACAAAGATGCAAAGGTTTTAAATCAATAATCAGACTGATTTTTGGTTTGTAGGTCCATCTAGGGATTTTCCAAACATCCATACGGTCCGATTCCACTAATGGTGTTCAACGTGGCTCATATTTGGTACGGTCAGTAGCTTGGCTGACCACCATTTGTCATAAAAAGTTCTACTTCCGATCAGTAAACACTCCTCGGATTCCGTTTCCGCCCGACGACCTTCTTAACCTTAATTTTTTTACTTTTTACCCGCCAAACCTACCTTCACCGTTTTTATCGGACGTGAAAACCATTTGACGCATTGAGCTGGACAAGACGTGTGGAGGTTTTGTTGTTCTGAGCAAGAAAAAAAGAAAGAGAGAAAGAAAGCGAAAAAAGAAGAGAAAGAGAACGAAGAGAGAGACAGAGAGAGAGAGACGTAAACGGAGAGTTATCGTTCCATTATCTGATCGCAAGCGATCCATCCTCCTCTCTTCACCCCAGCACCCCTCTTCCAAATCCACTCTTCGTCGATCTACCCGGGTTTTCGGCGTCTCTTAATCCGCTTTCTGACGATTTCATGGTGGTCTTTTGAAACCTAAAGTTCTAAATTTCTTCTCAAAACCGCTTTTATGGAGTTTTGATTTAACTGAAAAGAAATAAAATTCGTTCTGTTGTATTTACGTTTGTTGTAAATTGTGTATTTTTGTAAAAAAAAAAAAAAAAAAATTCCGGAAGAGGAATCAGAGGTGTAATTTTTTGATTGATATTTTTGATTAAAAAAAATTCCGGAGGAAAAAAGAGCAAAGTTTGCCCTTTAAAGATATAATTTTTAGTGTTTTTAGAACGAATTTGCTTGTTTTGATTGCAAATTTCAATAAAAAAAAAGACGAAGAAGATTGAAAGGTCTGGTTTTGATTCGCAGATTTTTGGGGGTTTTCGTGTTTTTTGATCTTTCAAAGCGGAGAGGAGATGGAGAAACTGGTGTCTTGAGATTGGGGAATTGGGGCTGTTTCTTCTGAAGGCTGAAAGAAACAGCCTGGGGTTATGATTAGAGGACAGTTCAGAGAATTGGGGGTTTCTTTTTTGTATTTTTTCTTCCTTTTTTATTTGGGTTTTTGGGATGAGGAATGATGGGAAGAAACCGCAGGGAGGAGTTCCGAGATCGGGGCGGAGTAATGGGTTTTCTTTCCGCACATTCTCGAATTACATAAAGATCGTGTCCTCTGGCGCTTCAAGTGTTGCCTCGACGGTTCGGTCAGCTGGGGCATCAGTTGCATCCTCGATTGTGGATAGAGACAACGATGCCAGTTGCGATCAGGTAACTTCAATTTAATTGGTTTCATATGTTTTGGGTTAATGGGGAAAGATTTTGAAACTCTAGCTGTCCTATGTTCTTAAAATGGGTTATTTGTTGACCTCATTAAGTTTGAATTTAACGGGAATGTTTTGAATGATCCATTTCTTTATGGTTACAATCGATAAATTTTTCCATAAATGAATCGATAAATTTGTTGCATGGACATTCTGAGAATAGCAGTTCAAATTAGAATTAGAGAAGTGGTCAATTGAAGGTTTGATTCATTAGATAAAATGGTATAAATTAGAACAGTATGTCGGATAATCTGCATAGCAAAACATGGTAATTCTGAATGTAGTTGTCGAGCATGCCACATGCAGGCATGACTGTAGTTGACAAGTTGTCATGCATGGAAGTTTTAGATTCACCGGATCATGCTGGTATAACTTAGGACAGTATGTCGGAAAATCCACGTGGCTAATGGTTAAAAACATGATGATTTTTACTGTCATCATCGTGCACGAATCATGCAGATAATAGTTTAGGTCTGTATGTCGGAAAAGCCACGTGGCCAATGGTTAAATGCATGATCATTTTCGCCATGGTGGTATTCATGGGGACAGGTAGATATGATTGTAGTTGTCATGCATGGAGGTCAATTAAAGTTTAAGATCATCCTATGATGCTGATATAATTTAGGACCGTATGTTGGGAAATCCACATAGCCAATGGTTAAATACACGCTGGTTCTAATTATAGTTGTCATGCATGCATGCTTTTAAATGTAAAAAAGTGATCAACAGCTGAGACTCAGCTTCAATTTGATGCATGGGTGTAGCAGTTTGGTTGAGGGCATAGTGAATTTATTGCATGGGATAATTCTACAAGCACTGATCATGTGTATTTATTCCAACAAGCTGACTTGCTGATAGGTCTAGATTTGAAGTTGAGTTGGACTTAGCTGAGACTTGAGTGAGAATTTGGTCTACTTAGTTAGTTAGTTGTACATTTTTTATTAGCTGCCTCAACCTGACTAGTTTAACTTGGCATCTACGCTGTCTTATCCGGACATGTCAAAGTGAATGCAATAACTGTGTATGAAACTTCATTTTTAGTGTAAAAGGTTTGATGAAACTTCATTTTTAGTCCGTCACATGCCTAGGCTGTACCTCTTCGGTATTGGGTAGCTTTTTATTTTTTTGTTAAAAAAGAAAAAAGAAAAAAAAGGGCTTCAAGAGAGGGGAAGAAAGAAAAAAAAGAACAGGGATTACACTTGCATCTTTGGGCCGCTATACAAACCATCCTTTGGACATAATTTTTAATTCTTTTATTGAAGTTTGATACTTGCTCTCTCACTCCAAGATTGTTAGCTTGACCTTCTTTCGATGATTGCATTACTTAAATCAACAGACATGGATTTAGTTTAATGCAAGTGGGTGTAGATATAAGTTGAATGGATGTAGAGGTATATGTTGGTGACTGAGGGTATCACACATAAGGAGACTGTCACTCCATTGACGGGATGACCATAGTTTGACAAAGTCACCCTCTAATTCCAATGAGGAAAAGTTCGATTCGACTGAAAAGCATCTCATGTTGTTGTCTAGGCTATCCCTTCACCTGGTCAGGTCCCTTGTGCCTGAAACATGGCTCAGGCATGCTCTAGCAAAAGTTAACCTAAATTTTAGAGATGCAAGAAGCAAAGATGGTAATCAAATCAAATGTTAAAGTTGGGCGGAGATAGTTGTAATTTGCGGTGTTGGTGTTTGTGAATGAACAAATATCAATGTGACTTGATGGTTGAGACATAATTTACCATTTCCTTTGAGTTAATAGGACCCATTCCTTAACTTTAGTCCAATTAATTGACATCATCGCCAGTGCCTTATTTCTGTTGTTTGGGTCAGCAACATGAATCTTGTTCCTCCATTCAATTCTTTCTAGAGTCATACCTTTTTTTTATAAGGTTTCTAGAGCAATATCTTCTTTTAACGCGTGTGTATGCCCTAGCATGAGATTGAACAAACGGATTAGGATTCATGATTTGGCAAAGGTTTTACAGCTGCTCGGACATAACCCTTTTCATTTGGGCTTAGGAATGGCAATGCAATGTTAAGAGCTCGACACTAGCATAGTTTCAACTTTAGTCATATTAATTTAATCATTTTAATATCATATGTTTGTCACTTTTTCCACCACCTAATCTATGGGGTGTCTTCAAGCCACCTATATGATTGCCTAACATCAACGGTTTTCAAAAGCTTGAGCCCTCTTAGGCATTTTGACAAGCTTTTATATTCTTGGTAGGTTTTCTTTTCTTATTTTCATTTGGTGGGTCCTTGGTCCTTTAGTTTTTCTTGATAAGTAACCATATTTGTATTGAAAGGCAGAACCCCAAAAAATTGTACCATAACGGAATAGGATTAAAATGATGCCTATTCCGAAAAAGGGAATCAGCCCTTGGGGCTAACAATTATAAAAAGGATTTCCAAGCAGAGCAAAAAGAATAATAAGTGCATACTTTGATTTCTTTAAAGATGGAACTGCACCCAAAAAGCTTAGCTTCAACCATACTAACGACTTGAGCTTCAGTTCAATTTTATCCTCGAAACTCTGTAATTCCTTTCTTTCTATGAATTCCAACAAATAACGTATGGGAGGAGTCTCCAAAGAATTCGTCCCTGAGCTTGACCCTGAGGGCAAATCTAGCCGTGTATAAGGTCTTTAAGGCATCTTGGCATAACCCACTTGATTTGAAAAGCCCTTAGGAAATAGTGCCACACTTGCACATAAAAGGCACAATGTAAGAGGAGATGGTCTATTGATTGTTTTTTTTTTAAACTGTGGGTATCCAGGCCTCTTAGAGCACCCGACTAGTCCCCCAGGGCACGATAGTCACCCCTTCCAAACGTGCCGGAGTGTACTGGGAGAGTTAATGTGGACTGAGCCACTTATTACCCTACTCTCTCCAGTGGGTGGCCCCAAGGAGAGTTGAACTCATCGTCTACTGATTGTGCCTCCCTTTTACAGAGAACACACATGTTAGGAATAGTCGTGCCACGGCTAACCAAATGATTCACTGTGAGAATGCTATCTTGAATGCAATCCAAAGAAAAAAAGATAACCTTGGTCGTTGTTAGAACAAGAACATTCATGAGGTTTGATGAAAGAACTTTTCTGAGGAGGTGGAATTCTTCAGATATGATTGATTAAGGATGTGTGATGTTCTAGACCATTACGATTTGATCCAAGTTGTCATTGAATTTCTTGATGATATTGTTGATAAAAACTAGTGATGCTTTGTGCAGCAAATTACTAACAAAATCTCTTGAATCGTAGGAAAAGTTTTCTAAAAAAATGTCCCAAAATAGTGGATTTTTTAGCATTTTGAATATAATCCCATTAGGAAGTGATGGTTGTCTTCTTATAGTAATGACCTTATTTGAACAATATTGTTCTAAGATTTTCCCTCTTAACATTCTGTTGGGAGCTAGGAGATTGGGAATAGATCTTCTTCACTTTCGTTATAGAAATAATTCAAACAAGATTTTCCTCTCTTTTGCTATAGAAAGAGGTTTCTCTTTATGGCAACGTTATGAACAAAGATTCCCTCCATATCTCCAACAAAAAAAACTTTTATATGGTTCTGATAGCAAGGTGAGATCTTGTGGTGCAATAGGGCGTCCAGTGTTGAGAAGAGCCGAACTGAGAAGTTGCTGTTTGAATTTTAGCCTTGTCACAATGGGGTGAATATGGGATGATGTGGGCAGTGGAGATGGAGGTTTCTCAATAGGTAGCCCAATTACTATTGATCTGCCAGGTTTATCTAATGAAGAGGATATCTCCTAATGGAATGTGGGCTCATTAGAAGGATAGTCATGTACCAAGGACTCAGAAGGAGGTACAACCTGTGATGGTGAAGTCTGCTCACTCACATAGGTGTCTGTGATGCATGGCTCAGATGAGGCACCCACGATCTCAACTATTGCAGATGTGTTACCTGAACTGACTTGTGTGTCAGTATCATCAAACACAATTGTAGATCCACGTGGAATGACATTAGTGGATGGTATTCTTGACAAATATTCTAGATCATAGTCCAGATAAGAGAAGGAAACTAGGTCTTGTAGGTTATCAGCATGAGAGGATGCTCAATAAATATTGTATAGGACTTAAAGCCATATATAGAGAACTGGGCGAGGGTCCCCAAATATCAACATAAATCATAGATGAGGGTTCTCTTTATGTTTAATATGAAGGTTAATCTATGAGATTTGCCCAACTGACTGCTAGTACAAAGAGAGGAACTGAAAGCAAAACTAGAATCAGTAACAATACTACCAGTACTATTAAACTGATCATCTTTTTTTGTTCTTGACAATACTACCAGTACCATTAAAGTGTTGGCTTTAATCTTGCATCACATTTGTTTGTCATGCAGCTTCAGAGTAAAATCTCCGTTTATTAGAGGTTCATATTGTGTTTTTGTTGACCACTTATTTTATAATTATGGGGTACTTTAGTTTTCTTCCTATGTGTTTGTTTTGCATATGGCATTGTGATTTTCTATATTAGATAGCTAGCCTTTCTTGCTATACTATCTTTTATGATGCCACTTTCCCTCATTTGTAATTCTTTCATTTTAGAACTTAAAAAGTGTGGAATCACTAGTCCTTTCACTCATTTCGTTCCATGTGTACAAAAAAGGTGCACTGGGCTGGGTTTGACAAGATAGAATGTGAGGGGGGCAGCTTTCGGCGAGTTCTTTTGCTGGGTTATAGGTCTGGTTTCCAGGTTTGGGATGTTGAGGAAGCAGATAACGTGTGTGAGCTGGTATCCAGACACGATGGTCCAGTTTCTTTTTTGCAAATTCAACAGAATCCAATAGCATCAGATAGATCAGAAGACAGGTTTGCAGATGTCCGCCCATTGCTGGTAGTTGCTGGAGTTGGATCCCCTTCCGGAGGAGGTAACGTTCAGGATGGGGTATCCTCCCCCTACAACGGGAATGTCAATAATTGCCATGAGCCAGGAAATGACAACATTGTGCCTACAATTGTTCGGTTTTATTCCTTAAGGTCCCATTCTTATGTATATAACCTACCGTTCAGATCGGCTGTTTACTCAGTAAGGTGCAGTCCTCGAGTTGTAGCCATTTCTCAAGCGGCTCAGGTATGTAAACTTTGTGTATGTTTCTCATGCAGCAATATCAAAAACGTGTTTTTTAACTTTTGTTTTCTCTTTTTTTTTTTTTTTTTGTAATCAACTTTTGTTTTCTCAATTGCAGATACATTGTTTTAATGCTGCAACACTGGAAAGAGAGTATACTATTCTTACTCATCCTATAGTTTCAAATTGTCTTGGTTCCGGAGGTATAGGCTACGGACCACTTGCAGTGGGTCCCAGGTGGTTGGCTTATAGTGGAATTCCTGTTCTTGTTTCAAATACTGGTCGTGTCAGTCCACAACATATGACAGCTGCTGCAAGTTTCTCTGATTCTCCCTCAAACGGGAGCTTGGTTGCACACTATGCAAAAGAATCAAGCAAGCAACTTGCTGCTGGTATAGTGACCCTAGGAGATATTGGATATAAGAAGCTGTCCAGGTACTGCTCTGAGCTCCTACCCGATTGCAATAATTCTCAAAAATCAGGGAATCCTGGCTGGAAAATCAATGGCACCACCAACGATCATTTTTCAGATGCTGATAATATAGGAATGGTGTGCATTCTTCTCTCAACTCTTCTATTATTAATTTTGTGGCTGAAAACATTTTCACTTCAGGCTATCCCCATCTTTGCAAGTTCAGTTAAAGAACACAATGCACGTGCACCTTAGACATGGAAGCACCTTACACGTGGACCACCCGTAGAGATCACTGATCGTATCGATGTTTGGCCCATCTCTAGGTGGGCCTATATGCGAAAAATCAGCCTGATTAGTGGCTTTTAAGGATTTGATTGGAGTCGTTTTCATGGGCTGATTTTAAACCATAGATTTCAAGTATTATTCGGTGTACTCAGATCCAAAGGTTTGAAATCACTAATCAGACTGATATTTGGTATATCGGTCCACCTAGGAATGGGACAAACATCCATAAGGTCAGTGGTCTCTAAGAGTATGCCACGTGGCTTATACTATTGTCCCTCATCATCATTGATGAGGGACGTGGGTGTGCCGGACAACCTAATTGTAAAGGGTCATTTAATGAGGGAAGGTTTTGAAATGGCATGGGATGTAATTATTTGACTGGGAAGGGTTGTTTGGTTTTTTTTTTTTGCTTTTATGTTGGCGTGTGTCGTGTGGGCGTGTCCCCGGTTCTCGCTTTATAATAGTAATAGATTTCTTGTTTGTTACAATACTTTATTTGGTCCCATTGCATCCACTATTTAAATTATACAATTTTAAGGGTATGTGATGCGATGTTTCTTGTTCTTGAGACAAAATTTCCCACTGCTATAGCCAAATATCTTCAAGTCCTCACAGTGCAAAGCATAAAGTTTTGGTTTTACACTGTCTTAGCTTTACTGTGATGAAAACAAATGCTGACAGGATCTTTCTTGTATCTCACTGTATGTGTTGTCAGTGCTGCGATCATCACTCTTTCTCTTGATTTCTGCAGGTCATTGTCAGAGACATTGTCTGCAAATCTGTTATTGCCCAGTTTAGAGCACATACGAGTCCTATTTCTGCTTTGTGCTTTGATCCTAGTGGGACCCTATTGGTGACGGCTTCGGTCCAGGGTCATAACATTAATGTTTTTCGTATAATGCCATCGGCCCCTGGAAGTTCGTCAGGATCCGATTCTGGTGGTTATGCTCATCTTTACAAGCTGCAACGTGGCTTCACGAATGCGGTAAAAAGACATTATATTTGTTACATTTTGTTATTGTCTGTATAACTCTTAGCAGTTCTGTACTATTATTTTTTGTCACATTTATCAGGTTATTCAGGACATCAGTTTCAGTGAGGACAGCCACTGGATTATGATCAGTTCCTCGAGGGGAACGAGTCATTTGTTTGCAATATCGCCATCAGGAGGAACTGTAAACCTTCAGTCTACTGATACTAGTTTTACCAACAGCAACAATGGATTGGGTGTGGCAACTAAGCCAGCAGTTCGTTGGTCACCTAGTTCAGGTCCACCAAAGCTCAATCAACAGAGCCTTTGTGCATCTGGCCCCCCTGTTACTTTGTCTGTTGTTAGCAGAATAAAGAACGGGAGTAATGGTTGGAGAGGCACTGTAAGTGGTGCTGCGGCGGTTGCAACAGGCAGGGTTAGTTCCCTCTCTGGGGCTATTGCTTCTGCTTTCCACAACTGCAAAGGCAATGATGCATATGGAGATACCAGCTCATTGAGGACAAAGTACCACCTCCTGGTGTTCTCCCCATCTGGTTGTGTGATACAATATGTGTTGCGGCCACCTTCTGGGCCAGAATCTGGGACAATTGTGACTGGAATAGCCACTTATGAATCAGCTCCAGATAGTGATGCTAGATTAGTTGTTGAAGCACTCCAGAAGTGGGATATTTGCCAGAGACGAAATCGAAGAGAGCGAGGAGAAAATATTGACATCTATGGTGAACATGGGAGTGGAGACAGCTGTAAAATTTTCCCTGAAGGGATAAGAAGGGGAACTAATATCTATCCTGCTGGTAAGGGTAGGGTTACAAAAGCAAAGATCAATGCTGAAGAAAGACATCATTTTTATATTTCTCAAGCTGAATTGCTGATGCATCGAGCTCAGATCCCATTGTGGGCAAAATCTGAGGTATTTTTACGTCATGCGGAAATAATAATTGTTTGTTTATAGAAATCTTTGCAGGTCCTTTAATCTGATGTACCTTGCCGTTCCTTGCTCTTGTAAATTTGCTTTGCAGATATACTTTCAGTTGATGATGATGGATGGCCTAAAGACAGATGAAAATGCTTTAGGAAGGGAAACTGAAATTGAAAGGATTCCAACTCGCATGATTGAAGCAAGGTCAAAAGATTTGGTACCAGTATTTGACCATCTTCAAACTCACAAATTCCAACACTCAAGGTGCACTACAGTCCTGTATATGCAGCCTGTATCTTCACATGTTCTCTATTGTGTCACCCTGCATAATTTATTCTACTGATCTGGCCTGCAAACCTTACTTATAGCAATTCTTCTGAGCTTTTGGAAGAGCTTTGTACTATTTCAAGTTGAAGACTAGGATACATTAGTCATGCTTCGTATTATATCCCTAATTCATTCTGAGAAGAATCATATCTTTATATCCAGGTAAACAGAAAAATAATACCTTATCTTCATATCTATTACTATTTTAAAGCCAAAACTTGGGTTGCCACACGATGTTCTCTATTATTTGCGTATAAAAAACACACGGGCACCTATTAGTTCATTAAATACCCTTTATAAAAAACAAAACAAAAAGTTCATTTACTCAGCCAGTCTTATGTTCACCTAGTCCTATCAAAAAAAGAAAAAGAAAAGAACAGGAAAACCTAGGCAGCTATGCTATCAGTGCAATAAATGCACCTCTCCATCAAAAGTTCATTAAATGCTCCTTTTAACATACTCTCCCATTATGCATTAATTATATTTCCAATACAGCCCATTGAAAATCACTTGTTTACTTATCATGCCATTGTTTCCATATTACAAAACAGTTCCTTAATCTGTTTATCTTTATATCCAGGTAAACAGAAAAATAATACCTAAATCTGCCATGAATGATGGGAGCCAACAATTACTCAGTTCACTTTATCAGTTCAACATTTTCTTTTTGTTGGGGCGATCAACATGTTTGCTTTGAAGTGCTCATGTTGTCCCTGTTGCTGGGTACTTGTTACGATGCTTGAATCTGATTTTATAGGGCATGAACCCAGCAGTAACAGTTACTAGTTACAACAGCTGTTCAATCTGAATTCCTTCCTCATCTTAATCTGAATTAGTTAACGTACAAAATAAGTAGAAACATAATATAAAATATCTAGAAATGGGAGTGCACAGCTCTTATTGTACTGTTCATCTTAAGCACTCTTGTATGTGCATCACCATGGATTCTTATTGCTCACTTATTTATTGGAGACTGACTTGTAACTTTTTTTGACTTAGTTTTTCTTCTTCCTTTGTCTGGATATCTTGTTCATTGATAATTTATTTAGGTTTTATTCACTGTTTTAGCTATTGAGAGTGCCATTGAATTATGTTTTTCTTATTCAGGTTACCTGCTTTAGGTAGCAATTGGAACGGGCCACTGCCCCATCAGAAGTCTGGGCTGTCTGAAGATGGGAGGCTTTCCTGCAGAGGTAGCTGCAACTCTCTTGACTGTATGTCCGACGGTGGTGCTGCAGTGGCTGAACACAACAATGGCATCGAAGAAAATGGTTGGAGTGGTTTTCCAATGTCGACACAATCAGCCAAGGGCTTTGTAAATAACAATGACAGCCCTAAAATGAAAACTCGACTTGAGTTTGTAAATAACACTGAGAGCCCAAAGAAGGAGACCCACCTCGTGTTTGTAAATAGTAACAGAGAGAGCCTGAAGATGGAGAATCATTTCAAGGATGGCGACAATGAGTTGGATTAAAGGTAATCTATTCTTTACCTTAGAAAAGAAAGATAACTCATTGATTCCTGGTTTAAATTGTGAGGTGCCTGAGCCGTGTTAGAATTGGCCAGCTTGGGGAATTGGTGCGTTGGCTTACCAAATCAAACAGTTTTGAAACTGTTAGTGTTGGTCTAATTTAACTGGTCAGAAAGGCTTGGCCAGTTTCAGGCGTTGCCAAGAATTAGCAGACAACTCAAATTTTTGCATGTATGTACTATGTATGCATTCAACAGGAAATTCTCATGTGGTCTGTAGGAAAAACTGGGGATTATTTTTTTCAAGAAATATAGTCCCAAATGCAAATCAAGTGACTTTTTGTCTGCACAGTTCAGATTAAATGTGCCGTACCTGTGCTTGACCTTTAAAGGTTGGTTTGGTTGAACTTGATCTGAATTGCCCAGTTATGGGATTGAGCATTGTTATTGTTATTATTATTTCCTCACATACATGAATCATCTGTTGCTGTATAATAACTGAATTTACCCATCAGATAAAAAAAAATCATAACTGAGTGTGGGTATTACTACGAAGAGCCATTGTATGATAAATAATTGAATTGTTGTCAGGTCTAGGACAGACCTACCACCCATGACCTACATCTTTGTATATGACCCAGTGTGCATTGGGCATAGAAAGAATTCAGCGCCAAAACTCTTATCATTTCCCTTGTATTTAGTATTATAGAATCTGAAAAGTGTTGATGGTGTGTATTGACATGTTACAGGTTATGAAGGCTTGAATTCAACTTGGTGCATCATCCTTCTCGGGTGCAACTATTCTTTTATTCTCCAGGGAGGCTTATTAACCGTTGTCAGTATTTGTTGGTGGAAATGTAGAGAAGTGAGAGGTGAGAGGGGTCGACTGTGACGCGGAATTGTGGATATTATGGTATTGGGATTCCCTTTCTGTTGACATTGTAAATAACGAATTCTTGAATGTATTTCCAATAAGGTTGTAATTTGTAAATAATGACAGCACTGTACAACTCTTTCGATATAGCATCTATGTATAGCGAGAGCCCTTTCATTGGATTAATGTTATTTGATGGGAATTGAGTTGAAGGCCAGAGGGGGTCCTCAGATTTGTTTATCTGTTTTCTTCCTACTCGCTTCGATTTAAATAAATGTTCTTTTGCATTTCTGCCAACAATGAGAGTTCTCTTTAGCGATTTCTTCTTCGTCATCCTGTTGGAGTCATGGGTTTCATGCAGGTTGGTCAGGAAAATCAATTGGTTTCTTCTGGGTGACCAATTAGCCCTTAAATTGACTATGGTTTCGATGATATGGACTTCTGCTTGCATGTGCAACCGGCAACCGACTGGGTAACGAAGTATGAAGCTTGTTTACTACCCAGACGATATTGGTCTGTATCATGACTTGGGTGTGGGTGGTCCGGGATTGTGCTGGATGTGCCTATAACCTAGCCTTGGATATAGTCCATTGTTGCAGGGTATTGAAATTTTTTACGCAGATACATCCAAGGATATGGCATTTACTTGTAAAATTAAAGCTACTGACATGGGTACAGCACCTATTATGAAATGGACCAGGCTCGAGGGACTTGCCTTTTTTGCACTGTCTTTTCACTCGCGCTCTCGGCTGTGGATTCTGAGAATCAACCAACCATCGTTGGGGCCGAGAGCACGAGTGTAATATGCAGGTAACATAGGTACCTATTCGAGCATTGCAAATCATGTTACTGTATGGTGACCACAGTAAAGTTGTCTAGAAAAGGAATCGTAACACAAAATGTGTTGATCAAGAAAACTTCTATGGACGTATATGGGCGATGATAACATAAACCTGGGTTCAAAACCTGCCTTCACCGAGTTACTGATCGCTACAAAACAGGCTTGTTTACCTCGCAAAAAAAGAAAAGATAACGTTTCTAGAAAACTTGTGCGGGGGCAACCATACAGGGCCTGATTGTATTCATTAAGGCAGCAGTTTAGAGCAAAAGCCTATTTTCAGAATATGCACTATTTTAATATGAAAATTACTATTTTCAGAACAAAATTTACTGTCTAAAAGCAGCAATGTTTTTTTTTTATTCCCAATTTGCTTCATGGCAGATTTGCTTCATTTATTAAAGTGGAAAAGTGTTGGTGCCATGAAAGAAGCAAAATGTGCTATGAAAATAGTAATTCTCATTCATAGTTTGCATAAGGAAATTGATATTTTCATATAACCTTTTACCTCATTCAGATAATATTTCTATTTTTGACAAAAATACCAACAAAATGTGCATCCCTATGTGGAAATACAAACATGTCCAGGCAATTTTACCGCATCATCTGTTAAATTCGTTGCGGGTTTCTATTTTTTTTGATAAGTCAACGATAAAATATATTAATAGAGGAGATCGAGAAGATCTCAAAAGTACAAAAGATAAAAGATCTAAGAAACAAAAGACAACATGACTAACTACTTAACAAAACATCAAAACAAAACACCATTTCAGCAAAAAAACATCCCCTTATTTCAGGTGAGACGCCACTCCAACCATATACGAGGGCTTTAATATTGATGATAATTTCCGGAATTGTTGCTTGTACTCCCCTAAAAGTCCTATTGTTTCTTTTTTGCCATAGCCCCCATATCACCGCATATGGTATTGTCCTCCACAGGATCTTTTCTCTGTCTAAGAGTTTAATCCTTGGCCAACCACCCAACAATGACCCAATCTTCTTCGGCATAACCCAGGATAGGCCAACTTGCATAAAAAAGTATGACCATATATGTGATGCCATAATACAATGCAAGAGTAGGTGGTCTGTGTTTTCCCCATTAGATTTACACATGGTACTAAAATTAACCATAATCCACTTTTTTACAATCAGATTTTCCACAGTAAGTATTTTATTCAAGGTTGAAGTCCATGCAAAGAAACAAATTTTAGGTGGCACATTAACTTTCCAGATATTATGGTTGAAATGCGAGGGTGTTTGATTGGGGTTAGAGAGATATTCATAAAACGATTTGACCGAAAAACACCCGGATTTGGAATGGATCCAGTAAAGGTAGTCTTCCTCCGAGGATGAGACTGTATGATTTTGAATTAAGTTTATTAGGTGTGACAGTTGTTCTTTCTCCCATTGTAGGAGGTTTCTTCTGAAACCTAAATCACATGACCTATCCTGGCCGGTTTATATGCAGATGGAAACAATGAAATTGCCTTTCTTATGAGATAGAGAGTATAAGCGCGGGTACACTTCCATAAGACATCGATCTCCACACTAGATATCCTCCCAAATCCTAGTTGTGGGTTTCTATTTCAACGTGTTTGTCAAAACCATAGTTAGCAATTTGGAGTGCAGCAAAAACAGGGTATGGGAAATGTTCGAGTACAATTCGGATTTGTTATTAAAACTGCGTTAAAAAATTTGGCAAATATAATTTAAAAAAGAAAATAAAACAACAATAAAATATCGACAATTTAAATTTTTGTCTTATAAAATGATTTTTTCATTTTCAAACTGAATAAACCAGAAATAATTCTGAAAAGTTCATGAATTAATTTGATGATATTAAAAAATGGACTAATTTTTTCAAAGGGTGCCTCTATGGGCACCCATGTCTTTAAGTTGGGCACATATGGGACAAAAATGCCCTCCTTTAAGTTGGGCACCCACCCCTTCTCCTTCGTCTTCTCTCTCTCCCTATCTATATCTCTCTCTCTTACACTTTCCATTTCACTTTCTCCCTATCTCTCGTCTCTCACACTCTCCTCTCTCATTCTGTCTTCGAGAGAGAGGGTGGGTGCCCAAACTGGAGGGGCCTTTTTTGTCTAAAACGTGGGTGCCCAGCAAAAAGAGGTGGGTGCCCGTAGAGGCACCATCTAACAGTGCAAAACAAGTCACAGCCGAACGAACTTACTCCCTATAAATCCGCGCGCTGGTAGAAAATGAGACGAGTTGATAACCCAATACAAGATCCAAGGTTTAAAAACGGCAGTTATAACGGATTCGGACCTATCCTGTTACGTTATGGACTGTTAAAACGCCCAAAAAATAACGGCCGCTATAATGAATTATTTTTCTGTTATAACGAAAATAACGACCGTTATTTTCTGGAAAATTTTGTGAATAAAACGGCCATTATTTTCCGTTATATTCTATTTTTTCCATTATTTTCTATTTTTGAAATTCAAATTATAAAATTCAAAATTTAAATTTCTGCACCATTTTTTTTCCGTTATTTTCAATTTTTCCGTTATATTCTATTTTTCCCATTTTTTTTCGTTTTTGCCCCTGAGCATTTTTTTTGTTATAACGGAAAAAATGGTAACGTCCCCAGTCCGTTATACCGTTATAACGGTCCCCTTTAAACCTTGACAAGATCCTCTTCATCGGAGTCTAGCAGTGTCGATCCAACGACGTCAAGGGTGTTAGAGAGGTTTGTGACTTGTGGATGGCTAGAGCCAACAACAAGCTGACGGGCCCAGCTTGTCGAGCAACTTGCCAAGTGGCTATTTAATACACCCTTGTCATGTCAAGAACTTTGCGCACCTCGGCCATGTTTGAACAAGGTGACATCTGAAAATTGCTCCCTTATCCTTTATCAATCTAGAAAAAAAAAAGTCATTCGAAATGGTCCACCTTCCTGGTCTCTCTTGGCTTGGGCTGAGGAAGAAATGTTCCTTTTTCTAGATTCTCGAGATCTCTTATTTAATTAATAAAGTTATAAGCATTTTGACACGTGGACGGCTAAGACTTTTTAATATTTTATATACCCACAACTTCCTAATTAGTAGATTAAGGCAAGGTTTAAAAAACGGCCGTTGTAACGGATTCGGACCTCCCCAGTTACGTTATTGACCATTAAAACGCCCAAAAAATAACGGCTGTTATAACGAAAATAATGGCTGCTATTTTCCGTTATAATGAAAATAACGACCATTATTTCTGGAAAAAATTGTGAAAAAATGCCGTTTTTCATTTTTTTCCATTAATTTCCATTTTCCTTTATTTTCTGTTTTTTGATCAGCCCCCTTTTTCTGTTATTTCCGTTATTTTCCATTTTTTCCCATTTTTGCCCCTGAGCGTTTTTTTTCTTCATTATAACGCAAAAATCGGTAACGCCCCAAGTCCATTATACAGTTATAAAGGTCCCCTTTAAACCTTGGATTAAGGTTTCTAATAACCGCGAAAGAGCTTCATGAGCTATTAATTTATTCAAATCGTTTAATAAGGATGAATTTAGTGCCCCTACCGCTTATAATGTAAAGAACACCTTTACTTTTCCTTCCACTACAAATTTTATATGTAAAATCCTCCTACTTGAGCAGCGATTTCATAGCACATGCTCGCTTTAGAATGTTTTTTCCAGATAGGTCTTTTTCCTTTAAGGGCAATTTTGTACTTTTACATACAGATACGAAAACCCTAATTTCATCTTGGGATTATATATACCTCGGTTTTTATGAGACAATTATTCATTATATTGTGAGTATTTCTTTTACTTCAGAGCGTGATGGAATCTATCTAAGTCCATAGACGTACCTTAATCTTGAGGGAACCATGTAAATCTTTGTGTGGTGTGTTTGCATCTTTGTTGTTTATTGTTCCTTCTTTCAACAAATCGGAGTTGCTGTTCTTAAATTTTCATTGTTACAGGATTGCAAATCTTCGAGATCTTGTTCTCAAATCGGGGTTCTTGAAACTGGTTTAGGGTTAAAGATGGCATGTTTTTACATGTTTAGAGTGGATAAGAGTGTTCTTTGAAAACTTGTCTTGAATTTTAGTGGCATAAATTAATTGGTATAGAGTTATCTCTACAACCAAACAGTCCCCCAAAGTACAAATATAGATATTAAAGGCAGATGGTAGGCCATCCCATGAGGCTGTTTTTGTAAAGGAAAGGAAATTCCTCTTAAGGGTACAATAATATATTGAATAAATAAAGTAGCTCATGACATTCAGTAATAGTTGTTGAAGAATTATTCTTAAAGTAAAGTTCAATTAAGGGATAAGAAGTTGACAATATGCACAGACTAATTAGATGTAGGACCAAATCAAAGTCACCTTTTTAATTCAAATAAGGCACCGACCAACGCCTATGTCACGTAACAAAAAGTGACCCGTGCTCCCTCTTAATATTTATGGTGGGGGGGACCGTATAAGTCTGGTTTTTGTTGCGGAAAGGAGGATGGGTCACTCATGATGAAATAACACAAAAATGGAAAAACAATTATACGCACAAGAAACACAAGATTTTACGTGGTTCACCACTAAAACAATGGCTTGTATATGAATCAGAAACCCTAATCTCAAATCAACAAGGAAATCTGCACAAAATAGGTAATTTTGAAAATTTCCAAAATAACTTGCAAAAATTTTTTTTAGCCAAGGCTCTGCCCCCGTGATTCGGTAGGGGTGGGCGGTACAACCCTAGTGAGGTTGGCGTGTAACTCATTTTGCATCTTGATTTAGTGGGCTACACCCACCGCCTTAATTTTGCACATTGTGGGTACCCTATTTTTCGAGATGCTACGACAAGGCCACTTGTCACTTAATGAGGCACGTTCTCTGATAAGAGGCACGTGGGCTTCCATAGGTCACGGACCATCTTGGCCTAGAATCCGACAGACATACCTTCTCCCCGGGACAAGTTCTGGCTGACCAAGGGATACACTTTGCCAGAGTGCCTACCGACACGGTCCGACTAAAGGATAAGGTTAGTCGGGATAGGAGCAGCCAGTCGTCCTTATCGGATCAGCTTCCGACACTGTCCAACTAAATGATAAGGTTAGTCAGGACAGGAGTAGCCATTCGTCCTTATCGGAATAGCTGCTGACGCTGTCCGACTAAAGGATGAACCCTATCCCAACGGTAGAATCCGTTTGTCCTTGCCCGAATGCCTGCCGGCACCATCCGACTAAAGGATAGGGCTAGTCGGAACAACAGAATCGTCTATTCGTCCTTATCTGAACACCTGCCGACATCGTTCGATTAAAAAATGCTCCACATCGGAGCAACTGCGGGGGCCGACCAGCCAATAGAAAATGCTTGTCACTCAAAATTGGTGGGCATGAGACCTAGACGTTCACAACGTCAACTAGTAAAGTGTTCGGGCGAAATGTTCCCCTCAGACCAAGAAACATAACAGAAAACCGTTATCAAGAAACGACGGTTGTAGGCTCCTCAACAATGACGCGCTACTTATTGAGGGCCCTATAAAAAGAAAATAAGATCGAGTGAAAGAGGGATCGAAAAACACAAGAAAAATAGATAAACAAGTATCAAGAGTTCGTTCAAGAGTATCTGAATTCTCACTAACTTGAGCGTTGGAGCGTAATTTACAGGTACCCGGCGACCGGAGTGGCGACGAACCAATCCAGGCAGGAAGGGACATCAGACGGCCCAATCCTCTCGGGATCATCGGAAGTAAGGCTGACCTCACCGGATAGTTCATCTGCTATCCATCAATCTGAATCCTCAGGGATCGTGCGGGGAGGACTGACCCCACACATGCATATATAGAATTTGAGACACCAATTTTGAATACAATAGTTTTAACGAGATTAGACTCAAAGCGAAGGGAGATTTTGAACTTAGGTATGATGTGGCATCAATGTTGGTACCAAATTTAGTATTGACACATGGAGGAATTTGGAGTTCACAGCATAAAAGTCCTCGAGGAAAATTCATGGGCTTGAAAACTTAAGATCAGAGTAGACATCAGACAGATAGACTTGTCAAATAGACTTTGGCCAGATGGACCTCAGCCAGATGCAAAGTAGACCTCGGCTAGATATATAGACGTTGGCCAGATCCAGATAGACCTTGGCTAGATACAGATAGACCTTGGCTAGATGCAGAGTAGACATCGACCATATATGGCCGAATACAAATAGACCTCGGCCAGATGTAGAGTAGACCTTGACCAAATGCAAAGTAGACCTTGGCCAGATCCAGATAGACCTTGACCAGATGCAAGGTAGACCTCGGACTTAATATAGTCGGCAAAGAGGCATAGAGACTTCCTGGTAGTTGCCTATGTTAGTTGGTAATGTCAGAGGATAGTTAACAGTTACCCTTGTTAGTGGACAAAGTCAGTTAACAATCAGCAGTTAATCGTTGCAATGGAGAAAGTCAGGTGTCAGGTAGCCTTGACAATGGAGAAAGTTAGACTATAGGTAGCCCTGTCAGTAGGAAACATGTGACATAGAAGAAATGTGAGATAGAGGTCGATCGACATGTCAGCAAGTCTGGGAGATCTATAAATAGCAGCATTTGTGAAGGTAACAGGTACGCCTGAGATACATACTTTGTGCCTTGAGATTTTGATTTATGTAGGACGGACTTAAGTATCAGAGGCTTTGTTTGTGGGAATCTACTAAATGGAGTTCTTGTATGAGACTAGTCGGCAACCTTGGCACCAGTTCACGATGACTTCGGTACCAGTTCATGGCTACCTTGGACACCTCAACACTGATCATGTGGCATAGTCAGTGGAAGTTAGCCTAGTCGGTGACAACTTCTTGTCAGCTCTCGAGAGGCGAGCAGCTTGAGGGGATGTGAGGGAGTTTTTGTTAAACAACCATTTACCCCAAAAGATCGACCTGTTGGGGAAAGACGAAACAACTATGTATACCAATGGGTCATCGAGCCAACAACACATGCGTGGGAACACACCTTTTGCTAACACACACCTTAACAAGAATACACTATGCTGGAGACTTGAACCCACGACCTCCCAACCTTAAGGCTCTAATATCTTGTTAAACAACCATTTACCCCAAAAGATCGACCTGTTGGGGAAAGCCGAAACAACTATGTATACCAATGGTTCGTCGAGCCAACAACACATGCATGGGAACACACCTTCTGCTAACATTTTTCTCCTACAGTCAACACTCACAAACCTTGGTCCATGGGATTGTTATATGTGCGCTAGGCTTCATCTTTACCCTCTGTGAAATAAAAATTTTAAAGGGCAAATTCAGGATATTGGACTAGTTTGGGTCTTGGATCATTGGCTTTATTTTTGGTTTTTTGTTTGTGTATTTTGTTTGAGTCACAAATCGTAGGAGCACTCGAAAGCCACTGCCCTTGGATGTAGCCCTTAACGGGTGAATCACGTAAATCTTTTTGTGATTGTTTTTGTGCGTGTGATTGTTTTTATCTTTTTCTCTGGTTGTGCATTGCCATCGTACCTGGTCGGTCCTTGTTTTTATACAGCAAGGATTTTCCTTTGTCGTTTGAGAATTTTCTTAGGGTTTGGTGGTGTGATGTGAACAAATAATTGAATTGGGAAAAACTTGGAAGGTCATAGCGACGACTCTGAAACAATTTACTTACCTACCCACCAACATATTTAAAAGTTTGAAACAGACGTATTGCAAATCCGTAATAACACCAGTTTAAACGAGGTATCATTCTATTATCAATCAGGACCGTTAATTCTGTTATTCCCCTGATATCACATTTGATGATTCTTACCATCTTGAATGCCCATCCGTTGAGGTCGCTCTCATTTTGGTTTCGTGGGTCACGTAAAAATGCACTAAATGGGAGAGTCTTTAGGCCCACTGACCTCATGGATGTTTGACCACGCAAAAAAAAAAAAAAAAAAACGACCTGATTGGTGATTTCTAGCCGTTGGATTTGAGTATCCTAAATAATCAATGCTCGATTCCAACGGTTAAAAGCACTAATCGGGCTGATTTTTGGTGTGTAGGTCAATCAAGGGATGGGCCAAACATCTATGCTGTTAGTGGGCCTGAAAACTTTGCATCATGGCATAAATTTATGCGAACCAAAGGCCACAACGAGAGTTAGGTGATCCACTTCCACAGTTCCACTCCCTAATGCTCACTCAAAATTGAGTAAATCTTTGCTGACGGACCTCAACGGACCATAATATGAGCCACGTGGTACACTCTTAGAGACGACTGACCTATGGATATGTGGCCCATCCGTATGTGGACCTACAGGCAAAAAATCAGTCTGATTAGTGATATATAATCTTTATATTGGAGTTTTTTTCATGGGTTTATTTTTTAACAGTGGGATTCGAGCATTACATTATTTGGGGTACTCAAATCCAAAGGTTAAAAATAACTAATCAGGGTTATTTTTGTTACATAGATGCACTTAGGATGGGCCAAACATCCATACGGTATCTCTAAGCATGTGCCACGTGGCTTATTCTTAGAGATTTCTGACCGTATGGATGTTTGGCCCAAACCTAGGTGGATCTACAGACCAAAAATTAGTCTGATAAGTGATTTCTAAGAGTTGGGTTATAGTCATTTCCATGGGTGTAGAATTTGTGCATAATTGACCATTATTTAGTGTACAAAGATCCAAAGGTTCGAAATCAATAATCAGGCTGAGCTTTGGTATGTATGTCCACCTAGGGATGGATCCAATATCCATACGGTCATCATCCTCTAAAACGGTGCCACGTGCCTTGTATTATGGTCAGTCAGAAATGTTTTACTCACCGCAGATGTTCTCCAGATCCATCACCTCCGGCCGAGTAAAACTTTGAGGACACCGGGCTGTCAGCGATCCGCTGACTACCAATGAATTCTCGGCATGTACCTTGAGTGCTTTTTACCACGTGCCTATGTGCTTTTTTTAATAAAAAATTGAAAAAAAAATCTTAAAAAACACTCACTAGTACGTGGCAAAAAGTACTGGGATACGTGCCGATAACTCATTGGTAGTCAGCGGCAGGCGGCTGTCATCAAAGTTTAGTCCCTCCGGCCCTCAGATTGTATCCAAGCAGAACACATAAAATTTCATCTCGGTAGAAAAGATCCCATCCATTCATTTCATCTAAGTCACACAAACGAATTTCCAAGTCCCCAATCTACGTTGAATGAATCGTGTTGATAAAACACACTATAGTGGATGTGGGTTATCCAAATGAAAAGACCATTTAATTTGGTACCTGAAAATATACTAAATCAATCCTCTTCCTCTTATACTGCATTAAGAAAAAAACTTACAAAAAGCCTTTTATTTCTTGGAACAAATGTAGCAAGAAGTCCTCCCAGCCTGTCAGGAAGCTCTTCTCTTCTCTTTCTCTTTGTCTCTCCCCCTGAAGATCTTTGTCCCTTGTAGGGATTCTCCCGTCAAATCTGCAGGAGAAGCCATGGCCGATTCGAGTGTTTTAGGGTTTGTCTAACTAGACGACGACGAAGACGACGAACACGAGGACTTGAGAGCTTCAACCATGGACGATTCTTCGAAGGACGAGTCAGTTCAGATGCTCAAGAGATTCGGCGCTTATCTTACAGTGAAGATGTCCAATCTCTTCTCGATCTCCCTCGATAACCTGGTTCTCATCTTCCCTTCCCTTACTTTCATCTCAGTTCGAATTTATGTAGCTCTAGTTACAGATCTAGAGGTTTTACATGTCACTTTTGTTTGGTAATTCGTTTAGGACTTGAATTAACTGGTTCCTTGATGCTCCGATATTGATCTGAATAGAATACGCATTCGTCCATTTTTTGACCTTTTTTTTTGTTTGGATTTTGTTCATATTACATAATCAATGACTTTAAGATCGGTTTAATCTTAAATTGAGATAGAAGATGATAGAGTGAATGATACATAGACCAATTTTGTGAAAAATTGAGGATTTTTCATTGATTTGGCTATTTGTATTAGAATTCTCGTTCCGTTGGGACTGTTGCTGGCCTGGCGGTTGCGTTGGTCTTGACCTGGAGATTATTGAGAACGCCCACGGGGCATCAAAGAAGGCAACCCAAACGGCAGGTTCCGACAACTAGTGGTTCTGGTGTCAATACTTATTCAAATTCAGCAGTTATGGACTCTTCGGGAATTTGTTCCTCTTCGGATGATTCAAGAGCGCAACATGTAATTGATGAGTTCTTCCAGCCAGTAAAGGTATGCTATTTCTTTTTTCTGTAATTAAATTATATCGTGATTAGTAATGGATGAAGTTTGACATCATTGGTTCTATTTTGCAGCCAACACTAACGCAGATAGTAAGACAGAAATTGAGTGAAGGAAGGAAGGTAATTAGTTTATATTCATTGTTTATATGCAAAGCTTGTGTGAGCATGCATTAAATTGTCAACTTCCTTGGTGTGTGGTTTCAGTTCTTGCGCTACAAGACAACCCTGAAAAGGGGGGTTTAACTTGTTTTAGGTGATTCTAAGGAGGCCTTTTAGAGCTGGTTTGTCTGAGGGATTGAGTGTAAGGTTTGGGGAGATAATTAGAATAACAGTGAGTTGAGATGATTTCTAGTAGGCTGAAAATATGGGGTCAAAGGGGTTTTAGGTCACTTGTTTGCTTAGGTGGAAAAGAGCTGGAATTAAGGGGTTTGGGTGGGCTATATAAGGTTTAAAGGCTGGTGGCACGAACAAGTTGATAGGGGACTGTAAAGAACTGTTCTTTTAGGTTTTCTAGGATTGAGGATATTGTCAACGGGTCTGTTCCGGTTCAGGTATCAAGGTACACAGAACCGGAACATATTATGTTCGGGTATGCGTTTCCGTTCCCTAATCAAGTGGATCCAGAACCGGAACCGATAAATATTTTGTTCCCCCATTGGGTATCAGGTACTTGTGTGCTATAAAAAAACTGTGAAAAAATAAATAAATAAAATGAAATTTGTACTAAAATTTGAAAAAGCTTTACATCTTTAACACTACTATATGTTGGTTCCGGTTCCAGTTCCGGTTTGGTCCGGAATCCGGATACTAGTGTGTAAAGAATCGGAACCTATTACATACTTAAGTGCTGGGTCCTATCAGTTTTGGATCTTTTTGGGTTTGGTTCTGAAATAGCTAATCCTGGAATCGGGATAATTGGGACTGGTTCCGATCAGGTATCGGTTAATCAGGTACAAATTAACACCCTTAGATATTGCAGAGAATTAAACAGAAAGTGACAAAATTATAGAAAGCATTGGATAAGTGGAATGAGTCTCAACGTCTAGATTTAAGGCCTTAGGAGTCTCTACTTTGACTTCTAAACGGAGAGATCGGAGTCACACAAACCATGTAGAAGAGTCTCGCCTTTGAGAGGGTATTGGGCTTTTTCCTATATGCAAGACAATTATCACACATTCACATATCATTTATCTGTATTATTACTGCAAATTCTAATATTTTAATAAAGAAATCTGTATGTGGATGATGATGGGGTTGTATGAAAAATCTGCATTTGGAAGCTTGCAAATTTTTTATTTATTTTTGATAAGTGAAGCTAATCCGTAGTCAGTGATCATTTAGATAACTAATATATTAGAATTGAACAGTTCATAAGACTTTAGGGAGGTGTTAGTGTGGGTTTGGGCATTGAAAATCTGGAAATATATGGCATATATTACTAGTTAGTACTCAAAGGATCGATACTAGTGTTCTGACATTTTATGTTTTCAGAAGGAATCCAGTTAACATAATCTGTTTTGTAGCTCTATCATATATTTAATAGTATTGTTATGTATTCTATGGGAAATAATGAAAAACATTTTGCTTAACTGTTTTTAGAAATACTTTTTCTTATCACCATATAATTTTACATTACCAGGTTTTGGGATTTGTTGTAGGTTACTTGCCAGCTGCTTGGTGTAATCCTCGAGGAGAGTAGTCCAGAGGAGCTCCAGGTGGGTGAGAGTTTTTTTTTTTTTTCGTCCTTTATACATATAACAGAAAATGTGAACAAGTGACATTGTTGTCTATTTGTCTGTCCTTCGGCAGAAACAAGCAACTGTGCGGTCCTCTGTGCTGGAAGTACTGTTGGAGATCACAAAGTTTTGTGATCTTTATCTCATGGAAAGAATCCTGGACGATGAAAGTGGGGTGTGTGCTAAACTTGGTTTTTACACTGTTATGACGTAACTTTATAGCCATTAGTATCATTTTCATAAAAAAAAATGAAGGGTTTCCCTAACAGGCATTGTGTTCAAGTGCATATCAGTAGTGAGTGGATAACTTCCCATGCTTCAACCTCAACCCATTGAGTGGTGGGTTGTACTGCATCCATGTCCAGTCTCCCAGACCTTGCCCCCCTGGACCTGTTGTTTCTGATGAATGCTGTATAGTACTCGTCTTTGGATACAGCAACAAGCATTTATCCGTCTCCATATAACTTAAATTTTTTTTTTTTTAAACTATAGCCACTGTACTCATGGATTTCAGTTCTTTGCATGTGATTGTTTTTTTGCCAAAAGATATAAAACAGCTAGGTAGCATATCCAGCTTTGTCATTATCAGACCTTATTCTCCAATCATGAGCAGGAAATTGTGGTTTTTTTGACATCCATTTTGTAGAACAGTAGTTTTATAACTGATATATGCATTTCCAGTTTCATTTAAACTAAAATACTATACCTTGTCATTTACAAGAGGAAACAATGGTGCAGGAAAAGGTTATTTTGGCTTTAGAAGAGGCTGGGGTTTTCACATCTGGTGGCCTGGTCAAAGATAAGGTAAAATTCATTTTTGTACTTCAATAGATGTATTGGCAGTATTCAAGTCACTGTTATGATTATATTACTCTTCTTTCAGTGGTTATGACCTACTTTCTACTATAAGCTTGCTCATGCAATCTGTTTTCCCTTTTGGATAGGCGCACTGATGTATAAAAACTTTTATTTTATTTTCTTTTTCTTCTTATTATGGTATTGACTGCCAATTTTTCTTTTTCCAGACACTTGAATCAAATATTATTTGAAATTTCAAATCTTCTCATTGCTTTGCTTAGACTGCTTCATTCTCAATAGAGTTTGTTAGTAGTTCTTCTTCTTCTTCTCTTTTTGGCATTGCGTGGCTTTCTGGCCTCACATGTTGGCTGATGTCAAGGCCGGCTACTCTGCGTGCAAGGATTATGTGGTATACCCACAAGGATAATAGGGGATCGTCCCAATCCATTAGGGCTGCAACTCAGGCGGGTTGGGTCGGGTTGGAGGTTGACCCGAGCCCAACCCTACCTTCAAGTTTCTTAGCCCGAGCCCGAGAATCCCAGCCCGATCGGGTTGGGAAAAAAAAAGCAAACCCTAAGTGGATAGAAGAAGAGAGAAAGTGAGAACCCAATCTTCTATCTTCTAGCCGCCCAGATTATGTTGAGCTTCCATTTGAAGAGGGATGAGATTTCCTCCATGAACTTCTCTCATTAGGCTCGCACGTGTAGGTTGCATAGAGTGGAAGGGATTGTATAGCTGAGCTTGCTATAGCTCAAGTCCAAGTATAAAAATTTAGTCAGGTATCCCATTTCTGAAGGTATTGAACCGCTAATCCCATTATCAGAGAGTTGAAAGCGATTCTGGTCCAGTTGGTGAATAAACCAGGACCTATTTCCCCTTCTATACGGTTCATAAATGGTTTATAAATGACTAAGGGGCGTATTGGCGGCAAGGTTTAAAATTTCGGTTTCGGTGTGGCCCGAAACCGAAATTTCGCCCGATATTTCGGGATTTCAGCAAATTTTGGCTTAAAAACTCATATTTCGGGGATTTCGGTACCCCCCGAAACCGAAATTTCGGCCGAAACGCTGAAATTTAAAACCTTGACTGGCGGTGATGAAGCGTCTGTTTGCACTGCATCCTCTTGTGAGCCCTACCTTTCGGCGTCTTCTTCTTGACTTACCTCGCATACTTTGGGGTTTTGCCTCTCACCTATTTGGCAGAACATATGGTTTATGTTGTTGCCTCTTATGGCTCTCCCTTCGTTAGAGAGAAGGGGGTTTTGGAGAGGAGAAGATTGGCAACCCTAACACTTATGTGTTATATATGTATATGAGTTATAATAATGTATATATTATATAAGCATCTTCTATGTATTGTTGGGCTCGAGTTTTTCCAAGTATCAGCCCGAGCCTAACTCGTTTTTGATCGGGTTGAGAATAATCTGGCCCGAGCCCGAGCCTGAGTACTGAAGAGGTCAGTCCAACCCGAGCCCAATGTCGGGTTGAGCCCGCCCAAGTTGCAGCCCTACAATCCATGGCAATATGGCATTACCTCTACATGGGGGATTGAACCCACGACCTCCCACAAGGGGTGTGTACACATCTACCACCTAGCCATGTGTGGTTGCGTTAGCTAGTAGTGTTTCAGGGACTATAGCATAGTTACTTATCAAATTTTTTGTTGACCGAAGTGTCTCTCAGAATTATTTGTTTGTGCACAAAAACTCTTGCGCAGAATAAGGTGACATCCCAACCAAACAGTACGTATAGAAAAACAATTGCGGGAACATGAGAAAACTAAATAACAGGAAACAAACCACAAGGCACAGACTTTTTAACATGGTAAAACCCCTATTTTGGAAATATCCACGACTCTGAACAGGAGAAAAAAATCCACTATTAGGAATAAATATTTCAACATTACCAAATTCAACTACTACCAAGCAAGGTTTTAAATTTCGACCGAAATTTCGGTTTCGATGAGTACCAAAATCCCTGAAATATAGGTTTCTACACCGAAATCCACCGAAATTTCAGTTTTCGACCTCACCGAAATTGTTACCGAAACCGAAATTTAAAACCTTGCTACCAAGAGCTTTCTTTAAGCTTTTGCTAGAGCATTGGTCATTGAAAGGCAACGTCCTCCTCAGAAAAGATAGTTGCCATATCGGCCTCATCTATGCCATTACCATTTGGTTAAAACATGTTACGGTATCAGTTAGTTCTCCACAAGGTAGTGCTTCTGTTGTCACTGGCTGATATTGCCCTAGTCCCTACCAGCACTGAGGGGGAGAAGATAGATCCTCACAGATTGATCTCTGGTGATGTTTGTGGTGGTCATAAAAAAATTCTGGAATATTAAATTATGTAAATTTTTAATGAATTCAGTTGGGCCAAGAAAAACTCGTTATAGGTAATCGTCTCAAGTGTGAGAACTTTTAGTGCTGCAGTGGTATTTTTAGAATGCTTGTATGTTTGAACTTCAAGCTCTTAATCTTGTCAGAGAAATTCAGAAATGAGACTGATCAAAACTGCTTTGTATTTATTAGTTTATATTGTGATTTTTCCTTGCAACTTGTTTTTGTATATTTGCATCTCACTTGTGATAATTTCTCATGAAATGTACCTGCAGGTTCTCTTTTGTAGCACAGAGAATGGGCGTTCATCTTTTGTTCGGCAACTGGAACCAGATTGGCATATTGACACAAATCCTGAGATTGTTTTTCAGTTGGCTGTATATTCCTTTTACTAATCTCATTCTTGAACTGCGATGTGCTACAATGTTCATGATATTCATATATTAAACTATATCATTTAGAATGTATACCATCTGAGGTTTCCTATTTTTCGTTCAGAGGTTCATCAGATATCAGCTTCACATTTCTCCAAACAAACCTGAACGTACTGCAGCTAATGTGTTCAGCTCCCCAAGCTTGGAGCAGTTTTTTGGATTCCCGGGTAGAGTTTAAATTGTAAGGACCAGTAAAAGATGCCAGATCTGTTATGCATTTTGTTTTTTTATTTAATTTTTAATTTTCTACATTCAGCTTTTAAATGTCTCTTTTGTCCTTTTTTCCAGATCGAACCAGTGGTCTCATACCTCCTTTTCAACACGTTATGGCACGAGGATTCCCCTGTGATCTGCTTGCTTCTCAAGATAATATTTTTTAATACTGGTATTCAACCCGTGGGTTAGCTGGTTGTGCTGATAAAAAGACACATGAGGTTCCCCCTCTATTTCAATGGAAGAGGCTTTCCATATCCAAAATTTGTGCGTTAAATTGACTCATATTTAATCGGAGAGAATTATCTATGAAAAACAGTCGAGATGCTTCAATCTCTGTAATTGTCTTTAGTTGAAGATTTTAGTCCAGAGACGAGAGTTCATGGCGTGTGCCAACTGATAGTCTGGCAATCCTTTTATGCAATATGAACAAGAACCGCCCCTAAGAGTTCCATGTTTGTGATGCATGTCTGCCTCTGCATTTAAGTTATGTGCCATATTATGAATTAATTGCAGCATTGTAGTCTTCATGGCCAAAACTTGATTGGTTCATATTCCATTACAGTACTCTTGCTATGGAGCTTGGTATTTTAATAAGCTTTAAGCCCAACTGGTGGATCTTCTTTTGCTTGCCAGGGCTCACGCAAGCAAGATAACTGACACCCCTCATTAGAACCATCTCGAATGATACAACCAGGTTTAAATCAAATAGACGAGCCTTGTAATCACACTTTGGTGGTTGAGAAAACTTAATATGCATTTTCCATTGTTCACAGGTACTTGAAATACATCTGGTATGGTCTTCTACAATGTCCATCTTGGGGTCTAAATTGCAGTTAATCATTAACCAAGTAGGCGAAAAAAGGTAATCCTGTGACTAAAATGGAACCCTTACGGGATCTCAAACACTCCATAAAACCTTTCACGTTTACAACAAAATTGATCCTTTGAAGATGAAATCAACATATGGACTCCATGAACCACAATGGTTTCAGTCATGTTTGACATAGCAGTATATGTGTCAGTCAAAACTTCACTTGTTGAAGATCTGCTTGGGCCAGTTTCATGGGTCAGATGGCGTAAGGTGCATTTTTGGCAGGTGAGCAAGTTTGTTGTTGTAACGGTCAGGGCTCTTCCTCTAGGCACTTGGGACACCTGCATCTGAAACCATAATCTGCCAGTAGTGCTTGTCTCTCTTCGAAAGGAAGGTCCTCATCAATGTATGAAATGGTGATCTGAAACGTAAGAGCATATAAGGCATTACTCGTGTTCGGTCTTGATTATGATGAATCTCAGAAAGCAAAAATTCTTCAAATGCTAAAATGATATGAAACCATACGGCGCTTGTTTTTTAACTCTTATTTTATAGTATCAGACCAGAAATGGCACATGTTGAGTGTGAAAGATTACCTCTTCTCCCTTGCAAATGGGTCTGTGTGCAATTATTGTTGCCTGGCCATCTCTGTCCTGCAATCGGAATCAGACATGATTGTCATAAGATGGTGGGAAGCAAAGAAAGGCTCATCTAACTAATTAACTGAGGGACGTTCTTCACATGTCCATCACGAGAGAATCCTATAACAAATTAACTAATTATATTTTCTTGGTCACTTAATTAACTAGTTATATTGGAGTTGAATGTAATTCATTGAGTAGTCACTATAATGTTACTCATAGCAGCTCGGGGTGGGAACCTTCTGGTTTTTGTTTCCTCTTGATCCTTCTTGTAACTCTTTTGCTTCAATAAACTGTATTTTCATTTGATACCCACGGGAGGGGGGATAAAATATTGATGGATTAGACAAGTAAGATATCGATTTAAAAGACCTTCCTTGTCTCTGAACTAAAAGGCATCAGGGTTGCATTTTGCTGGAAACTTTTAAGTTCAAACAAATCATATTGTTTATATTGAAAAAAGCCATAAACCTCCAGGGGTGAAAAACAATCAACTGAACCATTCTTCTTGGTGATGAAGAGTGACATTGTCTTCACACTCACAGTAAAAACAAACAAAACAGTAAAGCTTCTTACATTTGCAACTTCAAATTCATGTATTACCTCCTCTCTTTTGAATGCTTTGGCATTAGGATGACAGGAATGATTCATACAACTCTGTAATGGGAAGAATGCAGAGCCTAACACAAGACAAGGACAATTAACTGTTAGATTTGTTTATATAATTAAACCTAAAACATTAGTGAAACGGGAAAAAAGAATCATGGATTTTTCTCTCCAATGACAGCCAATTTACAAAAGAAAAACTAATTTCATGCTGAATATAATGACACAAGGTATTCATGATTGAACTATGGAAACTTCAGATCAAATATCGTGGAAAGATGATTTATTCATGGGAAATACTTGTAGCCCTCTTATTTTGAAGAGTTGTGCTAGAAACTATAAGTAGGAGGCTGTGTAGACTGTAGATTGTTCAGATTCCAATGTGAAGACTGGCAAAACTATATGTACTAGGACTGAAAATAAGGAAAGAATATAACTGAGAGAATTTCAAGATGTGTTGCAGAACTTTTCAAATTTGGATCGTTTATTCAGGTTATGATGGGTTTGGGTTTGCTATACATTATTGTACAATAAGGTGCACAACAAAGCATCTGAAATGACTATATTTACCATTTTATATCATTCTAAATCTGAGGATAAAACACACTATAAATTGGCAATTTATATTATGATATATCATAGGTTCTACCCAAGAATATTAACTTTACTTTTACTTATCAAAAAATAAAAGAAAACTGTACTTTACACACAATACTACAGTGCAAAAAATATAGGACAGCAGAATCCTACGTAAAATGAACAAAAGTATGATTTGGAAGCTTTCAGACTCTATACTCTTATATCATTTAGGAGTATACCTTGAAGGAGAGAAACCTACGAGCATTTTATAAAGAAAGATTTTAAATAAATGTTATCCATCGGTACTTCTATAATAATGTAGCTTTGTTTGAAACTAAGCCATACCTTGACAACAAACTGGATAGTCATCCTCAAGAGCATCCAGAAATGGTCGTGTAATTCTCTCAGCTTCTTCCTGCAGCACATATATTGAAGTAAAATAATGAACGAAATGACACTAAGCTTCTCTTCTGTAAGAGTAAACCATTACAAGGGGGATGAAAGATTATCGTTCTGACCTTTTCCATATGTGGAAGATCATCAATATACAGAAAGTAATCCTCCACTGGTGATGCTACAACCAAATCACTACACATGACAATCCAAATTACTTGTTTTGGAAAATAAAGTCTTCAACAAGTCACAGACATGACATGTGAGAGCTTCCATTAGAGGAAGGTCCTCTGCAAAGTTTTTCAGGTACTAGACATGTTTTCGGAAGTACTAATCTAATATAGGCCAACTCTACTAGCAAGATAAGAAGAAATTGAAAAAAGCATTGCAGGAATGTCAGAACTTACAGATTATTTAACTCAAACATGCCAATTAAATGCCCAAAGATTTCGAGAGAAAATACTTGGCAGAGTCAAGGAAATTAATTTATGACCTCTGACGATAAATAAGCACAACAATTTGAAAGGAGTAATGATCGATTGGGCCAATTATTTCTGCACTTTAAAGGATACAGGGTGCACATTCGTTGTTGAAGATAGCTTCCTTTAGGAGCTGCAGTGACTGAAAAATTCAAACTGATCCCTTTAACAGAGTCTAAAAAATAGTTACAAAATAATTGCAAATCTAATATCTATATACCACTACAGTTTCACATCCTAAAATGATTCACACCAGTCACATGATGAGAATGAAGGAATACTGGTTATTAACCAGCATAGAAGCTCATAACGATATTTATTTTAAGGAAAGAAAAAAATGAAACAACGTTCCTTCACTTGTAATGTGTAAGCTATACAAAAAGTTTGTGTAAAAATTGTTAAGGTCATGATGAACAGTTCCACAGAATTCCATAAGTTATACGTACTTTTAAATAGAGGTTGGTCATCGCAATAAAACATCCAAAAATATCCCATTACAAGAAAGGCTGAGTTGGACAAGATAGTATGATCATTAGAGCTGGATTGAAAGAAAACAGATGAAAAGGTTGAAGGGGAAAACACAAGAAGAAAAAAAATCCAGCACTACCTTTATGTATTTATTAAGAAATAAATGGTGTTATAACCTCCATTTGAAGGAAAAAAAAACTTGCGATGTCATCCTCATTGCTTCTATCTCCAATCAAAGAAAGCAGTTCAAAAACTTCATCATAAGTTAATGTGTACAAAATATGACCCTTTCTTGTCCATGTGGTTAAGGTTATATAGCAGTCAAACAAATGGTTGTTGATTGCAAGCAAATTATATTTACCTCCTCTATGGAAAGAGATTTATCAGAACAGTAGGTTCCTGGTGATTCTTTCGGCTATCCAAAGGAATTAAAGAGCCTCCCCATCATACTTATTTGTATTTTCTTTTTCAGATTCTTATTATCTGATCTGTGAAGAATATCAAGCCAACTATGGCTGCAATTTCATAAAAGGAATCCAATGATTGGAGTTCCGAGAACAGGCCTTCTCTGAAATACATAGGATTCCTATCCAATCTTTAGATACCTTTAAAAGGGTACAGTATTAAGACACAATGAACAGTTCAGCCACCCTTATAACCTCTGTGGAAAGGGTGGCTTGAAATGAGACACTGAAGCTGAAGGCATTGGGACAACTAAGGTCCCTCAACATGTATTTCTTGAAAAAGTTGTCATCCATGATCCATCCTCATAACAGGATACAATAGGCAGCAATAAAAGGAACATTAAAAAGGAAAGAGAAATAATAGTAATATGAGGTAAAGGAGGATACAAGTGGTCATCTCTGAAAAGGGAGAGCGCATCTTCATAAAGGTCGATTAAAGCACAGGGAGAGGCAGTGAGATTTCAGTCCAGTAGAGGGTTTCAAAGTGAAGGAATACAAGACAAGGACCTTTGGGGTGTGGGGGGTACAGCTTCTTCTGTTTTCCCCTTTGATTTACTCTCTTTCCTTCCCTAACAAATTTTTGTTGAATGAAAAGTTGCAGGAACCCTATAAGTTGAAATAATTGTTTCAGTCTAGTGTAGACATGTATTATCCAAAATCAACATGTTAAGTTCAAGTTTGTACAGTTGAACCAATGCAGCATATATTGTGAGCATTGATCTATATGAAGAGGGAACCCACCAATGCTCATGCTGGCACAATTCAGAGATAAGATCATCTAGAGTAACTAGTCATTTTATGATCACTTTTGCACAAATCTACTGCAGAAGTCTAATTGTCCAATCAACTAGGATGGAGAAAATTCCAGTCAAAGGTCCTACAAAAAATAATATGACCACTAAGAGGGTACTCAGCTTTTTGAGGTTACACCTTGAGGCCTGCCTACCCTTGATGCGCCAAGAAACAACCTCCTTCAGTGATCATTTCTGAGGGTTAAGCCTTAGTGCACTGAGACTATAGCCTCAAGGTGCACATGAGGCTATAGCCTCACTATTACACGTTAAAACCCGAAACCGTAACCCCTTATTTTTTATTTATTTTTTTCACTTTTTTTTTGTTCTCTAAAACATTTTATTTTGTGAGAAACCCTAAATCTAAGCTTCCACCCTAGTTTTCCCCACTTGAGAAAAATTCTCATAGAGAGCTCAAATCTCATTGGATTTTGGTTCCGTCATTTCTTATGGGTTTCTTGTGAGGAACCTTACCAAACTCAAGCAAGAAATCAAAGCATTATAGACTTGCTCGACTATTTTTCTAGTTCTATCTTGTTAGTTACTTTGTTAGTGTACTTAGAATATTAACTATTTAGATTTAGTAATTTAGTTATGTAATTTATGTTTTTAAGATTTGAGATCAACATCAGGCTTTCGGCCCGACTGCCCAATAGTACCACTCCTAAGGTAAAAGCTATAGCCTCAGTAACTTTTATGCTTATTTAAATTATTTTTTTCACTTTGTTGTTTCTAATTTTTGTAGAATTGATTATATTTATTTTAGAAATTTTCAATCAATTGTTTTTTTCGAAAATGAGGCTTACGCTTGGAGGAAACCCGCCTCAATACCCGAACTAGCCTTTTTAAATGGAGTACCCAAAGTTTTACTACTATGTCATTTGCCAATTCTTTGAAGAGGTTTACCGTGAATGCTAGTTCCCTTATTTGCATTCTAAATGAAGCTTCATTGCAACAATCAACATCATCTGGCAAAGCAACACAGTCCCACCACCTACAAGCAAACCACCAACATGGTGAGTGTCTTAATATACTATCATAAAATAGCAATTCTTTCTTTTTTTCTTATTTCGTAAGAAACGGTTCCTTCTTACGTGAGCAGAACAAGCAATGTTATAGGCAATATAAAAAAATAAAAAAAATACGAGGAATGGTCCTGCCATCGCAGAAACAAGAATATGATTTGCAAGTTGTAAGAACTGATCCTTTAGACACAAGTAATATCCATGTATTCACCTCACCTAAAATGCGTGAATATGTAAATACATTAATCAATTTTTTTCATACATTTAAATAAGATATCGATTGATCCAGTAAAGGAAATGGTTTGAAGGAGAATCAATAACAACTGAATGTATTAAGGCCATGTCCGATGTCTCAAAACTGTCCATGTTTCACATATACATTTATGCTAACTGTTTTTATGGATTGTGGACATCTTGCATAAGGGTTTGTAGTAAATTGATAAAAATGCTATAATGAACTATATGATATAGAGGTAGCATGCACAGTAAATAAACTGACCTTCTCTTGTGTCCCATTGATATTGGTTTCCAGGCCTCCAAAAGCAGAGAAAAGCCAGAATCATCCATGCCATTTAGCCCACTGTACTGTTCTGGGTGTCCAACATGATCTGCTTTCAACTTCTTGTACCTTAAAATGGTGGATGAAATTGCCTGAAAAATGGAGGTCAAGCAAATTTGGTTGATGTATCATTCAGCTTACTTATAAAAAAAAAGTATCATTCAGCTTCTAGTATAGTTCAATTTCTTGAAAACATTATCATGGCATACATGTTCATGTTACCGACCCCACTCCTTTGTCAAGACTTTTACTTATAGGAAGTAGAGCACCCAAATTTACTAGTTTATAGGGAATGGAAGTTTTACTTGTATTGAATATCTTATATTTAAACATAACTTATGGTGATACAGAACTATGTCATACCAACACAATAAAACACAAAATAATAAATTCTAATCAATGACTTGTGCCATCAACTGTACCTTGGCAGCAAGGAGGAAAATATCATTCGTTTCTGGGAAAAAAGAAATCAAATTAAGATAAATTAGAAGTGAAATGGAAAATATGACATAAATTAAATGTAGCTGCAAAAATTCATTGAAAGATACACTAATTAAATTATAAAACTAATGCGTAAGTGCAAAAAAAATCCAGGGTGTTGGAATCTTACCATTAGCGTGTTCTATAAACTTTAAAAGTGCCTCCCTGCATGAGGATCCTGAGCTCTCCCCAGTACATAGTAAAGAATGAAACAATTCCCAATCAGCCTCCGCACATGACTTGCTACGAAAGGTTGGTAACTCAATGTCACTTGAAAGCACCTCAAATATAAATAATTGAAGTTGTACAAAGAAAATTGAACATTAGCAATAAAGCTTGAGAATGGAATTAGGACAGAAATTGAGTTTTATTAATGTTTCCACATTCAAAATTTTATAATGAGTTGAAAAATGTTGTCCCTATTTCCAGAAACTACCTGAAACCTCTCATTTCTCTCAATTACAATTCTAGTGATTACAAATTTACAGTTAACGTGGCCTTAATGGAAAATCGTCTTTAAAGGATATCTTGAATTATACAGAAAACTTTACAGCGTTTTTTAGAAGAAATTAGATTTGCTAACCTGCAGTAGTGTGCTTCTCCACACCCACCAGGACACGGAATGGCTGAAGGCAATGAGAACCGCTTCGAGTAAGGCAACACCATGCTGCCATTAATTAATGATTCTACAACCTCCTTGGGGAGAGGAATTTTCTCTTTTGGACCACTAGAAGAGCATGCGCCCAAATTATCATGATCTGTCATGAGGGAATTGTCTTCTCCATCCGATGAATCAGATGCACACTCCTTGCTCGCAGATAATCCTAAACCTTGTAAATAGAGTTTTCTCCCAATTTGAAGTTCTATTGATCCAATAAAGCGAAAACAGTAGCTACATACAAAACAGTCAACCTGTAACACCAAAAGGACCAAACAATATGATTAATCTTAGGAAAATTACTAAAGGCATGCTAAGATATGAAATACTATAATTCAAATTTAGAAATATAACATAACCAAGACACGACCTTATTCGAACTGTGTTGAGCACCAACAAGCATTTGGTCCTTCAAAACAAGCTCCCCTTCTCTGAATTCCAACTCCGCATAGGCACCTGCATTTCACCGGTAGAAATCCAAAATATAATGTAATGCAGATCAAGATTCTAAAGAGAACCCAAATGTATACCAATTATGGACATTCCAATGCTATCTTCATTACAAAATTTTCCAAATTCTTATTCATGTTTCTTGGTTTTCAACTTTACACTACGTTCTACGTGCAACGAATTTTAGGGCAAGCTCGCCAGTTGCTACGTATCCTAGTAAAACCACATCAATTCAGAACCCCACTTAATAAAAAATAAAACCATACGCTGATGGGTACACTAATTGAGTTTAAATTTATTGCCCAATTCAATACTAAGTTGATTAAAACAAAATATAATGTAATGCAGATCAAGATTCTAAAGAGAACCCAAATGTACACCAATTATGGACATTCAAAAGTTAGCTTCATGAATTTTTTTTTTTCCAAATTCTTATTCATGTTTCTTGGTTTTCATCTTTACACTATGTTCTACATGCAACGGCGTTTAGGGAAGCTCTCTAGTTGCTACATATACTAGTAAAAACACATCAATTCAGAATCCCGCTTAATAAAAAATCAAACAATATGCTGATGGGTACACCAATTGAGTTTAAATTTATAGCTCAATTCAATACTAAGTTGATTAAAACAAATGCTCGAAAACGAGCACTTGGGGTTCTGTCTTAACAATCCCAATTAACATTTTCTTTGATAATCATCTTTTCAAACTTGAAAATCTAGTGCACTATGAATGAAAATATTTACATACCCTTTCCCAACTCTGCGTCTTGTTTTATTTTGAGACCACTGCATTGCCTTGTTGTCGTAAGCTCGTCGAAGTACTCCTGTTTCAGAGAAAAAAAATAAAATAAAATTACAGAACATTAAAACAACCTTTAGTTTCATCATCACTAGTTCTGGAAAATTAACAAACCAATCTATTTCAAGTTTAAATTGAAGTATTCATATTGAATTAAAAACTTGCCTGAACTTGGTGAGGAGATGCGGGTTTAAGAAGAGCAGCGATTTTATCTGAGAACTCTACATCGAGACGGCAGATGGTATCCATTGAAGAAGACACCTTATTAAAAATTTACAGAAAGAAAAACCTCTATTACTCGTACGGAGAACTGGAAATACTTGTTCCGCCCGCTTCTGTTTCTATGCTTACACGGTAGGGGAGGGTTTTGGTCGAAATAGGGGATTCTATGGGGAGAACTTTCGCTGTCGCATTGCCACTTCGAAGTTCAGCTCGCAGTATTGAAGACCACATGTAGAGGTTGGGTTAGGGTTGTACCCGTTTAACCGGAACCGAAAACCCTGGTTCTGGTTCCACATTTTTGGGACCCGACTAAATAAGAACCGGAACCGAACCGATGATAACAGTTCCAGTTCTTGGTAGTTTTATACTGGAATCTAACTGATAGGAATCGAAACCGAACAGGTATCAACTATCCATATATAAATACAATGTTAAAATTGTCATACTATCAAGATTGCAACCGATGTACCTAGAACCGAGCGGGACTAAATAATTGGTTCCAGTTCCGAATCCATCATTTTGAGAACCAGAACATTGGAACCGATAAGAATTGACAATATTGATTCCAGTTCTGGGCACCTTAGGAACTGAATTGGAATCGACCCGTTGACACCCCTAATTGGAGTATTGTCTTTTTAAACATATGGGTCCCACATCTACATGCGGCCGTGAATAATGTGGCCTCAGTCTTCGCTGGCTCAATGTCACTTATAAAAAAAAATTTGTGTATGGGTTGGTTCTAGTCCAGGTACCAGTGTACCTGATGGTACCCGGAGGTTTTTGGTTCCGATGCTGTAACAACAGTTTGTTTAGTCCCAAAATTTAAACCGACAAATAATTGGTTGTCAAGAAGAGTCTCATTTAGGAGTTGACGCATTTGGCAAACCAGTGGAAGCAAAAAGTAACTTCTAACCTAAGTTGTTGAATTTAAAAGTTGTTAAAAAAAGAGCAAAAGTTTGTTTGGTAAAACACTGACTTATAAGTCAAAAAGGAAAAAAAGTTAATTTGCCATGAATTAAGTCAAAAAGTCATTTTCTTATAATTTTATATACATATTATATTCTAATAAACTATTAATAAAGATCATATACCAATATCACTTATGTTGTTTTAAAAAAAAAATTAATTATAAATGGTCAGTAATAAACGACGCACCAAGTGAGTAATTTTATGGGTAATTATTTATAAAAAGAAAAGAAAAAGATGATCGGCTCCTCAGCAAACCATTCCTGCTTTTTCTTCCTTCATAAGATATTTTCTATCTACACTTCATAATGTGAAGTTTAGTAGATAGAACCAAAACACAAATTCTTGGGGAAGATCATTCATAATAACCACAAAATCTAACCATACGAAAACAAGAAAGATACATGATTCTAAGGATTCTAACAATGGGAAAACAAGGTTTGCAACTAACAACTATTATCTGCGATGGAATGTGATGTAAAATCTAATTAATACTATTTATGGAAAGTCAAATTACTGCCCATATTATCGCAAAAGTGTTTTCTTATCTATAACTGTGATGTAATTTTTTTTGTTTCCACTTGAGTCAAGGGAAAAATTGACATTTGGAAAGATTCACTTAAAATTAGAAGCATTGGTTCCGCAATTTTTTTTTACTTTTGCTTCTAATGAAAGGAAGAAGTAAAAAATATTTGCTTCCACAAAAAAAAGTTTTTTGACTTTTGAGAAGCAATTCCAAAATGGATACCTAAACAAACTTTTCAACTTTTTTGCTTTTGAAAGCAAAAAAGTAACTTATTTTGGTGTTGCTAAATGGGCACTTAAGCTTTCCGCACCTCTATCACGTAGGTGCTTTTCGTGTATTGGTTTGGGTCTTAACACTTTCAAATACCCATTGTTCTTCTGAGATCAATTCTTAATAGTACTCATATATCTGTTTCTTCTGAGATCATGTTTTTACAAAGATAGTATTCTATTCCTTTGATTCTTAAGAAACTTGTTTAACTGAGAGCATTTTAAACAAGGTTTTATGGCCTAGTTTGCTCTTGGGCAATTTGTACCATAAATAAGTAAAATATTCGCTAAAGAACACGCTGTTGTATGTTGCTTGAATGTCTTGAATTCTATCATTATCATAGGTGGACTCACATAAGGTTAAGACCCAAATAAGAACCGATACTCGTTGACTAAGACCATAGCTCCCAGAGGGGTTCGGAAAGGGACCCTTCCCCCTGATATTAGCTGATTCGAGGCCAATGCACAGAGCCCAAAATTTTGGGGAAGATTCTTTTGAAAAATTGCATAGTTTCCTATTTTGGGCGGGTTTCCTTATTGCTTTGAGAGTAGGGTTTGGGACTTATATAAGCCATTATTTTAGTCTTATTTTATTCTTTTAGGCTCTGAGGACACCCCTTTTTTTACCCCTTTCATTGTTCGTGCGCTCGGCTGTGGATTTGTGGTTGTCAGCGCTCCAAAAGGTGAAAAAGTGATGCCAACTCGGTGCTGATAACCATCGGTCGAGCACACGAGCATGAGAGGGGTCAGAAAAAAGGGGTCCCCTGAGCCCGACCCTTATTTTAATTAGCATATAATTGAAGCTCTTGATCGTTGTTGCACATGTAAATTTGTGTGTTCTTGTGCGTGTGATTATTTTTCTTCTTCTTTGTAGTTGCCATCGTTTGCGATTGATCTTTTGATTTCTGCAACACGTGCAACCCTATAGAGACTGAGATTCGAGTTTAGTTAAAATTTGGCGATGGAGTTGATTCAACTGTAAAGTTTGGTAGGCTCCAACTGTCTTCAAGAAGTGTAACAAACCTCTAAGTCGGACTTTATATTTAAGTATTTTATGGAGATTAAACCAAATTATATCCGCAGCCTAAAATTAATATTTTCTAATACCCACCACCACCAACTACCATTTGATTGTTAAGCTTTCTACATCTTCCAAAAGGCTATAGAAGGTTCCGGATGGTTATTTGATCTAGTCTATCCACACATCATCCACGTTATGGAATTCAATAGGAAAATCAATTCACTTGCTAAGGAATTAAGACTGCTGAAAGATTCGATCAGGCTATGGGACTGTAGTCCATGGTTCGAAGTCTTGGCCGATCCGATTTAAAAATGGATCGTTACGCCCTGAGATCATTGTTTTCCAAAGGAGTCTCACTTTGTCTCGAGCGAGATGGGCCGATCTCGTTCTGGATCTGACCGATCCAGCCTCTGATCGCGAGATTTCGAACCATGCTTGAAGGAGGTAGAGGATATGGAAATCAAAGCAGTACTTCGAGAGAGAGAGTTGAGAGACTTTTTGGCAACATTTTGCATTAATTTTCAAAAAAGGGGAAAAAAGGAGAGAGAAATCATGCTAATTCGTTTTGTAGAGAGAGAAAGATGATTTAACATGTGAACATAACAACCAACTGGAATGATAACCGCAACCTACCGTTACGAGTTTAATTGAACCAGGTAACATAATTCTCAAATAAGAGATACTATAATAGGATGGGAAATGATTTTCTAGTTAGATTTTTTAACACTTCTTGTCAACATTTGACATAAATGCCTTTCTCACTTTACATTCCACTTTTGAAAAGACAAGTTAGGACAATTTTACTTTAGGGCTTTTACGTTAAACAATAAATGTTGACTGAAAGAGGTATAAAGCAGGGTATAAATAGGGTTGCCAACCGATATTATTCAGATCGAATACAAGTATATCCGATATCCGAATCCGAATCGATATCCGATGGATATTCTAAATCAATATTCGAATTCGAATCCGATCCGAAAATTGGATATGTATAATATATTATTGTATTTATAAAATAATAAATATATATGTAAAATAATTATAAATATTATATTTATATATAATAAATATTATTATTATTAGAATAAATATTATTTAATATGATAAATATAATATAATCTATTTATTATAAATATAATTATTAAATAATATATTGGATCGGATATATCAAATCAAATACATTAATATCCGAATCTGTATCTGAAAACTATTCGAATATTAAAATGATATCTGAATTTGAATCCAGTATCCAAAATTTTCATATAATATCTAATTTTTCGAATACGGATTCAAATCAAATTCGAATTTTTGACTATCCATTGACAGCCCTAGTTTTAAATGACTGGTATATTAACCGTCCCTTAGCATTAACATTAAGACGGTTATAATGTATCGCATCGTTCATGGCCGAAGTTAGGATATTATTTTTTACTATTTTATTAAAAAAATTTAAAACTTCAATAACGGTAAATAATGGTTTTTCTAAAAAAAATAACGTCCGTTCAGACTGAAATTATGGTCGTTATAGTGGATACCCCATTTTTTCAGTAAAAAAGTGTTATTATAACTGGATAAAATGTAATGGGGTGGGGGCATTACTGTTATAACTGCCGTTATTTTCTTTATAATGGCCGTTTTTTAAGCCATGGTAAAAATCTCATTGTATTAAGAGTGTAAATATCTAGGGTTGTTAATGAGCTGTGTTCCAGCCAGTCAAGCACTGATCAAGGCCCAGGCCGAACCCAACTTGTGACGGGTCTAAGCAAATTAGGCCCACACTAGCCCATGTATAGTTTTGATGAACTGGGCCTAAGCAACTACATTTCTATGTCCAACCCCTCGAGAAAAAGACAAGAGTGGCTGGTCACTAGGTCTCTGTTTTGCCTTTTGGCAAGACTTGTCTCCGGACTAGTTGGCAGGCTGGTACCCGCTGGAGAGTCTCGACCCTGTGACCTGCCAGAAGGGGAGGGTACGTATCAATTTATCAATGACCCGACCAAATGGACGTTATACCATACACCTTGCATTAATCAACCAAATTACATATTTGCCAAACACCTAAATTTTTTTTTATTTTAATCTGACCAAAACACCCTTACAGTTTAAAAAAATACACCCACACCATTATAAGGGATCTCGTGTGCATAGAGGGTTAATTTAGTCATACCAAAACCATACTCCACGAGTCAACGTGGCCTTCAATGATTCGTTCAAAATAATCAAGGAGCAAAGCTTCCTGTAATTTCACTCCAACGCACTCCTACCCCCATCCCCACCCCCACCCACAACGACTAAAGCTGAGACGACAGCGGACTGTCATCAAGGCCGATGACATCCCACAATATGTGCCACGTAGCATACTCAATCTGAATGGATGTTTGGCCAAACCCTAGCTGAACCTACAAATCAAAAATCAACATGATTAGTGATTTATAGGCGTTGGATTGGAGATATATTTCATGGGTTGATTTTAACCGTGGGAATTTGAGCATTCTTGACTATTAATTGGGTTACAAAGATCCAAAGGTTTGAAATCACTAATCAGGTTGATTTTTTGGTTTTGGTCCAGCTAGGGATTGAAAAATTATCCAAACCGTTAAAGTCCTATAAGAGTATACCACGTGGCTCATATTGTAGGCTGTCATCGGCCTCAATGACATTCCACTGTCATAAAAGTTTTACTCACCCACAAGGGCCAAAACTCGTCGTCTTTGATATTCAAACCGAAAGTCTCTTCTTGTTGAAAGGGTCTCTTTCAATGTAGAAACTCTGTTTCTGTCAAAATCCAAGCACCCCCTTTTTTTTTCCTTCCATTCTCCAAACTTCATTTGGAGGCAAAGGAAAGCAAGATCAAACGACAACACCCTCTCACCTCTTCTTCAAAACCAAGCCAAAACTATATAAACTATCACCAAACACAGAAATTCTCAAAAAAGACACAAAACTTCCTGAATCTCAGTCCCAAGTCCTTTTCCTCACAACAACCATCATGGCTGAAAATAAATAAAAACCAGTATTCCCTTGAAATTTAGCCTAAATGCTAAGCAAGGTTAGGTGATCGATAGCAACCATAACACCAGCCCAGGCTTCCTTTTACGGAATCTCCCTGAAATGGGGTTCGTGGAATTGAATTGAGTTCATCAAGATAGACTTCCAAGTTCCAAGAACCAGGTTGGTGTTTGTTTTGTTCTGTGTATCTTTTTTTCTTTCTCTCAAAAATCAAAATGCAGCTTCACATATCACCAAGCTTGAGGCATGTAACGGTTCTTCCTGGGAAAGGAGTGAGAGATTTTATCAAGGTGAAGGTTGGTTCGAGACGCGTTTCGTATCGGATGGTCTTCTATTCGCTTTTGTTCCTCACGTTTTTGCTTCGATTTGTGTTCGTGTTAACGGCCATGGATACTATCGACGGAGAAACCAAATGCTCTACTATAGGTACATATGTTCATCACTTCATCTCTCTTATGGCATCAAATTCCAAATTTAAGAATATGTTTGCAATGTATCAAGTGTTACAGACAAAGTTTACGTTTAATTTCCAATAATTTTTTTTAAAAAAGATAAAAATCTTTAATGTTCTAACCAAGTTTTTAATTCGTCCGTTATAACAGTACACTCGGTCTACTTAGTCCCTTGACGTTACCGTTATAATGGGGTCATATCAGTGAGCCCTTTGATAAAAAAAAGTCATTTTAATATTTAAAAAAAAACTTGATAACATTTTATTTTCAAAATAACAGCTGTTATTTCTATTATAATGGATATCCTGTTTTTCGGTCTCGGGTGTTATAACGGGAAAAAAACGAATTGGGGTTGGGGCGTGACCGGCCTGCCGTCATTTCCGTCATTTCGGGTATAACGTGTGGCCCATGTTTAAGGGTAGAGTTTTATAAATGCTCATTATAAGTAATTAATTATGTATTAATATTGTATGACTTATAGAAGTATGTCTGTTCTATCTCGGAGAAGCCGTCGGGGCATTAAACTTTTGTCGAATTTGATAATTAATAGGAATCTAGATGGACCATAAGGACGGTGAACCAGTGGGATAATGGAAAACATGCCACATGTGTAAAGGAGTAAGCTAAACCATTTGATGGGTTACATCCTACGACTAAAATTGACCCATTGTGATGATCAAAAGTTCAAAATCAATGGATGTTTTATATTTTTCGAACGGTCAATGGAAGATGATATGGAAGTAAGACGATAGATGGGTGGTTTCACTTTCACTTTCAATCTTATACAATCCGGTAGATGTTTTTTTTTATGGGAAATCTCATAGATGGGACCTACTGAATATGTGGGTCCCACTACCTGCATGTGCACCTCGTGTACTAGTATGTTGTTCTTGGTTCAACTTCAATTTCTTCCATGTTTACCAAGCAAAAGTAAGGAGAAAAAAAGATGTACCAACCGAAAACATTTAAGAAGGGTCGTGATGTAACAAGGTATACCTGAGATCTTTTCATTTGCAGAAGCGGCATTTTTGGTAGTCACCGCTGCTATCTGGGCCCACTGACCGCATGGATGTTTAGCCCACCCCTTAATAGACATTCATACCAAAAATCAGCTTGTTTAATGATTTTTAGCCGTTGGTTTTAGTACTCAAAAAATGGTTGCATTCAACGGCTATAAGAAAGTCTTAAAAAGTGCTAAAAAGTATTAAAATCTAATAGTTATAGATTACTAATCAGGGTGATTTTTGGTCTGTATATCCACTAAGGGGTGGGATAAACATCCATGCGGTTGGTGGGCTCAAATGACAGTCGTGAGTAACAAAAATCGTGCTTCCCCATTTGAAACAGTTTCAGGCATACCTTGTTACATTTTTTTCCTTAAGAAAAATATAACCGAATAACCTAATGGGTCAGGCTCCAGGGACCGGAAGATTGATTCCAACTGTAACCTCTGCATTTTATATAAACCAGATACCCAACGGCCAACCATGTATTTTAAGAAGTTACATAACTTTTAATATGAAGAAATGATTTTGATAATTTAAGTGGTGGGTACATCTGGAACATTCAGCATTTCTAAGAAAATTTGGTAACTTATAAGGGGTGGTTTTTCAAGATTTATTCATTTTTTTTTTTTTTTAATTTGGAGAGCTAGTTCTGATAATTTTGACAAGCCAAGGTATATATATATATATATATTTTTTTTTCTAATTTTCAAAAATTTTGGTATGATTTTTATGGTGCATATTTTTTTATTTTGTTTTATTTTATTTATTTATTTTGGTAAGCATGGTGGATAAAGTGACATGCTGGTTATGGTCAGTGAGAACTGAAAAGACAAATATGCTTTTTATTTTATTGAATTGGTAGTATAGTAGACTTGACATCTACAAATGCCTTGGCGTTATAATTGCCGAGATTATTATTATTATTATTATTATTATTGTTGTTGTTGTTGTTGTTGAAATTGTAAATTTGTTCGACCGGCGTAGGTTGCGTGGGGAAGAGACTAGGACCGCGGATTTGGGGAAGAAGGCTTGAATCAACAGTAATCTCGAAAACCCATATTCTCAAAATCAAAATTACATTTCAATCAAATCTTAATTTTAATTGCATTTTCTCTGGCTAGATTAGATATATAACATATGTTCTAAATTACAAATTTATATAAGGAGCTTAATTTCTATTGCTGTTACAAAAGGTCCCAGAAGAGATTTATCGAATTTTAGAAGAAAATGGCGGCGAAGAAGATAATCAAGGAGGATCAGAGGTCCCACAGTCATTAGAGGAATTTGTTGCAGAAATGAAGAGCAACAGGTCCGATTTGAGGACTTTTACAGTGAGATTGAAGGCCATGGTACGAACCCATTGAACTCTTTTGTCTTTCAGTTTTGTCAGGTTGCTTTGCTTTGTAGCAGTATCTTGGATTATTTGGCGCCACCTGCATATTTTAGATTAGTTTGATTACATATGGTTTTGTAGAAAATCATACTTCCTCACCCATGAAAGAGGTTTGGAGTCTGGACCATCTAATTAGTAGGACCCGCCTCGGGTTAGCCCAAAATCAATATGATGATAAAAGATCATAATTAGTATATGTTGTGAATTTTGTTAAACCATTTACCCCAGAAGATCGACTTGTTGGGGAAAGGCGAAACAATTATGTATATCAACGAGTCGTCGGACCAACACAACACGTGCGCATACCCCCTCAACAGGAATATACTCCACTGGAGACTTGAACCCGCATGTTAAACAACCATTAATTACCTTAAAAAATTGACCTGTTGGGGAAAGGCAAAACAACTATGTATTCCAACGAGTCGCCGAACCAACATAACACATACGCGAGAACACACCATCCGCTAACAAATTTTACCCAAGGATTAATCGAATAGCAAACAATAACCATCAAAACACACACACAAGAGAAAATCAAATAGAATATATCAAATAGAATGACAGTCACACAACCACAAGTACAATGTTTCTTTCTTTCAGTCCTCAAAAGTTGGTTCAGAACTGTTCTGCTGAATTCGAACCAAAATCCCAACATTATAAACTTCCAATCAAGATCAAAACATCTGACTCATTTGATCTTGATTTCTTAGGTCTCTCTCCTTGAACAAAGGACCCGAACTGCTAAAATTCAAGAGTACTTATACCGTCATGTGGCGTCGAGCAGCATACCCAAGCAGCTTCACTGCCTTGCTCTGAGGCTGGCAAACGAGCACTCTACCAATGCTGGAGCACGACTTCAGATACCTGCGGCGGAGTGCGTCCCGTTCCTCGTCGACAACTCTTTCTTCCATTTCGTCCTTGCCTCCGACAATGTGCTTGCTGCCTCTGTTGTTGCATCATCCCTTGTCCATAACTCGTTACGTCCTGAGAAGGTTGTACTTCACATCATCACAGATCGCAAGACGTACTCTAGCATGCATGCTTGGTTCTCTTTGCACCCTTTAACACCAGCAGTCATTGAGGTTAAGGGATTGCAACATTTTGATTGGTTTACCAAGGGGAAGGTCCCAGTTTTAGAAGCTATGGAGAAGGACCAAAGGGTTCGATCTCAGTTTAGAGGCGGATCATCGGTGATCGTTGCAAATAATACCGAGAAGCCTTATGTCATCGCGTCGAAGCTGCAAGCGCTTAGTCCCAAGTATAATTCAGTCATGAATCACATACGTATACATCTACCAGAGGTCAGGACCGGGTGTGAAATATGTGAATACTTATTTCTTATTCTCTCTTTTTAAGTTCTTGACTCTAAATATACCAATACATGTTGCAGTTGTTTCCAAGCCTTAATAAGGTAGTCTTCCTTGACGACGACATTGTTATTCAAACTGATCTTTCGCCTCTGTGGGATATCGATCTTGAAGGCAATGTCAATGGAGCAGTGGAGACTTGTCGGGGAGATGATAAGTTTGTTATGTCCAAGAGACTCAAGAGCTATTTGAATTTCTCTCATCCGTTGATAAGGGAAAATTTCGATCCCCACGAGTGCGCATGGGCCTACGGCATGAACATATTTGATCTCGAGGAGTGGAGGAAGACAAACATTAGCCTTACCTACCATTACTGGCTTCAGAAGGTAAATCCATCAGTTTATTTTGCTATCTAGCTCACACATTGATTCAAGGATTCAAATATTAATTGTATTAAGTTTTTCTTTTTTTTTTCTTTCTTGCAGAACTTGAAATCGGATCTGAGTCTATGGCAGTTGGGGACGTTACCCCCCGGTCTAATAGCTTTCCATGGTCATGTTCACATTATTGATCCCTTTTGGCACATGTTGGGGCTTGGATACCAGGAAAACACAAGTATTGCAGATGCTGAAAGTGCTGGTGTTATCCATTTTAATGGCCGAGCGAAGCCTTGGCTTGACATAGCATTCCCACAGCTCCGACCTCTATGGGCAAAGTACGTCGATTTTTCTGATAAATTTATAAAGTCCTGTCATATCCGGGCTTCTTAGCTTGGAATTTGATGAAGAAAATGTTGTTGTTGCTCCTGATGATGAAGAAGATGTGCATATAGATGAGAAGGAAAACAACTGACATTAAAGAGTTCATGGTTGGAAAAGCGGGAGGGAAAGAGCACCAATCTCTGGTTTTATAAAATGAACTCCAATACTGTTGATTGGAGCAACCATTTTTATTTTTGTTATTGAAAGAGAAGAATTTGAAAGGTTTTGAACCGATCATTTTCTATGCAAATTGTAGAATTCTGTAGAGAATCAAGGGTTGTCGGAAATATCGAACCGATAATCAGCTATTCTTTAACCATAACTGATACTATGGACCCAAGATCCTAAATTTTCTCAAAGGGTTAAAAAATAAAAAATAAAATGAGGGTCAACAAAGCCTTATCCTAATTACTTAGGCCTGGCTACATGAATTATATTCTACCATGGTTTAAAAAAGGGTAATTACCAAAAGAATTAACGTTTTCAACTTTTATCACCGAACAACCAACGGCTTTTAAACATTTCTCAGTTTGTTAATTTGGGCACATTTTTGGACATTATTACCCTTGCTGTCAAAACAACTTTTTTATTGTAAAAAGTCAAAAAAAGTATACCTAATCAAATCATATGAAGTAACATACATTTTCGGACATTATTATCCTTACTGTCAAAACAACTTTTCCCTTACCGCTTCATTTTTCTCCTATAAGTTTTTTTCATTTGTTCATATGTAGAGATCAAAGATTGTAATACAGTAAGATTTTCTCAATTTTTCATTTCTTCTTCATTTTTTTATAATAATCTCATGGGTGGGGCTTAGGGGACTCCCATTTTGGCGTACCCACGTGGAAGATGAATCAATGGCAGATTTTAGTGAGGATGATCTCCTCACCATATAGATCTCCCCAACAAAAAATTAGCCCATTCTAAAATTTATAACCCCATCAAATGTGGTTTTCAAGTTACACATTAAAAATCGATGGTCCATAATTCTTCAACTTCTAAACTAGTCTACGAATAATAGACTGAATGTGATGAAGATCGCCTCACCATATAGATCATCCTCACCAAAAATCAGTCATTGATTCATCTTCTACGTGGGTACACCAAAATGGGGGTATTTTGGGTCCATCTATGTTTTATTTTTTCTGTCGTCTGGTTTATCTTTTTCTGTCATTTGTTTCTCCTACTCTGTCATCTATTTTCTACTACTTTGTCATCTGTTTTCTCCATTTCTATCATCCATTTTCTCATTTGCTCTATTTTCTCCATTTCTATCATCTATTTTCTCCTTTTCTATCTTCTCTTTTTCATTTTCTATCATCCATTTTCTCCTTTGCTAATATCTATTTTCTTCTTTTCCATCATCTCTTTTCTCATTTTCCATCATCTTCTACGTGGGTACACCATAAATGAGTGTAAAAATGGGGTAAAAAATGAGTCTATCTATTCTGTCTTTTTTTTGTCATATGTTTTCTCCTACCCTGTTATCTATTTTCTACTACTCCGTCATCTGTTTTCTCATTTTCTATCATCCGTTTTCTCCTTTGCTCTCCTATCTCCCTTTCTATCATCCATTTTCTCTTTTTCTAACATCTATTTTCTCATTTCTATCTTCTCTTTTTGCCTTTTCATCATCCATTTTCTTTGTCATCAGTTTTCTCCTACTCTGTCTTTTATTTTCTATTACTCTGTTATCTGTTTGTATAGTCATGTCATCTGTTTTGTGTATAATTTTGTCATCTATGTTGTATAGTTGTGTCATCTATTTTGTATAATCGTGTCAGCTATTTTGTTTACTACTATCATCTATGTTTTTAGAGAAATCTTTAGCATTCAAGGTTTTGTCAAGTAGCTATAGATGGTCTCCGATGTAAGCTTAGATCTGATATGCCGCTACAATGGGGTAATGGAAGGCTGTGAATACAAGGGGGGGTGTTAGTAAGATCATAAATTATACATCTACTACTTCGTTTGCTGAATTCGTACAAATTTTAGAAAAAGTCAGTCAAGTGGATCTAAATAATACTTCTTTGTCATTTAAGAATTATACATCTGGTTTTACCTGTAATATTGATAGTTTGGTCGATTATAATGCAATGATGAAGAAGCATATAAAGACCCCAGAGAAGGAGATCATCATTTGAATATTTCAAAAAGAAAAAACAGTTAATGAGAATATGAAAAGAGTTGAAAATGAAGTTTACATGAACGTGTCTACAGAAAGTGAAGAAGTTAAAGCAGATGATGTTGTCAATTTGGATGAGAAAAAAAGAAATGTTGAAACTTTTGACCAGTCCTTTGGTGATTGTTTTTTCGTTGGGTGATACAAATGAGATATAGGAGATTCGTAATGTTATACTTCCCATGAGATCCAAGATAGTTAGCCCAAGTGTTAAATATGTAGTCTGGGATGCAGGAACCGTTGACAATGTAGTAGAGTGAACAAGAGTTAGTGAGATGAACTAGATATTTGAGAGTGAAATGCATAAAAATGGGGACGCAACATCTTTTACGGTAAATGTAGAAGTAGATGATCTATCTGTTACATCAAACCTTGAAACATTGAAGTTTGGTTCCACTCCATATACTGAAGAGTGTGTGATAAGTGAAACACTATTTCACGTTGGTCAATTGCATGTAAATAGACAAATGTTGGAAAAGGATTTGATAACATATGCTGTCCATAATCGATTCAATCTTAAGCACAATTCAACTTCTTCGGACATTCTTATTGCCTCATGTAAAGCAAAAGGTTGCACATGACGAATCTACTGTAAAAGGAGAGATGTCACACCACATTTTATAGTGATAACATTCAAAGAAAAACATACAAGTGGACAAAATCTCATCGGCTCTGAAAACCCGCAAGCTTCAAGTAAATGGGTTGCAGAAATATGTAGAAAAAAGATTAGAGATAACCCAACGATGGCACCCAAGTGAATAATGTCTGACAGTCAAGATCGTTTTGGCATTAATATAACATACAAAGTAGCTTGGAGAGCAAATGAAAATAGTCTTTCTAAGGTTAGAAAGTACTATTCATGTTTACTCTTTCTACTTATATATCTGTCTAGGCATATTTTGATTATCTTTTCTTTTGACATTTCAGATTAGGGGAAGCTTTGCGGAGTCTTACCAATATCTAACGAGCTACTTTGCCGATTTGAAAAAAGGATGTGACCCAGATGTAGTTTATGAAATACAAACCATGGGGAAAAATTATTCATTTTTGAGGATCTATTTTGCATTTGGTCCTGTAATGAGAGTTTATAGCAAAATACGACCTTTTGTGATGATTGATGGAACTCACCTAAAGAGTAGGTATGGCAGAATACTGTTAACGGTCATTGGTATGGATGAGAATAATTCTGTTTTCCCACTAGCATTCGCTATAATTGAAGCTGAGAACAATGACAGTTGGTCTTTTTTCTTACAAAAGTTTGGAGAAATAATTGTTGGATTCGAGAAACCATTTGTTTTAAAATCTGATAGAAATCAGAGCATTTTGTTTGCTGTACCTCTTGTTCTTCCGAATGCTGTTCACACATTTTGTGCTTATCACATATCTCAAAATCTACCGGGTGGTTTGATGAAAATAAAGTGGAAATTTAAGGAAGCTGATGGTGCTCTCGAATTAGTTCAATTTGAGAAGATTATGAGGAATATTGCTATCAAAGATATTAAGGCTTATTGTTACATCATGGACATTCCAAAACATAATTGGGCGAGTGTATTTATACCGATGTCTAGGTAGGTTCATTATTTTAATTTATCGTCTATTAAAATCATAACTTTCATCTCTTTATATGTATCGTGTCATCTGTGAAAGCACATCTGTCATCTCTTTATATCTAGCTTCTCATCACTTAGAAGCACAACTTTTAGGTATGGAGTCATCTTTACGAACCATGTTGAAAGCTGGAATGCTATGATCTTGAATGAAAAGGAGCTTTCTGTTACTTCTCTTGTTGAGGAAATACGAGCCAACTGTGCAAGTCATTTTAATAAGTACCGTAAGGAAATGGAGAAAATGAGGTTTGCCTGACGCTGTTTGCACAAAATCATATCAAAAATAAAAAAAATGTTGGAGCTCATTTTACAATTTTGCCAGCTAGCAACTCTCCTTACCAAGTTCGCAGTCAATATCGACTAGACCAAGTAGAATTGGACAATGTACTTGTACTTGTAACTGGTTCTAGACAATGGGTATTCCATGTGAGCATGCAATGAAATGCATCTCAGACTGCAATTTAGATGCTTCAGATTTCTGGCAATTTTACTATATAGCAGATAACTTTAGAAATACATATATTGAGATTTGGGTGCCTACAAGAGGTAAGGAACAATGGATAATTGATGAAACAGATTAGAGAATAGCTCCTCTAGTAGACAGGGTCATGCTTGGTTGTCCAAGGAAAGTCAGAAAAAGATCTTATACTTTTGTTGTTGGTTTTCATAGGACATTCGAGTTGGCTCTGAACTCGGCTGAGTCTACTAGACTTGATCTTATTTCGAGTAGACTCAACTTAGTAACTTGATCCAATGTGAACCATCAATCCAACACATTCATGTCCACTGCCCATTGATGTTTAGCCCTCCCCTTAGCACATCAAAACCCAACCTTATTCGTGATTTAAGATTGTTGTAGTTGAGATTTTTAGCTAGGTGACTTTTAGCCGTTGGATTTGAGCAGTTATTCAGTATTCAAATTTGTGTTGAGCGAAGACAATATTAAACAGAGTCAATGGTGAAATAAGGTTCATTTTTTGGGGAGTGCTCCATGTGATCAGTAGGGCCCCACCTAGCCTGCATTAATCTCGCGATACGCAATTACACATACGTACCCTCGAATAAAACTCTGATGACAGGGCCCTGTCATCAAGGCCGATGACAGGACACAATATGAGCCACGTGGAATAGTCTTAGAGAACTCTGACCGTATGGATGTTTGGCCAATCATTACGTTGACCTACAAACCAAAAATCAGCCTGATTAGTGATTTCTAGGCATTGGATTGGAATTGTTTTCATGGGTTGATTTTAACCATGTGAAATTTGAGCATTATTGACCATTATTTGAGGTACAAAGATCCAAAGGTTTGAAATCACAAATCAAGCTGATTTTTTGTTTGTAGGTTCATATAGGGATTGGAAAAACATCCATACGGTCAGAGTCCTCTAAGAGTATGCCATGTGGCTCCTATTGCACCCTGTCAGGGGCCTTGATGATGGGGCCCCGTCATCAAAGTCTCACTCCGTACTTTCTACGTGTGCAGATTTAATTGGATGGTGTGGCAAAAAGATTGTGATTAAGGCTGTGTTTGTTTTTTTCATACTTGTTTTTTAACGTGCGTACTTTGAATACGCGCACATTCAATGCGCACGACTTCTAATGTATGATGTTTGGACAAAGTTAACAAATCACATTCAAAAATTGATTACGTGCATTTGTTTATGCAAATGATGGTAGATGTTGCATCTGATTTGGTGTATAGCATTACATTGTATAAAATTATATATACACGTTTCCAGACTGCCACTTGTACTCGAATGTTTTTATACGCTTTAGATATTTATATAATATATTATATAAATATAATATAATATAATATAATATATTATATAATATTATATTATAATATATTATATTATATATTATATAATATAATATAATATAACAGATTTTTATTATATGTTATATATTACATAGTATTATATATATTATAATATATATATTTTTATTATAATAATATATCATATTATTATATGATAATCATATATAATATTATTAAAATATCATAATATAAATATATTAATATAATAAGAATATTTTTATTATTATAAAGTATTATATTAATATTATATAATAAAATAATATTATAATATTAATATAATAATAATATTATTATATTATAATATATTATATATGTTATTTTATGTAATATATAATATATACAATATAGTAAAAATTCTTATTTAAATATAGTGTGATGCACCATAAGTATGCCTTATAATACAATGACGCGTATTCTAATACGTTTGTGCGTGTTTTGATTCTCAGGGAGGGGTGAGTATTGCAACACGCGCCTTGGCGCACATCGAGAGCCCTGATGCACATTGTGAGTCGCGCACATTAGTGTAAACAAACACACATTTTTTGACTGAGTTGAGCACAACAGCGCAAATGCGTGTACATCTATAAAAAATAAACGTAGCCTAAAGAGAAAACATTCGCTTGCTCGAGGACTTCGAACTTTGAACTCCTCTGACCCTCCCAAAATGTCTGACATGTACCCCTTGTTAACCACTAACCAGGGGCTTAAACGTGGGTTGAGTTAAGGGATTGGGATACTTTTCAGACATTTTGGGTGGGGAGACTTCAAAATTTGAAGGCCCACGAGGCCGAGAGAGAGAGAGAGAGAGAGAGAGAGAGAGAGAGAGAGAGAGGTGGAAAGAGGGAGGGAGGGAAGGAGTGGTGGAGTTTACTGGCGGTTTAGGTTCCTCCCCCTAGCTCTTCTTCTTCTTCTTCTACTACTACTTCTTCTCCGGATTTTTTTTGTTTGGTTGTGGTGGATGGGTATCAAGAGTAGCTTGGGTGTAAAGAGTTATGGATGATTTTTGAGTGAGTTCAGTGAATAAGTGGGACTTATGAGTGAAAAGGCGGGTGCCAATATCCCATTCCTTTTTAGTGAGTAAAAGCATGGTTTTAAAAAACGGCGTTTAAACGGTAACACCCCAAGTCCGTCACGCTAAAAACCATTTTTACACTTTGAAAAAATTGGCTATTAAAATCGTTTTAATAGCCGTTAAATTCTGAAAAATCGTGAAAAAAAAAAAAAAAAGGCCGTCAAATCCATGAAATTCTGTTAATTTTCCGTTAATCCTTTTTTTTTTTTGTTCATTTTCAAATTTCAAAATTTGAATCCCCCCCACCACCCCAATAACGCCCCAATCCGTTGCACCGTTAAAACGGCCCCCTTATAAAACATTTAGATGTGGAGGTTTGGTGAGTTACCCAACACCTAGGAATCCTGGAGGACGGGGTCTCAATTCTATATCCGTACGTGGAATCCTGGAGTACAGGATCTCAATTCTATATCCGTAGTGCGACCTTGGGATAGAGCAGTGAGAAGTAAAGCTTGCATGACCGACGGTCAGTGACCATAGCTCGCAATATGAGCTACGAATTTTAGAGGACACTGACCGTATGGGTGTTTGTTCAATCCCTAGGTGGATCTACAAACCAAAAAGCTGCCTACTTAGTGATTTCGAAGCGTTGGATTGGAGTCATTTTCATGGGTTGATTTTAACTGTGGGAATTTGATCATTATCTCGGGTACAAGATAGAAAAGTTTGAAATCAGGCTGATTTTTGGTTTTAGGTCCACCTAGGGATTGGCCAAACATCCGTACGGCTAGAGTCCTCTAAATATTGCCACGTGGCTACTATTGTGGTGGTCAGGGATTATATGACCGTCGCAGTCATGCAAGTTTTATTGCTGCGGTGGGGACGAGTAAAACTTCTGTCACAATCGGATTGCAAATCACACAATCACAGCCAATGAGTTCTCGGCACGTACACGTAAAAGCAAAAGCACATGGGTACGTTGCAAAGCACTTGTGTACGTGCCGAGAACTCATTGGCTTGTGATTGTGTGATTTACAATTTCGTGGGATAGAAGTTTTAGTCCGGTGGGGACGAGAGCGAGTAAAATGGGTCGACCGTAGTTGGAGACCGTACGTCCAGAGACTTCCACGTCAGCGTCGACATCGGTATTTTCGATACCTTCCATGTTGGCACGTGATAAACACGTGTTTTCTGTGCGCAAATTGTGAATAAATAGCATACCCGAGTATCTATCTTCCGAGTTTCGAGTTCCGAGTTCCGAGTTCCAACCCACCCAAGTGTACACAAAGCTAAGGAATTGTTCTCTTCTTCCTGGAGAATGATTGTTCGTTCATGGATTCTTCACTTCGATCCACTAATGGTTATTAATTTCTCTTCGTTCTAATTCGAATAAAAACAGTGGCGGAAATTCGCCCATCTTCGATGAATTGATCGGTAAGATCTCTGGTTATTTCTTGGAGCTCAATGTTCTTCTGCATTGTCTGTGTTTCCAATGTTATATATGTTTCTGTTTTCCTAATTCTAGATAAAAGTTTCGGAAATTAGTTTAAGAAAATCATTGATTATTAGTCTAGTATTCGGGAGATCCTTGATTCAATTACGCCAAAAGATTATTAATTTTAACATGTTATTTAGTTTAATTTTACTGCATTACTGATTTGCATTTCGCATTTAATTATTCGGCTCTTCAAGAACAGAGAGGTAATGAAAAGTTGAAATTGGAAGAGTAATTTTGTTTTGGTATGGAGCCTCTGTGTGAGTTCTGCGGAATGGAGAGGGCAGTGATTTATTGCAGATCGGACACTGCCCGTCTTTGCTTGCATTGTGATGGATGTGTCCACGCTGCCAATGCTCTTTCACGGCGTCATCTTCGTTCACTCATATGTGATAGATGTAACTCGCAGCCTGCGATAATTCGGTGCTTGGAAGATAAAATGTCTCTCTGTCAAGGCTGTGATTTGAACGGGCATGGCTGTTCACGGCCTGGGCATCAGAGAAAGCCAGTGAATTCATATTCAGGCTGTCCTTCTCTCCCAGAGGTCTCCAAAATCTTGTCCTCTGTTTTCGATTCTTCCTTTCCGTGGGAGGTTGATACCGGGTGGGTACCACAAGATGCGACGTCTATAAACGAGAATTGTTGCAGTAATTGGAAACCTGGGGAGAATGGGAGCTCGGTTGGGTTAACGGTGACCAGCAGGTTAAATGAGTTGAAACCTTGTGCAAAGTTTGAACCTTGGATGGGTCCAGCATCTGTGATTCCACCGAATGCAAATCCTATCCCATACAGTGGAGACCAACCACTGTTCCTTCCGAAGGAGCCAAACCTGTCGAAGGTGATTTCTTCTATTTACTTTGTATTGTCTGTTTGCAAGTTGGTATGATGAGTGGTTTGATTGAAACAGTTTTTTAATTTAATAAATATTTTTAAACGCGAATGCGTGAGGTGAGGCACTTCAATGGCCTAAAGTGTGAGGCATAAGCCTCAAGTAGTTAGGCGTAAGCCTCAATTCATTTCAAAATGCATGCTCATGAGGCTTACGCCTCACTCCTTGAGGGAAAATTGATTGAGATGGTTTGTTCATATACAATGAAGACCAATGACAGCAACAATGAGGATGATCGAATGTGAAGTAAAAGGGCGAAAAAGGACGAGGGGAAGGCCAAAACTGATGTGAAGAGAGGTTCTAAGAGGATATTTCAAGAAACTTGCCTTAACGGAAGAGATGAATCTAGACAGGATTGAATGGAGGGACATGATTCGTTCATCGACCCGTACTTTTGAAAAAAGGCTTATGATGACGAAAATAAAAAAAGATAAATAATATGATTAATTCAATATAAATTAAAACATAATTACGAAAAAACATCAATATAATTGATGTGGGGAGAAAAAGATGTTTATGTTCTTGAAAGCCTTTTACTCTAATCTGCTACAGAACTACTCTCCATTGAAGGATCTTGATATATGTGATGGGGATGATTCTTATGAAGGTTTCAACATAGATGTTGTTGAATTGAATTTTGAGAACAAGAATGAGATATTTGATTGCTCACAGAATCATCCCAAAAACCCTTTTGAGGATGTTGAAATTGATTGCTTATTTATGGAGAAAAACTTCTCGGTCGCTGATTCTTATGGTCCCAATGAGGATGCCATAGAGGTTGGCTCCAATTCTCAAAGCTTATCTTCTATCTCTGTTCATCCATCTGTAATTATTTCTTCACCTTTTCACTTTAATTGTTTCCTCCATTCATGCATTGAAAATTAAATCTCTGCCTAACTCATGCAAATTGTTTCGCAATTTTAAATCTCTACGTTGGTCCAATTTTAAGACTCTTACTTTCATCCCTATTGTGCTGCTCTGCTCTATTTGTATTTTTGATAAGGTAAAAGATAGTATTAAAGAAAGAAAGGAGAAGTACAAGAAGCATGGGAGGCCGAGAAGGCCTCCCAAGGAGCAAAGAGAAAAAGCAAGGAAACTAGCAGCCCCTACGAATAATCGACTCCCATCTAAAGACGAAATCCTCAAACTTCAACCCTTTACATTCTTCAAATAGCTTAGACCAGACATAGATGAGGCCTTTAATATTAATGACTATGTCAAGCACTGACGCCTCCTTGTTATTAAAAATTATGTTATTACGCTCGTTCCATAGACCCCATAAGACTGCAAAGGGTAGTAGGGACCAAAGCCTACTCCCACAGGGGGAAAAAGCACGACAAGACCAAGTCCTGATGGTATGCAAGATAGATGCTGGGAGAGTCCAACAGATACCGAATTCTCTAAAGAAGAGGCCCCAAACCGCCTGAACGATGCGGCAATGCAGAAGAAGATGGTTGATGGATTCCCCTGCTTCTTTGCACATACTGCAGAAGTTAGCAATGATCCATTGTCTTTTTATAAGATTATCCATGGTGAGAATCTTCTCAAGGGAGGCACATCAAACAAAAAAAGCCACCTTCGATGGCACTTTCGATCTCCAAACCTTGGCCGTGGGGAAGTCACTATAACTCTAGGCAAATGAGGATGTTGTTTCCATAGACCTACCCTTGGACACCATCTCGTAGAACGATTGGATAGAGAACAAACCATTAGGATTGCCGATCCACCTAATATCATCCTCTCTGGATCTTATCAAGACAACTCCCTCTAGTTGCTGAAGAAGCACCGCTAGAGCCGGGATCTCCCAGTCGTTGAGGTTACGCCGCAATCTAAGATTCCAAGAGATGCCGTTATCGCCCTCCACCAAGGTGTAATGAGCGGTGTTCTCTTTCAGCTCCGAGATCCCATAGATCTGGGGCTACTCTTCTCTGAGAGCCTTGTCACCACACCAGTTGTCGGTCCAAAATCTCACCCTGTCACCCTTTCCAACTACAAATCTGATTCCCGCCACGAAACTATTTGTAGTATTGTGGATTCCTCTCCAAACTCCACATCTGTAGGGGATCCTGGCCTTGCGACTGGCCCATTCCAGAGGTTCCTCTCCGTGCCTCGCTGCTACAACCTTCCTCCATAGACTGTCAATCTCCTTAGCAAATCTCAATAACCATTTCCCAAGCAAGGTAATGTTCATGTGTTTCAGGTTTTTGACCCCAAGCCCTCCAACTTTCTTGGGGGAGCAAACAAGTCTCCAATTCACCAATGGATAGCCTGTTCCTTCCTCTCTACCGAACCATAAAAGGCAGCACATCATCTTCTCCATCTTCTTAATCACAACCATAGGCATTGAGAACAAAGAGAGGAAATAGGCATCTGCTTTATTTGTTGGATTAAAATAATTTACGTTGTTGCTTTTACAGAAAGAATTAAATTATTTTAGTATCTGCTATGACCAAGAAATTCTATGCTGCCATGTCAGTACAATAACCCTCCATGCTCAAATAGCAAACCTGTGGAAATCAACAGGAAATCACCACATCTTTCTATAGCTTCCTTTATATTTCTTGTCAATTACTCAAACATATATAGCCCTAGCCTCTAATGCTTTAAAATCAGTTAGTTTTCTCTTGTCCTGATCATAACTTACAAACTCAGTTTTCTTCCTATAAGTAAGCATGATAACTTGTGAAGGTTGAGTTTCCAAATACAATAAGTGAAGACCTTGTTGTTGGAGTGTATTGTTTGGCTGTGTAGCCAGCACTCTCATGTGTTAGACCCGTGGACCCTTTGATATACATTGTCACGCCTCCCTCTAACAAGCTTTAAGAGTAAAGTGGTTGGGATCTTTGTTGGAATTGGCCATTTGGGAGATGAACAGAACATGAGAAAAATGTTTATACGAACTCAACAAAGTGATAACATTTGTTCAAGAACATAAAATGTTGAGATACATGGTTGAATAACTTACAGTCACAATATTTGGTTGCTAGGTCTTTGCGTATATTTCTCAAATTCTTGAGCACAACCCTTAACCATTTTATTAATTTATAGCTAATGAAACGTTCCTATAGTATGTGTTCCAACAGTAAACAAATAAGTTGCTCTTTCCCAGCTATTATAATTTTTTTCTGAATCTTCCCTCACCATGGACAAATTTAGTTCTTGGTAATTCAGTGAATTTCTTGACTGTCTACCTGAATTTATGGGCTATTGGTGATGTCATTTTATCGTAAAAAGTATAACCAGAAATGTTGTTTTGGAATGTAATTTTCATTCATTGAAAAACATGGGCTTCTTGAAGAGAGAACATCCAGAAACAACCTTACTTCTTGTCTGTTCTATCCCATTCTCCTATCTTGCACACCTACACATGCAAACTAGGGCTGCAACTCGGGCGGGTTGGGTCGGGTTGGAGGTCAACCCTAGCCCAACCCAACCTTAAAGCTGTGAACCCTAATCCAACCCAACCCAAGGTCGGGCCTAGATTTTCCAACACTAACCCAACCCTATCGGGTTGGTCAATTTCTTAATTTTTTTGTTGATTCGAAAGATTGCTAATATTTTTTTCATATTAAAATAATTTAAAAATCATCAATACAATAACCGTTATGCTAACCATTAAATAATAGCTTCATTTCCAATACCTTGTAAAAGAAAACATGATATTTTTATGATAAGGGAAACGTTTATTAACTCAAATGCATGACAAAAGTTACTAAAAAAATAACCAAAACTAATTTTCAAAGAAAACATGATATTTTCAATATCAACCGATCACATAAAATGCCAAAGCGTAGTTTCAAGGACATTTTGTAACCTCACACAAGGGTCTTAGTTTTTAAGGACAAACATCCATGGGTTGCTGCATTTGCCAAAATGTAGTGTGGCTATTTGCCGGTATACTAATACATATATGTAGTTTGTATGTCGGGCTCGGGGGTTGGGCCGAGCCTCAACCCTAGCCTAACCCAATTTGATCAGGTTACCAAAAATTCGGCCCAAACCCAATCCAAGTTCTGAAATAGCTAACCCAACCCAACCCTAATGTCGGGTTCAACCTGTCGGGCTCGGGTTGAGCCCGCCTAAGTTCCAGCCCTAATGCGAACAACCATCTCTGCTCTAGCCTCGAAGATTCTCCATTTAATTTTAAGCCCTCCACCTTTACCTCCTAGAGTAGGTCTTCTTTATTATATTTCCATTTCAAATGCTTCAATCACTGAGACTCCATCAAGCACTTCTTTCTTCTACATATTCCATTCGAAATCTAAGCTTTTTCAACAAAGTATGACCTAAAAATTTAGGTTCACATTTCAGTAGGGTCTATAAGCCTTGAGATGATTGGGATCTCGTCTCATTACCTATTCTATTTGGGCTCAAGTGCATATTCAACTTCAAATACTAGTTACTGTGAGGACATCCCCAACACTCTATATAACCATGGACACGAGTGTCTACCAAGCGATCAAAAGAAATACAAAACAGAAGAAAGAGACCAACAGAAGAAATACAAAACTGACTACTGAATATAGAAAGAATATATTTTGATAAGCTTACATACATGAAAATCACACAAATGGTATGCATGAAAATAGAGAAGTGTTGACAAGTGTCCGACAATGTGAGTAAAACACAGGTATTTGACATGGCCAAATGTCCTTGTTATACAGCCTACACTTTTTCACTCTTTTCATGCTACCAGGGCAGTGGTTTTCTTATTGAATCTCCACCAAGCTTTTCTTCTTATGCAATATATTCTAATGCAGCTCATGGAAAGGCGTCATTTTTTTTTAGGTTTCTTATTGAATCTCCAGCAAGTCGTTCTTTCTATGCAAGATATTCTAATGCAGCGCATGGAAAGGCATTATTATTATTATTATTATTCAATTGTAGTCTCTTGAGTAAGTTTTTCTTTTTGAATCCATTTCATTTTCCTCATCTTCTCTGTTCCAATTTCCTTTATCTTCTTCTAGCCAAACCCTGGCTTTACTCTTCTCTTTCTTTAACTTACTTTTTTATTACTTCATTTTCTATTACATAATTATTTTTTTGAAATTCTCTTTTCTTGTTCATCGAAATGTTTCAGTTAGCAAATTTAAGTTAGATTAGGTCTATGTTAGTTATATCCCTTTGCTTCCTTCTTTATGTTGTGGGAATATGGCAATCCTGGTTTAAACTTGGTGGACATGGCTGTCGCAGGAATGGTTGCCATGGTCCTTTATGCTGTCTTGCTTCAACACATTATCTCCGACCTCGTGATATAGTCTGCCATGTTTTTAACAAACCGGGTTGCAGTGCACTTCATTGCTATGGAGGTATGCGGACCAAGTTGTTATCATTCCTTAAGCTCTTCCTGCAATGATCAGAAGTGTCAGAATCATCACACTGCCAATTCAGGTATTACCATGTGTCAGACATTTGTCCCTAACAGTCGTTATCCTCCACTTTCATTCTCTTCTTTGCATCAGGCTCTTTATCTTAGCTACATTCCATTTATCGTCTTGTAATTCGCAGTCAAACACGATCTTCCCGAGCACTTCGTCTTTGCTACTAAATGCTAAACAAAGGGAATCAGAAATGATCCAATTTGTATATTCTAATGGAATCACTTTCCATGACTTCCTGTAAGCAACGGACTAAACAAGCAACACTTTATAGATTCCACCATCCATATTTTAATTTGGAACCCAGAGCGCCACTTCGCATAGGTTCTGATTTGAGCCTATTGTCCATCATTCCGTCCGTTGCTACAAGCACCTCCAAGTTCTGACTAGAGTTTCTTGTCGATTACTCCATTCTCTTCGACAATTGCCTCGACATTTGATGTAGATAAAATAATTAGATTCCCTCTTCGACAATTGCCTCGACATTTGATGTAGATAAAATAATTAGATTCATGATTCTTCTTAATATTTATAATCCAGAGGTCGTACCTAAATGGATAGAACAATGGATTCCTTTCTTTAATGATCCTTTGTGGCATGTGGGACCTGAATCTTGCATTCAGATTTCTTTACATTCTCAAACAGTCATCTGTGCGGATACCGCTTCATATGACCCAGAATTATAACCTAACCAAATGCCGGGAACATATATACTTCTTCAGCCCAGGTGCTTCCATTTGGAGCTTGTTTTCTCTGTTTGAATCATTATTTGTGTGTTCATTGATGCATCAGGCATACTTTTCAATACCTCCCTGCACAATAAAGTAGCTGAAAATAACCACAGTTGTAATTCCTAGTGAGGAATGCTCATATAAAATTTATCGCACATATGTCTGGCTGTCTTCTTTGTGTCTTTTTCTCAGGCATCATCATCAGGACAACATGATTGCATAGCTCTTCATTCTTCCCATGTTGCTGTGTCAGCCAGTGCTGTAAAGGTTGAAAATTGTAGTGCAGATCGAGTACTTTTAAATCCTAGTGGCAACACAAACATCAACTTAACTTTTCCTACTGCGCAAGTCCATTCAAGCATTTCACTTTCACTCTCCAACCTCACAGGCGAAAGCAGTGGTGTTGATTATCAAGATTGTGGAGTATCACCAATGTTTCTAACAGGTGAATCACCATGGGATTCAAACTTGGAAACTAGTTGCCCACAGGCCAGGGAAAAAGCAAAGATGAGATACTACGAAAAAAAGAAAAACCGCACGTATGTATTTCAACTCTATATTCATAGAAGAGACTGTTTACATTTTCAGGACATAGAATGACTTTCATACTTTTATTGGAAAGGATAAATCTTCTAAAAGTGTTTTATACGACATTGTTTTTGCTGAACAAGGACAAAAATTACAAAATAAACATCAGGGAGAGGGCTGCATCACCACAACAGGAGGCATCCCAAGTATGTTGGCACCCCACCCCTCATCAATCATCTGCACAACTCATCCGAAAAACGGCAAAAAATTATGCAAATCTGAAGTATTGCTTTGGTGGCCCCCTCAGCGCTAGTAATAAAATATGGTCTACCACTTCATGATTGTACCATGTTTTATACGTCATTTTACTCTACGAATGAGAAAACAATTCCTTGCTAGTTCTCCTAACCTTGCTGCTACTTGAAACCATAGGAATGATAATGAATTATTGCCCTTCATACTGGTATGAATCCATACCAGCAGACATTGGAAGAAAACCCAGATTTACATGCACTAGCTATATCTTGAGAATCTATGGAATATCAAAATTCATCACAAAAGAACTTGGACAAACTTGATAATCTCATTGCTATTTTAGTTTTTAAAAGTAGCGAAGTATGAAATTCCCATGTGTGTGCAAGGGTTGACCAGAATAGGCTGTTTATAAATATGTTATTTATTCCCGAAATATTGCAAAAATGTTTTTTTTTTCCTTTAAGTGTTTATTTGTTTACATTTCGTTTAAATCCCAACAATATGAGTGACAAATGCTTTTCATGTTTTTTACATTGAAGAGGATGTTGGCAATAGAGGAAAGCTGAAAAGGATGATGATTTAGGTAAGAATATATTTGAAGGCACATGCTTAGCAAAAGATATAACTCTAGCCAGAATTGAATTGCAGAACAGGATTCATATTGCCGAATCCAATTGGTAGGAATAAGGGATGATAGTGAATGAACAAATATCAATCCTGTTTAATCCATGTTCAACACAAATCTCTACAATTAATGTGATTTTAAAGGCTAACTTGTTTCTAGTTGTACAGAGAAAACTTATTTTCTGAATATGCCAGCTATACTGGAAGAGAGAATTCATGTTCATACTTCATATTCCTTAAATCCTTCTTATTTAGCTTTTGACAGTCTTTGCATGTCTGTGATTTGTAGATTTGGGAAACAAATAAGATATGCTTCTCGTAAAGCTAGGGCGGATACTAGAAAACGTGTGAAAGGTAGATTTGTGAAGGCTGGTGAAGCATATGACTATGATCCTATTGCAGAAATAGACGGCTGAGCAAGATTATGAGATTCTCTATTTCTTATGTTGCAAGTAACACAAAGCCTGCTTGAATAAGGTATCAAATTATTCTGCATGCATGCAAGAAGCA